>CAWUPB010001178.1:499081-1699081 GCA_963924115.1 Dovyalis caffra | reverse complement strand
AAAATGAGATAACTAGAAATCAATCCTCAACTTTTAAAATCATGCTAATTTCTCCTCAATCTTCCTTTGGTTTAACATATTGATCGTTCTATTCATTTTATTACCATAAAATTATAGAAAATAGTTACATTACGTTGGATAAATAGGGTTATAATACTATATTTCAAGTATAGGGCTAGGAAATTAAGGTATAAATTGAGATTTTTATTCATTTAATTTTATAAAACAATCACATATATTGGGTCTGTTTTCGTTTTTATTTTCTTATGATTAAAAATATTTACTGCTTATGCTGCTTTAAAATATTACATTCAGCTACATATATGCAAATGTATATGCATTTACCTTTAATAAAATAAATTTGTTAAATAAAATTAAAAAATATAAATTAATAGCAAAAAGACTTTTTTTTTTTTTTAATATCAAGTTATGAGTTCTCTTTGCAAACTATACTGTCTATAAGAAAAATAGTTTATAGAAACAAATAGTGACAAAAAAAAATCTAAAAAAAAATTATTCTTTGTTTTATCTTGAATTTTGTATTGATTTTTGTTTTTTTTTTTTTTTTTCAATAGAAAATCCATCAAATAATCTTGTTATTCCTTTAGTTTTAAATTGTAATTTTTCATATTGCTTGAAATGTCATGATCAAATGACTTTTACGACTAATCTCTCTTCCAACCATATGTACACAACTAATATGTGTAGATATATAAAAATTAAACAAACAAACAAACAAAAGTATAGCAATACTTACAAAGTCAAGTGACAATGAATTTGGAGACTCTTCTTCGGTTTCATTCTCATAGGAATGGTAGGTGCCATTGCCATAGTTTGAATGTTTAAGGCAAGCTTCGGAGGGACAGTTACTAATTCCATCGTCATGTAAAGAACTGAACAACAACAACGCAAGAAAAAAGATTTCTAAAGATACAAAAATATGGATGAGGTTGTGAATGTATATGATTTTTAATGCCGGACATGTCAAGTTGAATATATATATATATATATATATATATGATTTTAATGCCGGACAGAAACAGAAACAATTTAATTTCTTAAAGATTTACTTCTCTCACTTAGTTCATTCATTGGATTCAAAATTAATTATTAAATTTGATTTTGTATCATATTTCTAAAAAACATAAACTGTCATTGATTCTAAATATTTGAATAAAAATAGTAAAAATTTAAAAACTCGTAAAAAATTAACTCTTTATTAGTTTATTTATCTCCTCTAATTCAATTATTTAAATTCAAAATCTATATATTATTCAATTTAAAACATGAACCGTCATGTTTTTAAGATCAAATATGATTCTACGTATTTTTTATTTCCTTTAATATTTGTTATGTTTTTTTTGGAAAACAACCTTTCATATCTAATCAAAATCATTTTTTACTGCGACTGGTACTAAGTACATGTCCATATACATAACAGATTCATGATTAACAACACCTGCACTTGTGTGTATGGATAAATTACAGTTACTCTATATGTCAACTTTAAAAAAGAAAGAATCACATACGATCAATAAAAAGCAGTACAAAGATTTTCATCTAGACTATTTTTTTTTCTATCTCCTATTTCCTTATTCTCTTTGTTTCTATTTATTTTTTATGAAATAACTTACCTTAGTTACTCTTTGAGTTATATATATAAGAGAAAATTTTTATATTACTCGTTAAGTAATTAGGGTAAGTTACTACACAAGAAAGATGGATACAAAGAAGAGATAAAAATAAAAAGAGAAAATTATAAAAAAATAATAATAATAATTTAAGGTTGATGAAAATCTTTTTATTATTTTTTATTGATTTAGATTTTTTTTTTTTTTTTTTGATGCCTCTGCGTCATTTCTTAAGTATTTAAGGATAGATTGATTAATTGTGGAAATATTGTATGTATTCCAAACCTACAACGCTGCAAGCTCTGAAGGAATTGGATACCGATGGAAGTTTTTCTTTTCCCAACACAGCCTAACAGAAAGGGTTTAAGGACTTCTAGTTTCAAACCCATTAGGTCCAATTAAAGCCCACAATACGGATATTAATCGGGACTTTTTTCCCGTATAATCCAATAAGAAGGGTCTACAAGCCCCCAATTTCAAAACCCATTAGGCCCAATAAAGGGCCACAGCTTGCCAAGAAAGACTAGCTCCTTAAACAGGTCCAAAACACCCAAAAAAACACCAATAGCACCTAGCAGAAGGCATACTGCTTTAGCAAACACAACAATTGCTCTCACCTAGAAATTTGACACATTTTTCTCTTCTCTAATATCATATGAGCCGTCACCAATGTTCTTTCATGATCGTCTCCTCTTCCTTCTTCACCAAAATCTCACGCCAATTGGGTGAAATTGCAAAATCTGAACGAAAGCCGCAGATCTAAAGAATTTGCGGCTTCTACGGTTGCAAATTGGGCCTTTTTTTTTTTTTTTCTCTCTAGTGATATGAAATATGGATAGCTAGATATAGCATAAAGTGCTCTTTGTTTTATAAAAAAAGAATTAAACAACTGGAATTAGTTCCTATACTTCCTAGCTTAACTGGATTTTTTATAAAGAAAGGAAAAAAAAACATGCAGTTTCCTATAGTTTTTTTAGAAGTGAACGCTATTCGATTTCAACAGACAAATTGAATCGAACCGAAGTATTAATTTCGATTTAGTTTTTAATTCAAAAATTATTAAAAAGGATTTTAAGTTTTTCGAATTGTTTATTCAGTTTAAACTGAAAACTGATTTTTTTTTATTTTTTGTCCTTTTTTTAAAAAGTTTTTAAATAATATAAATATACAAAAAAAATTAATATCTTGACATTATTATAGATATATGATGGATTAATAACGCTTTTGATCTATTTACATTATTAAAAAAATTAGCAAAAAATAAAAACTGATGATCTTGATTAAAAGGAAAAAAAATAATTTCAGCCGGTCAATTCAGAGAGGGGAGTCCTTGTATTTCCAAAATCTAGATGGGTTTGACCAAATAATCTCTACTTCTCTCAACATAATTAAATAATAAATCAAGAAATCAATTTGTGGAATTTTTATGATTTCTTTGACAGTTATTTATAACTTTTTGTTGATGTAATAGGAAAAAAAAAGGCTTTCACGAGCAATTAATGACAAAAATGAACTTGGAATTTAACAAAAAGGATGTTAATTAAAATATCCTATAACACAGAAGTAGTAAAAAAAAATGTCAATCATAAACCTTTTTACCGAAGATAATTAAAAAAAATAAAAACGAGAGTGCAAGTAGATGCTATAATTATAGCAAGATCATGCGAATTGATTTACGTCAAAAAACAATGGATGGATATAATTGTGATTAACACAAAAGCTCTTTCAAGAAAACTAATATTTTGCTCACTGACACAAAACCTTATCTTTTGCTCACTAACATAAAGCGACCCCAGATGGTTCTTTCATGCTGACGTGATATTCCCACGAATATATATATATATAATTTGTCAAACGTTATCTATTAAATTGAATTTAGATAGAAAGTCTAATAAAAAAATCATATTACAATTATGGAATAGATATAGTTTTCAAATTATGTAAATTCTTATATCCTGTGATTGCTTTTATTAATTATGTTTTTTGTCTTCTTGCTTGATTCTTGTTTTAACCACAATTCTCAAAACTTATCAGGCTTTTTTAGGTTCTATCAATACGCTCCTCCTAATCAGAATTTGTTCGAAATCCTGATTCCACCATCCGGCAACTTGGCCAGTTTCTCCTGCTAAAGCAGTGGATGACAATCTCATTTTAGAAAGTAACACGAATAAGAATATATATATATATATATATATTAAATTATAAATATGTCTCTCTTGTTTTAAAAAATAAATTAATTAGTTATCTTCATTTCAAAAACTAATCATTTAATTTTTTAATATTAAGTTTTTTTTCAAATCTATTAAATTAACATCTAATATCTAAAATATTCTTTAACATATATATCTATTTATGAGGTATGTTTTGGCGCTTAAAAAGAGATAAAAGAGGATTTAGATTAATAAAATGAGAAATAGAAATTTGAAGAGAAAAATAAAGATTTATTTCGGTGCTTGTGTGAATGAGAGAAATAATGTATCATAAAAAAATGTCAATTTGGAAAAAAAAATACAATAAGGATACCTATCACCTCTCTAAAAGACGAAAAAACTAACTTATTATCAAAATTAAAACGTAAAGAATTAAATGGCTAGTTTTTAAAATAAAAGGGATTAATCAATTCATTTCTTGAAACATGAGGGATTAATTTATAATTTACTCATGTATGTATAGACACAATTTGTCCAGGAATTACAAACTCCTGCATTATCTGTACAGCTACACCTCATCAGCCATGTCACAGACATCCAATGCTGCAAAGAGGTGAACTCCACTTTGCATTTTTCAGGCACTGCTTTGAACTCTATCATACTTCAACTAACCGCACAGTCTTATTTTGTCTCAGGTATGCGGTTGTGACAGGGGCAAATAAAGGGATTGGTTTCGAAATATGTAGGCAGTTGGCTTCTCATGAGATTGTTGTGGTTTTGACAGCCAGAGATGAGAAGAGGGGCCTTGAAGCTGTTCAAAAGCTGAAAGACTCTGGTGTCTCTGATGATCTTATGGTTTTCCGTCAGCTTGATGTGGTTGACCCTGATTGCATTGCTTCTTTGGCTGAATTTGTCGGAACCAAATTTGGGAAGCTTGATATCTTGGTATGAAGTTGTTAATCCTTGGATTGTAATCCTCACGATGTTTTCTGGGTATCTTATAAATTGCTGAAATTTTTTGAAACTTGGTGCAGGTGAACAATGCTGGGATTGGGGGAGTTGCGATGGACGCTGATGCTTTTCGAAGAGCCTTTGAACTTACTGGAAATTGGGTATGCAATTTTGATTCTGTTTTTTGATATGGATTTGTTTGGAAATATCAAATTCTGTTTTGCAAATGCAGCCAACTGGAGAAAAAGTGTGGGATGAAATTGCAACTCAAAGTTATGAAATGGCAGAACAATGCGTGAAAACAAACTATTATGGTGCAAGAGGAATGGCTGAAGCACTTGTTCCTCTTCTCCAATTATCCGATTCACCAAGGATTGTAAATGTTTCTTCATCATTGGGACTTCTAAAGGTACATAACCCGTTTTCAAGGATGAAATTTTGGTCTTTAATTAACATAGACTAGTAATCATAACAGTTTTCAAGCAGCCTGACCAAAAAATTTCCCGTTACATCATTCAGAAAATTCCCAGTGAATGGGCTAAGGGATTGTTGAATGATGCTGAAAGGCTTTCTGAAGATAGAGTAGATGAAGTTGTGAATCAGTTTCTTAAGGATTTTAAGGAGGGTTCTGTCGAAACCAAAGGCTGGCCTATTAATCTCTCAGCCTATACTATTGCAAAAGCTTCCATGAACGCATACACAAGGATTCTGGCAAAAAAGTACCCTAGTTTCTGCGTCAATTCTCTCTGCCCTGGCTATTGCAAGACTGACATCACTAACAATACCGGCCTTTTCACTGCTACAGAAGGAGCCGAATGTGCGGTGAGGCTGGCTCTTCTGCCTAATGATGGGCCTTCAGGTTTTTTCTTTTATCAGAAAGAAATGCTACCATTCTTTTGATGAGATGGAAACTTTAGCATCCAGATTGTTGATGTACTTAGATTTTGCTTCCAAGCACAAAAACTATTATGAAGTCGCAGTTTGTGACTTTTAGTTCTGTTTAACAACGTGGTGCAATTCTGTTAATAATGTTTTCAAAATCCTCCAAACTAACCACCTGGTCCCATTTGAGAACGAGCAGATGATTTTCTGGTATCAAAATTTTAACTTATTCCTTATTAGTGCTTATAATACTTTAAATTATGGATGCAATTGTAGAAATGATTGTATATATTATTGATTATTGATTTAATTATTGAATGTGCGATATATGATCTAAAACGGGCAGCCCATTTTTTGGGGTACGTCGAGTGGTTTGGGTTTCGGGATCTTTCTTAGGTCGTTAGGTCTTTTTGAGACTACGATACTATATAGAGTTAGATAGTTGAGATTAAGTTTCATCCAAAAGACTTAAGTCTTGTAGTGCTTCTCAACTTTATATATTATTCATTATTAATTTAACTATTAAATGTGAGATATGTGATCTAACAAAAAATAACGATAACAATAACCGATATTATCAATATATTAGTGAATATATTAATAACTCGTTAATAAATTTATTTTAAAACAAAAAAAAATATTTTTTTTGTTTTTCAATAATAATATAACAATCGTTACTGTTATATAATTTCATTATTTGGGTGAAATATTGTTGGATTCTTTATAATATAGTATGAAGAAAACAAACATATACAAACTCAAATACGTTAAATAAGGACCATCATATAACTGTGGTTGTTTGAAACTATACTTATAAATAACTTTTTGCAACACTATCTAAACCACGAATTGTGTTTGTACTCCCTACTTGTGGTAATCGAATTGATGACAAAACCGCGGATGTTTTGGAAGGATAATTTCCTGATAGGAACATTGAAAGATACTGAGATAGATGGAATGGGTTGGCTAGCTAGTCCACTCAAACTCCTGACCCAGAGACCCCAATTTTAATGGTGAGTGTAAATGCACATTATTTCATACAACAACCATGCAATTAAGAAACAGTACCCCCATACTCAGAGAATGGAATTTTCGTACTTCAACAAGTGCAGCAATTACTTACTTCTTCTGATATACTTGTACAATAACTCTCGGGCACATTTGGGTTTTTCTTTTTGTTTTTTTTTCAATAAAGGTTATCTTAGGTCAATTTTGCCGACCAACAAGATTTAATTAAATTTCTATTTATTTAGGTCTTTATCAGCAAGCCATTTATACCGTATTCAAACCATGGGTTTGTAAAAACATAATTTAGTACTGCGACATCCTCGATACACATTTACGCCATCAATGATAACAAACGTGCATGGAGACGAAATTCACCTACCATTCAGACTAATCCTCCAAATATCTATTAATATTTGTCCAAGATAAAAAGGGGGGTGACTGATTCTTGTTCCAAAAATCGAATCCATGAAAGATGAGACCTTATCTGTGCAGATCTGCACTTAATTGGGGATGGAAAATAGTAATGAGGTGTAGGGTAAGTAGAGCGTGGAGGTGGATTGTGGTCCATCTCGGAAGTGCACCTACTCGTTATTATTAGGAATGGCAATGGGACCACCATCCACGCCTCTGCCCCTCCTCCTGAAAATTTTACCTCGTTCCCACCTCGTGTCTTACTCAGAGCAATATTTCTCGTGTCAATTTCGCCTTAAATGCAAATGGGAATCCTCGCAAAGCATCGATGTCCTGTTTAATTTTTTATTTATGTATTGTTCAGTTTCATTCTATTATCAAATTTTAAACTATAACAAAAAACATGATAGTTTATATAGAAAATAAACCCTAAGGTACTGTTTGATAATCGAAGAGAGTGGTGAAAATAGAAATGCAGGAATCAAAATGAAAATTAAGGAATCGGAATGATATTTGTATTTCAATACCGTGTTTGGAATACTAATAAGGAATCGAAATGCAATTTTAATTTTTTATACAAAATATAATTTTAATTTCAATGATGAAGCAGAATAAACGAGACAGGATGGCCATCCATAGTTATTACACCCACCAAGACCAAGCCTTTTAGAATATGTGTATACGCGCATGTAATTCGAGTATTTGCATTAAAGGACCATCTCATCTAAAAGCTTAAACTGATAGGTGAGGCCCTAGAATATAATTTATATTAGTCTCTAACACACTCCCTCAAGTGAAAGGCCCAACATTTGAGGCATGAAACTTGCACGAGTCCACATTGCCTTGTGCTTAATATTTGAGAAATTGGAGATGGTGAGACTTGAACTCGGGACTTCAGAGCCAACTAGGCTCGATACCATATTAAAGGACCATCTCACCTAAAAGCTTAAGCTAATAGGTGATACCCTAGAATATAATTTATACTAGTCTTTAACAATTTGAACTTTTTAGTTCAACAAATTATTTCCTAGTGGAAAAATCTATTTACCTTCGTTATCAAATTAATCCGAGAAATATCAAAACACTTCGGTGAAAACTCCCTATCTCTCAATGGAACCAATAACTCTCCCGTCCTATGGTGAGGTTTGGAAAAAAAAAAAAATTCATTTCAAAATTTTAATTTTTTTAATAAAATTTTATATTTAATATTTTTTTCATAAATTAACAAGATTCATTATTTTTATGCATTGATTCTTAAATAAAAATGTTTAATAATTTAAATTAAAATATTAATGAATGATTAAAAGAAAAAACTTTTAAAATATATTTTTATATTATATCTAAAAAATAAAACTACAATTAATATATAGTTTTTTATAAAAATTAAAATTTTATTCTTATTTAATGTTGATGAGAATTTTTTTTTAAAGTATATGCATTCGATTTATTTATATTTATGTACAAAATAATAAATAATATTGGTATAAAAACTGTATTTGAATCATTAGGTGGTTTTTTTAAAAATAATTTATTTCAAAAAAATTGATTATATAATGTTAAAAAAATATTTAAAGCAAATAATTGGTGTTATGTGTGAAAATGTATTGTTAATTTTTAATAAACTAATTATTTAATAGTTTTTTTATATACATAATTATCATACTTAATAATGAAGATAAATTATCCGAAATACATTTTTAACCCGTCTATGAGAACATCAAAATCTAGATGTGTTGACAAATTAGTGCAAATCTTAAATTGAAAATCTCAATTTCAATTTGGCCCAAAAGAAAATCAATTCAGGAGTCAATTTCTTCATTTATCAGTAATGATCATTGTATGTGAAGTGAAACAGATCTTCAGATTATAACAGGATTGTGTAAGCAATTAAGTTAGCATGTTTGGATTAAAGATAAAACAACTTGAACTCCTGATACTTCTGCCTCAAATGGATTACATTTGTTTATCCACAGGAAGTTAATCCTTACAAACATCCTCTGACAATAGACTCGTAGTTGAGAGATGTTTGTACGGTTCCAGCAATCGATGAAAACGTGTCTTATCAAGAAAAACTGCTTGAACATTGACGAACCCAGTTTTATGCGGGAGACCACCAAAAATGTGGCAAGTGGCATGCTATAAAAGAAAAAGAAAATTCTTCAGGCTTACTTGGATTTAAGAAGCAAACAGAGTGCTCATTTCAAGGCAGGGAGCCAGAGAAAAGGTTGTTTAGCATATAATCAAACAAAAGAAATCCACAGTACCCCATTTTTATCCCTTTTTGTAATGACAAAAAAAGGGTTAGCTGTATGCAATATTACAAGGAGAAAAGAGGCATTCTCTTCCCATAAAAAGAAATACCATTGGCCTTTGCTGGTTTCCTCACTCAAAACCACCAGCAAAAAGCCTTAGCCTCAGGTTTTTTCCAAAACTTTTGGCACTCTCACCTATATAAGCAAAACCCATCTTACCACTTCAGTCATCAAACCGTAGCTTCTGATATCTTACTCTCTAGGCACAAATCCTAAATCAAAGAGTTTCCAACTAGTTGTTCTATTTCATTTAACAGAGAAAATTAAAATGAGTTCAGCAAGTAGAGCTTGGTTGGCAGCAGCTGCTATTGGAGGTGTTGAGGCCTTGAAAGACCAAGGCTTCTGTAGGTGGAACTACACATTGAGATCTCTACACCAACATGCCAAGAACCATGTCAGATCAGTCTCTCAGGCCAAGAAGCTTTCTTCTTCATCTTCTGCAACGATTTCGAGTAAAGTCAAGGAAGAGAAGGCAAAGCAATCAGAGGAGTCTTTAAGAAAAGTCATGTATTTGAGCAGTTGGGGTCCTTACTAAAGCTGCGAATCAAGAAGAAATTGAGGAAATTATAGTGATAGGACTATTCGGATTGTTGCAAGTTGATGTAAATAGTAAATTTTGCTTACACCATTTATTCTATAGTTTCTGTTTTTCCATTTCTTTTGGCAGAACTTCCTCTTGGTTTTAGTGCATTAAAACTAAGCTTCACAAATCAGATAAATTGAGTGGGCATTTGCTTAAGATATTAGGAGCAGTTTTGGCAACGAAACTCCATTAATATCTCGCCCCGGTTAAGTACAACTTCTAGAGTACCTTGAGAGTTGAGAACCTGGGTTTTTGAATGTACTACTATTGTCTTCAGGGTTTTTGAATGTACAAAATGCTAAAATTCTATCCTTCTAGCCTCGTTCTTGAAGAAAAACTAGGGGATTTTCTTCCTATAATTGTGCTCAATTTGGATTTTTATAAAGCAAAACCGTGTGCCTTGTACTGAAGTAGTTTCACTCAAGCTTTGTAATGATCGAAAATGCTAAAAAGTAAAAATCACCCTTTTTTTTTCTCATTTGTATTTTAGGCCACCAACTGGTCCTTCCTAGCAAAAAAACCCCACTAAAATAATACCATTGGTTTTCACTCAAGCCAAAACCACCAGCAACGGCTTGTAGATAGCTTCTGTTTTTCCCCAAAATTTCTGGCCCCTTTTTTTTGCACGTAATTACCTCCATTATATAAGAGAACTCCTTGCTTGCTATTTACACCATCAAATTGAATATATATGATTTATTATATGATAAAAATTGTAATAATTTAATTCTGTTTTATTTTTCTTACTTATTTTAGATTATTAATTTTAAAATAAATGATTATATTTAATACATGACCAACCATGTTTTTAAAAGAACAAAACTATCGTATTGTTAAATCTAAACCGTTGAATTTAAATTAAATGGATATAATTTAGTGTATAAAAATGGTGACAATTTAATTTTTATTATTTTATTTGTCTCATCTAATTCAGTTCATTAAATCCAAAGTCAGTGATTAGATTTTTAACATTGACCTATTGTATATAATTCAATGAATTTTTATTTCCTTCGACATTTGTTATGTTTTTATTGAAAACATACTTTTTTTATATATAACCAAAAAATGATAGATTTATTCTCAATTCATATACAATTATATATATAAGTAAATTATAAACTAGTATCTCTTGTTTTGAGAAATGAATTAATTAGTTCCGATTTCAAAAACTAATTATTTTGTCCTTTTATTCAATATTGATCATGATTAATTTAATATTTTTTATTTTATAAAATGTCTTATTTTCTCATCAATTTATCTAAATTTTTACTTATTTTTTTCTAATTAGTTTTTTAAACTAAAAAACTAATTAATTCATTTCTTGCGAGACAAGGAAATGTAATGTTATTTTCATACCCAAGGATCAGAAAAGGTCTTTTCTTGCTTAATTTTGAGTATAGATTTAACCATACCTTGACAAAATCATGGTTTTCTCCTCCTTTTCGAATAGGTTTTAAATTCAAATCTCTTGTTATATGTTGAAAAGCAAAACTAGAGATAGCATTATGCTACTTGCCTCTTTTTCTACATGTAAATCATTTTTTTTTCATTCAAGCTAATAGTGAAAAAATTAATAATATTAATAGAAAATTCTTTTCAATATCACTTTATAAAATGTTCATTAAATTTATGGAATTTATTAATGAATCCACTTGCTTAATATATAAAATTTTCTCAAAGTTATTTTGAGAGCAATACTTGCAAAAATTAGCATTTATATTCTAGAGTCTCATCTAACGTGAAATTTTATAATACACTTAATGGCATATATAGTAGTTACTCTATAGACCCATTTTGAGAAGACGAGATAGATACAAAAAAATGAGAGAGAAAATTTAAAAAAATTGAGAGAACGTGAAAATCTTTTTATCACTTTTGATAAATCCGGATATAATTAAATGTGTCTATCTCTCTTTTCAAAATAGATCATGAGCAACTACTATATATGCTACAAGTTATTATTTATATATTATAAAATTTCTCTCATCTAACAACTTAAGTTTTTTAATGAAATGATCATTTAATATGATATCAGAGTTTGGTTGAACAATTTTCCCTAGCTCTACTGTTTGTTTTGGCCAGAAGGAATCAAACAACTGGAATTAATTCCCAAGCTTTCTGGCTTAACTGGATTTTTATAAAGAAAGACAAAAAAGCATGCAGTTTCCTAGATGGTACGTCCTTCTACTTGAATTGCTAAAAAAAATGGCAAACACAGTTGCATGCGTGTGAGTCTCCAAGAATATGGCATGTGGCATTCCCCACTACAGCTCAACTCCTATACTTGATTTGGACTTAGTTGGATTTTATGAAGCCAAAACAGTGTGCTCAGGTCGAGGTAGAAACAAGGTTGATTTGTCATGATCAGATAAAGAAGTTGTACCTATCCAAAACCCCATTTTACCCCAACTTCTTTAATGATAGAAAGTGTCTACTTATGGACAAAAGAGACATCTCCTCATTAAAAAATACCATTGGCCTTTGCTGGTTTCCTTACTCAAAACCACCAGCAAGAAGCCATGGCCTCAGGTTTTTTCCTAAACTTTTGGCACTCTCACCTATATAAGCAAAACCCATCCTACCATTTCATTCATCAAACCGTAGCTTCTGATATCTTACTCTCTACGTACAAATCCTACATCAAAGAGTTTCCAGCTAGTTGTTCTATTCCATCTAACAGAGAAAATTAAAATGAGTTCAGCAAGTAGAGCTTGGTTGGTGGCAGCTGCTATTGGAGGTGTTGAGGCCTTGAAAGACCAAGGCTTCTGTAGGTGGAACTACGCATTGAGATCACTACACCAACATGCCAAGAACCATGTCAGATCAGTCTCTCAGGCCAAGAAGCTTTCCTCTTCATCTTCTGCAATGATTTCAAGTAAAGCCAAGGAAGAGAAGGCAAAGCAATCAGAGGAGTCTTTAAGAAAAGTCATGTATTTGAGCAGTTGGGGTCCTTATTAAAGCTATGAATCAAGAAGAAATTGAGGAAATTATAGTGATAGGACCATTCGGATTGTTGCAAGTTGATGTAAATAGTAAATTTTGTTGCCAATTTACTTAATATATATCAAGACCTTTTTTTTCCCCGATAAACTTTTGCTTACACCATTAATTCCATAGTTTCTGTTTTTCCATTTCTTTTGGTAGAACTTCCTCTTGGTTTTAGTGCATGTGCTTAAGATATTAGGAGCAGTTTTGGGAACGAAACTCCATTAATATGTTGCTCCGGTTCAGTACAACTTCTAGAGTATACCTTTGAGAGTTGAGAACTTGGTTTTCTGAATCTATTACTATTGTCTTCAGTGTTAATCCTATTTTTTTTTCTTTGTTTTGAGTAGAGGTCAAGACAAAATGCTAAAATTCTATCCTTCTAGCCTAATTCTTGAAGAAAAACTAGTGGATTTCCCTCTTTATACTTTAGGCCCAATTTGGATTTTTATAAAGCAAAACCGTGTGCCTTTTACTGAAGTAGTCCCACTCAAGCTTTGTCATGATCGAAAATGCTAAAAAGTAAAAATCACCCTTTTTTTTCTGACTTGTATTTTAGGCCACCAACTGTTCCTTCTAGACATTGAATCATCCAATTTAGGGGTGAGCAAATGGTTAAACAGTTAGATTTTGTACGATTCGGTTTTCGGTTAATCGAATTTGTACGATTCGGTTTGGTTTTCGGTTAACCGAATCAAGAAAAATAAAAACCAAAACCAAACCAAAATAAATTCGATAAATTCGGTTTGTAACCAAATTATTTCGGTTCGGTTTCAAAATATTTCGGTTTTAACCGAAATGTTTTACTAAAAAAAATTCTAGACCATTGTTTCATTATCCGTCCTAAGCCACCATCATTTTCACCATTTACTATATAAAAAAAAAGGACAATAAGAAAACAAAGCCCTTACATAGGAAATATCTTTTGCAGCTACCTAATCACAGTTGACACACTGAATGTCCTAAATGAGAGAAGAAAAAAAATGTAGTTGTCTTCCTTCTTTTACTTATTCCGAACTCATCAAGCACCGACAACATCCTAATTCTTGATTTGACTTCTATGATCTCTTTGCTTATCTTGCTAAAAAGCCATTGGGAATGAACCGTAGGAAACAAAATTTTAGACCGAATTAGTCACCGTTGAAGATTATAATTTTCCAACATCAATCACTATCATAACAAGATATATAAAGCAAGGTAAACGTTACTAATATGTATAGCATCCCTAATAATTTTACAATCATCATTCCCACTAAAAAATGTAGTCCAAAAGATTTTCATTAGCAATTTTGTGCGAGTAGAAAAGAAATTAAAACGAGCTTTCTTTCAATTTATAAAATTCAAGCTCACAGAGATCTAAAACCATCTTGCAATAGTAAGTTAATTTCATTTGATTGTCTTGCAAAGAAACAACTAAACTTATAAAAGATAATTGATTGCAGTTAGTCATCAACTTTATTTAATTTTTTCAATTGATAGTTGACCAAATTAAGAATCTTAGAATTCATGAATGCCTCCTCCGACTTGATGAAGTGATGATGAAGGAGAATCGTAGAAGATGGAGCGAAGGATAGGGAGCTAGGGAGGCGCCGCTAAAAATTGATTTTGATTTAGTGAAGTTAGCCAATTAGGGTTAAAAAAAAAAAATTTTTTTTTTTTTTTTTGCTTTTAATTTTTTCTGTTTTCGGTGAAAACCGATTTTTTTTTCAAAAACCGAACCGAACCGAAATAATTTCGGTTTTTCGATTCGGTTTTTAATTTTATAAATTTAAGTTTAAAACCGAACCAAAATACATAATTCGGTTCGGTTTGATTCGGTTTTCGGTTAACCAAACCATTTGCTCACCCTTAATCCCATCCTAGCTAAAAACCCCACTAAAATAATACCATTGCTTTCATTCAAGCCAAAACCACCAGCAACAGCTTCTGGTTTTCCTCCAAATTTCTGGCCACTTTTTTTTTTTTCACCTAATTACCTACTCTATATAAGAGAGCTCCCTGCTTGCTATTTACATCATCAAATTGACTATATATGATTTATTGTATGATAAAAATTGTAATAATTTAATTCCTTATTGTTTTATTTTTCTTACTATATATGATTTATTGTATGATAAAAATTGTAATAATTTAATTCCTTATTGTTTTATTTTACTTAATTATTTCTGATTATTAAATTAAAAATAAATGATTATATTTAATACATGACCAGCCATGTTTTTAAAAGAACTAAACTGTGGTATTCGTTAAATCTAAATCATTAAATGTATATAATTTAGTGTATAAAAATGGTAACAATTTAATTTTTATTATTTTATTTGTCTCACTTGTCTCATCTAATTCAGTTTATTAAATCCAAAGTCAGTGATTAGATTTTTAACATTGACCTATTATATATATATATATATAATTCAATGAATTTTTATTTCCTTCGACATTTTTTATGTTTTTATTGAAAACATGTAACCAATAAATGATAAATTTAGTCTCCATTCACATAAAAATTTATTTAAAAATAGCTACCATATATATACGTAAATTATAAACTAGTCTCTCTTATTTTGAGAAATTAATTAATTAATTCTTTTAATTTTAAAAACTAATTATTTTTTCCTTTTAATCAATATTGATCATGATTAATTTAATATTTTTTATTTTATAAAATATTTTTTCTCAGCAATTTATCTATATTTTTACTTATTTTTTTCTGATTAGTTTTTGAAACTAAAAAAAAATAATAAATTCGTTTCTCGAGAGACAAGAAAATGTAATATTATTTTCCTACCCAAGGATCAGAAAAGGTCATTTCTTGCTTAATTTTGAGCATAGATTTAACCATACCTCGACAAAATCATGGTTTTGTCCTCCTTTTCAAATAGGTTTCAAATTCAAATCTCTTTTCACAATTTAAAAAGCAAAACTAGAGATATCATTATACTCCTTGCCTCTTTTTCTACAAGTAAATCAGTTTTTGTTTTTTGTTTTTTGTTTTTTTTTTTTTTTTCATTCCAGCTAATAGTGAAAAAATAAAATACTAATAGAAAATTCTTTCCAATATCACTGCATAAAATGGTCATTAAATTTATGGAATTTATTAACGAATCCACTAGTTTAATATATAAAATTTTCTCAAAGTTATTTTGAGAACTATACTTGCAAAAATTAGCATTAATCAATAATGGATCAACTGGAAAATGACTCTGAGAAAGCAAGATATAGCACAAACAGCACTTGTTTTGGATTAAAAGAAATCAAACAACTGGAATTAATTACTAAGCTTTCTGGCTTAACTGGATTTTTTAAAGAAAGAAATAAAAAAAGCATGCAGTTTCCTAGATGGTCCTGCTACTTGAATTGATAGAAAAATGGCAAACACAGTTCCATGCGTGTGAGTCTCCAATAATATGGCATGTGGCATTACCCACTTCAGCTTAGTTGAATTCTATGAAACAAAACAGTGTGCTCAGGTGAAGGTAGAGACAAGGTTGATTTGTCAAGATCAGATAAAAAATTTATACCTATCCAAAACCCCATTTTATGTCAGCTTATTTAATGACAGCAAGTGGTCTAATTATTGACGAAAGAGACATCTTCTCATGGAGAATACCATTGGCCTTTGCTGGTTTCCTTGCTCAAAACCACCAGCAAGAAGCCTTAGCCTCAGGTTTTTTCCTAAACTTTTGGCAGTCTCACCTATATAAGCAAAACCCATCTTACCATTTCCTTCATCAAAACGTAGCTTCTGATATCTTACTCTCTACGTACAAATCCTACGTCAAAGAGTTTCCAACTAGTTGTTCAATTTTATAGAACAGAGAAAGTTAAAATGAGTTCAGCAAGTAAAGCTTGGTTGGTCGCAGCTGCTATTGGAGGTGTTGAGGCATTGAAAGACCAAGGGTTCTGTAGATGGAATTACACCTTGAGATCACTACACCAACATGCCAGGAACCATGTCAGATCCGTGTCTCAGGCAAAGAACCTTTCTTCTTCATCTTCTGCCATGATTTCAAATAAAGTTAAGGAAGAGAAGGCGAAACAGTCCGAGGAGTCTCTAAGAAAAGTCATGTATTTGAGTTGTTGGGGTCCAAACTGAGAGATAATTAGTTCATATGATAGGAGTAAATTTTTGCATGTTGAATTGAGCTGTAAATTTTGCTGCCGATTGCCAATCAAACGTATAGCTTTCTTTTGCTAGCTTATTTCCTTAACGAACAAGTTTTTATTTTATTTTATTATTATTATTATTATTTTTTGTGGTGAAATAAACAAGCCATTTCTCTAATTTCGATTTTGGGAATATGACATTCAAATTTCAGGTTTAAAAGAATTTTCCAATTATATATTGAAAATTAACATTAACAACTAATAAGGATGTGGGCTTTGATAGGAAAAAAAAAAAAAAAGGGAAAAATGTTTAATTTGATTCCTTCAATTGGGCGGAGTCATTGAACTCCTGATCCTTCGGCCTCAAGTACTGGAGAAGATCACATTTGTTTCTTTACAGGACCGTTGTTAATTGATAAAAAAAAGTGTCATACCAGAACAAATAATAATATAATAATTGAAAAGCCGCAAGACCATTTTTGGGCGTTTGAGCCTTAAAAAATGGAGTAAGTTACTCCTCGTAGTTTTCTAAAAACGAATTAAATAATATTTTTTAGTTTTAAAAATTAATTAATTAATTTTTATATTTATAACTTCTTCTTCTTCTAAAGAAAATATTTTTAAAATAAAATAATATTATAGCAATCATAATCATTGATTATGGAAAAAATATTTTTTAAAATATAATCATATTATATTAAGTATAATCATATTGATTAAGAATTAATTAATTAATTTAAAAGAGAGTTATTTAATTTACTTTAAAACTAAAGGGACTAATTTATAATTTACTCCAAAAAATGTGGCATGTGGCCAAAAAAAAAACCAGCTCTGCTCCTATACTTTGGGCTTACTTGGATCTTATGGAGGAAACAGTGTGCTGATTTGAAGGCGGAGCCAAGGTTGATTTATCATATAAAATACAAACAAACAAAAAATCATTTTTTTAATCATATTTGGAGACATCTTATCCCGTCAGAAAATACCATTGGCCTTTGCCGGTTTCCTCACACAAAACCACTACCAAGAAGTCATGGCCTCATGTTTTTTCGCTGAACTTTGGGAACTCTCACCTATATAAGTAAACTTCTCCTCGCCATTTACTTCATCAAACATAGCAAGTGATACCTTACTTTCTACAACAATCCCACAAAGAGTTTCCAAGATGAGTTCAGCAAGTAAAGCTTGGTTGGTAGCAGCTGCTATTGGAGGTGTTGAGGCCTTGAAAGACCAAGGCTTCTGTAGGTGGAACTACACATTGAGATCGCTCCACCAACATGCCAAGAACCATGTCAGATCAGTTTCTCAGGCCAAGAACCTTTCTTCTTCGTCTTCTGTAATGATTTCAAGCAAGGTCAAGGAAGAGAAGGCAAAGCCGTCAGAGGAGTCTTTAAGAAAAGTCATGTATTTGAGCAGTTGGGGTCCCTACTAAATCTATCAAGCAAGAAGAAATTTAGGAAATTATAGTGATAGAACTAGTTCTGATTGTTGCAAATTTATGTAAATTGTAAATTTTTGGTGCCAATCAAATCGTATGATTTTTGGATAAATTTCTGCACCTTCAAGGTTTTTCCTTTCTTTTTTTTTAAACTGGGAATGTGGCAAAATGGAAGGAACTTGAGCCAAAAAATCAGTATTTTCTACAGTTTTGAGTGAGATATAATTATTTATTGAATTTAACAAAGCTATGTAAAAGAAATTCAATAGTCATAACTAATTTTTAATGACATTGTTATAATACCATTCGCTCTGTGGTTA
The DNA here is from genome assembly GCA_963924115.1 of Dovyalis caffra. Classification (NCBI taxonomy): domain Eukaryota; kingdom Viridiplantae; phylum Streptophyta; class Magnoliopsida; order Malpighiales; family Salicaceae; genus Dovyalis; species Dovyalis caffra. Next base: position 1,680,306 of record CAWUPB010001178.1, on the reverse strand, counting down.
ACAATTGCTGAGAGAGAAGATAATGTTTCATAAAATAAGAAAATCATTTTTGTCCTTCGGAGCGAGGGAGACGGAGGCGTGCGACAAAAAGATGCAGCGGTATGTTCATGGTTGACGACGTCGTTTCATTCTTAAAGGCAAATGTCGGGTGAGTGACAGTCGCTTCGATTACTTTATTTTTTCGATACTTGTCGTGTTTTGAGAGCGGTTATTTGAATGAGCGAATGACACGCCGTACTAAACGGAGCGTCGTTTTCTGTCAGTGAAAACACGCAGAGGAGGCCCACACGACGATAGCCTAAAGAACTGAATCTGAAACGACGTGTCTTATCGATTCGAGAACGATTCGTCGTTTTCACGGTCCTAGCCAGCAGGAGCAGCTCCATTGAAGCAAGCGATCGTTTCGTTTCTCCTCCGGCGTTTCTCTGCGATTCTTTCCGGTTACTGAATCCGCAAACTTTCTTCTATCTAATTGTTGATTGAAAGTGGAATTGATAAGCTAGGGTTTTGTTTTCTTTTTCAGTCAGTTGAATTTTTAATTGGTTTTAGGTTTTCTTCTTGGGGGAAAATCTAATGGAATTATAGATTTTGAAGCGAAATTTAATTAGTTCATATCGTTTCTGCTTTCCAGATGACTGTCCTTTGTCATCTGCATGCCAGACAATTTGATGCCGCGAGAGTGCCTTGAGGATTGGAGTAAACTATAAATTAATCCTTTAGTATTGAGAAACATATTAATTAATTTAAAAAAAATATTAAGTAATTACTTTTTAAAATATTGAAATAAGGAAAGTTAATTAATTCACTTTTCGAAACTGTCAGGAATAATTTATCATTTATTTTTGAGGACTGAGAAGTTGGTTTTTGGTGACACATGCAATGAACCTTATTATTTTTTTCACCAAACAATCCTGTGTTTGACTTGTTTTGAGTAGATGTCAAGACAAATGCTAAACTTCTATCGTTCTAGCCCCATTCTTGACGAAAAACTAGTGGATTTTCCTCTTATACTTGGGCCCAGTTTGGATTTTTATAAAGCAAAACCGTGTGCCTTTTCCTGGACTAGTCCCACTGAAGCTTTGTCATGATCGAAAATGCTAAAAAGTAAAAATCTTTTTTTTTCTTTTCTCTTTTGTATTTTAGGACACTAACTGGTTCTTCCTAAACATTGAATCCATCCCATCCTAGCATAACGCCGCTAAAATAATACCATTGGCTTTCTTTTAAGCCAAAACCACCAGCAACAGCTTGTAGCTGGCTTAAACGGAAAAAATTAGCATTAATCAATAGTGGATCAACTGGACAGTGATTCTGATTTCTGAGAAAGCAAGATATAGCACAAACTGCACTTTGTTTTGGCTAAAAGGAATCAAACAACTGGAATTAATTCCTATGCTTTCTGGATTAACTGGATTTTTATAAAGAAAGAAAAAAAGCATGCAGTTTCCTAGATGGTACGTCCTGCTACTTCAATTGATAGAAAAATGGAAAACACAGTTCCAACTTCCATACGTGTGAGTCTCCATGAATATGGCATGTGGCATTATTCCCCACTTCAGCTCACCTCCTATACTTAATTTGGACTTGGTTGGATTTTACGTGTGCTCAGGTGAAGGTAGAAAAAAGGTTGATTTGTCATGATCAGATAAAGAAATTATACCTATCCAAAACCCCATTTTATCCCCACTTCTTTAATGACAGAAAGTCGTCTTCTTGTTGACAAAAGAGACTTCTCCTCATTAAAAAATACCATTGGCCTTTGCTGGTTTCCCTTCTCAAAACCACCAGCAAGAAGCCTTAGCCTCAGGTTTTTTCCTAAACTTTTGGCAGTCTCACCTATATAAGCAAAACCCATCTTACCATTTGCTTCATCAAAACATTGCATCTGATATCTTGCTCTCTACGTACAAGTCCTACATCAAAGAGTTTCCAACTAGTTGTTCAATTTATAGAACAGAGAAAATTAAAATGAGTTCAGCAAGTAAAGCTTGGTTGGTCGCAGCTGCTATTGGAGGTGTTGAGGCATTGAAAGACCAAGGCTTCTGTAGGTGGAACTACACATTGAGATCACTACACCAACATGCCAAGAACCATGTCAGATCGGTCTCTCAGGCCAAGAACCTTTCCTCTTCATCTTCTGCCATGATTTCAAATAAAGTTAAGGAAGAGAAGGCGAAACAGTCAGAGGAGTCTCTAAGAAAAGTCATGTATTTGAGCTGTTGGGGTCCTTACTAGAGCTATGAAGCTAGAAGAAATTAAGGAAATTATAGTGATAGAACTAGTTCTGACGGTTGCGAGTTTGATGTAAATTGTAAATTTTGGTGCCAATCAAATCTATATGGATTTTGGATAAATTTTTGTTCATACCATTTATTCTATAGTTTCTGTTTTCAATTTCTTTTGGTAGCTCCATTTCCTCTTCTTTTTCAAAATAAATCTTAAACAAAGTAGACACCATTTGCTAAAAGTATTTGGATCATTTGGCGACCGACTACCAAATATTAAACTGAAATGTCAATTCTGACTTCGTCAAACAATAGAAATCAAAATTCTATTTCAGCACTAAATTTTTAATTGACTGAACTACATTAATAAGCTGTCATTGTTGGATTAAAATCTGATCTTCTTTTCGACCAACAGATATTAATTTTCTTCACGTGAAAATTTCTGTACTTGCAAGATTTTTTTTTTTTTCAAGAAACTTGGAATGTGACACAAAGGATGAACCTTGAGCCAAGAAATCAGTATTTTCTACCGATTTGAGTAAGGTATTATATATTAAATCTAACAAAGTTATGTAAAAGAAATTCATTAGGCATAACTAAATCTTAATGACATTGTTGAGTGACCAGAAAATGTTTACTAAAATAACAAAATCAATAGTTCATGTCGTTTCTGCATCAAAGTTTTTCTGGATGACCTGTGGTCTGCAATATGATGCCGATTAAGTAGAACTACAGAGTGCCTTGAGAATGGAAAAATTGGTGTTTTTGCGACACCTGCAATGAACCTTATTATTGTCTTCAGCAAGTACAGTATTTTCGTTGGTTTGAGCACAGATGTCAAGACAAATGCTAAAATTCTATCCTTCTAGCCCCATTCTTGAAGAAAAACTTGTGGGTTTTCCTCCTATACTTGGGCTCAATTTGGATTTTTATAAAGCAAAACCGTGTGCCTTTTACTAAACTAGTCCCACTCAAGTTTGTCATCATCGAAAATGCTAAAAAAGTAAAAATCACCCTTTTTTTTTTTTTCTCATTTGTATTTTAGGCCACCAACTGGCTTTCCTAGACATTGAATCCATCCCCTCCTAGCATAACGCCACTAAAATAATACCATTGACGGCTTTCTTTTAAGCCAAAACCACCAGCAACAGCTTGCTGCTAGCTTCTGGTTTTCCTCCAAACTTCTGGTACCTTTTTTTGCACTTAATTACCTGCTCTATATAAGAGGACCCCTGCTTGCTAAATACCCCATCAAGCACAAATCCTCAATTACATCTCATCTTGTTCAACTGAAAATTGTCCCTTTCTTTTGTTCTAGTACAAAGAAAGAAATAGAAAAATGAGTTCAACAAGCAAAGCTTGGGCGGTAGCCACTAGTATTGCAGCTGTGGAGGCCTTGAAAGATCAAGGATTTTGCAGATGGAACTACACAATAAGATCATTACATCAACATGGCAAGAACCAAGTGATGTCAATGTCTCAGGCCCAGAAGCTATCTTCTCCAACTTCTACTGTGGTTTCAACTAAAGTAAGAGAGAACCAAAAAGCAAAGCAGTCGGAGGAGTCACTGAGGAAAGTCATGTACTTGAGTTCTTGGGGTCCTTACTAAACTAGACGAACAACAGTCATCATATTTCCAGTTTATTTACCCAAAAAATAGATGTTAATTGTAAATTTTGATCCACTGAATATCAGACCAGACCATATTATTTTTGCATAAAATTTTGATTACACCATTTATTTTACAATTTCTACTTTCCCATTACTTTGATAGCTATTCATTTTTTATTTTTTTTTAAAGGAAGCTCTCCATTTTCACCAGTGAGAAAAATTAACAGGTCCAATTTCAGTGCATAATTAAAAATAAGCTCACTAATTAGACAATTGAATTTTAAAAGATTAAATATTTGTAAAATGAATTCATAAGTTAAAACTAAATTCCAGAGTAATTAATTTTCTGTAAAATAAGAGAGTTAATTTGATTAATTCTCTGACTTGATCGATATCAAGTTTTTTTTTTTTCATTCTAATATTAATAAATAACCACTACTATATATTAATTTATTTAAAATTAAAAAAAACATTTTAAAATATTAAATCTCTATAAAATGAATTCATAAGTTACAACTAAAGTTTGGAGTAATCAATGTTTCTTAAATTAAGAGAAAACAATTTGTTTTCTGCTCAAAGTTCATGTCTTTTCTGCATCAAATTTTTGGAACAGCATTTCATCTACGGTGAAAGCAGTTAGTGCCTGAGAGTTGAGAACTTGGGTTTTCGTGAGGTGAAACATTATTGTCTTCAGAAACTAGTCCTGTATTTTTCCTGGATTTAGAAACGCCAAGACAAATGCTAAAACTCTATCCTTCTAGCCCCACTATTGAAGAGAAAACAAGAAACTATTATTTGCCCCCAATACTTGAGGCTCAATTTGGATTTTTATAAAGCAAAACCACTTGCCCTTTAGTGAACAAAGTCACACACTAGCATTGTAATGATCGAACATGTTCAAAAGTTTTAAAAAAATCCATCTCTTGATGTTTGGGATAATTGCATTATAAAAAATTAAAATGAATTAAAAATTAGTAAAAATGATTAAATAATTAGTTTTTGAAACTAAAAAGATTAATTAATTTGAAGGAAATATAATATTATTTTGGTACCCAAGTTTTAAAATCATGTTTTTGTCCTCGTTTTCAAATAGGTTTCAAATTCAAATCTCTTTTTATAAGTTAAAAAGCAAAACTAGAGATATCATTATACTCCTTGCCTCTTTTTCTACGTGTAAATCAGTTTTTTGTTTATTTGTTTCATTCCAGCTAATAGTGAAAAAATAATACTAATGGAAAATTCTTTCCAATATCACTTTATAAACTGTTCATTAAATTTATGGAATTTATTAATAAATCCAACTTGTTTAATACTTGCAGCAAAAATTAGCATTAATCAATAGTGGATCAACTGGAAAGTGATTCTGAGAAAGCAAGATATAGCACAAACTGCTCTTTGTTTTGGCTAAAAGGAATTAAACAACTAGAATTAATTCCTATGCTTCCTGGCTTAGCTGGATTTTTATAAGGAAAGAAAGAAAAAAACCATGCAAGTTTCCTAGAGAGTCCAGCTACTTGAATTAATAGAAAAATGGAAAACACAGTTCCATGCGTGTGAGTCTCCAGTAATATGGCATGTGGCATTACCCACTTCAGCTCACCTCCTGTACTTAATTTGGACTTGGTTGGATTTTACGTGTGCTCAGGAGAAGGTAGAAAAAGGGTTGATTTGTCATGATCAGATAAAGAAATCATACCGATCCAAAACCCCATTTTATCCCAACTTCTTTAATGACAGAAAGTGGTTTACTTATTGACGAAAGAGACATCTCCTCGTAAAAAATACCATGGGCATTTGCTGGTTTCCTTACTCAAAACCACCAGTAAGAAGCCTCAGCCTCAGGTTTTTTCCTAGACTTTTGGCACTGGCACCTATATAAGCAAAACCCACCTTACCATTTGCTTCATCAAAACATTGCTTCTGATATCTTACAATCTCTACGTACAAATCCTACGTCAAAGAGTTTCCAACTAGTCGTTCAATTTTATAGAACAGAGAAAATTAAAATGAGTTCAGCAAGTAAAGCTTGGTTGGTGGCAGCTGCTATTGGAGGTGTTGAGGCCTTGAAAGACCAAGGCTTCTGTAGGTGGAACTACACATTGAGATCACTACACCAACATGCCAAGAACCATGTCAGATCGGTCTCTCAGGCAAAGAACCTTTCTTCTTCATCTTCTGCCATGATTTCAAATAAAGTTAAGGAAGAGAAGGCGAAACAATCAGAGGAGTCTCTAAGAAAAGTCATGTATTTGAGCTGTTGGGGTCCTTACTAGAGCTATGAAGCTAGAAGAAATTAAGGAAATTATAGTGATAGAACTAGTTCTGATGGTTGCGAGTTTGATGTAAATTGTAAATTTTGGTGCCAATCAAATCTATATGGATTTTGGATAAATTTTTGTTCATACCATTTATTCTATAGTTTCTGTTTTCAATTTCTTTTGGTAGCTCCATTTCCCCTTCTTTTTTCAAAATAAATCTTAAACAAAGTAGACACCATTTGCTAAAAGTATTTGGATCATTTGGCTACCGACTACCAAATATTAAACTGAAATGTCAATTCTGACTTCGTCAAACAATAGAAATCAAAATTCTATTTCAGCACTAAATTTTTAATTGACTGAACTACATTAATAAGCTGACATTGTTGGATTAAAATCTGATCTTCTTTTCGACCAACAGATATTAATTTTCTTCACGTGAAAATAGCTGTACTTGCAAGATTTTTTGTTTTTTTCAAGAAACTTGGAATGTGACACAAAGGAGGAACCTTGAGCCAAGAAATCAGTATTTTCTACCGATTTGAGTAAGGTATTATATATTAAATCTAACAAAGTTATGTAAAAGAAAGTCATTAGGCATAACTAAATCTTAATGACATTGTTGAGTGACCAGAAAATGTTTCCTAAAATAACAAAATCAATAGTTCATGTCGTTTCTGCATCAAAGTTTTTCTGGATGACCTGTGGTCTGCAATATGATGCCGATTAAGTAGAACTACAGAGTGCCTTGAGAATGGAAAAATTGGTGTTTTTGTGACACCTGCAATGAACCTTATTATTGTCTTCAGCAAGTACTGTATTTTCGTTGGTTTGAGCAGATGTCAAGACAAATGCTAAAATTCTATCCTGCTGGCTCCATTCTTGAAGAAAAACTAGTGGCTTTTCCACCTATACTTGGGCTGAATTTGGATTTTTATAAAGCAAAACCGTGTGCTTTTTACTAAAGTAGTCCCACTCAAGCCTTGTGATGATCGAAAATGCTAAAAAGTAACCCACTAAAATAATACCACTGGCTTTCATTTGAGCCAAAACCACCAGCAACAGCCTTCTATCTGGCTTCTGGTTTTTCTCTAAACTTCTGGCCCCCTTGTTTTGCGCTTATGACTTACCTAATCTCTATATAAGCACATCCCTGCTTGCCATTTGCACCATCAAACACAAATTCTCAATTACATTGCATCTTTTCAACTAAAACTTGTCCATTTTTTGTGGTTCTAGTACAAAGAAAGGAAATTAAAAAAAAAAAATGAGCTCAACAAGCAAAGCTTGGGCTGTAGCCACTAGTATTGCAGCTGTGGAGGCCTTGAAAGATCAAGGATTTTGCAGGTGGAACTACACAATAAGATCATTACATCAACATGGCAAGAACCAAGTGAAGTCAATGTCTCAGGCCAAGAAGCTGTCTTCTCCAACATCTACTGTGGTTTCAACTAAAGTAAGAGAGAACCAAAAAGCAAAGCAGTCAGAGGAGTCACTGAGGAAAGTCATGTACTTGAGTTCTTGGGGTCCTTACTAGCTAGTTACTAAACTACTAGCAGAGGAACAATGTTCATGGACACAATCAAAGGGTTTCCAAGAGAGAATTTTTTGGACAGACATGACAAGGCCAACTGCTTAATTATAGAGATCGAACCCATCAGCTCAACCAGATTCTGCATGTTCTAGCGATAGTGTTTCCAAGGAATATAGCAGTTGAATGAATTGCTAAATGATGGGAGAAAATTTTCTTGATTTCTGCAAGTTGATATAAATTGTAAATTTTGGTGGTAAATATAGAGTGAAAAAAATATGATTATCTAATCTACTTTTTCTCATAGTAATATTCATCTACTTGTGGCAAATCAAGTCAAATTATAAAACAAAAATAAGGCAAACTTTATTCACCAACCCAACCTTACAAAGAGACTAATTCAAAAAATTCGGGATAAAAAATAACGAAATCATTAAGAGTAAAGGATAAATTTATCACCATACTCTCGAGTCTCGATGAGTCTCCAAACAAAAGGAGTTCTTAATTGGATCCTCCATCTATTCAAAATTTATGTGAAAAAACGACATCTTTTTAAAATACTGTAATTTTACACTCATAAAAGAAATGATATGTTACTGTTTAAATACCTAATAAAAAACTAAAAGAAATGATATGTTACAGTTTAAATACTGTAATTTTACACTCATAATCATTGTAGACTGTGATTTATTTGCACTGTTCTAGCTTTTTGCTTCGTCTCGGCCGTTCGATCGTCTTCTGCTTTGGCTTTCTCTTTCGATCTCCACCGTCTTTTTTTGGATGCCCCATTTAATGCCTTGCATTAACTGTGCGGTGTGATTGAAATTTGTTTCAACGCCTCTTTTGTCCCTTTTGATTGGATAATTTTTATCCAGCATACTATGTTATTTAATGTTTTTATTTTTCAAATGTACTTTTAAACTTCTATCCTTAGAAATGGAGCCTGTTACCATGTTGTCATCAAGTTTTTTTTTTTTTTTTTCTCATTTTCTTTCTTTCTCCAAGGTGAGTTCGTGGTGGCAGAGGGCCCCATCGTCCCTTCTTCTTGTGTTTACTACAAAAACTTAATCACACATTAAATATTTTAAGAATAATATTATATGACATCAATAGTATTAAAAAAAATTATTATAATTTTATAAAGATAATATTTTCTTAAAAGAATATAAAGAATTATATTTTATTTTAATGAATATTATGTCATTTAATATTTTTATTTTTTAAATTTATCTCTAAATCATTTTATTTTTGAAAATATTATTTATCACCGTGATATATCAAGTATTTTTCATATTTCAATGTGCTATCCTATCATCATGAGGCGATAAATGCATTTTTGGACTGCCACAGCAAGTATATACCAGACTCCTACCCCATAATTTTCTGGAAAAGCCAAAACTTCCGACCTTGGAAAAGTCAAATTGCCCTCTAACAAGGTCACCGATAATAGGCTCTAATTCTCGCTTCTTTTCCGTACGTAATTGCATGCCACAAATGATTGAAAAATGGCTCTCAAATTTTTGTTTGCTGGACAATAATTTCATTGATATTTAGTAATGTTTGTTTTGCGCAAAATATTTACATGTTACACAAAATAATTTTTTTTATGATGTTTAATAAGTATTAACAATATCGAAAATATGATGATAGTGAAATAATGATGATGAAGGTGATAATAGTGCTGAAAATGACAAATGGGTCTCTTTTTTTGTTTTATTTTGATCACTTTGCTCTTTTTTTTATTTTTCAATAAAAAATTTTAAGGTAAAAAAATGGTTTAAAAAAACTACAAAATAAGTTTTTAGTTAAGAATACATTAGTTTTAATATTCTTTATATTATTAAATAATTTTTAGATAAAAAATTTATGAAAAATATAAAAAAAATCAGTCAAATACAAAATTTTGATTAAAAATTTTATATATTTTTTATTTGATGTATATTGATAGACGTACAATATAACATGAGATATTAAAATAAAATAATTTTTAAAAATAGTTTTATATATTTTGTTCGATTCATAGCGTAGCGCGAATGAAAAATCTAGTATGTAACTAAAATTTGAAGTATTTTTAGTTATATTGAATTTATTGAAAACTCACGAAATCTTTACAAGCTCTCTTCTACATAGTAATTCAGGTTGGTAATTAAATAAAAAATAAAATATTTACTCATACAACTTATTTGAGAGAATTTTTACAGAGATTAGAGAAGGCCTATGCCAACTATTACAGAGATAGTTTAACAGACTTGTAATATCTTGAAGTCCATGGATTTCAAAAGATCTTGAATTCGGAATCTCCTTCTCCATGATTGAAGTCCATGGATTTCAAAAGAATACTTTTGTAGTGGGAGACATGGATAAGCAATATGATAGATGTTTTTAACTTCTGATAATTGCGGTGAACAACTGTAAAGAGGTATTTATTAGAATCTCTCTTGTATGAATGTTGATATGATGAGAATTCGATTCCATGACAATCATCCTCATTTTGTATGGTATGGCTATTTCATCGGAATTAGTCTTGATAGAACCAGCTGCTGAAGTAATCTTATAGACTATTTGGGCAATTTGGGTTGGAAAAGGACACAAGCTTAATAGAGTATTTTGACTTGTTGTCTTCAATTTGCATATTCAATGGATCCACCTAGCCAAAATTCACTATTTTTTTCCTACAAGATCATGTCTACAACATTTAAGGATGTTCATTAGGTTTTTTTATTTGGGTTTGTAATATTTCGGTTAACTAACTTACAAAATAAACAATCAAATTCAAACCGAATAATAATTTGGCTTTTCGGTTGAAATACCGAAATTTTAGGTTTTTTTTATTCAAACCGTTTTTTTTATTTTTTTAAATAATATAAATAGACCAAAAATATGTTCAATCCATCATATATCTATAACAATTTTAAGTTATTGAGTTTTTGATTTATTTCTATTATTTTAAAACTTTAAAAATCAGAAAACAAATTTCAAAAATTAAAAATAAAATTCTGTTTTCAGTTTAAAACAAACCCAAAATCTAAAAAAAAAAACATAAATTACAAAAATAATCAAAATTATATTTCAATTCGATTTAATTCAATTTTATTATTTAAATTGAATACTAAACACTCCTAATAATATTGCAAACATAAATTTATTTTCAATCATCATTCAAGATGAAGTTTAACAAATTAGAGTTCAATTTAATAAAAATTGATTTTGAGTTAATAATCTTGAATTGTAAATAACTTTTTAAGGTTAAATAATGTTTAGGATATATTGTTATGGGGATTTTTTTTATTTTTTTTGGGTTGGGGGGGGGGGGGGGAGGTTGGAGGAAGAATGATTGAAAGTGAAAAAACAGTGATCGTAAACTAAATTCTATTAAAACGAAAAAAAAGACTAATCCAAAATTTTTAAAAAATTCGGGACAAAAAAAATAATGAAATCCTTAAGAGCAAACGATAAATCTATCACCATACTCTCGAATGTGTCTCCGAACAAAAAAAAGCTATCAATTGGATCCCCCATTTATCGAATAGTACCCAATTAATCCACACCTTTAAAATTTATGCGAAAAAAAAAGGAAGAAGAAGAAAAAAGATTTCTTTTTAAGACAAATAAGTCCTTAATTTTTTACTGAGGGAAAATTTTTAATACAAGGCATAATCATGTAATGTAGAATAAATAGGGAACTCAAATGGGAAATGTTTTTGTTTGAGGACCCAACTGAAAACTTGTTGATATTTTGGGTGAAAAACTGTCTTTTACTCAATCTTTAGTTTTGATTCAGGGCAAGGGGTTTATGTTCCAATGGATGTTATTATATCCTAGTAAGCTCTGTAAAATGAATCAGAGTCACCATAACTAAAATTTGGAGCATTTTAGTAAAAATAAGAGTAAATTACAATCTGCTGGTCATATAGTTGTTGTCATAGTTTTAAATCATGAACAAATAAAAAAATAATTGTAACCGTAATCACTAATTGTGACATATTATAATATTAAAATAATAATAATAAAATATTTTAAAATTATTATATAACAATCGTTATTTAAAATTATTTGTTTTTTTATATCATTAGTTTGAACTTATGGTTGCACTAAGAAAATGTGATTTCTTAATTGAGATAATTTGAGGAAAGTTCTGTCTCCATTGACAAGTAAACTTCTTACCATTAAAAAAAAAAAAATGTTGTCATAAAGATGTAGAGTGGCATCAGCACCTGTCAATGAGAGATAAGATCTTGTTTTGGTGACATATGCTATGAAATGTATGGTAGACGTAGACAAATGCCCATATCGTATCCGTCTTCTAGCCTCTCCATTATTTGAAAACAACTGCACTTGATCCAAAAATACTTCAGACTCGATTGGATTTTTTTCATATAGCAAAACCTTGTGCTTATCAGTAATAAATCACATTCTAGTCTTGTCACGATCTAAGCGTTCTTGAAACGTCATTTTCTATAGCTGCAAGTTGTTGACATTAACAAATCTTATCTTATGATCTAGAGTACAAAATAAGAATTTAATTTCGATTAGTATAAAAATTAAAATGAATTAGAATCCAATTAGGTCATAATAAATTTCGATTCTATATATTTAATAAAATAAATTAGATTGAATTTTATAAATTTGGATATAGTTTTAAAAATATGAAATTGAATTTGAATCTTAATAGAATCGGATCGAATCCTGAGTTTAATTGAATTTATTATTTGATTTTTATAAAATAAATTATAATTACTATATTTCATATATTATTCGAATATAAATATGTATTTCAACCCATACATATATAATAAAATATATTAAAATAATATTTTATTTATTGATTTTGTAAAAAATTCAAAATATAACACAATTCAAAAATATAAAATCAAATAATCTCAATAAAAGTTTATCTTAAACTAAATAAAAAATATGATAAAACTAAAAAAATAAAAAATAAATAATCTTTATTTCTCATCCACGTTGTGGTAAAAATAGAATGATGACAAATATATTAACATCAAGTCTTAAATATATATATAAATTAATTTATAATTTTTTCAACAAAATTGAATTTTATACTTGATTTTTTGAAAATATTGTCGTCACTATTGAAAGATATGCGTTATTTGAACTTTATAATAAATAAACTCTAAATTTCAATCTAATTTCATATTTATATATTTTTTTATATTTAAATTTTTATTATTTTAAAAAATATTATTTTTTATTTCAAATCAGATTATTATCAGATCTGATTAATTTAGATCTTGATTTAATCCATTTAATAAATTGATTAATAAATTCAGATCATAATTAAATTCGAATTAAAAAAATTATTTACTATATTCATTTAATAACATCAAATTTGAAATAAGATGTAATCCATTATGGCTCTACCTACTGCCGCAGACGTATAAAAAAAGAAAAAAGAAAAAAAAATCAAATCCTAACGCGACCCCACATAATAAAAAACAAAACAAAGAAACGTCTCATCGGCTTGCACTTTGTCAAAACCAGCAGCATCATCTTGATTCTTCAGGCTGCGGCTAGCTTCTGGTTTTTTTCGTACTCTGTATATAAGAAACCTCTGGCTTACCATTTCCACCATCAAACACAAATCCTCAATAGATTATATCCCATCTTTCTGAACCAAAAGAGAGTCCATTTCATTGGTTCTAGCGTAAAGAAAAGAACAGAAAAATGAGTTCAACAAGTAAGGCTTGGATGGTGGCTTTTAGTATAGCAGCCGTGGCGGCAATGAAAGATCAAGGATTTTGCAGATGGAACCACACAATAAGATCGTTACACCAACATGCCAAGAACAAAGCAAGGTCTATCTCTCAGGCAACGAAGTCTTCTCCAACTTCTACTGTGGTTTCAAGTAAAGTAAGAGAAAATCAGAAAGCAAAGCAATCAGAGGAATCGCTGAGGAAAGTCATGTACTTAAGCTGTTGGGGTCCCTACTGATGACAAAGAACAAACTGCTTGTACAGAACCCATCAAAGATTTTGATTAGCTAAAGATTAGATTCTTCTCCTGGACTGTCAATTGTGCTTCAATCTATTGTAATTAAAATGAATTTCTGAATGATTAGAGATCATATCTATTTTAATTTATTTTTCTGTCTTGAACAATGCAAATTTTAGATTTTTTTTTTTTATCAATTCTGTACAATATAAGTCTACAGAGTTCGATTTGGTTAAAAAATTGAATTATTCATGCCATGATTAGAAAATTTCTATAAATTTTCCCAACTTAATTATATTTGAATTCTGAGTGGGATCTTGGGCATCAAAGCTTTGGACAATTTGTATTTAGCTCAGGCTCATGTTCATAATTTGTAGTGTCATGATCTGTTCTATGGGATTTTGGGCTAAGAGCTGCTCTAGGCATATGACAAAGGAATCTAAGAAAATATATGCATTTGAAGATCTTGTTCAAAAGATTAAATTATAAATTAGTATATTTAGTTTTGCAAAACAAATTAGTTAATTAATTCCTTAACTAAGATTGATTATATTGATTTAATATTATTTTTTCTCATCAATCTTTTCATATTTTATTTATTTATTAAAACTGAAAAAAAAACTAAATTGAAAAAGAATGAAAAAGATTAAATTATAAATAGAATTAAAAGAATAAGGACTAATTAATTAGTTATTAAAACTAAAAAAAAACTATTTAATTCCTTTCAAAAAATTAAAGAGACTAATATATAATTTACTGCTGTTCAAAATTACGAAAACTATACAAAAATAACTTTAATAATAATAAAGGTCGACCATTCATTTGGCTTCGTATGCCTAATGCATTTAGAAATTGAAAAGAACAAATTACAATTTTCAGTATATTTCTAATGTAAATAACTCTCTGTCTCTCCCTCTGTTTTTTTTTTTTAAGAGAAAAGGAGTTACTCTTTTCATTTTATTAAAATGATAATTAACTCTATTGTTTTATTAACCTTAGTTTTATTTTAAATATCAATAATATCCTTTTATGTTGAAAATGATCAGTTGATAAGGTATAAATAGGAAATTTGAGTATAAAATAAAAGATAAATTCGATGACCAATGTCCACTAATGATGAGAAGACTGAAATAATTATAATGTATGGAAAGGAAACGACAATCCCTTTCTTCCTCAGAATGAGTATATTTACTCCTATTTATATGTATTTTAAAATGTTTTTTTTTAATCAAAATTTTAAGCAGTAAAACATCTTTAATTAAAGTTTACTTTACAAAATTGTTCAAATACAATTGTAATATATATATATATATATATATATATATATATATATATATATATATATATATATATATATATATATATATATTGTTATAAAATAAATAGAAATAATAGAAGAATTGAAAAAAAGGATGACAAGAAAATGAAATCACTATAATGTGAATATAAGTGATAAGAACTTCAAAATTTATCTTATTCTCTCTAGGAAACGTGTACACCAACTAATGAACAATCAAGCCTATTTATAAGCTTCAAAATTAAGGAGAGAATTGAAAAGGACTATGAATACTCAATTACATCATCCTTTCAATTTCTCATATTGAATGATGAATTGAATCATATTAAGAATCATGAGTAGTGAGGATATGAAAAGTTGATGAACATGATGATGGACATTCATTATTTCTTAACACTCTCCCTCGAATGTCCATTGTACAAGGAACATGCCTCGTTAAAACATTACTAGGAAAAAAACCCAATGGGAAAAAATTCCTAGTGAAGGAAAAAGAGTACAATATTTCTTGCACACATTAATCCTCATTCCGGTCTCCCCTGTTGAAGGCATTATTTAAGATCTTTAAGATGATGCATTCCAATCTTGCGAATCATCTTCTCAAAAGTTATGATAGGTAATGCTTCGACGAATAAATCCGTTAGATTGTCACTTTGATGTATTCCGCCTTCAATGGAATTATGCAAGTAACATTATCCTCATATGATATTGTTGGAACTTCTTTTCGTTGGTAGATAAATTGCATGTCTCTCGGATACGATGGATCGTTGGTATTAGCCAAACACATTCTCGACTTACCTTGTGAATTGATATTTCTACATGATTTAAAGATGTAGCAGCTATAGTTTGCTTCATAGAACACCAAGATATAACCGTATCTTCATATGTAAATATATAACCAGTTGTGATCGAGCTTTGTGTAGATCGGATAAATAACTCGCATATGTATAACCAATTAATCTTATTTTTGATTTATTGAAGTAATATAAGCCCATATCAATTATTCCTAGAAGATAATATAGTATATATTTAACTTTATTTTAATGTCTCTATATTGAAACGAAACTATGACTTGTTAACAAATTTACGTAAAAGACTATATCGAGTCGAGTATTATTAGCAAGATACATCAATGCATCGAGTAGTACTAAAATATGATACTTCGGGACCAAGTAGTTCTTCGTTATCTTCTCGAGGTCGAAAATGATCTTTTTAGATATCAAGTGAATGAACTACCATTGGGCTAGTCAATGAATGATCTTTATATAGAATCATTGTAGAATCTTTTTCTATATAAATAGACTCGATGAATGAAAATCTCATTTTCCGAGTGCTCGAACTATAGGTTGAGATGGTATTTTGTTTTCTCAAAATATTCACATCAAATTCTCTTTTTAGGTAACTTATGACACTTGGAATCTCTTCGGGAGTTCCAATAATATCTAAGTTATCAACATATACAACAAATCCCTTTTCAAATAACAATATATGAACAAATAGGATTATTTTTTATAACTTTCTTTCAATAAATAATTATTCAAGTGATTATATTACATGCACATGGGTTAGTAATAAGAAGTAGATACAAAAATAAAATATAAAAAGTATAATATAAATTGAATTTCTAAAAACTAAAATAATAAAACAAATACTAAAATAATCCTAATAGAGATCTTTATAATTTAATTGAATTCTTATCTCGAGAATATATATTACATGCTTCGGCATGTTAAGTCATTCTAGGACTTTCATACTGATTCATTTCAAATGAATAAGTAAATTGTGATCATATTTATTAAATACATACATTTGAATGTTTTTCATATATTTTACCGAGCTAATGAGATAATAAAATATAATTACATCCATTATAGGAGAATATGTCTCCTCATAGTCAATGTAAGTTTTTTGCAAAAACTCTTGTGCTTGAAAGTTTTCTTTTGTATCTTATAATCTCTTCTTTCTTATTTCGTGTCCGCATAAATACTTATTTGTATCCCACTAGCTTAACATATTCGAGTATTTTAGCTATAGGTTCAAAAAACTACTATTTTATAAGAGAATATAATTCCGCCTAGATTGCTTTTTTTATTTAGGCCAATCATCTTTATGTCGACATTCTTCAATAATTTAGGCTCGGGATCCTTATTTTCATCCATAATATCAATTGCAATATTATATGTAAAAATCTTATCAATAGATGTTTCTTTTCGGTCCTATTTTCTCCCCGTATTGACATAATTTATCAAAATCTCTTGATTTTTCTCAAGTATTTGGACTTCTTCGAAAGCCTATTATCATAAATATATTGGACCATTTATGAATATTTTCATCTTGCTCTTTTCTTTTAGAGATTTTTATCTTTAGAACCGATCAGTCTTCCACGCTTTAGGCATGCTTTAGATTCATTAGTTATAACATTAATAGACCGCCCTTCTAGGACATCAATTCTAATAGGAGTATTCTTAGCAGAGACATGCATTTTAGTTACTCATTAAGATCCGAGAATGCATCCGACGGTTGGTTTCAATACTCGGTAAATGAATTATCTTTTGAACTTCTAGTTCACATTATCTTCGACAAGAATCAAGGTGATATAAGATAGAGTACTCCATATAATTTTTTTTCCAATATTTCCAACTCGCTTATTTTGCTTATTCTCTCCCCTAATGTTGAAAAAACTATTTCATCAAAATGACGAGTCGATAAATCAAGCTCGTAAAAATTTCCTTTTGTTCATGAATCAAGAGATTGAATTATCGAAGATGATTCATATATTCTCAATCTCTTTTAAGTGCTCATTTTATTTCATTATAGAGGAGCACTAAGGATATACACTACAATACAAAAAATTCTTAAATAAGAAATAATTGGCTTATGACCATAAATCAATTAAAAGAGGAGAGAATTTCGATAACTTATGGGTCATATGCGAATGAGTGTCGTCGCATGTAAGATTGCATGTCCCCAAACATAAACGAGGAGTTTTATTTTTAAATAATGGTTTAGCTATCAATTGGAGCCTTTTAATAAATGATTTTGCTAAACCTTTTTGAGTATGAATATGAGCAACAGGATGTTCAACGTACCAATCAATAATAATCTAATGCTTGAGAAATAAATTCATCGACATTATCAAGGTGACTTGTTTTAATGGCATAATTTAAAAATTATGCTCAAAATCAAATTATTTGCTAGCAATCTCGAAAACGTTAGGTTTCGAGTAGATAATAAGCATATATGTGACCATCTTGTGGACGCATTTATCAAAATCATAAAATATTTAAATGGTTCACATGGTGGATGAATTAATCTACATATATCACCTTGAATACATTTTAAAATACTGGAGATTCAATCTCAATTTTACTTGATGATAGCTTAATCATCAATTTGTCTTGGAAACATGCGAACATGAAAGTTCATTAAATTGAAGAATCTTCTAGCTCTTCAATAGATATTCATATAAATTTTTTAATAATTTTTTCGCATCATGAAAAACCTAAGATAACACAACTGGTCATGTCACATAGTAAAAGTATTTGAATTAGTAAACTTTTGATTTACTATAATATTTATTTCAATCATTTCAATGTTTGTAATAAAGATTAGAAAAGAAAATGGATAAATTTTTTTGATAGATATTTTCTACTCGATATAATGATTATAACATATAAGTATTCACATTTGCTATCATGATATGATATCAATTCGGATGAATATCTTTGAAACTTAACAAATTTCTATGAGACTTTGAAGAGAATAGTTTATCATTCATAATAAATTTATCCTTTTAGATAATAACATATTTGCTCTTCTAGAGCCTTTAAATCAATCACTTCAAGTAATAATATCGACTCTTCTAGAGCCTTTAAACATTTTCTCTTCAAGTAATAATTTATTCACTCTTTTAGAGCTTCAAAAATTTATCTCTTTAAGTCATGATATAATCGCTCTTCTAGAGCCTTCAAAATCTATCTTTTTAGATAATCATATAGTCGCTCTTCTAGAGCTTTCTATTGATTGATATTATCATATATAATATTAACATAAAATAAATAATTAAATAAATCAATACAAAATAAGTAAATCAATATATGCCTCATAAATATAAACAAATAAATAAATAGTAAAATAAATTTGTAACCATCAATATATGACATAAATTATAAGAAATATAAAATGTTTTATTTATAAGTAGAAAAACTAACAAGTAATTAATTTCAATTACTATTACTTTGATATATAAAAGTGGCATTAATATTTGACTCTTTACTTTTCAATAAGGCTTGACAAGCCTCAATGAGATGCTTTGGTATACGATAAGTACATGATCAATATTCATTCATTCCACATATATAATATTTATTTTTCAGAATACCGACTTTATCTATATTTTTTTTCATAGTCATCCACTTCGGTGGTGAGATGTAATATTATGGTCATTACGATTATAATCATAATTATTTCAACTATATCCATGGCTATGACCACATCTTCATCCATGTCTAAAATTATTATAAATTGTCATATTCACTTTAGGGAATGGAATAGATCCAATTGGATGAGATTTATTCTTTTTTATTTTATTTAGCCACTAACAAGTATAAAACCGATCCAAAATATTTGTTAAACTCTTTTTCTCGATATGCTACCGTAGGAGCATATCCAAGGCATAAAAAATAGATAATATTTTTTCAAAATCAAGCACTCATAATCAATAATTCTTATTCAAAATATCAAGAGTCACCAATTCAAGTTTATGAGGTTTGATATGATAAAAATTATATAATATAATATATAATAATAATATTAGAAAATAAGAACAAATATAATAATAAAATTAAAGCTTTTCAAATAGCATATATTAGATTATTAATAGATCATTTAAGTTTTTCAAATATATATTTCATGTATCAATAGATTTAAAGTACTTGAATAAATTAGATACATACCTCTTAATGATCTAAATAATTTAGATCTTTTGGTAGAGCACTTGTGTAGAAGAAATCCAATTGTTGAAACAATTGATTAAATCTTTTGATAGATACATATCTCATGGTCTATTGTCTCGATTGGTTAGAGCTTCGTGCCGATAACGTGTTATAAAATAAATAGAAATAATAAGAGAATTGAAGAAAAGGATAACAAGAAAATGAAATCACTATAATGTGAATATAAGTGATAAGAACTTCAAAGTTTATCTTATTCTCTCTAGGAAACTTGTACACCAACTAATGAACAATCAAGCCTATTTATAGGCTTCAAAATTAAGGAGAGAATTGGAATGGACTATGAATAATCAATTGTATCACCTTTTCAATTTCTCATATTGAATGATAAATTGAATCATATTAAGAATCATGAGTAGTAGAGATATAAAAAGTGGATGAACATGATGATGGACATTCATTATTTCTTAACATATATATAAGAAAAATATAAAAAAATAAAAATCTAACATAACAATTAATAAACTTATTAATCTATGTCAAAAATCAAAACAATCTGTTTAGAATGGAAAAAAATAGATTTTTCGATTGTATTATAATATTACATATATGGATCGAGCCCCATATGTTAAACCTTAAATGGCACGTCAATTAAATAAATAATATATAAATTGAAAATGAATTATTATTTTTAAATACTAATTTCTCACAATGAAATCCAAATTAACTATTAAATAAAAAATGAAATCCCGGATAATTTGAATTTTTTTTATTAAAACCCTAATTTTTTTTCGTTAAATTTTAGAGTTTTACTTTTATGTTTTTGTTAATTCGGACCCTAACATGTCATATAAGCACATGTGGTAAGTTTTAGCCAATGATAGCTTGCTACGTAAGAATTTTTTTTTTAAAAAAAGTCAATTTAGGCCCACCATAACATGTGGCAAGTTGTCATTAGTTAAAGCTTACCACGTGTATCCACGTAGTATATTAGTATTTGAAACAACAACAACAACGTAAAAATAGAACTTTTAAATTAAAAAAAATTAATATCTCGATAAAATTTTTTTTTTTTGGATCGTACGGATCTTGAAATGAGAAAAACCCAATAAATAATATCCTATTTTTCAGTTACATTTGAGTCTTCTTGTCTTTAACTTCTCCACTTTGTCGCTGCCTAAAACATCCATGAAAAGGAAACGACAATGCTTTCTCCCTCAATTCTAGGCTGAAGAGAAACAAAAAGTGCCGCTGGTAAGAATAAACCAAAGGCTTAGATTTGGCCAAAACCATAAGCCAAGTTGTAACTGCTTTCAGTTTGTTCCTCTCTGTATAAATAGCCCATCCATGATTTGCTAAGTTGTAAATCCTTGCATCGTTCTACAATGAGTTGGAAGAGCAAAGTTTGGACCGTCGTGGGCAGTGTAGCAGCTGTGGAGGAGTTGAAGGATAGAAATTTGTGTAGGCTCAATTCTTCCATGAAATCCTTGCACCACCATCATGCCATTAACAACATGGCCTCCTCCTCGAAGCCTACTCAATTGGGAAGAGCAGCAGCAGCAGCACCAGCACCAGCACCACCTCCACCAGCAACTACAGCTTCAAAAATTGATTCAAAGAAGAAATGCAAGCAGGCGAAAAGGCTAAATCCATCAGAAGAATCACTTAGAACTGTTATGTACTTGAGCTGTTGGGGTCCCAGCTAAACTAAAATTAAGCAGTAAAATAGAGCCCTTTGAATGGTTCTCACCCCACATGCACATAGATAATTAGAGAAGGAGAGTGTAAAATGATGATCAGGAAGAAGAAACCAATTGTATGTTTATGGCGCTAAAGTAAATAGTCACATATGTCTTGCTATTTCCATGTCAATGCAGCAAACCATATGCATTTCTTCACTCATTTTCTACGCACAGTCAGATGCTACTTGAATCATTTTTTTTTTTTTCTTTTTTATGTTTTTACATAGATGGGGTCAAACCCGTTACAACGAAGCCTGCCAGTGCAAGCTCACAAAGATAATCTAGCCAGCTTATTAATTCTTCACTCATTTTCTACGCACAGTCAGATGCTACTTGAATCATTTTTTTTTTTTTTTTACATAGATGGGGTCAAACCCGTTACAACGAAGCCTGCCAGTGCAAGCTCACAAAGATAATCTAGCTAGCTTATTAAGGCATAGAACTCTAATGGGACTTGTTTCATCAGTAACAATGGCACAAAAATTTAGCACAACTGTCCTTGACGAAATCCAGTTTTGATTTTCCTCTCAATCTCCAAAAAAAAAAAAAAAAAAAAAACTCCGTAAAAATGTTCACAAACGAAATTCTTCGCTTGTATGCCTCTCATTCATAAGGAATGGAACTTTCTAGAGAGAACTCTCTCGCTCTTGTGGGTATATATATATTCCAAAAAAATTGTTTATCTATAAATATATTTATTTATCTTTATATAATATTAAAAAAATTATGTTTTTAATTTTTAATTGTATTCTGTTTATCTTTGAAAATATTTGAAATATTTAATTTGTCATTCAAATCAATTGTTTTTGCTAAATAATTTTCTCGACCAAAATATACTCGACTGAAATACAAAAATAAATAAATAAAATTTTACAGAAATAAAAAATAGAGCATGTATCAATTTTTTTGTTTTTGTTTTTTTTTATATTTTAATAAAGGACATTTAGGTTAAAAAAATTCATAGTTAGAAGATTTGATCGAAATGATGGATTGAACATTTAAAAAAAAATTTTTCAAACGAGATAAAATGCAATTGAAATTCTAAAAATAGATTAAAGATTTTGAGTATTATAAAAAAGACAAATGATTATATTTCTCTTTATTTTATGTGTTTCAAAATGTTTATTTGGTCAACATTTTAAATGGTGTACTTTCATAAAACGCTTTTAATTAAAGTTCATTTTGTAAAAATTGGTCAAATACAATTCTAAAAAAAAATATTTAAAGAAAATATAAACAAAACATGGTGATATAACATAACAATTAATAACTTTGTTATTATTGTGTGAAAAAATCAAAATAATCTCTTTAGAATGGAAAAAAAATGGTTTTTTTAAATTATATTTACTCAATTAAATAAATAATATATAAATTGAAAATGAATCATTCATTTTTAAATACTAAGTACTCACAATGAAATCCAAATTAACTATTAAATTCAAAATATCATGCACAAACGGATAATGCCTTAATTTGGTCACATAAATTGGATTAATTCGTGTAACAATTTTCCTGGATTTCTTGGAATAGTGAAGCTATAACTTTCTTTTTTGTGCTTGTCACTTGCAAGTGATAACTCCAACAATCCTTATCTTAAATTTACTTTTCCATTCTCAAATTGTGCTTAGTGGATTGTTATCATAACACACCTTAACCATGATTATTAGTCCGATGGTGAGGTCCTATGGAATCCAATCCTTCATTGACCATGTCAAAAGATTTGTAAAAGTAAATTAACTTTCTACAAAGGTTGCGTGCTTATAGCCTAGCAAGTTTTCTAGCGCCAAATGCGTATGGTTGGCTAAATCATCGCCTGCAAAATATTTTGAATGAATCACCGAAAAAGAAATCACGGAAGAGATGCTTGTTTCTGACTTATTAGCGAGCATTGATTTATAGACTAAATTTAAGATTCGATCACTCGTAAATACCATTCTTAATAATTTATTTTTAGAATATTTGAAGTCGTGTGTTACATCGCGTGTTAAAGAATGTTTTGTAATCACGTTTAAGAAAAAATTAGTTTTAACGAACGTAAAAATTAGCTTAAAAACATCATTACTGCTAAAAAATGATGGAAGATGGCCACATGGGAGCATCAGTGTGTGTTCCTGTGTTGTTATTTTAATGTTTTCGAACATCATAGCAAATCATGATGTTTTAGATGCTTTCTTCTTTTGGTGAAGTATTTTTATCCATTCTCTTTAAGCTAAAGCCGATTGATTCTTGAAGCAATAAAATTAAAGAAGGTGTCAATTTGGAAGCAAAAGTGAAATCCAATGTTAATTTGAAATAAAAGTGAAGTTTTCTAAATTTTCGCAAAGACAATAATTTTTTTCTTAAAAAGAATAATTAACATCGAGGTTTCTTTTTTTCTTACTATATATATATAACCCTAAAATTGCAAGTGCTAACTAAAAGTTTTCAAATTTCACAAACAAATTGCTTTCATATTTATTTTTAATAAAAAATTTACAAAATTTCCACTTCTTAATTAATAAAAATTTTCTGAAAATGGTTGATAAACAGAAGAGTTTATGTTTAAGTTATTGAAAAGTATGATTATTATCATTAAGAGGTAATTACTATTTATCTACTTGAGTTACCAATAAGAATTATAATTATTCCAAATATATATATATTGTGAACGTACTATGATGCAATCAGGGTAAATTATTACACGTATCTAATTCATTATTAAAATTATGGAACAAATCAAAATAATTTTTTTATTTCATAAACTTTATTTACATTATTTGCCAGAGATGCATTATCAGTTTTTTTATTTTATAATTATAAATATGCAATTAAATATGAAAAGATTCATGATTTACTAAACAGATTTGAAAATTTAGCCAAATAGCTAAAAAAAAATGGAAATATCTAAATAATTGGTACTTTGCAATAAAG
This sequence comes from Dovyalis caffra, assembly GCA_963924115.1. NCBI lineage: Eukaryota > Viridiplantae > Streptophyta > Magnoliopsida > Malpighiales > Salicaceae > Dovyalis > Dovyalis caffra. The sequence goes on along the minus strand of CAWUPB010001178.1, from coordinate 1,655,831 downwards.
TTGGTAGGAAACACTATTATAGCAATTACAAAAGGCTAAACGAATTTAACCACCTCTGAATTTTAAGTCGTTTGACATTGATTTTTTAAAATTTTTAATAGTTTTGAAAATAATTAAAAATTTAATTTTTTTTTAGATTTAACTCATTATTTAGTTTTCTATTATTTATTTCTAAAAATAATAATCACATAAATAGTTTCATAATAGAAATTATTCAATAAAATTTATATGACACTCTTTAAAATATTTAGATCATTTTGGAGTTATTTTTTATTTTTCTTGATTTTTTTGTATTTTAAATATTAAAAAAAACAAATATAGCCTTTTATTTTAAAAAATGGATTAAATATTTTTCAATATTTGTGTAAAATTTCAGTTCAAAATATTAAAAACTGAATTTCTTAAAGAAGAAGATAATAGATAAAAAAAATATTAAATATACTGAATCTAAAAAAAAATCAAAATTAATTAAAAAAAATTAGAGACAAACACAAAACAGAGACACACAGAAGTGCAAAAGACCGGGAATCTATACAAACCGGACCTCGAATAGATCAATCTAATTCATCAAATTCCCAAACTTTAAGATCCAACCATGCTTAATCCATTACCCCAATAACCACCTCCATTGCCTTACAACAGAAACTACACAGTTTATTCACATTTTGATACAATTTTATTACAATTGAGAGACACGTAGCTTTCCCAAACAGAAACAAAGACAACAACAACTGACGTTATTATAGTAAAAATAGAAAATAAAACGAAAGTGCAGAGCCCCAAAAAAAGAAAATTACTCGAAGTTTCCATCTTTTAAAGCAGAGTGAAAGGAAAGTTTGGAGTATTTGCAAAATGCCATTTTGGCAAACAAACAATGCCAATGCCAATGCCAGTGGCAATGGAAATGCCACTTCTTCTTCTACTACCACTACTTCTTCTTCTTCAACATCTTCAAGTTCCATGAGTAGTAATAACAGTAATGGAAACAATGGTTGTCAACAGAGCCAAAGTAACCAGCTTGGAGAGGCAAGATCGGCTCTTTATTATTCGACCAATGCAATGTCATTTGTTACTAAGTCTTTGTTGCCTACTAGAAGAAGACTCAGGCTTGATCCTCCTAACAAGCTCTTCTTTCCTTGTAAGAATTAAGGTTTTGGGGTTGTTTTTGTTCTCTGTCTTTTTGGCTCTGTTCTTTTGGTTTTGGCTATGTTGGCATAGCTTGGACTGTTTTGATAGTGGTTTTTGCTGTTTTCTATACTTTTTGTGATCTGGGTTTGTTTGCCTTTATTTGAAAAAATGACCTTTGATTTGTTGATGTCATAAATAATACAGATTAGATTTTCCTCTACAGGTTTTACTTGATATATATGAACTTTGTTCAATAGATTTATTTGTTGTTGGTGATTTTGGGTTTCTCGATTTAGTGAAGGGAAGTGAGATTCTTAAGAATGCTGATGTCTGGTTCTTTAGAAAACAGATTGATTGCTCTTTGGTGGTTAAAATCAAACAAGTTTAAGAAACCTCATTGGGTTTGCTCATTGTATATCAACTGCTATTCATCCAGCTGTTCATGTAGAAACTTGATTGGTTGATTAGTTTGCAGATTTGAAGCTATGATTTTGCTGATGAACTCAGTTATTTAATGATTTGTACCTTTGTTGTGTGCTCTAAGCTTTCCCATCATTCGAATTTGAGTTATTGTTCTTGATTAACTTAGCTATTTCTGGGGTTTTAATTGATATGTATTTCAGTTATTTGAAATTTGGTAGTGAACTAGATTTGTGTTTTCTTGGAACTTAATTTGTTTCAATATTGTTCTTTTGAAGATGAACCGGGTAAACAGGTTAGGAGTGCAATTGGGATAAAAAACACTTGCAAGTCTCATGTAGCTTTCAAGGTATGGAGAAACTGTCAACTCTTTTTCTTTGATCATTGATTTTGATGTGATCAGTTTTTGGGAATTGATTGCTGATGTGATGGATGTTGTAGTTCCAAACAACTGCACCAAAGAGCTGTTACATGCGCCCTCCTGGGGCTATACTTGCTCCGGGCGAAAGTCTAATTGCAACTGGTAATCAATATCTCCTGCACCCCCTGTCTAGATCAGTGTTCCAACTAAAGTGATCAGGATTTCTTATTCTGAATTATTACTTGTTTAACAGTATTCAAGTTTGTTGAGCCTCCAGAGAGCAATGAGAGACTATTGGATCAGAAGAGCAGGGTTAAGTTCAAGATCATGAGCTTGAAAGTGAAAGGAGAAATGGAATATATTCCTGAGATGGTATATTGCTTGAACTGATTATGTGATTTTTATTGTTGATTCTACATCATCCTCATATCAACATGATTTGATGAATGTCTTCCTGATTTTGTTAATAAAACTATTGTTTTTCGGCATGGTCATAACCATCATCATTGAAGTTGATAGATTAGTTGTAAGAATTTCTCAAAAAGAGCTCTATGTCTTAAAACAGCATTGTAGATAGAAAATAAGCAGTGGATGTGCCAGTCATTGATCGTGTACTTTTTATAGGCTGGCCTTCTTTGTTCCGACAGCGTGATTTGTTATGTCTATCAATCAATTTAAGAATGCACTTAGACTCTATTTTCTTCAGTTTTCCTCCATCTGAATCATTTATCAGAATTGTGAGCTCTCTATGATCGGCAAATGCTTGTTTTTATAGCACATGTAGGACTGAAGATTTAATTCTGATGTTGCAATTTCTATACAAATGCTGAACAAGTTATGCTTGTACATTTCTTCAGTTTGACGAGCAGAAGGATCAAGTAGCTGTCGAGCAAATTTTGCGAGTTGTTTTTCTTGACGCAGAATGTCCTAGCCCTGTAAGCAGAACAGAAATATCTCTAATGTATTCTTTTCCTGCGTTTGAAAAGGAAATGCGAAGACCAAAAAAGACATTCTAAATCTTTGAGCAAATTCTGTTTTATTTCTGTTCAGGCACTGGAAAAACTTAAAAGGCAGCTGGCTGAGGCCGAAGCTGAGCTCGAGGCACGCAAGAAGCCTCCAGAAGACGCAGGCCCCCGAGTTGTTGGCGAAGGACTTGTTATAGATGAGTGGGTGAGGTCTTGAGCATTTAGTGTGCAATTTTTTCTCATCAAATTGTAGCCTACAATTTTTTTCTGACATTGCATTCTCTGAACATTTCAGAAAGAGCGGAGGGAAAGATACCTGGCACGCCAGCAGGTTGAAGTTGATTCTGTGTGAATGTTCTGTTTCCTTTTCTTGTCAGCACTGGTTTTTTCTTGAGCTGAGGTTTCCTTCATACAATGTTGAATGCTTTGTTCCTTTGTCCATTGGTGGAGGTGGATGTGTGATGTGTCTTATTAGGAGTGTAGACGTAAAAATTTGTAAAGCAGGATTTACCAGCAAAGCCTGTCAGAAAAAAAGGTAAAATGAAGGCAATTTGTTATGTCATATTAAGCTGTATGTGGTTTTACTGTTTTAAGGTTTATTGTAGATATGGGATTTTGATTAACAATGAATTAGTCAATTTTGTGTCAGCAAACCATATTTTATGTTTTAGTTTATCAATATTGCGTATTGTGGCTAGTTTTCTGCATTTATTTGCTCACATGAATTAGCAGAATTGTTAGATGTTAGATAGTAATATAAAACAATCTTGCGACTTCAACCAGCAGTTTAAATTTTTGGGTTTAAATAGTTCTTTAATATGATATGTGAGTTTTGATAATCAAAAGATAAAATTAAGCACATGGTAGTGGCCGGTATATGCAATTTTCAAGTTCAAATAGCTTTTATTTGAAATAATATGTTAGCAAGTAATATAACATCATTTTTGAAATCTCATCTTCTTATTTTTTTTTTTAGGTTAAAATGGTTTTTTGACATTAGATGCAGCATGATTTGCATTTTTCCTATATAGAATATGAGAATAAAGCATCCCATGTAGTTTCTGTATAGAATATGAGAATAAAGCATTACATCTAGATTCCTCCTATTTGTTTACTTAATTCTGCACTTGTGCCCTATTTATTGTAGATATGGGATTTTGATTAACAATGAATTATAATATAAAATTATTACTGTGTTAAGAAACGAATCAAGTAAAAAGATAAAACAGAAAGACAATAAACAATCATACGACACAAGATTTACATGATTCCACAATTGTATCTATTTTATAATTGTACTAAAAGTTCGTATTAAGCTTTTTATTAACAAATGCAAGAGATATTGTTCATATTTATAATATAGACAATTAGGATTATTGAAAGCCTTTATGAGCTTATGCAGCTGGCTTAATATATAATAGATCTTTTTGGGGTCTCCACCTCCAAGCTCGTGTAAGGAGGGCTATCTCCTTGATCCTTGCTTGTGACCGACTAGCAAGATTGTCGTGCTGACTCTGCTTAGTGTGTTAAATTGCGAATTAATTTCACATCAATCTCTACAACTGAGCATTATGAAACCTCAATCAAAAGTTTAAACTTTTGGATTGAAATAGTTTTTTGACATGGTATCATAGTTTTTTTATAACTACACGGTAAATAATTAAATATAAAGTATTGGTGGGTCTATACAATTTTCAAGTCTAAATAATTTTTACTTTAAAAAAAATTATATTAGAGAGTAATATAAAATTATTTTTAGATCTTTCCATATTTATCTTTTTGAGTTGAGATGATTTTTTTTGACATTAGAGGCAACATGGTTTCCATTTTTCCTCTATAGAATATGAGAATAAAGCATCACATCTAGATTTCTCCAATATATTTACTTTATTTTTGAAGAATATTTAAACTTCACTATAATTATCCTTCATGTAAATTATTTATAGTGCTGCAATGCAAAGCATTTGTATCTTTCCATTATTATTCTGATGATCCATAGAATTTACCATGGATATGTTCTCAACTTTGGTGGCACTGGACCCTCTTAGCAATCATGCAGTACCTAAATTCTTAATCAAAATAAGTTCAAATTGTTATATTTTATAATGAAACTACCTGTAGTTGTACTTTATTAGTATCTTTTAATGGATTGACAACCTGATAGAGGCAGATTTGTCTGGTTAGCCTGAGATTTTGCCATAGGAAGAACAATATTTTTCTTTTCTTTTGTTGATAAGATGATGAACTAGTGGAATTTAGATATAGATAGATATCTGGATTCGGTTCTGATTTTCTTTTGATCTACTGCAATTAAATTATCCTTCTAATGGCAGTGATTAAGTACCTGAAATGTATTGTGCTTGGAATCTTCCTATAAAAACGAATCCCTTCCATGGTGTTAGTCCTTTTCATGCCTTGCACCTTTGTATTATTGCCTTTGATTACTTCAATAACGTCCAAAATGTCCTCATCAAAGAAGAAATTACAAGAAAGATAGTTCATCAATCAAAGATATAAAATTATCATGTTCACAATAAAGGGAAATATAATATCTTCTAAAGTACAAAAAATTGAGTGGGATAGATTCTAAATGATATAGCTATTTAATACTTAAATTATTGTTAGTGAAGAACACAAAACTAAGTTGTTTTTTTTCTTTTTTTTTTTTTTAGGCTCAATCAAACATAGATGTTATTCCCAAAGAGATTAGTTAGTCTAAATTAATTTATTAATTTTTCGGGTTTGAGTTTTAAAACCAGCATCTAAATTAATTTATTAAATTCGTCTAAATATATTAAAACGGTGTGGGATATATCTTATGATAAGAATTCTTAAAGTAATCTTATAAGAAGAAGATTTAGTTTTAATTGATATATAAATTGACTCGATAATATCTTTGTTTGAACGAATTAAAAAAAATATGAATAAAATATTATAACTATTGAGGGAGGAATGATTGAAGGATTGAAAGGCTTCGTAGCTCTAAAAGATCAGTGCTGGGGTTCCAAACAATGGAAGAATTCATAGCTATGGCAATATTTAGGGACCCTCCATGGAAAAGGGATGATATTTCTCTCCCAAGTGGGTCGCAAAGCTTAGTTGATTTTATCTAAAAAGTTGAAACCAATTCTCCTCTGTCCCTGTAAATTGGCATGTAAAGGGCAGTAATGATATATATTCAAATAAACTCATGATTAAAGGTTTAAGGTGGACCTCACCAGAGAAAGGAAATGGCACCATGGAGATCCATGAGTGCCCATTTCCATTGAAGGATGAAAGAAGGGAAGAGATAGCAACTTTGAATGGAGAAATTGAAGCCCATTACCATCTGTCAACATTTGGGGAGTTGTTGGTTTCCTCCATGGATATGCCCTTATGTGATAAACTCTTCCTCTAGTGATAAAGATTGCTTACCCTTTGGCCGCTTCGATGGAAGACATTTTGGGTTGGCTACGTGACCTCCAATAAATTTGTCTTCCTTTTATTTTTTATTTTTTCACTCTCTGTTCGAAAATTTTCAGTTTGAGTTGATTTTTCGTAAGGATTAAAAATGTGCAATTAATTACATGGCATGTTTTCAGATATTTTTAAAAGAATAGATAATAAAACTCCCAAGAGTATTTTTTTTAAAAAAATATTGTAATAATAGTTTATAAATAATAAAATTCATTTAAAACGAACCTAATACATAATTAAAAAATAGAATACAATTATATTCATTAAAATTAAAAAAAAGTAATATTGCCTAATAGCAAATTATTTATGGTAAAAAAATTGATGCAATTCCATTTTTTTTTAAAAAAAAACCCTAATTTTCACTTTAAATTGATCAGATATGCAAAATTTCTTTCTTTTCTTTTTTTTTTTAATGGAAAATTAGATCTATTAACTAGAGATATGTGAATATCCGTAATACACATTACTATATTTTTCCTTAATAATTACATATTAAGTTTTTGTGTATGTTTTATTTTATTTTTTTTAACTTGTTATAACGATATTTTAAAAAATATTTTAGAATTGTACTATGTTTGAATCTTACACATAACATATTTTATGCAGTTATTATGAGATTTAAAAAACAACATAAAAATTTTAAAAAATAATTTAGTCAATGTATTTTTTTAATTATTTTAATTTAATCTTTATATTTTTTGAATTATTTTGTTTGAATCTCTTTATTTGGCTGTCACTTATGATTTGTATTATACTTTCAGAAATAAATGCTTAACTTTAGTTTGCAACTACCAGCGTTATAATAAACGGAGGAAAACAAAAATAAAAAATAAAAAAATTCAATTAATAAAAAAAATCAATCAAAACAATTAAATAGTACATGTATAATTAACTCAATTATATAAAAATAAATTAAGTCATTAACTCTTAAAAAATAAAAAATAAAACAAAACAATATTTTTTTTAGAAAAAAAAAACCTTAATAAAAGAAGTGGAGAGATTTCTAATAAGTTTTTGAAACAAAATATCTGAAATTAATTATTTAGGATGAAAACTAAAATTGGATGGTACCTTAAAGATTAAAATGAGATTTCCCCAAAAAAAAATTCCACCTTCCATGAATTTAGTCAAATGATGGTCCCCTGTAAGCACCAATACCATCAATAGCATCAATCAAAGGGCAGGGCAACAATAATGGATCTTCCCCACCAGCACGTGACATCCATACCAACCCATTAAGAAAGGAGCCACTTGCCAATTCTAATGACAACACGTTTACCCCATCACGTGGACTGACAAGTTAACAAAAAGACGAGATTATCCTCCCAGTAAAGTCGGGTCCTGTGGGACCCAACGGGATAAGACAGAGACAGAAGGTATCTAGTAGGTGGTGGGTTACTATTGGTCAGATAGAGATGAGTCATGAAATTTGTCCTTGGATAAGGTCGACACCTGTTGATCCCTTTACCTGCTACGAAATTACAAAATTCTCGTAATTTATCGTGGTTTTTCTGCATTTCTAGCTCGTGATAATGTCACGAAATAATGGATCCTTTATCTAACGGATCCTAGAACCTCTTTTTTTGTTAAAGAAAAAGTTTAACACGTGTATGTTAACGTCTAATCTCTCATGAAAAGCAAATTACCGTCTCATCAAACCCTTCACTTTATTAAAGAAGGAAAAAAAAAAAAAAGGAGTAACTATAAATTAATTCCCAAAGTTATAAATATGAATAATTCAGTCTCTAACTTTAAAATTTTATAATTTATTCTCTATATCCACACATTTTTAAAATTACTATTGGCTAATATAAGTTATGCATCCTAAAATGTTTAAATATAATTAGAAAATCAATGTCATAGTTAACATTTTATTCAAAATTTATAATAAAAAATATGCTTATTTTTATGGTTTTTTTTTTTTAATTTTATAGCTTTTGATTTAATAAATATTGCTTATTCTAGTATTTATCAATTGTGGTATAAATAGATTTACGTATTAATGAAGATTTTACATTGAAGTTTTTTTTTCTATTATTTCTTTCCATTGTATTTCTACTAAGGAGTTGGATAAATCTACAACTAAAATAAAAATTGAGCATTTCATGGTTCAATATTGATAATTTTTTTTTTAGTTTTATGTTTTGTAATTTATATTTTTATACTATTTAAACTTTTTAAATTGTCATTACAATACGTCAAAAGAAACATACAGTTGTATAATTTTAATTTTAAAAATGAATATACGTTTTTAGAATGTACTTTTACTAGACATGTAGAAAACGTTTCAAATATTTATCAATTGAAAATTTTAAATAAAACATTAAACCCAAAAAGTATATAAAATATGCTAACTTATAAAAAAAAAAAAGAGGTGATCTACTCTTGATCCTCGTGCAATATGAATTGGAGTAATATAGTAAATATAAAAAAATATAATAAATCATAAAAATATATATGGACAATTTGGACTTAATGGCAATTTTATTTTCAAAATAAAGGCTGTCTTAATATTTTACGAAGGTTGGGGAGAAAGTTGCAAAATTTTAGAGACTTCTCAATTTCAATCACATCAATATTCAATTTCTCTTGCGAAATTAGTGAAAACTTCACTTTTGTCCACCATCTATAAATCCAAAGCACAAAATCTCGATCCTCACGACCACCAATAATATGCTCCTTGCCATACCAAAACCACCTTATAAAGCAAAACCACTTTCTGTTTCCGGTTTTACAAGCACGCACTTTTCCTCCTATAAAAAACACACCTTTCCTCACAGGAAACACTCAATGAAACATACAAATTTTCTCACCGAAATTTTGTAGTATCTGTTTCCCGATTTATAGGAACGAACCCAAAAATGAGTTATTTGAACCGAGTCTGGATGGCTGCTTCCGTGGCTGCAGTTGGCCACCCTGATCAAGGATGGAAATCCGGCGTAAAATCACTGAAACACGGCAAGATGAGGGTGTTCTCAGGCAGAGATGCTGCGGAGATCCGACCACTTGCTGGTTCAGTTGGATCGGATTGTGTTGGAGTTCTTGGGAGTTGTGGATCGGAAGAGGGAGTGAGACGGAACGACGAGTCTCTCCGACGAGTTATGTACTTAAACTGCTGGGGCCAGGGGTGAGGAGGCAGTACTGAGCTAAGGAAGCTCAGTTTTCAAAGAACATCGACCATCGGGGAGAGAGTTGACTGACTCGGTGGTGGTTGGGAGACTTGAGGGGATTTTGACTGAGTTGTGGCGGCGGTGGTGAGTTGTATAGTCTTGAGAGGAGGTTGACTTGAGTTTGGTCGGTAAATTGTAAAATTTATGGAGAGGATGAGGAGCTGCTGAATGATTTCCTTTGAGATTGTACATAAAAACAAGTAAAAAAGAAAATGTAAATAACACAGTTCTGTTTTAACTGCGGATTATGTTTAATTTGCATTAATTTTTTTTGCCTAATTTTTATCTTAATTACTAACAATTACGAAATGAATTAACTTCTGAAAATCCATTTGAATATATATTTGTTGAACTGATCTGGATAATTAAATCACAAGCCAAATTGCTATCTAAATCACACACTTCGATTTTATCAAAGCTACAACTCAGTTTCAATGCAAAATATTGAGTTCTGTTGGAGAGATAAGACTGATTGACTCGGCTGGGAGTTGTTGAGTCTTGTTAGGGGGTTGACTGAGTTGGGGCGGACGAGTTGAGTATAAATTGTGAATTTAACTCGGATGATGAGAAATGGTGGAGAAAACTTTAAATGATATATATATATATAGAGAGAGAGAGTTTTTAAAATTACCTAAAAAACTATTGAGTTGAAACCACGAGTTCAGGTTTTTAATACAAACACTTTTGAGTGTTTTATTTTTACAACAAATAGATAATTATTCATTACATTAATATTTTATGTAAAAATAAAAAAGGTAATTTAATATTTTAAATAACATGAGATTAATTGTAATTTAAATTTTTTAAAACATAAAATATCAATTATTTTTTAATTGTTAATTATTTACTTGGATGTTGGAGGTAGTTAAAAACTTTTGGCGTAAATATTTTTATTAAGCAAGCGTTTAAGACAGTGTTTAAGATAATGCCGCTACTCTGCTAGCATTCTTCTAGTTTTAATGGACTAACAAACTAATATGCTATTGTGCTTTGAATTTTGATTGATTTTTTTTGGATGTGTATAATCATTTATTTACTGTTAGTCTTAATAAATTTTGATTAGAGTGAATTTCATACTACAATAAATGGGTTGTTCTTGAGCTCGAAAAAAAAAAGTAGTTCTAAAAATTCATTCTTCGTCCATACAAATAAAACATATAATAGATTGAAAAAAAAACCTCATATTGTGCTTGAAAAATAGATGTAAACATAGCCGAACTATTAGGAAATGATTTAAGTAAAATAATATGGTAGAATAAACAAAAACACACAGTACAAAGATTATATTTCATGATAATATTAAAAAATTTTATTAAGTGATAAATATAAATATAAATAATATTATTTTTATTTATAACGTGAATAATTAAATTTATAATAAAAAAGATATATTAAATCTATAAATCAGATCTAACATTTTATAGATCTTTCAAAAACCTCCAAGCTTTCATAAAGGATGTTGCCTCTTTGATCCTCACTCGATAATCCATTAATAAGATGGTTTTGCTGGATTTGCATCGCCTTATATATTATATAGTAAATATAAAAAATATAATAAATCATAAAGAAATATATACGGACAATTTGGACTTAGTGGCAATTTTATTTTCAAAATAAAGGTTGTCTTAATATTTTACGAAGATTGGGAGAAAGTTGCAAAATTTTAGAGACTTCGCAATTTCAATCACATCAATACTCAATTTCTCTTGAGAAATTAGTGAAAACTTCACTTTTGTCCAACATGTTATAAATCCAAAGCACAAAATCTCGATCTCGAGAGCATCAATAATAAGCTTCTTACCACCCCCAAAACCACCTTATAAAGCAAAACCACTTCATGTTTCCGGTTTTGTAAGCACGCGCTTTTCCTTCTATAAAAAACATACCCTTCCTCCTAGGAAACATTCAACGAAACATACAAATTCTCTCACTGAAGTCTTTAATATCTATTTCCCGATTTATAGGAACGAACCCAAAAAATGAGTTATTTGAACCGAGTCTGGATGGCTGCTTCCGTGGCTGCAGTTGGCCACCCTGATCAAGGGTGGAAATCAGGCATAAAATCACTGCAACACGGCAAAACGAGGGGGTTCTCTGGCGGATGTGTTGCGGAGATCCGACCACTTGCTGGTTCAGTTGGATCGGACTGTTTTGGAGTTCTTGGGAGTTGCGGATCGGAAAAGGTGGCGAGACAGAACGACGAGTCTCTCCGACGAGTTATGTACTTAAATTGTTGGGGCCAGGGGTGAAGAGGTAGCACTGAGCCTAGGAAGCTCAGTTTTCAAAGAACATCGAGTACCATCGGAGAGAGAGTTGACTGGCTCGGTGGTGAGTTGGGAGTCTTGAGGGGAGATTGACTGAGTTGTGGCGGCGGCGAGTTGTATAGTCTTGAGAGGAGGTTGGCTTGAGTTTGGTCGGTAAACTGTAAAATTTATGGAGAGGATGAGGAGATGTTGAATGATTTCTTTTGAGATTGTACATAAAAACAAGTAAAAAAGAAAATGTAAATAACACGGTTCTGTTTTATTGTGGATTATGTTAAAATTTCTTCTGGTGCATTAAATTTTTTTGCTTAATTTTTATCTTAATTACCAACAATTATGAAATGAATTAACTTCTGCAAATCCAAATGAATATGTATTTGTGGAACTGATCTGGATAATTAAGTTAATCACACGCCAAATTACTGCCCAATTATACACTTTGATTTTATCGAAGTTACAACTCAGTTTCAAAGCAAAATACTGAGTGCTGTTGGAGAGAGAGAGTGATTGACTAGGCGGTGAGTTGTGGAGTCTTGCTAGGGGGTTGACTGAGTTGGGGCGGACCAGTTGAATATAAATGATGAAAATTTATTTCTTTTTGTTTTTTAATGCTTTCAAAAGCTTTTAAAAAAATAGAGTTTGTAATTTAGAGAAATATGTACACTTTTAATTTTACAGAACGAATTAAATAATTATTTTTATTTTTATTTATAATTTATAATTAATATTGATAATGATTAATTTAATATTATTTGTTTTAAAAATATTTTATTTTCTTTTCTTTTTAATACAACGCAAATTAAATAAAAAAAAGATTCAGTTGTAAATAGATTTAAATTTTAAAAATTAATTAATTTGTTTTTAAAAATAGAGGAATTATTATTATTATTTTTGAAAAACTAGAGAGACCAATCGATCACTTACTCGCCCAAAGATGGAGAGAATCAAAACTCAGCAAGTTGGAAGGGGCTATTAGCCCGTAACTTCTCCTTAGTAACACATTCAGGTAAATTTTCTCCTAAACCAGACACAGAGACCACAAAGAGGAAAAGCACAGAGTCACGGAGACCTCCTTGAAGTTATAGTCTGAGATTCTTGAAGAAAGAGACATTGAAAGAGAGGAGAAATTCTAAAGCTGATGGCAATGAAACGGCTAGCCATTTTGCTCGCTACATCGTCTTCTTCATCTCCAGCTTCTGCGGCCTTTCATTTTGAACGTAGCCAAATAAAAAATATGGGTATAATTCTTAAACCCTCCTTATTATTCTATAACAACAACAACGACAACCCCATTTGCTGTTGTCTTCATACTTCCAGTAGAACTCGTAGTTACAGACATGTTAAAGACAAAAAGGGTAGTTCTTGTTCATTTAGGAATATTAATGATGCCTTCAATCACATGCTTCTTTTGCATCCTCGGCCTTCTATTGTCGAATTCAGTAAATTATTGTCTGCAGTTGTCAGAATGAGGCATTATGAGAATGTTGTTTCTATGTCCAAACAAATTGAGTTAGCGGGAATCTCCCATAATGATTATACTCTTGCTATCTTGATTAATTGCTTCTGCAACTTACACTGTGTTGACTATGGGTTTTCTGTCCTGGGAAAAATCATTAAACTTGGTTTTGAACCGGATATTATAACGTGTAATACCTTAATGAATGGGCTTTGTATAGAGGGTAAAATTTCTCAAGCTGTGGAATTTTTTAATGAGATGGTGGCAAGAGGACCTCAGCCTAATCTACGCACTTATAATACAATTATAAAAGGTTTGTGTAAGATTGGAGAAACCACTGTGGCTGCTGGATTGCTCAAGAAAATGGAGAAGGCAAGTTGTGAGCCGGATGTTGTGACATACAATACAATTATTGATAGCCTATGCAAGGATAGGCTAATCAATGAGGCTTTAGATATTTTCTCTGAGATAAAGGGTAAGGGAATTGAGCCGAATGTTATCGCATACACCTCCTTAATGCATGGTTTATGCAATTCAGGCAAGTGGAAGGAGGCTTCAGCATTCTTAAATGAAATGTTGGGTCTGAATATCATGCCAGATATAGTTACCTGTAGCATGTTGATTGATACACTGTGTAAAGAAGGCGAGGTTTTAGAGGCTCAAGGTATATTCAAGAAAATGACAGAAAGGGGTGTGGAGCCTAATAATTTTACTTATAATTCATTGATGGATGGCTATTGTTTGCGGAGCGAAGTTTTTGAAGCGAGAAAAGTATTGGATGTGATGATAAGCAAGGGTTGTTCACCTAATATTTTTAGTTATAACATTTTAATCAATGGATACTGTAAGACCAAGAGGATAGATGATGCGAAGCAGCTTTTTGATGAAATGGTTAATCGAGGCTTAATTCCAGACGCCGTTAGCTACACCACTCTTATGAGTGGCTTGTTTCAAGCAGGGAGAGTTTTGGAAGCAAAAGAGCTTTTCAAGGACATGCCTGCCCATGGCCACCCCCAAAATTTAATAACTTGCTCAGTTTTACTTGATGGCTTAAGCAAACGAGGGCATCTTGATCAGGCATTGGGACTATTTCGAGAAATGCAAAATAGTTACTTGAAGCCTAATTTGGTGATTTATAATATCATAATTGATGCCATGTGCAAATCTGGGAAGCTTAAAGACGCAAAGCAGCTGTTTTCAGAACTCTCTGTCAAAGGCCTGCAGCCCAATGCTCAGGTTTGGACGACAATAATCAATGGACTTTGCAGAGAAGGATTGCTAGATGAAGCATACAATGCTTTCAGACAAATGGAAGAGGATGGCTGCCCACCAGACGAATGTTCTTATAATGTTTTTATCCGAGGACTTCTCCAGCACAAGGATCCAAGGGCAGTGCAACTTATTAGTGAGATGACAGGAAAAGGATTCTCTGCAGATGCGGACACCACAACCTTGGTGGTAGATGATGATCTTGTTCTCAAAAAGTTGCTTGGCTTTTGTGAAGTTCATCAAGGGAAAAAGGTGACATAATTGTTTCATGGAATTTTTTTTTAGTCTTGTCAAAGTCTGGGCTGCGCCACCAATCACTTGCTTTTCTTTTTTGTGTGGTTGTTAGTTATTTGGGACTAGCATTTGGTTCTTGTGGGTTACACATTGATACATTTGGACTTATGTCATTTAATAGGTGGTTTAGTAGATTTAATTGATGAAAGCTATTCAAGTTTTCTCATAATTGATCAGAAAACTCATTTAAATTTTCATCATCCTAATTAAACTCCTTCGCTTCAACTAAATAAGACAATTTGGTAGATTATTATTGAATAACTTCTTCATTTCAAGGTGCATGTCTGCATACAGCAAATTCTAACCCTTCACAAATGAAAAGAGCTAAATATGGGAGTGGAAACTTGCATAGGTCCACATTGTCTTGTGTTTTAATATTTATGAAATTGGGGATTGTGAGATTTGAACTTAGGACCACATGGTCAATCAAGGGTTGATACCATATTAAAGAACCATCTCACCTAAAAGTTTAAGCTGATAGGTGAGGCTCCAGAATATAATTTATATTAGTCTCTAACAGTATTGTAAATTTGGAATCAAAATGATGTGGTTATTTGAAAGAATTTTTTTTTATCTAATTTTGATTGGCTTTAGGTGTTTAGGTCATTTGTATGTGAAAAAATATGGGATCCCTGGTTTGGTCACTTTACCAAATTGCTTGTATAATTATGCTCGGAGATGAAAGGTGTTGATATGTTGTGATTATATGATAGTGATACCTGTGTGTTTCTAATTGGGGTCGTCTCATTATAGAATGTGGTTTAATTGTGGAAATAAACTGTATGAATAGTGAGATCATGAAGGAAGAAGGTGATATTAGAGCGAACCCAGACCTGTTGTTTGAGGCTACCTTAGGTATGTTTGAAAGGTTGTGAACAATATCTCACATGAAGTAGTAGCAATTTTGTCATTTTGAGTCTTTGTTTAAATAATGCCTTTACCAATCCCTCTCCTCTCACCCCACCCCAAACTGGTGTAAAAGTTGGATTGTCAGTTTTCTAGCGGGAAGTGGTTTTAGTAATGGAGAAGCTAAATTGAAATCAAGAGTTGAGATCTTCAGTAATGATAGAAGAAGGGACATAGGTAGTACCATAGTTAAAACTTTTTTGGTCATAAAGTTTTTATGAAATGAAGAAGGTAAGATTGTTCATTGTCGGAAGACATCAAACCTTTTGATCAGTTCCAAAATAACACAATAACACTGATTGCTTTGAAATTAATTGCTGGACCTCTTTGGTTTACATGTTGCTGCTGTACATTATTTCTCCCAAATTTATACATGCATTTTGGCTTATTCAACATCTCAGTATCCTAACACGACTTATAATTATAAAATGCTCAGAAAGACTGCAATTTACATTTCAGTATGCGACCTCTCCTTTTCTTCATTTATTCAATAACATGTATCGATGCTACTGACTAGCCTCCATTAATTCTCAAGGGAATAAAGAATCTTCTAATGACTTTTTTTTTCCCTTGTCCTGATCAAGTATCCCGTATCTGTTGTTCAAGAGAAAAATGATCCCGTATCTGTTGTTCAAGAGAAAAATGACCATCCCATATCTCAAATTTGGTGTTTCGGTCTAATTTTGTGGGCATTTCTAAAGGAATTGAACATGGAAGATATCATATTTAGCTACATAAGTATTGGTAAGCATGTATCAATCTAGTGAAATAATCTGGGGTCATGAATGATATTTGTTTTGCATGATTGTAAGGTGATAAAGTTGAAGCGTAAAGCATTTTGAAAAATCATGTTATTATTTTTCTTATTTATTGTCTGCAATCATGGCATCAAAAATGTTGGTTGTGGATAAACTTTCTGCAAAATATTCATATGTGGATAAAACATTTCACATCTGCTTTCTGCAGGCAAACTGTGATGCATTTAAAAGAAAAGGAGAACACAGAGAAGGAGATGAGAAATCAGATCTTAAATGATGCTGGAGATAATCAACAAGCTTTTTACGAGAAAAAGCAGCAAGATTGTGAAACTATCAAAGCTCAGAACCGAGAAAAGAGAGGGTAAATTTTTCTAGGAAGCCACTTTTCCATGCCCCCTTCCAGCTATCTCATGACATATGCACACACTGTCCATGTTATTACGATTGTAAAACGAATGTCTTCTTCTGCGGTTGCAGGTGCCCTAGTAAACAAAATTCCAGGAGTAAGTTCTGCATTAACAAAATTCCTGAAGGATAAGGTTCAATGCATCCCAATTGTTCAGTTCCTTGAGCACATCAACCACATTTCCCATTAGAATAATTGAAATAATCAATTTGAAACAAGACTTGCAATGAACACGGGTACTGTGGTATGTGCTGCCTGAAAAACTGGATTGTGATTGACATTCTAAATAAGCTTCAGATATGGAATCCAGCAACTTTTGGTACCAAGGGATACTCATACCTGAGTTCTACAAGTATTTGCTCAATTGCAATTATTTTTCTACAGTTATCAGTTCAATATCGAGTACCAGGTACATCATTGCTTTCCACAATTTTTAATTTTCCAGATATTGTTACCTTGAACATCTTGAATGAAATAATTAATTAGTTATTGAAATTAAAACGACTATTTAATTTCTTTTGAAAAGCTTGCAGAGTTTTGATTCTCCCCATATTTGGGCGAGTAAGTTAAAAATTAGTCTCTCTAGTTTTTCAAAGTGAATTAAATAATTCCTTTAGTTTTAATACTGAATTGATTAATACTTAAATTTTTAAATCTATTTGTAACTTGTTACTTTTCCTTCATTTTGTTTTTTGTTTTTTTTTTTTTTAATTATTAAGTAAAAAACATGGAATAATTGATGTGAAAATAATCCAATTTGTAGTACAAAATAATATTAAATTAACTATGATCAAACTCTAGTCAAGAAACTAGTTAATTACTAGTTTTTACAGCAAAATAGACTAATTTATAGTTTACCGATCTTTGAGCCTTTTCTCCCTATTCCAATTTCTCTTTGTTTTTAGGTCATTGAAAACATAAAAAAAAAGTCTTTTTTTTTAGTTAAATTCGATTCGGATCAACGTGCAAATTAAACTAAACCTGTAAAAATTTTAGTCCTCCATTTCCTCAATTTCATTTCATATAGTATGTTTTTTTTTCAATCGAAACATGTTTTACATCGCACATAAAGCCAAAACGCAAAATCAACTGAAGGATAGAATCCTTTTCCTTTTCTTTTGGCACATAAAGCCAGCAAATTCTACAGTTACAAAGAAAGCTCTCCAAAACAAAAACTGCAGACTCAAGCTATATCGGCAGCATCTTTAGAAGGTGAAGCATGCTTATTTCCAGAGGCAAAATCAGCTGCAGTAGGAGTTGCCGGTATGCTTATTTCCAGAGGCAAAATCAGCTGCAGTAGGAGTTGCTGGTGTAGGACATTTCCCTTTCTTGGCATCTTTCCTTTCATTCGCATCCTGGGCATCTCTCCCATCATTTACAGAGGCATCGTATGGGGCGGAGGCTTTGTTGCACCTTCAAGATTCGTCGCCACCGGTAGATAAGTGGGGTTTCCAGGCTTTGCACTCAGAATTACGACAGTAGAAGGTCATATTCAGTATCCTTCCAACCTCTCTTCTTTTAAACATTATCACTTCTCAAGTAATGAGAGTCAGGCATGGGCATCATTTGTAAGCTTCTTATGGAGTTTTCTCTTGGTGCTTATCCTTCTGTAAAACAGTCACCGTATAAGTATACTTTTAAGCTGCAATCAAAATTGCAACAGACATTCGCTAATTTTTTTTTTTTTAATTCAATAAACATTTTGAGTTCAACTTCTAGCATACTGAACACCAATATCTAAAGTCCGTTTCCAGGCAACATACCATGAATATATCATCCAAATCACAAACATATCAAAAGATCAAAAAAAAAAAAAGAAGAAGAAGAAGAAGAAACATACATAAACTAAAGAGAACTCGATGGCATTACTCATGTATTTATTTGATTTCATTTTAAAAAGTGGGAGTAGCATCCATCCTCACGCATATATGCGTAATTACCAAGAATCTAGTAAATACAGCAGTACATGGATTATTTCGGCCAAAATTAAAGTATAAAGAAATTTAGGATGCTTAAAGCAAAGTGTCTTTGAAGTTATTCAAGATGATGAAAATTTATAAATGTTTACAACTTATTGAATCTATCCAACAATATATTTATGGAGACACATAAACATACTAGCATGCATATATAACCTAGAAGAGGGGAATGCTAGTCCTAAACAGGTAACTAACAACTACATGAGACCAAAGCAAGTGAATATTGTCAAAATCTTGACGGAATTGAACTAACAATGGCTTACAATTAGACAAAAAGCCAGGTAATATTTGTACCATCAACTAGTTACTGAGTGAAAACTTTACATCACCTTTTCACCTTGACAACCTTCAGTTACGCCTAGCAACTTCTTCAAAACAAGATTGTCATCATTAGACAACAGATTTACCACCAAGGTTCTGGTGTGGGCATCTGCAGAGAATCCACTGTCGAGCATTTCCAGAAAAAGTTGTTCTGCCCTTGGTGAATCCTTGTGCTCGAGAAATCCTCGGACAATGACATTATAAGAGCAACTATCTGGTGTGCAGCCATCCTCTTCAATTTGTCTGAAATCTTTGTATGCTTCAACTAGCAATCCTTCTCTGCAAAGTCCATTGATCATTGTGTTCCAAACACAAACATTAGGCGGCAGCCCTTTGACAGAGAGTTCGAAAAACTGCTATTTTGCATCTTTAAGCTTCCCATATTTGCATATGGCATCAATTAAGATATTACCGATCACCAAATCGGGGTTGAAGTAACTATTTTGTGTTTCTCGAAATAGTTCCAAGGCCTGATCAAGATACCCTTGTTTGCCTAAGCCATCAAACATAATTGACCAAGTTATTAAATTTGGGGAGTGGCCCTGGGCAAGCATATCCTTAAAAAGCTCTTTTGCTTCTAAAATTCTCCCTGCTTCAAACAAGCCACTTATAAGAGTGCTGAAACTAACAATGTCTGGAATTAAGCCTCGATTAATCATTTCATCAAATAGCTGCTTCGCATCATCTATCCTCCTGGTCTTACAGTATCCATTCATTAGAATGCTATAACTAAAAACATCAGGTGAACAACCCTTGCTTATCATCACATCCAATACTTTTCTTGCCTCAACAACTTCTCTCTGCAAACAGTATCCATCCATCAATGAATTATAAGTAAAAATATCAGGCTCCACACCTCTTTCTGTCATTTCCTTGAATATACCTTGAGCATCTGAAACTTCCCCTTCTTTACAAAGTGAATCAATCAAGATGTTGAAGGTAACTATATCTGGCATAATTTCCCGACCAATCATTTCATTCAACAATGCTGAAGCCTCCTTCCGTTGGCCAGAATTGCATAAGCCATGGATTAAGGAGTTGTAAGTGATAACATCCGGCTCAATGCCTTTACCCTTTATCTCAGAGAAGATATCTAAAGCCACATTGACTAGTCTACCCTTGCATAGGCTATCAATAATTGTATTGCATGTCACAACATTGGGCTCACAACCTGCCTTCTCCATTTTCTTGAGCAATTCAGCAGCCACGGTGGTTTCTCCAATCTTACACAAACCTTTTATAATCGTATTATAAGTACGTACATTAGGTTTATATCCTTTGGCAACCATGTCATTAAAGAAGTCTACAGCTTCAGCAATTTTACCCTCAATACAGAGCCCATTAATTAAGGTAGAAAATGTGACAATACCGGGTTGAAAACCAAGCTTAATGACTTTTCCCAGGACAGAGAAGCCATAATCAACACGATGTATGCGGCAAAAGCAATTAATCAAGATGCTAGAAGTATAAACATTATGAGAGATTCCTGCTAATTCCATTTGTTTGGACAAAGAAACCACAGTCTCATAATGTCTCATTCCGACAATTGCAGCCAATAATTTATTGAATTCGACAATAGAAGGCCGAGTTTGCAAATGAAGCATGTGATTAAAGGCAGACAGAGCATCATTAATGTTCCTAAATGAACAAGAACTACCCTTTTTGTCTTTATCTTGTCTGTAACCACAAGTTCTACTGTAAGTATGAAGGCAGCAGCAAACGGGGTTATCGTCGTCGTTGTTGTAGAATAATAAGGAGGGTTTAAGAATCATACCCTTATTTTCGATTTGGCTCCGTTCAAAATGAAACCCAAGAAAGGCTGAGGAAGCTGGAGATGACGAAGAAGAAGAAGTAGGGAGCATGATGCCTAGCCGTTTCATTGCCATCAACTTTAGAATTTCTCCTCTCTCTCAATGTCTCTCTTTTCAAGAATATCGACTAAAACTACAAGAAGCTCTCTGTGTCTCAGTGTTTTTGGAGAAAATTGACCAAATCGTTTCAACTAGCAGAGTTTTGATTCTCCCCATATTTGGGCGAGTAAGTTATACATTAGTCCCTCTAGTTTTTCAAAGGGAATTAACTAATTCTTCTAGTTTTATAATAAGGAATTGATTAATCCCTAGATTTTTAAATCTTTTTGTAATAATACTTTTCATTCATTTTTTTATTAAGTAGAAAAAGAAAAAAGAAAAACTATGAAATAATTGATGAGAAAATAAATTTTTTTATATAAAATAATATTAAATTAATCATGATCAATTCTACTCAAGAAACTAATTAATTGCTAATTTAAATAATATAGACTATTTAATTCACTTTATAAAACTAAAAGGACTAATTTATAATTAAATAATCTTTTGACCTATTTCTAGCTATTTCACTTTCTCTCTCTCTCTCTCTCTTTTTTTTTTTTTTAAGAGTTTTGGAAAACATTAAAAAAGTCTTTATTTGTTTATTTTTGGATTCGGTTTGGATCAACCATTAAAGAGATTGTAGGTCTCGCTGTCCGTTTCTTCTACCTCACATATATATAGATCAGATTCAATTTCATCTAAATTAGATATAATTAAATGGATTTAGTAAAATTTTTTTTATTCAAATTCGATTATAATCTGTTAACTCATTTATTAAATGGATCAAATTCAAATCTATCTTGATCTGATAATAGTCCGATATGAAAAAAATTATTTTTATAATAAATATAATATTTTTTTAAATAGTACAAAATTAAATATAAAAAAGGATATATAAATATAAAAAAAGATATATAAATATGAAACTAGTTTGAAATTTAGAGTTTATTTATTATAAAGTTTAAATAATACACATCCTTCTATAGCAATGATTGTATTTTTTAAAAAAAATCACATATAAATTTCTTATTATTTTCTTAATTCAATTTCATAAAAAAAATTATAAATTAACTTATATATATTTTCAAAACTTGGTGATATGATATTTGTCTTTCTACATAGTTCAAGACAAGTTTTTATTAAGATTATTTGATTTTGTATTTTTAAATTAAGTAGCATTTTGAATTTTTTACAAATAAAAAAATAAAATATTATTTTAATAAATTTTATTATACATATAGTAATTGAAAATATATTTTATGTTCGAACAATATATGAAATGTAGTAATTATAATTTTTTTTTACAAAAATCAAGTGATAAATCCGATGGAATTCCAAATTCAATCCAAGCTAGTGAGGATCTAGATCCAATTTTATATTTTCAAAGCTTAATCCAAATTCATAAGCATCGATCCAATCCATTTCAATAAACAAATCGAATCCAAATCTGCTATGATTCGATCCGAATATGATTACATGTGTGTTTATATATATACATATATAGTACAAACAGAGAGTGGTACCAAGATTGTTTTGATTGTTGTTCATGCATTGGAAAGGTTTTTCAGTTTCAACTCTTCAAATTGTGCAAATTTAACTAAACATGTAAACTCTCCAAAACAAATGCTGCAGACTCGAGCTATATCGGCAGCATTTTTAGAAGGTGAATCATGCTTATCTCCAGTGGCAAAATCAACTGCAGTAGGAGTTGCAGGTGTCAGACTTTTTCCATTCTTGGCATCTTTCCCATCCTTTGCAGAGGCATAGGCTTTGTTGCACCTTCAAGATTCATTCCCATTGGAAGAAAAGTGGGTTTTCCAGGCTTTGCACCCAGAATTTCTACAATAGAAGGTCATTTTTCAGTCTCTTTCCCATCTCTCTTCTATTAAACATTTAGCACCTCTCAATGAATGAGAGTCAGGCATAGGCATCATTTGTCAGCTACTTTATGGAGTTTTCTCTCGGTGCTTATCCTTCTGTAAACAGTCACCGTATCAATATACTTTTAAGCTGCAATCAAAACTGTAACAGACGTTCGCTGAAATTACCAAAATGATGATCCCAAATTTCTTCATACATAAAATGATCTCAAACATCCAATGCCATTCAAAACCATATCAATTGATTTATTTTTAATGAAATCAGCATTTTGGATTCCATTTCTAGAATACTGAGCATCAATATCTAAAGTCCATTTCCAGGCAACATACCATAAATATACCACCCAAATCACAAACATATCAAAAGATTTGAAAGGGAAAAAAAGAAGAAGAAACAAACATAAACTAAAGAGAACTCAATGGCATTATTCGCATATTTATTTGATTTCATTTAAAAAAGTGGGAGTAGCATGCATCCTCATGCAGATATGCATAATTAACAAGAATCTAGTAAATACAGCAGTACATGGATTATTTCAGCCAAAATTAAAGTATGAAGAAATTTAGGATGCTTGAAGCAAAATTGTCTTTGAAGTTATTCAAGATGATGAAAATTTATGTAAGTTTATAACTTATTGGATCTATCCAACAATATAATTATGGAGACACATAAGGTACAAGCATGCATATATAACCTAGAAGAGGGGAATGCTAGTCCCAAACAGGTAACTAACAACTGCATGAGATCAAAGCAAGTGAAAATTGTCAAAATCTTGATGGAATTGAACTAACAATAGCTTACAATTAGACAAAACGCCAGGTAACGTTTGCACCATCAACTAGCAGTACTGAGTACGAAAAATTTACATCACCTTTTCACCTTGACGACCTTCAGATACACCTAGCAACTTCTTCAAACCAAGATTGTCATCATTAGACAACAGATCTACCACCAAGGTTCTGGTAAGGGTATCTGGAGAGAATCCCCTGTCAAGCATTTCCAGAAAAAGTTCTTCTGCTCTTGATGAATCCTTGTGCTGGAGAAATCCTTGGATAATGATATTATAACAGCAACCATCTGGTGGGCAGCCATCCTCTTCCATTTGTCTGAAATCTTTGTATCCTTCACCTAGCAATCCTTCTCTGCAAAGTCTATTCATCATTGTAGTGCGTATCTGAACATCAGGCTACAATCCATTGGCATAGAGTTCCAAAAGCAGTTCCCTTGCAGTTTTAAGATTCCCAGATTTGCACAAGGCATCAATCAGAGCATTATAGGTTACCAAATTGGACTTCAAGCAACTATCTTTCATGTCTCGAAACAATCTCAATGCATGATCAAGATCCCCTTGTTTGCATTAGCCACTAAGCAAAATTGAGTAAGTTACTAAATTTGGGGAGTGGCCTAGCATGCATATCCTTGAAAAGCTCTTTTGCTTTACAAAGTCTCCCTGCTTGGCACAAGCCATTAATAAGAGTGCTGTAAGTAACAGTGTCAGGAATTAAACCTCGAAAAGTCATATCATCAAAAAGATGCTTCACCTCATCTATCCTTTGGGTCTTGTGGTATCCATTAATTAAGATGCTGTAACTAAAAACATCAGGCATGCAGCCCTTGGTTATCATCACATCAAATAAGTTTCTAGCTTTTGAGTAACTTTCTTCTGCAGACAATATCCATTCATCAACCAATTATAAGTAACAATATTGGGCTCCACACCGTTTTCAATCATTGTTTTGACTATTCCTTGAGCCTCTAAAACCTTGCCTTCGTTATGAAGTGTATCAACCAAGATGCTGAAGATAACTATACTTGGCATGATTTTCAGACCAATCATTTCATTTAACAATGCTAAAGCCTCATTCCGCTAGCCTGTACTGCATGGACCTTGGATTAAGGAGGAGTAAGTGACAACATCTGGCTCAATGCCTTTACTCTTAATCTCAGAGAAGATGTCTAAAGCCTCATTGACTAGTCCATCCTTGTCCATTTTCTTGAGCAATCCAGCAGCAAGAGTGGTTTTTCCAATCTTGCACACAAAAACCTTTGGTAATCGTATTATAGGTATGTAGATTAGCTTCATATCCTCTTGCCACCAACTCTTTAAATAATTCCATTGCTCGACCAATTTTACCCTCTATACAAAACCCATTAATCAAGGTAGAAAAAGTAACAACATTTGGTTCAAAACCAAGTTTAATGATTTTCCCCAAGACAGAGAACCCACAATCGACACGTTGCAAGTGGCAGAAGCAATTAATCAAGACAGTAAGAGAGTAAACATTATGATTAATTCCTGACAGTTTCATTTGTTTGGACAAAGAAACCAGAGTCTCATAATGTCTCATCCTGACCATTGCTGAAAATAATTTACAAAATTCGACAATACAAGGCAAAGGGTTCATATGAAGCATGTCATTGAAGGAAGACAAGGCATCTTCAATGTTTCTAAATTGGTATTCTTGCCTCCTCCTGCTGCTACTAATACTGTAAGGATGAAGACAGAAAATGGGGTCGTGTAATAACAAGGGTTTAGCTGGAATAACAGTAAACATACCCTTTTTGATAAAGGCCGAAGCTGCAGACAACGAAGAAGAAGAAGTAGCGAGCAAAAAACACAGCCGTCTTGTTGCCATCATCGAAATTTCTCTCTTCCTTTTTTTTTTTTTTCCTCTCTCTCTCAAGAATTTCTCCGCTTATAGGATTTTCTTTTCTCCTTCTCTTTTCTGCTTGGGTCATGGCCCTTTTTTCATGGGCTTGATTTTATCCATCTATGCTATGGGCCTCCCACTTTTATCATCCAAATTATTTTTGGAGTAAATTGGAAATTAGTTTCTCTAGTTTAGCAAAATAAATTAAATAATCTCTTCTGTTTTAATTGTTAATTAATTAGCCATTTTGTATTTTGTAATGAACATGATTAATTTAATATTATTTTATTTCAAAAGATTTGTTTTCTTTCTCATCAACTTTTCCATATTTTTATTTATTTTTTTCATTTTATGTTTATTAAAAAAATAAATTGAAAAAAGATGAAAAATATTACTTTATAAATAGATTTAAAAATATAGAGAATAATTAATTGGGTATTGAAATTAAAGAGACTATTTAATTTATCTCTGCTAAATGTGCAAATTAATTATATAATGATTGACTATGAAAATTTAAATGTCTGAAATATTTTACATATTTATTAGAGTTATTATTGGATTCGGATTTTTTTGGGTTTTCAAGTAATAAGATTGTTTTTTTAAGAGTACAATGGTCAATCAAAGTTGTGTACAAAACTAAATCTTGTCATTATAAGTGGAAATTAAAGTAGAAATTGATCATAGTTTTCATCCAGAAAAAAAGTATATAATCATTCATTTTAATTAAAATTTCTTGATGTTACTTTTTTTTTTTTTTTTTTAGGAACAAAAGCTGATTTGCTATCTCTATTTATATATTATTTTATTGTTTAATTTGTATAATAATCAACAAAAAAAGTTGTGTGAAGTTCCTATTTTCATATATATATATATAGTTGTCGATTAAATTATAAAAAAAATCCCTCTAGTATTTAGAAATAAATTAATTAGTATCTTTAATTTTAAAAATTAATTATTTAGTTTGATTAACATTGATCAAGCTTAATTTTAATATTATTTTATTCCAAAAATATCATCTTTTCTCGTTTATTTTTCATAATATCTATTTAAAAAATAAAAATAAAAAAGAACATAAAATACTAAATAATCAATTTTTAAAAGAAAGGGAATTAATTAATTAGTTTGTCAAAACAAGAGGGATTAATTTATAATTTACTCCATATTTGTCAAATGAAGTCGGGGTGAGAAAAGGATGAGAAATTTTATAATACTTAAATAATAATTGGTGTAAATTTTTTTTAAAAATTGAGTTAAAGTGGAATCTTCTTATCATTTTTTACGGATCTGAATTTAATTTTTATTTTTTATGTATTTATCGTTTTTCTTAAAAATAGACTCATAGAGTAATTACTTTACATATGTACATTATAGTAATTACCCTTTTAATATTATAAAATTTTTCTATAAACGATTGGACTTTAATTACGGCATTTAACATGCAATGACAGACACAAGGGTATAACAGCTGCAAAAACTCGCAAAAACAATCTTACAATACCTCAATATCTATGAGTTATTGAAGATGGTGAAAATTTAAGTAAGTTAATAACTTAATGGAAAAATAAATTTCCTTTCATGTAATCAATAGCCAACAATATATATTTACGCATCCTCATTGCGCAGCTCAAAGGACATGCAAGAAGCTCACATAGAAACAAAAACAAAAATATCACAACCACAAAGGAAAGGATAGGAGATAATGGAAACTCATGATCATTATCGTTAATTCTCAATTAATGAGATTCTGGAAATCAATTTCGATAATCATAAGAAACAAAGTTAATCCAATTGATTTGATCTATATATGCAAGAACATCAACAAAAAAATGACAAAGAAATTGTCAAGTAAATCTGTTCACCATTTGACATCAAGGACCAACTTCAACAAAAAAGATATCATGGTGCAATTATTTTAATAGATGAGATCGATTCTGAGAATCCAAACGGATATGTCTGGTACAGTAATTAAGGAAATTAATTCGTCATGTCTATATCAGTATATTCTTCACCATATTTTTTGTATTTTTTTTTAAAGAGGTATTCTTCAACATATTTACTAGCATATTCTTCACTATAAATATAGGTTGTTTTTTTTTAAAAATTATGTACAAAGTTACTTGAATATACCAGTAATTAATTTTCTCTGGCTAGCTAGTTTTGTTAATTATTTAAATCATGTCTTCTACTAGTATCCTTGGTTTGATGATCTCTATCTTATTTCTATTGATGAATGGAGCTATTTCCATCGATTATGGAGCAGCACTGACTAAATCTTTGCTGTATTATGAGGCGCAACGCTCAGGAAAATTGCCTCCTAATCAACGAGTGCAATGGCGTGGAGATTCTGGACTTAAAGATGGCAGCGATGCTGGAGTAAGATATAGATAAATAGAGATAATCCTTTGCTTTTGTTGTTTATTTTTTAAGCCATGAATCTTGAATATTAAAACATATATATAATATAATTGCATTTAACAGATAGATCTAGTAGGAGGATACTACGATGCAGGAGACAATGTAAAGTTTGGATTTCCAATGGCATTTACTGTAACAATGCTTGCTTGGAGCACTGTTGAATTTCGTGCCCAACTTGAAGCCAAAAAAGAACTCTCAAATGCGTTGGAAGCCATCAAATGGGGCACAGACTACTTCATCAAAGCCCACCCTCAGGCAGACGTCCTTTATGGTGAAATAGGTGATGGAGATTCGGATCACTCTTGCTGGGAGAGACCAGAGGACATGACCACCCCGAGAAGTACTTTTAAGATCGATGATCAACATCCCGGCGCTGATCTTGCAGCTGAGACTGCTGCTGCCTTAGCTGCTGCATCTGTTGCTTTTAAACAGTCAAATCCTCGTTATGCTACTGAATTGATAAAGCATGCAAAACAGGTACGATTATATAATACATATCGATGGTTAGAAAATAATATAAATCGTAACTTATGAGATGATTATTTGATACCGATTTATAGAGTTTAACGGTTGAAATTGGTTCTATTAAAAAAACTTTAAGTTTTATGATGAATTGGTTTTTTTCTTTTTTTTTCAATTTTAATTATTTGCCGCTAATTATGTTTTAGGGTTTGTCAAGGGACAGGGCCATTGATTTTTTAACCTCTGATGTGGTATTGAATTAAATATTTAAGATTGTATTATCCAAAAAAAAAACTTAAATTTTATGAAAGGTAACTTTTTTCTTAATTTTATATATTATCAATAAATTATTTATTTATTTAATAGGATATTGATTCTCTAACATTAATTATTGCAACAATTACGTGTTTGAATTAATTAACATGTATATTAATTTATAATTAATGTTGCAGCTATTTGAATTTGCTCGTAGTCACCCTGGTCAATATCAAAACAGCATCTCAGCTGCAGGAAAATTCTACTCTAGCAGTGGATACGAGGTAATTACAAACTACAAATATATTGATGAACAAATATTTAATTTATTACTATCGACTTATGTATTATATGTTTTAATCCATATAATTCTTTCGTCTCAAAAAGATTATCTATTTTTTATTTATATTTATTTCAAAATATTTGTTTTGTCAAAACTTTAAGTAATATATTTTTTAAAAAGATAATTCGAAATTAAAGTTTATTTTATAAAAATTGTCTAAATATATTTCTAAAACTATTTAAAAAATATAAAAAAACGTAAATATGAAACGATAATTAATAATTTTATTAAATAATATGAAAAGCAGAATATATATAACACTTTCTTCAGTATTATTATTATTTTTTTTAATTACAATATTGGATATATAGGATGAATTATTGTGGGCGGCTGCATGGCTTCATCGTGCCACCAATGAGAAAACATATCTGGATTATGTTGGCACCTCTGGAAATACTGGTGGCGCAAGAACTGTATTCTCATGGGATGACAAGTTTGTAGGCGTCCAAGTCTTGGCTGCCAAGGTACGTTATTACTTCACGATCGATCTATAACCCGAAACCCTTTTCGACTTAATTAATTCCTAATTTATTGGATAAATATTGCAGCTTGTATTGGAGGGAAAGGTGCAGAATAATGGTGTATGGAGTCAATACAAGAGTCAGGCTGAACAATTCATATGCTCCTGTGCCCAGAAAGGCAACAACAACGTGAAGAAGACACCAGGTGGTTTGCTATGGTTTCTTCAATGGGATAACCTTCAATATACTGCCACAGCTTCTTTTGTAGCAGCTGCCTACGCTAACTATCTAAATCCAAGACATGCCTCTATCCAGTGCCCCGGAGGAATTGTTCAGCCCTCCGATCTGATCAACCTTGCACGATCACAGGTTGATTACATATTGGGATCAAATCCGAAAAAGATTAGCTACATGATTGGGTTCGGGCCAAATTATCCTACCCAAGCACATCACAGAGGAGCATCTATTGTGACAATCAAGAAGGTCCCAAAACGAGTGGGATGCCAAGAAGGTTTTCAGCAATGGTTCAACAGAAATGCTCCAAACCCTAATGTGCTTGAAGGTGGCATAGTCGGAGGTGCAGATCAAAATGATGGATACACCGACTCTAGATCCAATTTTCAGCAGGCTGAACCTGCAACTGTCACGCCTGCACCACTCGTTGGAGTTTTAGCTAGCCTTGCTTAATTGGTTAATTTTGTATACAACCAATAAGCAGTTAGCTTGTAGTTCAAACATAGAATAAACTATTTTAACGGTTAACGGCTTTTATGGGTCCTTTCATTCTTGACTTTGTACTAGTTTTCTCTTTTATATTTTTATTTGTCTCAATGTTTTTTTCCCCCAAAATCATTTTAGTTATGGAATAAATTATAAATTAATACCTATAGTTTTAAGAAATAAATTAATTAATCTCTTTTATTTTAAAAATTATTATTTAATCCTTAAACTTGTGTTAACATGTTTAATTTAATATTATTTTTATTCTATAAAATTTCTTATTTTTTCATTAATCTTTCCCTATTTTTTTTATTTTTTTATTTCTTGAAACAGAAAATCAAAATAAATTAAAAAGGAGCTACAAAAATAATTTCAAGCAAATTTTAAAATATAAAAATTAAATAATTAGTTTTTAAAACAATGAGAATTAATTAATTTATTTTTCAAAATAAGGAGGATTAATTTATAATTTACTCCACGGTTATGTTTCTCTCTCTTTTTTTTTTTTTTCTTTTTTTTACTGATATCTATGCCATCCCATCATCCAGCTTGTAACAACAATACACGTGTTCAAGTGTCTTTTAAAAAAAAAAAAAAAACTCCTTTTCCTTCTTTTTTTTTTTCCTTATCATTCTCTCTTCTTCATTCCTTCTCTCTCTCCACCATGGCTGCCACCCTCTCCACTTCTCCTCCACCACCAAAATCATCATTTTTACTCTTCTTCTCTCTCCGATCTCTCATATACTTTATAATCTCTCTCATTCATTTTGTCATCATGCTTGTAAGAAAACATATATAGATCAGTAAATTTCTATTATTTACTCAACAAAATTAAAATAAAAAAACAAATAGTTCACACCAGTGAATTTCTTCATTCCAACCTCTGTTTGCATATTCTTGCTAAAGGAATCGGTAAATCGAAGCAGCTTTTTGATAAAATGATTAATCGAGGCTTAATTCCAAACACTGTTAGTTACAGCACTCTTATGAGTGGCTTGTTTCAAGCAGGTAGAGTTTTGGAAGCAAAAGAGCTTTTCAAGAATATGCATGCCCAGGGCCCCACTCCAAATTTAATAACTTGCTCAATTTTGCTTGATGGCTTAAGCAAACAAGGGTATCCTGATCAGGCGGTGGGACTATTTCGAGAAATGCAAAATAGTTACTTGAAGCCTAAGTTGGTGATCTATGATATCTTAATCGATGCCATGTGCAAATCTGGGAATCTTAAAGATGCAAGGGAGCTGTTTTCTGAAATTTCTATCAAAGGCTTGCAGCCTGATGTTCGGGTTTGGACTACAATAATCAATGGACTTTGCAGAGAAGGATTGCTAGATGAAGCATACAAATCTTTCAGACAAATGGAAGAGGATGGCTGCCCCCCAAATAATTTTTCTTGAAATGTTTTTATCCGAGGACTTCTCCAGCACAGAGATCCAAGGGCGGTGCAACTTATTAGTGAGATGAAAGGCAAAGGATTCTCTGCTGATGCGGACATCAGAGCCTTGGTTTTAGACGATGATCTTGTTGTTAAAAAACGTTGCTTGGCTTTTGTGAAGTTCATCAAGGGGAAAAGGTGACGTGATTGTTTCACATAAGTTATTTTTAGTCCTGTCGAAGTCTGGACTAAGCCACCAATCACTTACTTTTTGTTTGTGTGGTTGTTAGTTACTTGTTTGGAACTAGCATTTGATTCTTGTGGGTTATACATCGATCGATACATTCGGTTTATGTCTGTCAATATGTGGTTTAGTAGATTTAATTGATAAAAGCTATTCAAGTTTTCTCACAACTGATCGGAGAACTTGTTTAAATTTTCGTCATCCTAATTACACCCCTCTGCTTCAACCAAATAAGGAATTTTGGGAGGTTATTATTGAATCACTTCTTCATTTCAAGCTTTATTTGTCATGGTGCATGTCTGCATGCGGGCAGATGCTACCCCCAGCTTTGCAAATGACGAGAATTGATATGGGAGTGGTGTTGCCGATTTTTGTTTCTCTTTTTTTTTCTTGGTGTTTTTAGATATTTTGTTTCTGTTCCTAGAACTAGGATATATGTGTTTTCCTGATGTTTGGTATTGTAAATTTGGAATCAAAATGATGTGGTTATTTGAAAGAATTTTTTCATATAATTTTGATTGGCTTTAGGTATTTAGGTCATTTGTATGTGAAGAAATATGGGATCACCAGATTGGTCACTGTAGCAAATTGCTTGTATAATTATGCTCGGAGTTGAAAAGTGTTGATATGTTGTGATTATATGACAGTGATACCTGTGTGTTTCTAAATTGGGTCGTCTCATTATAGAATGTGGTTTAATCGTGGAAATAAACTACATAAATAGTGAGATCATGAAGGAAGAAGGCGATATTAGTGCGAACTCAAACCTGTTGTTTGAGTCTGCCTTTAGGTAAGTTTGAAGGGTTGTGAACAATATCTCACATGTAGTAGTAATTTTGTCATTTTGAGTTCTCCTACAAAATGTGTCATAGAATTCCACGAATTTCTCACAAGTTGTGGATCCGACGTGTTGAGTTCTGGCCATCTTTCGGCCATTAGAGTAGTGACTTTTTGTAGAAACAAGAACACGTCTTAACAAGGAATCCTAAATGGGTAAAACTCCTTTGTCAATTCTTCAATACATATCACTAATAATACGCATTCTTCAGCTTATACTGTAAAAATTCTACATCTAGAATGAGATGAGGCAAAGCACTTATAAAGCTTGGTGATGAATGGCATGAATCCATGCACTAAAAGTCTCACAAATGCTTGGTGTCTTGATCATGTTTAAGTATCTGAGTTATTCAAGATGATGAAAATTTAAACAAGTTTATAACTTAATTCTTCAACATATGACAATAATAGTATGCATTTTTCAGCTTTTACTGTGAAATTCGACGTGCAGAAAGAGATGAGGCAAAGGATTTATAAAGCTTGGAAATCCCAGCATGATACTTGGTGTCTTGATGATGTTAATTGAGAAAGTTCAAATTATCTATAAAACTGGTGCACAAGTAGACAAAATTCCATGAGTAAGCTCTGCATTAACAAAATACCTGAAGGATAAGGTTCAATGCATCCCACTTGTTCAGTTCCTTGAGCACATCAACCACATTTCCCACTAGAATAATTGAAAAATCAATTGGAAATAAGATTGTGATTGCCATTCTAAATAAGCTTCAGATATGGACTCTTAGAATTTGATAATTCATGCTGGAATCCATCAACTGCTGCACAGTAAAACTCGAGATACTGAAAACAGGGCAAATTATCATTTCCAGCAACTTTGGTACCAATTGATACTCATACCATAGTTCTACAAATATTTGCTGAATTGCAAATATTTCTACAGTGATCAGTTCAATAACGAGTACTATGTGCATCATTACTTACAAAATTTTTTGGCTCGCCCGATAACAAAGTTGACACTTTTTCAATCTGAACGGTCACTTTCCACAATTTTGGCCCCGCGACCCACTCGTCTTGATGCAGTCATTCTGCTTACAAGAAATCTTTTATTATCCACCCTTACTGACCTGCTCTTTTTCCTTTCTGCCTCAGGAGAATTACCACTTTCAATATAAGATACAGCAACAACTTTTTTGCCTCCCTCTTTCCTTACATGCTTGTGGATGAACCTCTTGGGTGGTTGGTTTACTCCACAAAGGCGACCAAAGTAGTAAATAGGGTCAACATAACAAGATGATGAAGACACAATTCCTTTCATGTTAGTGGGCTGGACAAGCTCAATAAACTCTTGTATCTCTGCAAAGCATGAGTGATCAGAGTACGGAACCGAAAACATGTACTGGTGATACCTTTCTGCATATCCTAAATTCCCATTCAGCTTATCAGATGACTGTCTTTTTCTGTAATGAGAAGTTAAGAGAGAACCAAAAAGATGGTCATCGCCTTTAACAGGTTTCAGAACCCATGGAAGACCAGATGGCATGATTCCTATTGTTGGCTGCATTGTGTTTAATCCCTCTAAAGTTTCAATGCTAAAACTGTAACGAGGAACTGCTCGGACTCTGGTTATAGAAGTTTTGGTTGTGAATGTGTCATGGAATCCGAGAAGATGCATGGTTTGTAAACGTTCTGGCCACACCCAAATCTTCATAGAAGAAAAGGAAAATTAGAGCAAGAACAAACCTGAAACTGAAATAGTCAGCAAATTTAATTTACAAATAAATCATTAAATTTCATCCAACGGCTACTCTCTTGTAAAATAACAAGAAACTGTGAGTGCTCTAAAATCATCATAAGAAACAATGAACAGGAATGTTGAGCTAAAAAAACAAGGTTCTGTACTTCACAGAGACCATTATGATAATCCACACATAAGAAGATCAGAATCTTGCCATCAATGTAAACCATGATCATACCTTTATGTTAAGCACACGCGAAATGTGAATTAAAAGCTCTTCTTTCCCCAAAGTATCAATCCCAATGATGATGTCATGTTCTGGATGAGAAGCAATGATATCGATAACCTGTCATCATGAAGGAATTAAACCGGTTAAAAAGTTGTAGATATTAACCAGTATTTCGTATTTTGAAGTACTTAATAAATCTAACTTTCAAGTGCATTCCTAGGACATGAATAATAATCAATTGCTCATATGTTCTCATTTCAGAAACAGCATTTAGCTTTCTTTATCCATGCTCACTCACCTCAATATACAAGCTAAAAAACATCAGGCCTCCTTGGGAATTAATCACCTTTTGTTAACCTACCAAATGCATAAAACTCTACCTTCCAGCACCAACTAAAGAACACACGAAACAAGAACTGCTGTATGAGCAAGAAATGTGTAAATTCTACCTGCTGAGCAGCAACTTCTCGAGTTGGAAAATCGTACGACGGATTACAGTATGTATTATCCAAGTAAAGAATATCAACTGTCTCATTCTTGAGGACATTAAGTAGCCTACTCCTAGCATCCTTCGCCCTTTCACTATCAACTTCCCATCGAAAATCCCCTGTATACATCAAGCATCCGAACTCGCCGCGAAACAAAAACATAACCGCTCCTGTTACAGTTCAATTCCATCAAATCTCTAAAGTTAAACAACATCAACACAACAAATTACAACACTACTAACAAGTTTACTAAAACCAACAGCTAAGCATAAATCACCATCACATCATTCGTCAATCCATCAATCACATAACTAATTAACTAAATAATCAATCACCTCATTTAGTGAAATAATTATAATTTACCAACGGATAATGCCACATTTTAGTAATAAAAACATTATAATTGGCGAAATCAAAAAACATAGAAAAAAATTATTAGGTTACCAGGGCAATGGTGCGCGTCGAGAGCCATGACTTGAACGGTCATTTGAGATCTGGTGGTCGGAGAAATGAGAGAAAAGGAATGCCAGATGTGAAGATCGACGACGCGAAGTAGAGAGAGATTGAAATCAGGGAATTTGAAAGGGAAGAGCTTAGCGGTTATTTTGGAGCAAAAGAGAGGACCCTTCTTCCATTTTGAGGTCAAGCCTTGAGTGTGGTCCGAGTGTAAGTGAGTCAAGAAGTATGCCTGGCTTGACTCAGTGAATCGGTCCACTGATATCAAACCTTTATCCATCGAGAGAGAAAGACAGAAATTTGTTGTTTTGGCGGGGAAATTTGAGTTGATTTTTTTTTCTTGGTTTTTATAGAAGAGACGAATGTTTTTGGATTATTTTTTCAGAGAGAGGAATTTTGAAGAAGGAGATCTTACAAGGTGGGCTTTGTGAAGAATTGAGATGTAATTGGATTGACCCATTTATGATGGACTACAAATTTAGGCCCGTTAAGGATTTAGTTCGAGCTCGTTTATTAATGTTACAAATTCTAGTCTAACAACAATTAGTACCGGATACAGACCGGAATCCAATCCATTTTAAATATAATTAAATAAATTTAACGTGCTATTTTTATTATTCAAGTCTAATTATAATTCAAATTTTTTAATTTATTTATTATATAAGAATTTATTTTTATCCGATCAGATAATAATCCGATTCAAAATAATATTAATAGTATTTATGATAAATATAATTTTTTAAAACACAAACGAGATTTAAGTAAATATAAGAAAAAAATTTGACATAAGATTTAAATTTAGGATTTATTCACTCTAAATGCTAAATGAAGTTCTATCCCTTTGTTTTTTCCCCCTATACATTGATGGCTATTCTTTCAAAAAATTATATGTTTTTTTTTTTTTTCAAGTCTCAAATTAGTGAGTTATTGCCAATATTATTAGATTTGTGTTTCCAATTTATAACATCTTGATCCAATTTAAATTTTCATCAATTACAAATTTTTCTTTATAAAACATTTGGATTTTCATTTAACCTTATTGTTATTATTATTATTTTCAATATTTTTCATTATAATGTAATAATTGGTTAATAACATAATGAAAAAAAGTAGTAGGCCCATAGTAGAGATGGGTAGAATCAAGCCCATGGAAAAAAAGACCATGACCTAAACTGGCTAAACACACAAGTTTGCATTTTGGAATAACATAAAATTTCTGGTAAAACGGAGATTCTCTTCTCATCTATGAGCTGACATCCTTTAATATCTCGTACTTCAACTTGTTTTATAGTATTTTCATTTTTATTCTCTTAATTGGTAGCTAAAATTTATTTATTTAGAGAAAAATTAAGAATTTTTTTTATCCCAAGTATTTTCATCTTATAATAAAAATAAAATTAACCATATTCATAATAAATATAATTTTAAAATTCGAATCTTACATTTTGATATAAACTTGTGTTAAGATCAATTCATTTATTGTTGAATGAAAAATTTGTTATAATTAAGAAAGGCTCGTCGTTATATTTTTTGAAACTACCTCCTTTTCTTCCTATCTGTACAGCATGGCATTAAAATCTCCATCCAAAATCCAATGTCTGCAAACATAATCAGCTAACTTAATTTTTTCGAAAGCAATGTCCAAATATGGCAAAGAGATCGAGCATAAATGGCTGTAAACAAGAAACTCATACCATCCAAGCAAATCCTTTTATGCATAAATGGCCTATGATTTCATATAACTTGAGTTTAGCACCCTGACTTCTACTGATGAGTTCTTTCGTTTCTATCAATTTCATATAATTTCGGCTGCTATTGAACTCCTACATTTCTCGTGGATTATGCATGAGATGAAGCTGATGGAAACAAAAAATTTCTTTCATACTCTGATCCCATCAACGAAATTGGGTGCAACATCTCATGCATATATACTCCTTAATTTCTACAAAGATTCTCTTCTTCGTATCCTTCGCATCTAATTTCTTTCATATATTTATTTTTTCATGAGAAAAATCTTCATTTGTTTTATATGTATTTATAAATCCACTATTTTTTAAAATAGGCGTCAAAACATATTTAACATTTTGTCAACTATTAAGTTGTTTTTTAATCCAAACCAATCTAAACTTAACACTATTAAAAAGTAATTATTACTAGTTATTTGTAGATAATGCAAACTTAATCTTGGTTTTACTCAAATCAAATCAATCATTTACTGATGTACCACATTCTTTGATAGTGAGAAGAAACAAAAATCCACTTCAAGTAATCCAAAATCAATTGCTAAATACTGCCAAATGTTATATGCCAAACAAAAATGTAATACAATTCTTAAATTATTCACAAAATTGAAAATCATGTAACATGAAAGTAGATTGGAAGTTTGGTCACAAAAATCTTACATCTTTTTAATTCTATTTAGAATCACTATATAAGTAATGATGAAGAAACTCAAACCGATAAAACTAATGGTTATGGCAAGCCCTGAGTTAGTGCTAGTACTGCATAATTACCTCTGACAAATGGAAAGCCCGATAAGAATTGCTGCCGCTACAGAATAATTTTGGTCACTTGGTCTGAATGGTGACATGAAAAACGGATAAAAACAACTGATGAAAAGGAAAGAAGCTGTTTTTTTTCTTAGAATTGCAGTACGTTCCCTGGTTAGGATCTTGCCCATTCTTGTAACAACGAGGTATGGGAAATGTCCTTCTTTTTGTTCACAACCATGCCCATGTGGTCCACTACCAAAATCTGCCAATGATTCTACAATCTCTTCTTCCGACAAGTTTTGTCTAAAATATTGCATAACTCCCTATCTTATCAACTGCTAAGACTGTCTTCTTCTTTTTTTATTCCACAAAAAGCTAGTACGTTTAAAATAAAAAAGAATTTATTCTACTATTACTATCGAGAAAGTTTATGTTATTTGCAGAGCAAGTAATAATATTTACTTTATAATGGAAACAGGCATAAAAAAAAAAAATAAGGAGAGAGAAAAATAGAATAAGGAATTAAAAAATAAATATATAATTGAATCTATGAGTATTTTAAATTTATCTTTTATAATCTATTTTTAGCTCACAGGAAAGGTCAATTTGGTTGACCAGCAGCATGCTTGACTTTCACTAAATTTAGTTAAAAAAAATTCAAATTTAGGTGACTGAGAAAACTTAAATAGAAAAATATTAGATATTTAAACAGAATAAAAATAAAAAATTAGATATCTAAATTGCAGTATTTTTTTGTTAAGAGTTTATTTATTTATTTTTTTAAAGAGTTTTCTTAACAAAGTATAGTGAAGAAGAATAATAAGGAGAGAAGTGTTTCAGCTGTATATCTCTTTTCAATTACAAAATGAATGAATGATCTCTCGGTGCTTAACTGTCTTATTAATACTAAGAGTTGTATTCTAAGTAACTAACTAAACTAACTATTGCTAGCTCAGCTTCTAGTTACAACAATTAGTAATCCTGTTAACTAATTGCCATGTAAGTAATTATTATAATAGCTAGTTACTAATACAGAAACCCTAATTCTCAATTCATAACATTGCTTCGATGAATTTTTTGCTGTTTTTCTAATATAAATTTTATTTTAATTCTTTCTTAATCTGATGTAACTCCATCATAAACATTCCACCTCTAAGAATTTAATTTCTTAAAATATCTAAAATATAGTAATAAACTAATATTTTACAAGAATTTAATTTCTTCCAATACCTAATTAAATAAACCTGAATTATATGTTGCTTTGTAATTATTTAAGAAAGCTATTTTGCAACGAGAAAATATGCAAACAAATCTACACTTGCTCATTCTTATAAGGTAAAGTCATTCAATATATATGCTCGACAAATCATAAGATATGTGCTATATCTAATTTAACCGATTCAAAACTGTTGGCATGTTATATAGGTTTTCTCAAGCACTATGAGTGTGATTAGGGTTTACGATCCAACATGATTGCATATTCACATTAAGATGTATATTCTATAATTTTGACAAAAACTTTCATTGTCATAAAATCCCACATCATTTACTCATAAAAAGTTTGTAAGAAATTTTGGTACCTCTTGCATTAGGGGAAGAGTAATGCTAGAGACGCTAATTGTACTTTATTTTTTCTTTCAAAATTTTTGTTACTAGATGATGTATTTCTTGTGATAGTAGAAGGTTTTTCAAATTATGGAATATAAAACTTATGACTTAATTTTTATTATAAAAATAAAACAATTACTCTCTCCCTCTTATAAAGAGAATCTTATCAGTCATTTCACGCATATTAAGAAAATAAATAAATAAATAAATAAAGAGGTATATCACTTAAGTGGATCCTTCTTTCTTTTCTTGGTTTATATTTTTCGTGATTTGGAGATTAATAGTTAATAGTTAGAAAAGATAATAATTGATTAATGGTGGTTAATTAAAGAAAAGTAAATATAAATACTACTTAGTTATACGGAAAATAAATAAAATAAATATGAAAAGGAAAAGGAAAGACTATATAAGTTCGTTAAGTAGATATAGGAACCGGAGGATACGTCATTTTAAACGACCAACAATGTTGTGGCCCATACTCCGGCCCAAATGGCCGAGACCCAAGATGATTTTGCAACTTGGATTGAGCAGCCTCTGCAGCCTGGATTGAGGAGTTTCCAGATGTTTTGGCCTTTTAGGTGCTCCTACTAATAGCCGAAAGATCATTTAATTAAAAAATTTAAGCTATTAGATAAGTACTCATTATATAATTTATATTATTTTTTTAATATACTCTCTTAAATGAAAAAATTTTGAACTTGAAACTTACACAAATTCACACTACATTGTACTTAATTAATTAGAAGAGAAAGTGAGATAGTATGATTCAAACTTATGACCGTTTCGTTACCAAAACTCGATACCGAGTCAAATGATCATCTCACACAAAAGCTTAAGCCATTAGGTGAGTTCTCAATATATGATTTATATTATTTTCTAACACTAATAAATATTAATCATATCCTCTATCCTAAATCAATCCAGCAATGATCGTTTGTATTAAGAAAAAAAACTATATATCTCATTATGGTATAACATACAACTCATTTTTTAACCCATTTGACTGGGCTGATAACCCCCCTGGGAGAAAAATCTAATTAAGTATTTATATATTCATTTTACAATCTTAATTAAATGGCAGATAGGAAAATTCAAGAGATTTGTTCTTTTTTATTATTATTTGAGTTCAGACTTTAAGAACAATATAGAATTATTTTTCTTTTAATATACTACATTCATGCGAAGATGCATATTTAAGATCGTTGAAAAATAAAAAATAAAAACCCTAATCTTATGCACGAACTAATCCAAAATACTTCAAACAATTGAACTAATGGACAAATCGCACCTAATTCCATTTTGGTTGTACACATGTCGAAGCATTTACTAGTCGATTGCCCTACTACACGTTGCGGGTCTATGAAACCATTTCGAATTAAAAAACAAAAAATATTAAATTTATAATTTTTTGATTAAAATCTTTTTTTAATTAAATTTTTTACGTTTTTCATAATTTTCAACTTATAAAAAAATAAATTATTTTTATATACATTGATTCTTAAATAAAAGCTTGTAATAATTTAAACTAAAAATTTAATCTAAAATTAAAAAACATGCTATAAAAATATATTTTTCGTCAAATCATATCAAAAAATGTTTTTTTGTATTTAATACTAATGAGAAGATTATTTTTTAAGAGTATGTACATTTAATATATATATATATATATATATATATATATATATATATATATATATAGAGAGAGAGAGAGAGAGAGAGAGAGAGAGAGAGAGAGAGAGAGAGAGAGAGAGAGAGGCATAAATCGAAAAACATAAAAAAAAAATCAGACACAAATTATTTAAAAAACACTTTTAACTTTTAAATTAAATATATATTTATAATCATGTAACCATCACTTAAAAACTTTAAAACTCCATGATATAATATAAATTATATCAATTTTTTTTTAAATCGTGTTTTAAAATTTTTTTCCAAAATATAAATGTAGAGAAAAATAAATAATATTAATCGGTGAATAAAAAATTCATTGGATGAGAATTTTCATAAGAAAGTAAAAAATTAAAAAAATTATTTAATAGTGATGAAAAGAATATTTTTTGAAAGTATATACATTTATTCACAAAATAGTCAATAATGTTAGCATAAAAAATTATTTTTGAATCATTGGATGGTTCTTTTTAAACAATTATTTTAATTATTTTATTTTATTAAAAAAAACTAATAGCAAACATTTGGTGTTTTGTGTGTAGATGAACATTTAATTTTTTTATAAAACCGATGATATATATATATATATATATATAATGACAATACTTAGTGGGTTGAGAGTGAGAAGTATCAACCGAAAAGCATAAAAAGAAAAAAATCAGAATAAAATTATTTAAAAAACACTTTTAACATTTAAATTAAATATATATTTATAATCATACCACAATCGCTTAAAAATTTTAAGAGTCCATGATATAAATTATATTAATTTATTTTTTAAAAAATGTAAAAATAATCATGTTCTAAAAATTATTCCAAAATCTATACATAGAGAAAAATAAATAGTAGTTATCAGTAAATAAAAATTTATCAAAAATAAAAAATTCATTGGATGAGAATTTTCATAAAAAATGACGAATTTAAATAATAAGAATAACATAATCCGAAATATATGTTTATTTTAAAATGTAAAAAGATATTAAATATATTCCATCCTCGTCTAGTTACATTGAAAAAAAAATGTTCGATCTTTCATAATTTTTGCTTAAAATTTCTCAATAAAAATTAAATTATTAAAAAAAAAGATAGGTAGATTATGGATGACAAATTGTCCGTTGCCCAATTCCTACAAAGGAGACGACGTTGCTTGTTTGCAAATTCTAGCTAGCCAAATTTGGTCATAAAACTTACCAAAAAAGTTGTCATTTTTTTTTATAATAATTTTCGGTCTCTTAAACCCAAATTCAGAGTTATTTTTGGCTAAAAACACCTCAAAATCAAAGAAATAAGGTCCATAAACTCGTTTGTTGTCTCAAATTCCATTTTAATACATTCAAAATTCCTAAAATCCCAAATTAAGCATAAAAACCTGAAAATTGAAACTTCGATTTATTTCCTTTAACGATTTCAAGATTTGTGACCACTACAAGTAGATTCTATTCTCCAAGACAAACAAACTATAGGTAATTTTAATTGTCAAGGTGGCCAAAATAGAACTTACCATTCCTCTCTCTTTCTTCTCCCTTCTCTCTCTCTCTCTCTCTCTCTTTTCTCTATCCTCTTAGCAAGAAAAATTGTATGAAAATGAATTTCGGGATCGAAAATATATTTTTTCAAAAAAAGGATGAAAATGTAATTTTATTGGCAAAACAAAATAAAATAAGAGAAAAGGACAAGTCAAAACTAGCAATAGAAAACAATGGGTGGCCGACCAAAAAAAAAAAAAACACTACGGCGTGCACAATGACAATGAGTCACGATAAACGGTGGGGGAATAATAAACCCCCACTTCTTTTACCTTCGTTTGGATAGGGAGGAAAGTGGAGGAGAGGAAAGAAACATTTTCCTTCGTTTGGTTTGGAGAGGAAATCAATGGAAAGAAAAAAAAATTAAATAAATAGCTTTTTGGTGGGACCCATTTTTCTTCCAAAATTGGGAGGAAACCGGGGGAAATCACGGAAAAATTGATAGGAAACCTATGAAATATATATATTGTCATTTTTGTCCTCATCTCATTTGCCTCATCTGTCCCTCTCCATTTCTCAATTCCATCCAAAAAGCCGAATCTTCACTAAACTTGGTGTAAAAGGAACCGCATGTGTCCTCTCAAATTTGTCTCTCTCTTCGATTTGTTAGTTATTCGCCCGGGAGATCCTTCTCTTGCATTCTTTGCAAGGTTGTACCTGTGATCTCCTAAAA
Organism: Dovyalis caffra; assembly: GCA_963924115.1. Lineage (NCBI taxonomy): Eukaryota > Viridiplantae > Streptophyta > Magnoliopsida > Malpighiales > Salicaceae > Dovyalis > Dovyalis caffra. The sequence goes on along the minus strand of CAWUPB010001178.1, from coordinate 1,612,348 downwards.
GACCAAAAAAATCAATCAAACCCATCTTCTCTCTCACCACCGGTCGCCACCTGCAGCCTTCTCTCGTTGCCGTCGAGGGCCATCCAGACCAAAAACCACTCCACCCGAATCAACAAGCGCGACTTGTCTCCTTCTTCTCCTTCACCCGAACACGCACCGGTCGTCACACCTATGGGCGCTAACCACCGACACCGTCGTCTCTCCCACAGCCCCACTTGAACTCGGTATTAGCCCCAAACCTCCAACAATGACCCAAAATTCATCCACACCCGAACAATTATTAACAAAAAAAATATATTTGACATTAATTATTGGGAGAAGCAAAAAATTTGTGTTGGGATTTACGGGTGTGGAAGAATAAGGGAGATTGATGCGGCTAAAGGGATAAACCATTTGGATGCTTTGACTTTGGTTATGGGCCGGCTTTTCCATGTCATACACTATGCCCTCTGGATTTGTGTTTATGACTTTTGACATGGTTGATTCGATTCCGGGTGATTCAATTAGGCGTTTTGAGAATTTTGGGTTTTGGCTAGTGTGACGTCCCGGCTCCCTTACGTATTACCTAACAGGCGTGACCGGCGCGACACACTCGTTGGTACTAAGTCCCCTACTTCCTCCATCATACACAACATAAACTAAATCATGAAAAACGTATGATATAAAAAACGTATGATATAATTTACAATATTATTACGGATAGTTCTATAATTTATAACATATTCAGAATGCCTAAAAATTTACAACCTAGGCCCGTACCCCTATTTAATGTCACAAGATATTCCTATTTTTATGAGTGACACATGAGCCTCTTTTAGCGAGAACCGATAGCATCCTCGATCGGCTTAACTTTGCTCTTGCTCGAACAACACACAAATACAATAGCGAGAATGAGCCAAAGCTCGGTAAGTAGGGTGATGCACGTGATATGCAATGTTATTGTGTTTCTCATATTTTCATCCATTTTAATCCGGGTACCCTAGGTATATGCAAGTCCGTGCGCCCAATCTGTCGGTGATCGTGTTATCACCTACTGCTCTATTACTTTCTCTCGGTGATCTCAATATCACCTACCGCTCGTAACGGAATTATCCCTCGTTGTAGCACACGGTTAGCGGAATTATCCCTCGCTTAGCGATGTTAATAAATAGAGCTCGCACTATGGATTCCTTGCTATTACCCAATCCACTCAATTCGGTTATCAAACCGTGTCAATTCAAGACTCAATGATTTTTCTTAATTTATTTCCACCCCCAATGCACATGATGCACATGATGACATGTTTAATCACATTCAACCAAACTCGGGTACCAGCTCTTCTTTCTCAAGCCATACTCATGGTCTAACCATCACTCGGGATTCACTCGACGCTCACATACCAATCATGGTACTCATAGCGGGAACACAACCTTCGCTCATTAATATTGTTTATTAGTTTTATTAATAATTAAAGAAGGTCCAGTTCTTTTTTTTTCTTAATTTCCTCTATGAAAGAATAATTTTTCTAAAAAATTTTAAAATCCTTTTTATTTCTATCTAAGTCCACATATTTTAGCCTAAGCCCATTTTCGTTAGTCTAAGCCCATCTACTTTAAAACCAAGCCTTTTGATTTTAGTCCAAGTCCATTACCAAATTTATTTTATTTAAGTCCAAGCCCATTAACATTAATCTAAGCCCAAGTCCATTTTTTTAAATCTAAGTCCACTTTATTTTTAAATCCAAGCCCATCTCATTTTAACTCAAGTCCAAGCCCATTAACATTAGTCCAAGCCCATTTATTTTAATCCAAGCCCAAGTCCATTTATTTTAGTCTAAGTCCACTTTATTTGTAATTCTAAGCCCATCTCATTTTAACTCAAGTCCAAGCCCATTTATTTTAATCCAAGCCCAAGTCCATTTATTTTAATCTAAGTCCACTTTATTTGTAATTCCAAGCCCATCTCATTTTAACTCAAGTCCAAGCCCATTAATATTAGTCCAAGCCTATTTATTTTAATCCAAGCCCAAGTCCATTTATTTTAATCTAAGTCCACTTTATTTGTAATTCCAAGCCCATCTCATTTTAACTCAAGTCCAAGCCCATTATCATTAATCCAAGCCCATTTATTTTAGGTTAAAAATTTTTCAGCGAGTGGCACACCTAAACAACCTATACCAAACCAGCCATAACTCCTTAAATATATACCTAAAACTCACGAAATTTTAAGAGGAGATATTAGACATATAGATCAACAACTTTTATTCTTTACGTTTCCTCCAAAAAGTATTCTAAAATCCTTAAATAATTCACACATGTTTTGGAACTAAATAAACTTTTCCAGTAGCTGGTCCATTCAATGACCCGTACCAAATCAGTCATAAATCCTTACATACAGATCTAAAAATCACGAAATTTTATATACATCTAGTAGACACATAGATGAATAACTTTTCGGCTTTGAGTTCTGCCCAAAAACCACTCTATGATCTCGAAATAAATCACACAACGTTTGGAATGAAATATTTTTTCAGTAGATGTTCCATTCGAACGATCCATACCAATTCAGTCATAACTCTATATATATATATCTCTAAAAGTCACAAAACTGTAAAGAGACATAGTAGACACATATATCAACAACTTTCATTCTTTGCATGTTTTCTAAAAATCACTCTAAGATCCCGAAATAAATCACACTAAGTTCGGGTTTTTCCACCCCTAAAATCCGAAAATCTTCTCTTAAAGCACATTTCTCATCACACATGCTTAACCATTCATCATCAAACATCAAGTGTTTAAAATCATCACAAATACCATAATCACATTTCACATGAATTAAATAACTCATAAAATAAACATGGAAAGCATAAACAAAGCAAGAAAAAAATGAAACCTACCTACATTGGATTAATTTTTCTAAAATCTTTTTTGCTTCCTTTTAGTTTCCCTTTCTTTTTCCTTTCTTTTCCCCTTCTCTTCCTTCCCTTTTTTTCTCTTTCTCCCCTCTCTTTCACTCTTTCTTTCTTGGCTTTAAGGCAGCTACGGGATGCACCAAAAATGCATCCTTATCCCTTTTTTTTTTACTTAAATATCTCACCTAATCTCATCCATTTAATGTTCATTACAAGTGTCAAGAGCTTGTGGTGAAATGCAAGGTAAATGTGGCTGAAATTAATGAAAAGATGGGTTTAAATTTTAAGGAGGAAGAGGTGATGGTTAATGGAAATTTGTAGAAAGTAGGGGCCAAAATGTGATTAAATGAGGTTAATTAAATTAACTACATTTTCGAATTCCTCCCGAAATTTCGACAATTAGCACTTTCTCTTTTTTTTTTTCTAATTAATATTTATTCCATATAAAAGAATTTTTCTAACTAATTTACCCAATGTTTTTTTTTATATATAAATATTGACATACACCCGTTACTCTCAACAAATACGTACATACCACATATTCCGGTACATATGTTGACTCGGTTATAGATTTTCACGTACGTAATCGATATATTATATATATACATATGAATATAAATATCTCGATACATATACTTATACGATTATGAATTTTATGAGGGTTACGGCTAGTTTTGGGTGGCGACCTCGGTGGAGAAGGAAGGGAGAGAGCGAAAGGGGAGGAGGAGAGGGAGGTTTCGGGGGGAAAGGAGTTTGGTTTTTGTTTGTTTTACGTTTTTTATGTGTTTTGTTTTTGGAGAAATTTGTATTTATTCATCCACACAAAGTTTGTGTTGGGTTTCAAAATTGATTTGAATTTTTTATTCGTCCACACCCAAAATTGATCTACACCCGGAACAATTAATACTATCTTAGATGATCTTTGATTTTTTTATTAATAATTATTTTTATTGAATATTTATTTATTTATTTAAATATTATGTTATAATTGTAAGGTTAAAATGGTTAAATATATAACCTTAATATGTTCGAGCATCGGCATTTATCAAACGAGTCTTATTATATTCAACACTTAATTTTTATTAAATATCAAACGAGTTTGTGACAAGATAGAACTATAAACGTCTTGTTGTTCATAAGAAATAAATAAAAATTTACAAACATCATATATACTTACAAACTATTAGATTAGTATCAATTTAATACTTAATTATTTTACGTATTAATTTTACAAAATTAATACGGAATAAAAAAATCTGAAAAAATAATGGATAAAAGCAACTAACTTATTATATGCGTAAATAATAATACATGTTATACATATTTAAATTAATTTTATATTGATATTTAATCTAAATTGGCTATTGAATTAATTAATTAGTAAACGAGTTATTGATTATTCTATGGAGACGATTAATTATCTATCTTGTCATTTCGATAGATGCTATATGCTAGATTTTTATTTTATTATCATTTGTGTTATTTTCATGAAAAAAATATTCATACAAATTTATTATAAGTATTTAAATATATATATATATATATTATATATATATATATATCCAAACAAGAAAAATATACTTTCTTTCCTTTCATTTCCACTCTTATCCAAACAATAAGTGGAAAATAGATTTCTTTACTCTCTCTTTTCTTTTTTTCACTTTTTGCTCTCTCTTTTCTTTCCTCCCAAGAGGAAATATCCAAACAAGGGGTTAGTTTGTTTTGTTAATGTTAATATGCACACGAGTCATTGACTACAATTATCATCAAATTTCCTTCAAAGAAAGCCAAAAAAAAAATAATAATAAATAAAAAAATAAAATAAAATTCAAACTTTTGAGTGTCGTAACCCAAAATTCCCTTTTTTATTTTATTTTATTGCTATTTATTTCATTTTGGAGTTTACTATAGTATATACTATAGTAAACTCCAAAATGAAATAAATAGCAATAAAAAATAAAAGAAGAAATTTTGGGTTACATCCTTTTTAAAATGCTTACGGTGTAAAGTTACTAAAAAACATATTTTTCATTTGAAGGATGGCCTACCTTGAAAGTCAAATGAAAAAGATATTTTTTAATGATTTTATTTAATAAACTTATAAAAAAGATTTTTTTTAATGATTAAACTTGAAAATAAATCTATGCTGGAATGACTTTGTTATGAAGGACGACTTACTCCGAAAATTAAATATGCAGTACATGATTTTGTTGTCAAGTCTGGACTAACTCTAGCTTACTCCGAATAATTGAGGAAACATCAATTTTATATCCAAAATATTTTTTATATTAATTTTATTCTTAAAATATTTTGATTTCTTAATTAAGATTTTTGTTAGAATCACATCACAAAAAACATTAATTTCCCTAAAAAAAAATTGATTTCGTTTTTTACAAAGAAAAGTACAATTGATATCAAATTTATTGGGGTTAACATTTAGAAAAATACAACTGATACCAAATTTGTAAACACATTAATCAATATTTTTTTCCTTTGAGTGATCTTAAGGACGCACTCAATATCTCGATCTGGTGTATAATTGATGCTCTCAATTCATATTAGAAAGTACCCATTTCAATTACATTCGTGAGACTCGCATGAATCTAGTTGGAGAGAAAAACTTTGGAAAAAAAACAATAAATAAAAAAAGAAGATTTGGCCTTAAAAAAAAAATTTCAAGACCGGATGAACAAAAACATTACCGGCCTAATAGGCCAGCATCGGCTTATTATAGGTCCAAAAATTTCCCGACATGACGCAGGCATCTAGATGGAGCCGCAGATGAATCATATTATATAATTTTTTATTTATTTATTTATTTTTTTCATGAGAAAAATCTCCAGCTCTTAATGATAAATTAAAATTGGATAACTGAGAAAATCGCAAATGATATCATACAAGAGTTGGACAAGTCATCCAAAATCAATTGCTAAATGTTATATGCGAACAAAAAATATAATAATGCACTTCTTAATAATCTTTATTCTTTTTATTCACAAAATTGAAAATCACGTAACATTAAAGTATATTGGAAGTTTGGTCACTAAAGTCTTACTTCTTTTTAATTCTATTTAGAACCACTATATAAGTAATGATGAAGAAGCTCAAACCAATAAAACTAGTGGCTATGGCAAGCCCTAAGTTAGGTGCTAGCATTGCATAAGTACCTGTGACGAATGCGATCACCATTGTAGCCATGGAAAGCTCGGTAAGAATTGCTGCGGCTGTAAAATTATTTCGGACGCTTGGTCTAAATGGTGACATAAAAAAGTGGATAAAGACAGCTGAAAGGGAAAGAACCATTGACATGGTATCAGATATAACAAAAGCAATGAAAGCTGCTTTTTTGCTTAGAATTGCAGTACCCTGGGCAGGACCTTGCTCATTCTTGTAACCTCCGGGCAGGGTAAATGCTACTGCAAATGTTACTGTTGCTATCAGTACTGCTGTTACTAGATCAGACTCTCTTGATTTTTGGATTTCAGAGATGTCCTTCTTCTTGTTCACAACTATGCGCCCATGCGGTCCACTTCCAAAATCTGCCAATGATTCTAAGATCTCTTTCTGCGACAAGTTTTGGCTAAAATATTTAGTAACTCCCTCTTTTATCAACCAACAAGCCTTTTTATTTATTTATTAAAACATCATAAATAGTTAAGAGTTCAAGTTCTCCCTTCTCATTTCTCTTTAAATAAATAAATATATATATAAAAAAAGCACAAGGTTGGTATTTGTGTGTATGTTTTAGTTCAAAGATTTTTTAATTAAGGATATGTGTTTAATAATAATAGGTTTAATGGTAAATTTTGCTCCGATTCTATCATCATTTAGCAATTTCAAGTTTTTAATATCAAATTTCGTAGTTTAAATCCTTAAACTATTTATTTTTGAGCAAAATTGATCCAATTTTTATATAATAGTTGATTAAGTTGATTAATATTTAAAATGAAAAAATAACGTCATTTTGACATTCTCGCTATTAATTATAAATTTTTTTTTAAAAAAAATGTTTTAGAGAAGGAAAGTATTTTCGCAATAAATGTCTTTTCAAAATGAATTCATTTTTCGACAAACAAAAACTTTCGTTTTCAACAATTTGCATTACCATTAGTCAAGGAGATTACGTACCTTTTTCTCAGGAAAATTTCCTTTTAATAAGTCATCAACGCTCAGGCCTTGCTTGTTAACTCCACACATCTTGCTTTTACTAGTTCTGAATTCATATGGGAGAATGTACCAGGAAAATTTGCTGAAAGCAGCAAGTAGATGAAGGGGCGTGTTTCCTTCCTCATCCTTCTCATATATCAGCTGGCCAAGTTTAGAAATTTTCACAGCCTTTCCAAATACTTCTCTTCTTTTCGTACTAGCTACAGCATAGTGAAGAGCATTCCAACCTCTATTGTCAACTAGTTCACAGCAAGTTGGACAAGCTGAAACAATCTCTTCAATCACTTCGGCATTTCCTTGGATGGCAGCTATGTGAAGAGCTGTTCTCTTCTTGTCTGTGTCAACAATGTAGGCTGCGGACCCATCATATTTTAGTAATAGTTTTGCTGATAAAGTACTATTCCTATGAGAGAAATAGGCAGCGTAGTGAAGCGGCGACCACCCATTTTCATCTGTTATTTTCGTCAAACTCTGTTCTCTTTCTAATAATTCTTTTACGGTGGCTGAAACAAACAAATAAAAAATATATATATTAATAGCTATGTTCACACAGCAAGTAATATTGTATGAATAGGAAATATGATTAATGCATAATTAACAAAACTGATTTGTTTAAAACAAACCTAACTTAATTCTGGCCTTATCTTTGTCTTTATTTTTTAAAATATGTTTAAGTGCTCGTGATGATTTTGTCCTTCCTTCCTCTCATATTTTAAAAATCATTATATTTTTATCAAAAAAATCATTTTAACTAAACAACTTCAATTGTTAGGTGAGGTTTTAAAAATGATTTTATACTAACTTAGTAATACACATTTTAAATGAAAACTCTTTGAATTTAAAATTTGCATAAATTTATCATTATTTTGTATGGAAAATTTTTAATTTAATTAGAAGAACAAAATTGAATATTCATTAAAAAAGAAACAAAACTTTGATACCATTTCAAATAATCTAGTTTGTTCTCATGAGGTTTTGATTGTTTCGGTGTCTCCCTTAAAATGGTAAATTGAGAATAACACAAACACAAATAATCACATAATCGTGTCAAGATTTGGTAGTGTTCTCTATTAAAAATATTTAATATCAGTTTTAATTTCGTCCTTCGTGGATTAGAGTTCTCCAATAATAATGCATGAATGAAGCAGACTCTACTACTCTAGCACAAAATCTTACCATGATCATCATTCATGACCGCAGCATGCAGTGCTGTTCTGCCGTTGGGGCCACGATAGTCCACTAACTTGCAATTACTTAAGATTGTATCGATCACCATTCTCCTAGCTCTTACTTTAGGACGGCTAAAAATTTTCATATTTGTAACGAGATAGAGTGGAGTTTCTCTATAGTGATTGGCGGAATATAAAAATTCACGGTCCTCTTTAGTCAATATTTCCACCACACGGCTCCGGAGATTTTGAGCTGCCACATGCAACGCTGTATCTTTCTCTGCATTAGTCATCCTCAACATCTTTTTTGCTTCTGAAAGCCCGCTTTCTAAATCAAAAGGTAGAGCTTTTGCACGATCAATGAGGACTGTCACTACATTGGCAAGGTCATGTCGTGCCGCGAAATGTAGTGGGATTTCACCTTTTATGTTGGGTTGCAATAGAAGGGGTGGACACATTTCAAGAATTCGATCCACAATAGCACTGGATTCCGGTTCTCTAATTTGGTTTTCCAAGTAGACGTGAAGAATTGTGTTTTTGTTTGGAGTCAATAGCTGATTAAGAGAAGTTTGATAAAACTTAAATGGATCAATCTTGCCTTGTACTGCAGCTTTGTACAAGGCAGGATCCATGTAGGTGACGCTTTGCTCAGGCAAATCCATCTCGCAAAGCTAAGACGAAATCCAAAGATGAAATGTAATCAAATAATGAAGAGCAGGAGAAACTATATTATGAAACGAGAAGGTAAAGAGGTTGCACTCTACAAATGAACAAGCGGCTGGCTAATTTTATAGTAATGGCACTGCGTAGGACGTACCCGACAGTGGTCTGGAACAGGCTGATATTCCGCGCTTTAGCTTTTACATAAGTAGGTCCAACACGTATTCTTTGTCTTTATCTCCTTGTATTTGTCAGCATGGATTCCTAATTTCTTCAATGCGAATGTGTAGAGAAAGTGCTTCGGCAAAAGTAGGAATCAACCATTCAAAACTCTAGAGTAACCAAGCCAATACCTAACGCAAACACTAAACTATTAGCATGTTCAACCCATCGGAACATATTTGAGACATTAAGAAATCTTTGTCATTAAAATTGTTAAGGGTCATGATCTTTATTAATATATTCTGGGTCCTTCCTATGTAATCAAGGTCTTTTTCTAATTAAAAAATACATACTTTTATTTAATCAAGAACAGAAACAAATTTTAGTCAATTTGGAGTCATATATATTTAATTTATTTACATCCCGTTTTGCCAGGATACCTTGTGAAGTCATTATGTAGTCTTTAGAGCATCATTTTTTTTTAAGCAAGTTGAGATTTTTTTTTATTTGCGGTAGTTGTCATCAAAACGCTTAAACCAATCACTCGCTTACAAGGGTTAATTTATACAAATACCTTTTGAATCATATCCTGTTCTGATTAAAACATGCCAAAATTATTTTGTACTGATTTTGACTCTTGAACTATATCATCTATTGATTTATAGCCGCTATGTTATTTTATCCATTTTTGTCATAACCAAAAAAAAAAAAAAAAAAAAAAAAAAAAAAAAATCTCTTACATTTAACAATTTTATTTTTTAGCCATATTATTTATTCTATTATTTTTTTTAGTTTAGTTTATTTTTTCTTTTATTTGAATTATTTTGAAAAACAAAAGTGTAAAAAAATAAAAATACAAAAAACAAAATATATAGAAAATATAAAAAGTTTCCATCAGGGGACACAATCGTATCAAAAGAAAGTATAATTGAGTCAATTAAGAAATTCAGTATTTAATTACTATCCATAGGGGTCCAATTGATAAAAGTACACTTTATAAGAACTAAAATTACACAAGAAGATGGTACGATTGCAGACAATTGAAATTCGCAGGAATCAAATTAGAATTTTGGAGCGAACGATAGGACTGAAATTGAGCGAACGACCCATCGTCTGCCCCACTCCGGAATCCCTCCAAAATCAGTTGAAAATCTATCCAAATCCTCCATCCGTTTTTTGAATTTTTGAATTTGATCCATTCCCTGTGTTTAGCTAATCAAATCCGAAATCTAACAATTAAAATTTGAGTTTTCGATTTGACTACTGAAATTCGAAGTTTGAATGAATTGATTTTGGGAGAAATTCGAACCAGTTTCGGCCTATAAAAGGTTTCGATTCTGGTTCGAGAGAGGGAGGAAATTGGAGGAGGAAAAATCGAAAACAAAGTAGGAGAGATTTCTGGGTTGTGAGAGAGAGTGAAAATAAAATAAGGGGGGTTGGAATTCGCAAAACTTGGGTTTTAGCTTCTGCATTTCTGGGCTTTTCTGGGTTTTGGGTTGAGTTTTCTTGAATTCTGGGTTTCGTTTCTTCAACTGTCAACACTTTAAATTCCTTGTTTCGGGTTATTATGGGTTCCATTTCATTCCTCACAGGTTTCTCAACTTCATTTCCAGGGATTTGGGGCACAATTTGTCAAATCCTGAATTTTCTCTTTAGCAATTTTGGGCAGGAGTTCATCTGTTCTTCACTGAATCCAAGTTTCTGGGCAAGTGTTCTTCGTTTTGGGGGTTCCGAAGTTGGGTTTTTCTTGCATTTTCTGGGTATATATTAAACATTTGGGGGTTTGCAATTCCAGTTTTCCAGTTCAACTCGCATTTTTGGGTTTTCCTGCTATCTATTTCTGGGCAGCCATTGGTGTTATTCTTACCTTTTCTGGATTGGTGTTCATCCTCTGGGTTTGTGTTCCAGGTTTTGGGTTCTGCTTAATATCAATCCTGGAATCCTGGATGTCAACTAAGCATTCCACATCAACTAAGAACTCCCTGATTCTCCAAAATCATCTCGAAGCTCAATCATTTTCAATCCAATCCACAGGTCAGTGTTCACTAAACTCTGGAATCTCAGGTCTGGTTTTCATCTTGTCAGCTTCCATTTCCTTCGTTTCTGTCATTTGAATTCCTTTGGTTATATAAGCCTTAAGTTTCAAACCATATTGTGAGATGAAAGACTAACAATGGTGTATTCGTTTAATTTTTGGTCTAAAATTAAGTCTTTGTTCCTGGAAAATGCGAAGAAATAGAGAGAGAAATGCGAAGAAAATGAAGAACTAGAGAGAGAGAGGGTCTGCAGGCTGTTAGATCCATTTTCTCGAATTTTTTTTTGCTTCTGGACCTGTTTAGGGGCCTGAGCCCAGTCTAAAAAAACTAAAGGAGGGCTAGACTGATTTTAGTACAACCGAGCAAACAACAAAAAGAGGGCTGGACTGAGCCTCTTTACTTTTTAAAAAAAAAAACGAGAAAGAAACGTAAAGAAGAGATCAGGCTAGCCTCTCTCGAAAAAATAATTAAAAAAAGGGAGTAGGGAAGAAGAAAAATAATTAAAAAAAAGGAAAAAAATAAAATGTTTGACTATAATTTAAATTTTAGATTTTTTTTTGCATGCTTAGTGTTTTATATTTAATTTAGATATTTAATTGCCTTCAATCATTTTAATTACAATTTTAAATTTGTTAAATGACTGTTGGTTGTATTTAATTTAGAATTATCTGTACTTACTTTAATTAAGGTAATTTTAGTCTTTATTCATTAATTTTATGCATGTTTTGTTATTAATTTAGATTTTTTGTATTTTAATTGTATTTAATTTATCGAATCAATATAACTTTACTTTATCTATTTGGTAATTAGGCTCATAAAGTAATAGGTGGAGGATTTTCAAGTCTCCTATTTTTGAGAGACTAATGATAATCTGTTATAGACAAATAATCAAAAAAATAATAAATGATGGAAATTCTCAATGAAGTCTCTTATATAATAAGAATTGTCGTTACCAAAAATCATCATTTAATAACTAGATGTTCTTCGAAACATTGTTTGTATCAAAGTTTAAAGTGGATCCAATATTTGAACCGACATGTCGTCCGACGAAGGGGACCGACGATTGTTTCAATACGATGGCACGTCCAAAACTAAAAAAATTAATTTGCCTTTAAAAATCGAAGTTTGAAATCGGAAAATAATTTGGTATAAATAAAACATTTTAGGAGATAAATTCAGGACTAAGCTAGAAATTGTACATTTCTTCGAAAATGACACTTTTGGGTGATTAAATCTTCCCAAAAGCGTAACCAACTCCTTACCATAACATTTTTGAACTAGTACTACTTTTAAGTTCTTAGTTCCTTAATATTATGTGGCGATTCTAAACTCATAAATAATGAGTAACTCGCATTCTCAGAATAAACCACAAACGAGATGTGAAATCTCTAAAAACCTAGATAGATTTTCTAAAATTTTTTAGGAGTTCAGTCCCACATAGCGTAGCGATAATTTTTAAGAAGAAGAAGAGTAAAGAGAAGTTTCACATCTTTTCTAATAAAAATAATAATAATAAATAAGCAAAAAATAAAGAATTAAAATAAAAAATAAATCTATGTTAGAAAGTAAAATAAAACTTTTTTGAAGTATCACTTAATAATTTAAGATTTTGAGTTAAAATAGTCTTTTAACACGGTATCGGATTTTTAATAACGAAATGGTCACGAATTCGAATCTCATCCTATACTTTCTTTTCTAATTAAATAATTAAACACAAGAACTATACAAGTTTCAAGTTCAAATTGTTTTTACTTAAACAAGTCTCGTTAGAGTAATATAAAACTATTTTTAGAGTTTCATCTAATAACTTAAGTTTTTGGCTTTCACTCAAATGAACACAAAAGGTGATTCTTTTCTAAATGTTCATGACTTGCTTATGTTATTGATGATAAGTGTTTCATTTGCAAAATTATTATTTGCTAACCGTTATGTGTGAATATTGAATTAATTGGCAAGTAAATAATTTAAAAAATATAATTTAATTAAATATTCTTATACATATATAACTTAGAATTCAAAATCTAATTAGTTTCCTAAACATGAATTAATCTAAGAAATAATATCCTAGATAGGTGTTCCACTTAAAATAAAATGTCTAAGTGTAAAATACCAATTTAGGACATATAGCTCGTTAAGGGCATTTTGGGCAAAAATTTTGGCCAAGAGAGATATAAAAGGAGGAAGCTTTGGTTTGGTTTCATTCAACACTTCATTTGCCACTACCTTTTTATTTTGAGAAAGAGCTTGAACAAAGAGAGAAAGAGAGCGAGAGAGACTAAATCAAAAGGAGAGAAAGCAAGGGAGAGCTAAAATTTACCAAGAGAGGAGCTGAAATTTGCCAAGAGAAAGCAAATTTGGCCAGAAGAAGGAAAATGAGGAGAGGGGCTATTTTGACTGAAATAGTGGGTATGAAGGAGAGGGGTGATTTTGAAAGTTTTAAGGTGATACCATCCTCAATCAAACCTAATATAAGTGTAACTTCAATTTACCACAAGACTTAGGATGATTTAAGTGTTAAATTGGTGCAATTGTGTTCTTAGAACCCTAAGATTTTAAATTATGCAATTGAATGATTTGTGTTCAATTAATGTTTTAATTGTGAAATTGATGGATGATTGACCATTGTAATGTTATGCCAAGTGTTTAAATGATGATTGATCATTAAATTGATGGTGGGTAAGTAATTAATTGTTGTTATTGTGAATAAAAAATTTTAGGGTTTATGTTTAAATTATGTGATAGTTGGGATTTGAATAAATGAATGGGGTTTGGTGTAATTGGTGAGTTGATAATCACGATTGGGTGATTAAATTAGAGAAAGAGAAACTTATGAAATGGATTCATTGAGATGAATCATTCGGCCATGACTTAGAATTTAATTTCTTAAAATATCAAAAATATAATAATAAACTAATATTTTACAAGAATTTAATTTCTTTCATATATTTCTTTTTTCATGAGAAAAATCTTTATATATATATATATATATATATATATATATGTATGTATGTTTGTAAATCTATTACTTTTTAGAATAGGGGTCAAAACATATTTAATATTTTGTCAACTATTAAGTTGTTTTTTAATCCAAACTAATCTAAATTTAATACTATTAAAAAATAATTATGACTAGTTATTTGTAGATAATGCAAACTGAATCTTGGTTTTACTCAAATCAAATCAATCATTTACCCATATACCACATTCTTTGATAGTGAGAAGAAAAACGAATCCACTTCAAGTAATCCAAAATCAATTGCTAAATACTGCCAAATGTTATATGCCAACAAAAAAATGTAATACACATCTTAAATTATTCACAAAATTGAAAATCATGTAACATGAAAGTAGATTCGAAGTTTGGTCACTAAAATCTTACATCTTTTTAATTCTATTTAGAACCACTGTATAAGTAATGATGAAGAAACTCAAACCAATAAAACTAATGGTTATGGCAAGCCCTGAGTTAGTGCTAGTACTGCATAATTACCTCTGACAAATGGATAGCCCGATAACAATTGCTGCCGCTGCGTGCAGAATAATTTTGGTCACTTGGTCTAAATGGTGACATGAAAAAGTGATAAAAATAACTGATGAAAAGGAAAGAAGCTGTTTTTTTCTTAGAATTGCAGTACGTTCTCTGGTTAGGATCTTGCCCATTCTTGTAACAACGAGGTATGGGAAATGTCCTTTTTGTTCACAACCATGCCCATGTGGTCCACTTCCAAAATCTGCCAATGATTCTATAATCTCTTCTTCCGACAAGTTTTGTCTAAAATATTGCATAACTCCCTATCTTATCAACTGCTAAGACTGTCTTTTTTTTTTTTTTTTATTCCACAACAAGCTAGTATGTTTTAAAATAAAAAAGAATTTATTTTACTATTACTATCGAGAAAGTTTATGTTATTTGCAGAGCAAGTAATAATATTTACTGTATAATGGAAACAGGCATAAAAAAATAATAATAATAAGTAGAGAGAAAAATAGAATAAAGAATTAAAAAATAAATATATAATTGAATCTATGAGTATTTTAAATTTATCTTTTATAATCTATTTTTAGCTCACTGGAAAGGTCAATTTGGTTGACCAGCAGCATGCTTGACTATAACTATATTTTGTTAAAAAAATTTCAAATTTAGGTAACTGAGAAAACTTAAATAGAAAAATATTAGATATTTAAACAGAATAAAAATAAAAAATTAAATATTTAAATTGCAGTATTTTCTTGTTAAGAGTTTTTTTTTTTTTTTTTTTTTTTTTTTTTTTTTAAGAGTTTTCTTAACAAAGTATAGTGAAGAAGAATAATAAGGAGAGAAGTGTTTCGGCTGTATACCTCTTTTCAATTACAAAATGAATGAATAATCTCTCGCTGCTTAATTTTCTTATTAATACTAAGAGTTGTATCCTAAATAACTAATTAAACTAACTATTGCTAGCTCAGCTTCTAGTTACAACAATTAGTAATCCTGTTAACTAATTGCCATGTAAGTAATTATTATAATAGCTAGTTACTAATATAGAAACCCTAATTCTCAATTCATAACATTTCTTCGATGAATTTTTTGCTGTTTTTCTAATATAAATTTTATTTTAATTCTTTCTTAATCTGATGTAACTCCATCATAAACATTCCCCCTCTAAGAATTTAATTTCTTAAAATATCTAAAATATAGTAATAAACTAATATTTTACAAGAATTTAATTTCTTCCAATATCTAATTAAATAAACCTGAATTATGTGTTGCTTTGTAATTATTTAAGAAGGCTATTTTGCAACGAGAAAATATGCAAACAAATCTACACTTGCTCATTCTTATAAGGTAAAGTCATTCAATATATATGCTCGACAAATCATAAGATATGTGCTATATCTAATTTAACCGATTCAAAACTGTTGGCATGTTATATAGGTTTTCTCAAGCACTATGAGTGTGATTAGGGTTTACGATCCAACATGACTGCATATTCACATTAAGATGTATATTCTATAATTTTGACAAAAAACTTTCATTGTCATAAAATCCCACATCATTTACTCATAAAAAGTTTGTAAGAAATTTTGGTACCTCTTGCATTAGGGGAAGAGTAATGCTAGAGACGCTAATTGTACTTTATTTTTTCTTTCAAAATTTTTGTTACTAGATGATGTATTTCTTGTGATAGTAGAAGGTTTTTCAAATTATGGAATATAAAACTTATGACTTAATTTTTATTATAAAAAAATAAAATAATTACTCTCTCCCTCTTATAAAGAGAATCTTATCAGTCATTTCACACATATTAAGAAAATAAATAAATAAATAAAGAGGTATATCACTTAAGTGGATCCTTCTTTCTTTTCTTGGTTTATATTTTTCGTGATTTGGAGATTAATAGTTAATAGTTAGAAAAGATAATAATTGATTAATGGTGGTTAATTAAAGAAAAGTAAATATAAATACTACTTAGTTATACGGAAAATAAATAAAATAAATATGAAAAGGAAAAGGAAAGACTATATAAGTTCGTTAAGTAGATATAGGAACCGGAGGATACGTCATTTTAAACGACCAACAATGTTGTGGCCCATACTCCGGCCCAAATGGCCAAACCCAAGATGATTTTGCAACTTGGATTGAGCAGCCTCTGCAGCCCTGAATTAAGGAGTTTCCAGATGTTTTAGCCTTTTAGGTGCTCCTGCTAATAGCCGAAAGATCATTTAATTAAAAAATTTAAGCTATTAGATAAGTACTCATGATATAATTTATATTATTTTTTTAATATATTCTCTTAAATGAAAAAATTTTGAACTTGAAACTTACACAAATTCACACTACATTGTACTTAATTAATTAGAAGAGAAAGTGAGATAGTATGATTCAAACTTATGATCGTTTCGTTACCAAAACTCGATACTCGAGTCAAATGATCATCTCATACAAAAGCTTAAGTCATTAGATGAGTTCTCAATATATGATTTATATTATTTTCTAACACTAATAGATATTAATCATATCATCTATCCTAAATCAATCCAGCAATGATCGTTTCTATTAAGAAAAAAAAACTATGTATCTCATTATGGTATGACATAAAACTGATTTTTTAACCCATTTGATTGGGTTGATAACCCCCCTGGGAGAAAAATCTAATTAAGTATTTATATATTCATTTTACAATCTTAATTAAATGGCAGATAGGAAAATTCAAGAGATTTGTTCTTTTTTATTATTATTTGAGTTCAAACTTTAAGAACAATATAGAATTATTTTCATTTAATATACTACATTCATGCGAAGATGCATATTTAGGATCGTTGAAAAATAAAAAATAAAAACCCTAATCTTATGCACGAACTAATCCAAAATACTTCAAACAATTGAACTAATGGACAAATCGCACCTAATTCCATTTTGGTTGTACACATGTCCTAGCATTTACTAGTCGATTGCCCTACTACACGTTGCGGGTCTATGAAACCATTTCGAATTAAAAAACAAAAAATATTATATTTATAATTTTTTGATTAAAATCTTTTTTTAATTAAATTTTTTACGTTTTTCATAATTTTCAACTCATAAAAAAATTATTTTTTTATACATTGATTCTTAAATAAAAGCTTGTAATAATTTAAACTAAAAATTTAATCTAAAATTAAAAAACATGCTATAAAAATATATTTTTCATCAAATCATATCAAAAAATGTTTTTTTGTATTTAACACTAATGAGAAGATTATTTTTTAAGAGTATATATATATATATATATATATAGAGAGAGAGAGAGAGAGAGAGAGAGAGAGAGAGAGAGAGAGAGAGAGAAGCATAAATCGAAAAACATAAAAAAAAAATCGGACACAAATTATTTAAAAAACACTTTTAACTTTTAAATTAAATATATATTTATAATCATGTAACCATCACTTAAAAACTTTAAAACTCCATGATATAATATAAATTATGTCAATTTTTTTTTAAATCATGTTCTAAAATTTTTTTCCAAAATATAAATGTAGAGAAAAATAAATAATATTAATCGGTGAATAAAAAATTCATCGGATGAGAATTTTTATAAGAAAATAACAAATTAAAAAAATTATTTAATAGTGATGAAAAGAATATTTTTTGAAAGTATATACATTTATTCACAAAATAGTCAATAATGTTAGCATAAAAAATTATTTTTGAATCATTGGATGGTTCTTTTTAAACAATTATTTTAATTATTTTATTTTATTAAAAAAAAACTAATAGCAAACATTTGGTGTTTTGTGTGTAGATGAACATTTAATTTTTTTATAAAACCGATGATATATATATATATATATATATATATATATATATATATATATATATATATATATATAATGACAATACTTAGTGGGTTGAGAGCGAGAAGTATCAACTGAAAAGCATAAGAAGAAAAAAAATCAGAATAAAATTATTTAAAAAACACTTTTAACATTTAAATTAAATATATATTTATAATCATACCATAATCGCTTAAAAATTTTAAGAGTCCATGATATAAATTATATTAATTTATTTTTTAAAAAATGTAAAAATAATCATGTTCTAAAAAATTATTCCAAAATCTATACGTAGAGAAAAATAATAGTAGTTATCCGTAAATAAAAATTTATCAAAAATAAAAAATTCATTGGATGAGAATTTTCATAAAAAATGACGAATTTAAATAATAAGAATAACATAATCTGAAATATATGTTTATTTTAAAATGTAAAAAGATATTAAATATATTCCATCCTCATCTAGTTACATTGAAAAAAAAATGTTCGATCTTTCATAATTTTTGCTTAAAATTACTCAATAAAAATTAAATTATTAAAAAAAAGATAGGTAGATTATGGATGACACGTTGTCCGTTGCCCAATTCACGCACAGGAGACGACGTTGCTTGTTTGCAAATTCTAGCTAGCCAAATTTGGTCATAAAACTTACCAAAAAAGTTGTCATTTTTTTTTTAATAATTTTCGGTCTCTTAAACCCAAAGTCGAGTTATTTTTGGCTAAAAACACCTCAAAATCAAAGAAATAAGGTCCATAAACTTGTTTGTTGTCTCAAATTCCATTTTAATACATTCAAAATTCCTAAAATCCCAAATTAAGCATAAAAACCTGAAAATTGAAACTTCAATTTATTTCCTTTAATGATTTCAAGATTTGTGACTACTACAAGTAGATTCTATTCTCCAAGACAAACGAACTATAGGTAATTTTAACTGTTAAGGTGGCCAAAATAGAACTTACCATTCCTCTCTCTTTCTTCTCCCTTCTCTCTCTCTCTCTCTCTCTCTCTCTCTCTCTCTCTCTCTCTCTCTTTTCTCTATCCTCTTAGCAAGAAGAATTGTATGAAAATGAATTTCGGGATCGAAAATATATTTTTTCAAAAAAAAGGATGAAAATGTAATTTTATTGGCAAAACAAAATAAAATAAGAGAAAAGGACGAGTCAAAACTAGCAACGAGAAAACAATGGGCGACTGACCAAAAAAAAAAAAACACTACGAGCGTGCACAATGACAATGAGTCACGATAAACGGTGGGGGAATAATAAACCCCCACTTCTTTTACCCTCTGTTTGGATAGGGAGGAAAGTGGAGGAGAGGAAAGAAAATAGGGAGGAAAGAAACATTTTCCTTCGTTTGGTTTGGAGAGGAAATCGATGGAAAGAAAAAAAAATTAAATAAATAGCTTTTTGGTGGGACCCATTTTCCTCCCAAAATTGGGAGGAAACCGGGGAAAATCACGACAAAATTGACAGGAAACCTATGAAATATATATATTGTCATTTTTGTCCTCATCTCATTTGCCTCATCCGTCCCTCTCCATTTCTCAATTCCATCCAAAAAGCTAGAATCTTCATTAAACACGGTGTAAAAGGAACTGCATGTGTCCTCTCAAATTTGTCTCTCTCTTCGATTTGTTAGTTATTCGCACAGGAGATCCTTCTCTTGCATTCTTTACAAGGTTGTACTCGTGATCTCCTAAAAGACCAAAAAAATCAATCAAATCCATCTTCTCTCTCACCACTAGTCGCCACCTGCGGCCTTCTCTCGTTGCCGTCGAGGGCCATCCGGCCAAAAACCACTCCACCGAATCAACAAGCATGACTCGTTTCCTTCTTCTCCTTCACCCGAACACGCACTAGTCGTCACACCTATGGGCGCTAACCACCGACACTATCATCTCTCCCACGGCCCCACTTGAACCCGCTATCGACCCCGAACCTCCAACAACGACCCAAAATTCGTCCACACCCGGAACAATTATTAACAAAAAAAAATATTTGACATTAATTGTTGGGAGAAGCAAAAAATTTGTGTTGGGATTTACGAGTGTGGAAGAATAAGAGAAATTGATGCGGCTAAAGGGATAAACCATTTGGATGCTTTGACTTTGGTTATGGGCCGGTTTTTCCATGCCATACACTATGCCCTATGGATTTGTGTTTATGACTTTTGACATGGTTGATTCGATTCCGGGTGATTCAATTAGGCGTTTCGAGAATTTTGGGTTTTTGTTGGTTTTGGGTGGCGACCTTAGTGGAGAAGGAAGGGAGAGAGCGAAAGGGGAGGAGGAGAGGGAGGTTTCAAGGGGAAAGGAGTTTGGTTTTTGTTTGTTTTACGTTTTTTATGTGTTTTGTTTTTGGAGAAATTTGTATTTATTCGTCCACACAAAATTTGTGTTGGGTTTCAAAATTGATTTGAATTTTTATTCGTCCACACCCAAAATTGATCTACACCCGAACAATTAATACTATCTTAGATGATCTTGGATTTTTTTATTAATAATTATTTTTATTGAATATTTATTTATACATACAAATATATATATTATAATTGTAAGGTTAAAATGGTTAAGTATATAACCTTAATATGTTCGAGCATAAGCATTTATCAAACGAGTCTTATTATATTCAACACTTAATTTTTATTAAATATCAAACGAGTTTGTGACAAGATAGAACTATAAACGTCTTGTTGTTCATAAGAAATAAATAAAAATTTACAAACATCATATATACTTGCAAACTATTAGATTAGTATCAATTTAATACTTAAATTATTTTTTGTATTAATTTTACAAAATTAATACAGAATAAAAAAATCTGAAAAAATAATGGATAAAAGCAACTAACGTATTATATGCGTAAATAATAATACATGTTATACATATTTAAATTAATTTTATATTAATATTTAATCTAAATTGGCTATTGAATTAATTAATTAGTAAACGGTTATCGATTATTCTATGGAGACGATTAATTATCTATCTTGTCATTTCGATAGATGCTATATACTAGATTTTTATTTTATTATCATTTGTGCTATTTTCATGAAAAAAATATTCATACAAATTTATTATAAGTATTTAAATATATAAATATAATCATAGGGGTATTATAGTAAATAATATATATATCCAAACAAGAAAAATATACTTTCTTTCCTTTCATTTCCACTCTTATCCAAACAATAAGTAGAAAATAGATTTCTTTTTTCTCTCTTTTCTTTTCTCTCACTTTTTTCCACTCTTTTCTTTCCTTTCAAGAGGAAATATCCAAACAAGGGGTTCGTTTGTTTTGTTAATGTTAATATGCGCACGAAGTCATTGACTACAATTATCATCAAATTTCCTTCAAAGAAAGGCAAAAAAAAAAAAAAAAATCAAACTTTTGAGTGTCGTAACCCAAAATTTCCTCTTTTATTTTATTTTATTGCTATTTATTTCATTTTGGAGTTTACTGTAGTAAACTCCAAAATGAAATAAATAGCAATAAAATAAAATAAAAGAGGAAATTTTGGGTTACATCCTTTTAAAAATGCTTACGGTGCAAAGTTACTAAAAAACATATTTTTCATTTGAAGGATGGCCTACCTTGAAAGTCAAATGAAAAAGATATTTTTTAATGATTTTATTTAATAAACTTGTAAAAAAGATTTTTTTTAATGATTAAACTTGAAAATAAATCTATGCTGGAATGACTTTGTTATGAAGGACAACTTACTACGAAAATTAAATATGCGAGTACATGATTTTGTTGTCAAGTTTGGACTAACTCTAGCTTACTCCGAATAATTGAGGAAATATCAATTTTATATCCAAAATATTTTTTATATTAATTTTATTCTTAAAATATTTTGATTTCTTAATTAAGATTTTTGTCAGAATCACATCACAAAAAACATTAATTTCCCTAAAAAAAATATGATTTCGTTTTTTACAAAGAAAAGTACAATTGATATCAAATTTATTGGGGTTAACTTTTAGAAAAATACAACTGATACCAAATTTGTAAACACATTAATCAATATTTTTTTCCTTTGAGTGATCTTAAGGACGCACTCACTATATCGATCTGGTGTATAATTGATGCTCTCAATTCATATTAGAAAGTACCCATTTCAATTACATTCGTGAGACTCGCATGAATTTAGTTGGAGAGAAAAACTTTGGAAAAAAAAAATTAAAAAAAAAGAAGAAGATTTGGCCTTAAAAAAAAAATTTCAAGACCGGATGAACAAAAACATTACCGGCCTAATAGGCCAGCATCGGCTTATTATAGGTCCAAAAATTTCCCGACATGACGCAGGCATCTAGATGGAGCCGCAGATGAATCATATTATATAATTTTTCTTTTATTTATTTATTTTTTTCATGAGAAAAATCTCCAGCTCTTAATGATAAATTAAAATTGGATAACTGAGAAAATCGCAAATGATATCATACAAGAGTTGGACAAGTCATCCAAAATCAATTGCTAAATGTTATATGCGAACAAAAAATATAATAATGCACTTCTTAATAATCTTTATTCTTTTTATTCACAAAATTGAAAATCACGTAACATTAAAGTATATTGGAAGTTTGGTCACTAAAGTCTTACTTCTTTTTAATTCTATTTAGAACCACTATATAAGTAATGATGAAGAAGCTCAAACCAATAAAACTAGTGGCTATGGCAAGCCCTAAGTTAGGTGCTAGCATTGCATAAGTACCTGTGACGAATGCGATCACCATTGTAGCCATGGAAAGCTCGGTAAGAATTGCTGCGGCTATAAAATTATTTCGGACGTTTGGTCTAAATGGTGACATAAAAAAGTGGATAAAGACAGCTGAAAGGGAAAGAACCATTGACATGGTATCAGATATAACAAAAGCAATGAAAGCTGCTTTTTTGCTTAGAATTGCAGTACCCTGGGCAGGACCTTGCTCATTCTTGTAACCTCCGGGCAGGGTAAATGCTACTGCAAATGTTACTGTTGCTATCAGTACTGCTGTTACTAGATCAGACTCTCTTGATTTTTGGATTTCAGAGATGTCCTTCTTCTTGTTCACAACTATGCGCCCATGCGGTCCACTTCCAAAATCTGCCAATGATTCTAAGATCTCTTTCTGCGACAAGTTTTGGCTAAAATATTTAGTAACTCCCTCTTTTATCAACCAACAAGCCTTTTTATTTATTTATTAAAACATCATAAATAGTTAAGAGTTCAAGTTCTCCCTTCTCATTTCTCTTTAAATAAATAAATATATATATAAAAAAAGCACAAGGTTGGTATTTGTGTGTATGTTTTAGTTCAAAGATTTTTTAATTAAGGATATGTGTTTAATAATAATAGGTTTAATGGTAAATTTTGCTCCGATTCTATCATCATTTAGCAATTTCAAGTTTTTAATATCAAATTTCGTAGTTTAAATCCTTAAACTATTGATTTTTGAGCAAAATTGATCCAATTTTTATATAATAGTTGATTAAGTTGATTAATATTTAAAATGAGAAAATAATGTCATTTTGACATTCTGCTATTAATTATAATTTTTTTTTAAAAAAAATATTTTAGAGAAGGAAAGTATTTTCGCAATAAATGTCTTTTCAAAATGAATTCATTTTTCGACAAACAAAAACTTTCGTTTTCAACAATTTGCATTACCATTAGTCAAGGAGATTACGTACTATTCCTATGAGAGAAATAGGCAGCGTAGTGAAGCGGCGACCACCCATTTTCATCTGTTATTTTCGTCAAACTCTGTTCTCTTTCTAATAATTCTTTTACGGTGGCTGAAACAAACAAATAAAAAATATATATATTAATAGCTATGTTCACACAGCAAGTAATATTGTATGAATAGGAAATATGATTAATGCATAATTAACAAAACTGATTTGTTTAAAACAAACCTAACTTAATTCTGGCCTTATCTTTGTCTTTATTTTTTAAAATATGTTTAAGTGCTCGTGATGATTTTGTCCTTCCTTCCTCTCATATTTTAAAAATCATTATATTTTTATCAAAAAATCATTTTAACTAAACAACTTCAATTGTTAGGTGAGGTTTTAAAAATGATTTTATACTAACTTAGTAATACACCTTTTAAATGAAAACTCTTTGAATTTAAAATTTGCATAAATTTATCATTATTTTGTATGAAAAATTTTTAATTTAATTAGAAGAACAAAATTGAATATTCATTAAAAAAGAAACAAAATTTTGATACCATTTCAAATAATCTAGTTTGTTCTCATGAGGTTTTGATTGTTTCGGTGTCTCCCTTAAAATGGTAAATTGAGAATAACACAAACACAAATAATCACATAATCGTGTCAAGATTTGGTAGTGTTCTCTATTAAAAATATTTAATATCAGTTTTAATTTCGTCCTTCGTGGATTAGAGTTCTCCAATAATAATGAATGAATGAAGCGGACTCTACTACTCTAGCACAAAATCTTACCATGATCATCATTCATGACCGCAGCATGCAGTGCTGTTCTGCCGTTGGGGCCACGATAGTCCACTAACTTGCAATTACTTAAGATTGTATCGATCACCATTCTCCTAGCTCTTACTTTAGGACGGCTAAAAATTTTCATATTTGTAACGAGATAGAGTGGAGTTTCTCTATAGTGATTGGCGGAATATAAAAATTCACGGTCCTCTTTAGTCAATATTTCCACCACACGGCTCCGGAGATTTTGAGCTGCCACATGCAACGCTGTATCTTTCTCTGCATTAGTCATCCTCAACATCTTTTTTGCTTCTGAAAGCCCGCTTTCTAAATCAAAAGGTAGAGCTTTTGCACGATCAATGAGGACTGTCACTACATTGGCAAGGTCATGTCGTGCCGCGAAATGTAGTGGGATTTCACCTTTTATGTTGGGTTGCAATAGAAGGGGTGGACACATTTCAAGAATTCGATCCACAATAGCACTGGATTCCGGTTCTCTACTTTGGTTTTCCAAGTAGACGTGAAGAATTGTGTTTTTGTTTGGAGTCAATAGCTGATTAAGAGAAGTTTGATAAAACTTAAATGGATCAATCTTGCCTTGTACTGCAGCTTTGTACAAGGCAGGATCCATGTAGGTGACGCTTTGCTCAGGCAAATCCATCTCGCAAAGCTAAGACGAAATCCAAAGATGAAATGTAATCAAATAATGAAGAGCAGGAGAAACTATATTATGAAACGAGAAGGTAAAGAGGTTGCACTCTACAAATGAACAAGCGGCTGGCTAATTTTATAGTAATGGCACTGCGTACGACGTACCCGACAGTGGTCTGGAACGGGCTGATATTCCGCGCTTTAGCTTTTACATAAGTAGGTCCAACACGTATTCTTTGTCTTTATCTCCTTGTTTTTGTCAGCATGGATTCCTAATTTCTTCAATGTGAATGTGTAGAGAAAGTGCTTCGGCAAAAGTAGGAATCAACCATTCAAAACTCTAGAGTAACCAAGCCAATACCTAACGCAAACACTAAACTATTAGCATGTTCAACCCATCGGAACATATTTGAGACATTAAGAAATCTTTGTCATTAAAATTGTTAAGGGTCATGATCTTTATTAATATATTCTGGGTCCTTCCTATGTAATCAAGGTCTTTTTCTAATTAAAAAATACATACTTTTATTTAATCAAGAACAGAAACAAGTTTTAGTCAATTTGGAGTCATAATTAATTTATTTACATCCCGTTTTGTCAGGATACCTTGTGAAGTCATTATATAGTCTTTAGAGCATCATTTTTTTTAAGCAAGTTGAGATTTTTTTTTATTTGCGGTAGTTGTCATCAAAACGCTTAAACCAATCACTCGCTTACAAGGGTTAATTTATACAAATACCTTTTGAATCATATCCTGTTCTGATTAAAACATGCCAAAATTATTTTGTACTGATTTTGACTCTTGAACTATATCATCTATTGATTTATAGCCGCTATGTTATTTTATCCATTTTTGTCATAACCAAAAAAAAAAAAAAATCACTTACATATAACAATTTTAATTTTTAGCCATATTATTTATTCTATTTTGTTTTGTTTTAGTTTAGTTTATTTCCCTTTTATTTGAATTATTTTGAAAAAAAAAGTAAAAAAATAAAAATACAAAAAGGAAAATATATAGAAAATATAAAAAGTTTCCATTAGGGGACACAATCATATCAAAAGAAAGTATAATTGAAGTGTTTATGAGCATAATTGAGTCAATTAAGAAATTCAGTACTTGAATTACCATCCGTAGGGTCCAATTGATAAAAGTACACTTTATAAGAACTGAAATTACACAGGAAAAGGTACGATCGCAGACAATTGAAATTCGCAGGGATCAAATTAGAATTTTGGACCGAACGACAGGACTGAAATTGCGCGAACGACCCATCGTCTGCCCCGCTCCGGAATCCCTCCAAAATCAGTTGAAAATCTATCCAAATCCTCCAACCGTTTTTTGAATTTTTGAATTTGATCCATTCCCTTGTGTTTAGCTAATCACATTCGAAATCTAAAAATTAAAATTTGCGTTTTAGATTTGACTACTGAAATTCGAAGTTTGAATGAACTGATTTTGGGAGAAATTCGAACCAGTTTCGGCCTATAAAAGGTTTCGAGTCTGGTTCGAGAGAGGAAGGAAATTGGAGGAGGAAAAATCGAAAACAAAGTAGGAGAGATTTCTGGGTTGTGAAAGAGAGCGAAAATAAAAAAAAGGGGGGGGGGGTTGGAATTCGCAAAACTTGGATTTTAGCTTCTGCATTTCTGGGTTTTTCTGGGTTTTGGGTTGAGTTTTCTTGAATTATGGGTTTCATTTCTTCAACTGTCAACCCTTTAAATTCCTTTTTTCGGGTTATTATGGGTTCCATTTCATTCCTCACAGGTTTCTCAACTTCATTTCCAGGGATTTGGGGCACAATTCGTCAAATCCTGAATTTTCTCTTTAGCAATTTTGGGCAGGAGTTCATCTGTTCTTCACTGAATCCAAGTTTCTGGGCAAGTGTTCTTCGTTTTGGGGGTTCCGAAGTTGGGTTTTTCTTGCATTTTCTGGGTATATATTAAACATTCGGGGGTTTGCAATTCCAGTTTTCCAGTTCAACTCGCATTTTTGGGTTTTCCTGCTATCTATTTCTGGGCAGCCGTTGGTGTTATTCTTACCTTTTCTGGATTGGTGTTCATCCTCTGGGTTTGTGTTCCAGGTTCTGGGTTCTGCTTAATATCAATCCTGGAATCCTGGACGTCAACTAAGCATTCCAAATCAACTAAGAACTCCCTGATTCTCCAAAATCATCTCGAAGCTCAATCATATTTTTTTACTCTTATCCTTTTTATACTCATTGAATATTTTTAATGAATATTTATTGAGTTGAATAAAATAAATATTCATTTTATACTTGATTCATTGTCATCCTTAGCTTCAAGTGACGGTAAAACGAAGTTCAGCTTGAAGTAAGGATTTGTTAATCTACAGGCAATAGCAGCCATTGTAAGAACGGTGAACTCGGACAATCGCAGGCTATGATCAATGAACCATCAGGAGCCACTGTTTATAATATATTTAGAAATCATGCTAGTGAATTTGATTGATTGGTCTATCCAGTAGTCGATGAAGCTAGGTGATCAGTTGTTAGCATGGTCCTTTCATGAATTTCGGAAATCCCCAATCCCTAGTTATTAAAAAAGAAAAAAAAAAATCAAAGCAAACAAAACATGAACATGACGAGAAGACAAATGAAAACGAAAGAAACGAAGCCAAAGGGAACAGTGTAATTTTATTTAAGAGTTAAAAACTCACAAATTATCCAAGAATAGGATCACTTGAATCAAACTTAAGAAATTATGTCAATCATACCAACTTATGCTAACCCTTGTGGTATTGTTAAAACTTAAATGATGAAACTAGCAGTAAGAATTTAAGTTTTTGTAGCAAGAAATATTATTAATCTTAATAGTGTTACAAAATAATATAAAATCATTTCTGACATTTTAATTTCTTCTATTGAGATTATTATTTACATAATATCAAAATTTTAATAATCTACTAATGATGAGTTCAAAATTCCATTATTTTTATTTTCTCTTATTAAAATTAAATAATTAAATACAAAAAAGATAAAAAGATTTAGAACTTAAAACGTTTGATTTGAGATAATTTTTTTTTGATAAATAGAGAGAAAAAGCCTCCTAAATCAAAAAAAAAAAAACCTCAAGGAACCATATATCCATTATTTCTCATCAAAATTTTAAAAAAGCATTAAAAACGAAATCTTGCTATATATCTCTTAGTATGCTAGACATTGCTTTTCAAAAGAACCAGAAAGAAAAAGAAATAAATAAAAAAGAAGCGAAACAACTAGATAAAAGAAAAGGAATGAGAAAAAAGAAAAGAAAAGAGAAAAAGAAAAAGAAAGAAAGAAAGAAATGAAAGGGTAGTGGTATTGATCGACTAACTAGGGGCAGTTAATTCCTTTCTTCGCCAAACGATAAGGAATCATTTCTTCATAACGCATCATCTTTTATGACTTACTCATCATTTTCTGATCATGTCCTAAATTTCATCCTTAGCATTTTCACTATTATCTTCTAACATTTCGTTTTCCACGTGGATTAAAATATGAAGCTGAGGATCGTTCTACATGATAAGACGAGAATGAATTTTTTTTTTTTAAATATACTAATCTCTTCTTATATATTTAAAATCTCTCATATATCTCTAAATTTTTAATTGCATTTTGTCTCGTCTCGGAAGTATTTGAAATGTTCAACATGTTTTTCCGATCAATTTTTTCAATCATATATTTTTTTATCGAAATATCTCCGATTGAAATAAAAAATAAAATTAAAATTAAAAACTTCAAAAATAGAACATGTAACTCATGTGACTTTAATTGTTTTTTAAAGGGCATTTTAGTTAATTATATATAATAAAAAAAACTTGATCATAAAAACAAATTGAATATTTCAATAAATTTTAGAACCATGTAATTGAAAATATAGAAATAGATAAGAGACTTTGAGTATTATATAAAAGCACGTGAATATAGAGAAATTTTATAATACACGAGGAATAACTAGTGACATGTATAGTAGTTACTTCATGGATTCACTTTGAAGAGAGAGATAGACACAAAAAAGAGAGAAATTACATTCATACCCACTAAAAGTCATAAGAAGATTTTCACATTTATTCAAATTTTTTTATTTTCTCTCTCCTGTTTCTCTCTGTCTCTTTTTGTGTCTATCTCTCTCCTCAAAGTGGGTTCATGGATAATTAATGTTTACGCCACTAGTTACTCCCGATGTATTATAAAATTGCTCCGTGAATATATATATCCAAAGATATAATTCCTTATTCAAACATTTGTAAACAAATACTTAATTTAAACCTTGGAAGAAAATTTAAAATTTTGCAATAGATTTGACTAGGTGAATATAAGTTACATGTTTTTAATACTCCTTTTTAATATGCCAAAATTCACAATGAGATCTTACAATTATTTACTAAAACAAGAGTTTTGATACTCAAAAAGTCTTGAAGTTGGATTTAAAAAAAGATAATGAAACTTGAAATGTCCGAAAATATCTAGTTTATGAGGTTTAGATTTCATAAATGAGAATATTAGTGAATCTTTACAAGTAATATAAGGGTAAATTTTAATTTTTCTCTCAAAGAATTGAGAAACTTTTTTAATTTTTCTTTCGATTTTGTTTGTCTCAATTATTCTTCTAAACTTTTATCAAAATTTCAATTTTTTCATTCCATGCATTAGACTAACATAACAAATATTGAAGGTAAAATGATAAGAGGAGTGACATTAGATATGGGCTGCTAGTAAACTCAAAGAGTTCGGCTATTAGAATCAACCAAAGACTACACTTAATCCAACAGTGACCTAGCTCAAAAAGTGTTGAACTTATTCATGATTGATGTAAAAACTAATATGAAGATATCCCACTATATATATATAGATAATCATATGATTTTTTTATGTTTCCATTGACTTTCTAAAGTATTAAAAAATTCATCAAAATTCGTCATCAAAATTTGAAAAATGATATTGAAAGTTTTTTTATTTCAATTATGAATTTTAATATGATTTAAGGGATTAGTATTGAAATTTCAATTATGATTTGGACAAAATTATAGTGTAGTAGTATTATTAAATTTATTATATTAAACTCTAAGTTTTACACAATTGACTTCTTCTTTTTTAGAAGCTATGGTAACTTGGCATTACATCATTATGATTTCATTAAAATATACAGGATCTATAGTTTGAGTTATGTATTTTTATTAATATTTTTTTATATAGTAAAAGTTTATAAATTTAAAAAATATAAGATAAAAAAAGGAAAATATAATCCTAATTAAAAAAAAAGATAGTTAATGTAATTGAGGAATGTGTATTCAATTAAGATTTTTTAAATACTTTAGAAAGTTAATTGAAACATAAAAAATACCAGTTAATAATAGATGGGAGGAAAGAATAAAAACTTTAACAAAAATTCAGGAAGTAATTGATACAAGCAAAACTTCAAGAATGAAATTTAGAAACCTCTCAAAGTTCAGGGAGCAAATTAGAATTTACCCTAATTATAAATAATCTGAAAGTTGCAACATTGGACCTATGATATATGATATAATACTAATATAACGTTGTCTTATTCAAACAGTCGTAAACAAAAACTCACAAGAAAACTTGAAATGTCCATGTCTGTAAATTCAGTCATTCAAGTAAAATGAGTTCGAGAACTGAAGAACTCCTAATGGTAATCGATTATGTAGGTTACCCATGCATAAATTTTGTTTTCTTTAATGTCAATTGTCTACTTTAAGATAATTTTGATTAAAAAATCCAAAAAAAGTAACTTCACTAAGAATATGACTGGCATTACTTATAAAAAATAATTTTTGATTTTGAATTATAATGCAAAAATTGTTTTTCATAAATATCTTGCAACAAAAACGAATCAAGTTTAAAATGTGTTTGATTAAAAATGACTCAAATTATATATATATATATATTGAAGAAAAGAAGTAAGTATAAATTAACTCAAAAGTTTAGAATTTTAACTTTTGATTAAAACAAAATATTAACTCAATTTTATAACAAACTTTTGATTTAAATAAAAAATTATTTCTTACTATTTATTTATTAATTTTTTAATAAAAAAATTTGAAAAACAAAATCAATTTAAAAAAATCATACCGATTATAATCGAGTCTACTCACTTAAAACAGTGCATCAACACGGATCATGCACCAAGATGTTGTGTACAATGGATATCCGTTGCTCCGCTTGTTTTACTAGCCCAACAATAAATGACGAGACTCTCTGGAGTAAATTATAGATTAATCCTTCCATCATATATATATATATATATATATATAAACAAATTATTTAGCTTTTATTTTAGAGAAATTTTATAATCCACAAAAAGAGAGAGAGAAAAATAAGAAAGAAAAAATAAAAAAATTTGAACGGACATAAAAATCTTCTTATCACTTTTGATAAGTATGGATGTAATTTCTCTTTTTTTTTTTATATATATCTATCTCTCTCCTCAAAGTGAATCAAATGAGTAACTACTATACATACCACTAGTTACTCCTTGTGTATTATAAAATTTTCCAATGTTTTATTTTGTCATAATCCTTCTATACTTTTAATTATTTTTTCTTTTTTATTTTTTGACACAAAAAAAAAAAAAGAAATTGAATAAAAGAAAAAAAAAAGAAAGAACGAGGTTACAAGAAAATTCAAAACTATAAAGACTAAATAATTAGTTTTCAAAAAATAAAAGACTAGTTAATTCATTTTCAAAACTGGACGGACTGAATTCATAATTTACTCGGTTTTCTGCCAAAGGGAGAAAGGTGTTTATCGTTACAAAGTGATATGCTTTTATGTTTTTTCCTTTACAAAAATAACACAATCAAATTTACAATTAATAATGTATACTAAAATAATAATAATAATAATAATAATCACACTTGTTCTTGTCGGTTTTTAAGGTGGGAACTCTGCATTCCATATGGAAAAACAAGCAGCAAAACCCTTTCAAAAGTTATTTGCATTGATCTATACAGGTAAAGAGAGGCTCCTCAGGTTCGCAAGGTTATTTTCTGGTTTTATCTCCCATGAATTAACCTGCTGTGCTTCCTCAGGAAGTATAAAAGGCAAAGAGATCTGACGGATCATCAATTCACCACAAAATGGACATTCGCTTGCGATTGCATCATCCAGCTGCGAACGGAGCTGGAAATCACAATGAAGGAAAGTCGATTAGAATTCACCATTAGGAGGCTTTAGTTCATTCATGATAGTAATCAAGTAAAAGCAAGTTAAAACCTAGAGTAGTATTCAGCTAATAGCCAACCTTCAAACACAAAATAGACTAGTACCACAGGCAAGTTTAGGTTTGATTTCAAAGTCGTATCAAACCCCTTCCCATTTCCACTAAATGTTTACTTGTAAATGACAAAACATAAAACAAACCTTATCTGCAGGAGTCATGCTAGTAATGGAATCCTCAGTAATGCCACCATTCATGTCTTTCCTAGCTCCGTCACCAAGCAACGTGAGCTGCTTCTGCAGATCCAGTATATATTCAGCCTGCATCATTCATTTGAAAAACGAAGGTTGAAAAGGTCAGATCAAGTATGAAAGTTCCTGCAAGTGAGATATTTATACAACCACAACAAAACCAGAGTTCTACTTTCAGGGGACAAGCAAAATAATAAGCTTGTGCAGATATAATTAAACATGATCCAGATGATCGTTCAATCACAATTTTGCCAGCACAATTCCTCGGTTCAGAGCTAACCATAACACATGCTATTACTACAATCTGCAGAAGTTTTTAACCAATTGATGTTCTTTTTTACTTCTATCCACATGAAAAAAGAAGTCGGTGGATATGACCAGCAGAGGCCCAGTTGTTTAAATGATCCTTGTGCTGGTGAAATGTAATGCATTTCCAAGCACTAGTTTCCGAATCTATTAATGTTGTAGCCATTAATGGATGTGCTTTTAATGTTATTCAAAGTAGAAATAGATGGTAGTAATACGATTGGCTATTTAATCAGATCAGAAGGTACTTTGACTTCCAAGTTGCACCTATCAAATAAAATGCTATCCTGCTTATCAAATTTGCAACAGTATTTAACCAAAAATACTATGTCAGAAATGCAGCACAACTTACTTGAGTTTCATTAACAGAAAATGTCACATGGGCAATCAGGCAGTGTGCATGAAAGGCATGCCCACATGGAAATACATAGAAGGGAGCCATTTGTCCAACCGTTGTATAGCCCCGAGACACTCGGTAGTCCCCACCCACAATCAAGATTTTGCGCTTACAAATCTGAGAAGAATAAAATCAGTAAGATGATAATAGGACTTCATTTTAAGCCTTGAGAATAACAAGTTTAAATATGAGCTATGCAACTTGGAACCATTGGTTTGTGCAACAGTAAAAATCTTGGACTGGCAACAGGAAGGTCCAATTTTGAATGTTGACAGTAACCACCTCATGCAAAATACTGAAGGCTGGGACTATCTCCAAAGTCCAAATGCTTGTTCCTATGACCTAGCATAACACCGAAGGCTGGGACTATCTCCAAAGTCCAAATTCTTGTTCCTACGACCCATCTACAGTGGGATGACAACAGGGTAATGATGCCAATTAAAAGACAACAGGAATAAACATAGTACAAGGGAAGACCTAATTTAGCCCCCACTATTGTTGGCCTTAAAATTTTTTAGAGTTTCAGGACAAAAATACAGCGAAAAATTTTAAAAGGGGAGACTGATCAAGAAAAGTATAATTTTACTCCTAAGGCACGGGAAGTGTAAGTGATATCCCAACCCATGGAAGTATATGGAAGTATAATTTCACTCCAAAGTCCAAATTCTTGTTCCTACGACCCATCTACAGTGGGAGGACAACAGGGTAATGATGCCAATTAAAAGACAACAGGAGTAAACATAGTACAAGGGAAGACCTAATTTAGCCCCTAATATTGTTGGCCTTGGAATTTTTTAGAGTTTCAGGAAAAAAATACAGCGAAAAATTTCAAAGGGGAGACTGATCAAGAAAAGTATAATTTTACTCCTAAGGCACGGGAAGTGTAAGTGATATCCCAACCCATGGAAGTATATGGAAGTATAATTTCACTCCAAAGTCCATATTCTTGTT
This sequence comes from Dovyalis caffra, assembly GCA_963924115.1. NCBI lineage: Eukaryota > Viridiplantae > Streptophyta > Magnoliopsida > Malpighiales > Salicaceae > Dovyalis > Dovyalis caffra. The sequence continues at coordinate 1,577,789 of CAWUPB010001178.1, read as the reverse complement.
CCTACGACCCATCTACAGTGGGAGGACAACAGGGTAATGATGCCAATTAAAAGATAACAGGGATAAACATAGTAAAAGGGAAGACCTAATTTAGCCCCTACTATTGTTGGCCTTGGAATTTTTAGAGTTTCAGGAAAAAAATACAGCGAAAAATTTCAAAGGGGAGACTGATCAAGAAAAGTATAATTTTACTCCTAAGGCACGGGAAGTGTAAGTGATATCCCAACCTATGGAAGTATATGGAAAAAGAATAAGTGTAGCTTTAGCATGCAGCTTATAAAAGGAACTAAAGACTGGACAGATCAATACCCCACATTCCTCGTCACGATCAATGACAGCATATCTTTGAGCAAGTGCACTAATATCATTTCTTATGTTGTCAGCGCCATGTGTAGCATCATTCATCTCCTGTTTTAGTTGTTCGATTTGGTTGTTGTAATCCTCCAATGATGAGCAAATTGCCTCCTACAATTGCACAAGAGATTCAGCTCTATTATAAAAGCCAGCAGCAAAGGGACAGTAAAATACTGATGTCGTAGAATATTCATAAGAGACATAAAATTAGAAAGGCGCACAGCATCTGAAATGGCAATTGGAGAGACAATCTTCGAAAATAAGGTAAGAAGGAATGTCATGGAAAATTATTCCAAAATATCAGAGTAACAAGATTACCTTGAAGTCATCAATTAGGGCAAAGTCTGGAAAGAACGGTAATATATCCTCAATCTTTAGAAGGCCATCAGTTTCCTTGAGAAATGCTATTGCCTTCCTTATATTCTCCCTTTTTGTTCCCTTTTCTTGTCCAATAACATGTTTGGCAACCATAAGCCAAAGCTTCTTTCTCAAGTCTTCATCATCTTCAACCTTGTCAGCTTCAGCCATTGCAAGCTCAGGATCAACCTAATTACAAGAGGGAATACGCCAAAATAGCATAAGACCACGCTGAGATGCATAAAAAAAGAACAGTTAGAGACTTTGTCTCATCTAAGGATCTAAAAGCGTTGCAGCCTAGAGGAATAACCAACTTCGTTTCTGAGCTCCTTGGCACTGGAGGTACCTGTAAATTCTGATTGAGAGAACTCTTACGGGCTTTTCTCTTTTCGAATAGGGGTTAGGGTGTCTTATTCAACTTAGGATTTTGGGGTTTTATTCCCTTTGACTATCTTGTCTGAAAATTGTAATGAGTTAAATAATTCTACGAGGTGATGGGTGGATAAAGTTATAATGAAATTTGTAGGGTCCAGTAGGAAATAGGCCCCATGTTTTTAAGTGTTTTTTCCAAGAAAGTACAAGTGTTTAGTAATTTAACAAGACTGTAAAAAAATTTGGTAGTGGATTTCAGAAAATAAAATTTCAAACATGAATTATCCCTTTCCTCACATTAATTCAATCAGTTGTTCATCTGTGAGCCCTGACTTTCTGGATTTTCAGCCATCTTTACTAAAACTTGCAGAAAACTGATCTGGGTATCTGAATTTCTTATGGATTCTTTTTAAACCTAAAGCCATAAGTTTCACTTGGTTTACAGCACTGGTTGCCAATATACTGGAGTACACCAAATTCCTATAAAACAAATTGCAGCAATATCCAGTGTGTTACCTGCAGAGAAAGAGCAACTGCTTCTTCATGCATGTTCATCATGCTGTATATATGAACACAGGCACGCATTCGCTTTTCTTTGAGACAAAGTCGCAAGGCATACTTAGGATCATAGAAGAAATCTGGACCATTTTCTCGTCCTTTCCCAAACTTGCATTGTAGGAAACGCAAAAGTGCGCCATCATCTTCCTGATTATAAATGAAATGAAATATCATTAAAGCAACCCACATATGAACTGTAATAGTACTGTTTGAGCAAAAATTGTGGGTAACGATACATTAACCCAAGTGCTTTCATGGAATAAACGCATGGAGCAAGAAAGGCTTGAATGACTATATTAGCATCAAAAGGATCCAGAAAATACATAGAGTTTACATATCCAGATACATACCCAGTGGCATACTTAACCTTTTGTCAGTAAACAATTCAATCATCAAAATCTTATAATGATACGGAGTGTGTCAAACAAAACATGTAATTACAAACTTAAAGATATCTCCACACGTTAAAATTCTAAGAATGAACCCAACCTGTTTAGCGTAGAGAGAAAGAAGCAAATTGTGAACTCCAGGATCCTCATTATGCAAACGATGAACACAGAATTCCAAATATTTGATGACTTCATGGGTTTCATTCCTGCAGGTGACACATAGTTGTGGTGAAAAGAGATCAACGATTCACCAGAAAGAACAAATACCTAGTGCAACATCTATATGTTAATAACAGAACAGGGAACAGAACTTTTGAAGGTTATGGCAATTTATAACTATTGTTCTATCAATTGGTGGTCTGCATGACGATATAAGATGCAAACTTCCTTTCACAAAAATAATTTCCTGCCATGGAAGCCACGGATCAGATACAAACCAAAAAAAAAAAAAAAAACCATGTATGCCGCAATGTAGGAAGAGTAGGCCTGTGATTGTAATTGATGCGCTATTTTCAATTTAACAACCATGTACAATGAAAAACATTTGCATATAATTAATGAAACATGACTTGTTTATCTAAGACATATTTTAGAGAACTATAAATCTCACATTGTTTATCATCGAACTCTGTACAAAAAACATATGATGCTGTTAAAGGAAGTGCCTTTGTAGCTTTGCTGGCAGAGGAAGAAATGGTGGCAGGTCAACTAATTGTCTGGAAACACAAGTCCTACCTCCATGCCATGTGCATTGAAACAAAATCAATGTCTGGCATAAATTAGCTAATAATTTTTTATTAATAGATTCAGGATTCACAGACATTAATGCAAAATTTATGACCCATTAAATGACGACTCGGAGAGAAACCAGAAGGATTAGGAAATCTAGCACTGGTATGAGAAGCAGTGCCAAAGCTAATCTATAAGACTTTCTATCATTTACAAATCTTGTTTAGTGTCAAAATCCACATCATACTAACAGAGACTATCACAAGAAAATTGGGCTCATTTTAATGCTTACAAAAGGAAAATTCGCACCTCTGTAATAAAAGAAAAGGGTTAATGGCTCGATCTATTTTTATATAATATGGTAATTCTCCAATTTGTCCTTATATTCCTAATTGAGTCAATGTATCATTGAATATACGTTAAGTTTCCAATCCAATCTTTTGTCAAGATTTTCAAGCCAAACCACTGAATTATTCACGTGATTTGCACATGACTACTTTTTATTCTCAAAATGCCCTTGCAAGCCAGTCAAATAGAAAGCTTTCATGTGCAAATCATGTGACTAATTCCAATAGTTTAGCTTGAAAATCTTGCCATAGATTAGATACTTAACAAATATTCAAGAATAAAATCAGTTCAATAAAGGATATAAAGACATATTGGAGAATTACTCTACATATTGAGCCATTAACCCAAAAGAAAAACGTAATAATTGAAAAGAGTTGCACCCATTACTTTGCATGAGGTTCACTCGAATAACGCATCATTGCAGGAATCAGTTTTCTTGGGTTCAGGTTCTTTGTGGCCATCCACGACTCAACTGTTTCATATGCATCGAGCACAATGAGGTCTGGGGCAAACTTGTACTGCAAAGCAAAAACAGTCTCATTAAGTACCTTTATAGAAATTATGACTAAAAACAAGGTGATGTGAACTCTTCGAAGTACAGAAGGCATCACAGCAAAAACGCAGCTGCTACCATCCATGATTGGGAAAATGAACCATATTTCAAATCATGCAACTCAAGCATGTACCTGAAGGTCTACAGGAACAGCAGGTTTCTGAAGCACTTCCAATGCTTTCTTCGCTTCTCCTTGCTGGAGTTAACAGTCACCCACCCACCAAAAAACAAAGGCAAATTAATAATATGAATCGCTAAGAAAAGATTAGAACTCATGCATAAAAGGTTGCATATATATATATATATATATATACATACACATATACATATCTATATATACATACACATATACATATCTATATATACATATACATATACATATCTATATACATATAAATATACATATATGGTTTTGTACTATATGTGCTGTCATATGTCATATGGTGTATCTGGTTGGAGAAATGCTAGAATTTCTAAAAACTAGTACTTTCGTGCAATTGTTATGATAGTTTCCTTTCTCTGTGGTGTCACGCTTCATGTGCTTTTAGGGGAGTTTGCTTAGGTGATAATTAGTTGGATTGGGCTGCTCTTTTATGATATTCCTTTTGCTTACTTAATTTGGAGGATGACTTATTCTCCATCATGCTTTTGTAACTCTATTTAGTCAGTTAATATAATTTTCTTTTATCTAGAATAGTTCTTTTTTGTGTGTGCGTGTATGTTTGTTAAGAGAAAAGAAATAAAGAATCTGAATTTCCAATGTCAGCAGTCAGTCACTAACAACAAAAAATGTGACAAAATAAAAATAGAGCTTTATCACATTCCTAATGAACCGACTAAAACGCATCTGCTACAGTCAAAAGGAGTTTGTCCTCAGATAAGTACGATTTACTGAATTGAAGCTGAAGGCAAACGTAGTATTCATTAGCTTTGTTTTATGTTTTCATCCTCTATCACCACTCAAAGAAATGAAAATAGAAGACCAAATTTGCATTTCCAATGAAACTAAACTACAAAGCACGGAAAGTAACAACAATTTTTGGCAATAAAACAAAGGCTGTGAAAGCACCTGAATATAGTGGTGAATTACAATTTCATACTGCTCCTTCAGACTAGCAAAATATACTAGTTCTTCAACCCTGCCATAGCTGCAGAAAAGCATTTCATCTAAAACTTACTCCAGCATATTTTAACAGCAAGGGAACAATCAAGAAATGACAAACAAAAAAATGATAGCAATTTATGCATGAGGATGCAAGAACACCCAAGATGGTTTGGTGTCAGGAAAAACTATCAGAGTGCAAACGAGTTCCTTTTAGCATGCAATAGAATAAGGAACTAACATTAATAGAATGCAATTACATAAAATAAAAAAATAATAAAAAAAGGGCTACTTATCAATGGTTCCAAACACAGCTATCACAAATAAGACAACTTATAAGAGACAGATATTGTAGGTCTAATGGCTATATACGTGCATCAAACACAACCAAAAATCTGTATGATTACCTCTCTAGAAGTCTCATAGTAGTTGCCTCATCCAAGACATCCTTGCAGTCACTGAGGAAAGCACGAAACTCTTGAATGATTGATTGGTACTCAGAACTACGATTCTCCAAAGCATTATCCTCTTCCAAGAGTAGCCGATTTATCTAAAAAATTGTATGTGACATTCATTGCTAAATTTAATGATCCCAGATGCTAATTATAGATGCATATGGAGTGAAAATCTTTTCAAGAAATAGAACTTATACATGCTCAAAAAATACAACTCACTCAGCAACTAAATTTTTTTCATGTTGTAACAAACATAGCCAAAGGCGAATTACTACTTACTAATAATGCAGCAAGTGAAGAAAGTCCGAAAACTTAAACCAGAGCATCTCAAAAACTGCTGCATGCTCATACAAATGTTTTTATAAATGCTTAAATTAAAACAGAAGTAGGTAAAGTTTTGATTAGTATGCCCAGATTCAAAATGCGGAAGATACAAGGACAGCAAAGGAGTTGAAATACCATGATCTCCAAGAAACCAGTCATTTACCCAACAAATAATAGAAACACTTTGCTCTTTGTTTGTTTTTATTTATATTCAGCAATTATTAGCATTTGACTTTTGAGTGAAGCAGACATAAAAGTTGAATATTACAAGTAGAAGAGAGGAAAATGTTCAGAAATGTCTGGTATTGTCGGATGCATCTACCAAACCAAAGCACGTTTCTCTCTTGTACCAGTAACATCTATCAAATTGACAATGCAATCAATCTAGTGTACCAAAGGCCAGTTAAAAGCAAATAACTGAAACAACCGGCTCTATCGAAAATACATGTCAGACAAATGAGTAAGACCTTATCCAAGTACAATTCAGTTGCCCATGTAGAAATCATTGTTATTTGGCACTTGTCATCCTTGGTAAGATTATCAAGCTTCCGCAACAAGAAAGTTCGCAAAGCATCCTGCATGTAAGTAAAGCCAAGTAAGAATTTTCTAGTACAAGCCAATCCTTTTCTTTTGGCAGCCCTGAAAGCTTATCATAAATTAAATATAGATGAAACTTTTTCTCAAGCCCTAACTTATACGCAATTAAGAGATTATACAGCTACCTGTATTTACAGACTCAGACCAATGGGCTTCTAGCTCAAGTGGTGGTGGTCTTTTGATTCTTACCAAGAGGTTACCGGTTCAATTCCTAGCAAAGCTAGGAACACTGGAGTTGTTTCACCCCATGCAAGAGGAGGCCAAATTTAGCCTCTCCTCCTTGATATGGTGGTCAGATTAATCCCCTCCCGGCTGGTATTAAGCTTGGCACCCCCTCCCCTCTAACACTAACAACTAACAACTAATCATATCTATGACCATATATATATATATATATATATATATATATATATACAGACTCAGAATAGCAAAAATAAAAACCATATTATGCACATGCAATTCATATAAATGAAATGATAAGCATGATTAAAATAAAAAAGCTAGGTTGAGAGTGCTGATCCAACTGAAGTTTACTCAATGAAGCATGAATGTCAAATGTGAACTCGTGATGGGGAACTAAAATCCTTCTCGAATTCTCGTTTTAGTATTGCATTTGCTATCTATATATTTATGCAGAAGCATAAACAATTTATGTATTCAATGTAGAAGAAGCATGGACATGCTACGTATTCAATGTGGAAGAAGCATGGAAAACTTCTGGCAGAAAACATGAAATGACACATATGAAATGCAACCATTTTTTTCTGACATAACCATAATGCAGAAAATACAAATGGTCCTGAGGTTCACCTGTTCACCTACAGTAATAAACTTCAGTGTGACTTCCTCAAATGACAAAATGTAATTAATCTGAAAAGAAGAAAAGAAAAGAAAATGGAAAAAAAACTCTTATTAATTATATGTCATCTTCTAAATAATGGCAAAATCACATAATGAATGAGCTACGTCAAAAAATAAAACCAAGAAACAGAGAATTTACTTTAGCATAGAAAGATGCTGCTCTTAGAAAATCCCTGGAGCTGAATGCAGCATCTGCCTGCATCAGAAACCACTCCAGTTATACACTGGCCAGATAACAACAAGGATTCTCAAAAAGACCCTGCTTGCAGATGCAATTGAAATTTAAGGTGCCATAATTCTAAAGTTAAATTCATACATTGCCATCCATCTACTATTTTACTTGCAGCGTGGTTTATTAGACATTACCTGCACTAAATATACTTGGTCTCTCTGGAGTGGGTCACGGCAATTTGCTAAAGCTGCAGCATATTCTTTCATGTCTAGATACACCTTCCACATATCTCGCCCTTCGTCGTTAACAGACACCTATTTATTTCTCGATCCAGTAGCACAAAACCAATAAATTACTTTCATGTGCAACACTGACAAAAAAATAGAGGACTACAGAATCATGACGCAGGCAGAATTAATATTTTCCTTGGTGGTTTCAGTTTTCTTATTTAATTTAGGAATCTTTATGCTATATGAATTATATATGATTCATATAACTTTTAACAGCGATTCCTTTCCTATATGGATTAGGATTTTGACCCAGAACTAGTATAAATAGGCTGCCTATGCTGTCTTTCAGAAATTTCTTATATCATTATCAATCAATATATGGTTTAGAGGTTGTATACGAACCCTAAACCTGTTTTTCTAGTTCCAGCTTCAATTATCTTCTAGTTTTAGCCATCAGATTTCAATTATTTGCTGTTTTGAGTTGATTTCTCTTCCCACACTACATCACATCAAGTAGATACAAACCTGAAAAATAGAATTTTGGTCATATGCATAGAACAAGCCAGCAGTGGCATCACTGCATAATCCGATAACACCCCTTGAAACTGATTCTGATGTTTGGTCAAACTGAAGCTCCTCTATAATTTGCTCACTGATTCTGTTAACAACCTATCAAAACATGACAAGGAAGTTTAAATGCCTAAAGAAGGTAAAATGCATGGATTGGAAAATCCTAGGTGATGCAAAGGCAACCTAATTTAAATCTAAAATACTTCAATAGTCAATCATGAGATGTAATAGAAGAGACTGAGCAAAAGTAAAGGGCTCAAACCGGAGATAGTTACAAAAACGAAAGGTAATGAATGAGAACTTATGTTTATACTCGCTCATAAAATAGACAACCAATTGGCATTATCAAGAGTAAGGGTATCATGAGTGCTTGTTGTGACTTACCTTAACCTCGTTTCCAATAAGAAGTAAGAAATGAAATTCAGAAACTGCCATTGAACTCGGTTTAACTGCATCAACACCATCACTTAACTTTGAATAGTCCAAAAGAGCCTTACTCTCCACAAAATTCTCATCACCAGTTGGGAAACTGCCCAAGAAATTTTCATTGAACAACTGTAAGTAAAGATTTTACAATAGGACAACATTTGCTAAAACATTGAGGACTAGTACGTGGCACACGTAGAAAAACTACAATAGCCATTTGCTAAGACATAAGTTGAACACAAAGCTGTACCAGTAACACAAATTTGTTTATCATTTACCAAAATGTGACAAATAAAAGAATTTTTACAGATGCTTCTGTGGATATAAAGGGAGTAGTCAAGATGTTATTCCCTACCTATGCTGTGCTCCAAAATTTAGGCCACCATGATAGATACCTGCTCCAGAAAGCCATGCAAAATGTATAGCTCTTCTTTGCTTGATAAAGAAATGCAATTCACTGATGGATTTCCAAAATAGCAGAGCAGCTTCATAGTCAGAAAGTTCAAGAAAAATGGAAAATAATAGTCCCAAGTCATCATACAGAACCACATATTACAGATTACAAAAAAATAAAAATAAAGGAACTGAAAATAGCTTTAGGCAATGAGAAGTGCTCGCCTGTTTGGTATTTCCCCGGGCAGTTCCATAAAATGCACTGCACGTTCCAAGTAACTAGCAAAAACCATCTACAAATGCCAAATCAATTGGAATTATAACAAATATCATGTAAAACAAAAAGCTAAACGCCAATAACAAGTTGTTCTAGTCACTTGGTGAGAAATTCATACGCAAGCACAAACAAATTCAGGATCAAAAGCACAAAGAAGATAAGAGTTCTACAGCAATTAGTTTACTTCATGATAGCAAGCAGAATTTTTAACAGAAATAAACTTACCTCCAATAATCCAATTCCAGTAAAAGAATAAAGTCTTGTTGGAGTGACAGCCATCACATAATATCTGGTTCCATTGCTTAAGCTGGCTGTTTCCATCTGCGAACCAGCAAGAGAAGTTAGAGAACAATTGCTTAAGCACAGACATGGATGCCCTATAATTAATCCCAAATCCAATTCCTTCAAATTTTTCAACTTTATCAAACAAAACCAAAGTAAGAGCAAAACCTGCAAACCCATGAAAGCTTCAGGCAATTCCTTTAATTCAAACAAAAACTTTATATACTTCTCCCTCTTATCTTTCTCATCTACAGTCATCTCAAATAGCTGCCCATTATCTGTCCCAATAACAATTTCCTTCGTTGAAGCTGCACAAACAAGAAAAAAAAATTAAATCTAAGACTGCTTTCCTAAAAATCATAAATTCCAGTCAGTTTTCAACTTGTAACTCGAAAAAAAAATCATAACAGTCACATAAAATTCTCATTTCTATTTTCACTTTAATCTACAATTACCATATAATATCAAAATTACACGGTAATTTAGCAATTAATCAATCTTACCGAAATCATAATTCTAATAAAATTACATCAAAATAACAAGCAAAAATTTCCACGGAGTAGAGATTTTACTTTTTCACTTTAATCCACAGTCAAAAAATACATCGAAACCAAAATTGTCCTTTAAAACAAGCAATTCAGGAAAAAAAAATTTAACTAATTACCTTCAGTAATCAGTTGCCGATTCCAAGCAACAGCATTAACGATCAAGCCTTTCAACCTCCCAAGCACACGTGCCTTACTCCATTTAGCATGCATATAAAACGTCTCCGCACCACCTCCACCAACAACGGTGGCAATACAGTGGCTACCACCAGGATCCACAAACACTCTATGTATCGATTGATCCCCAGGCCGTCCACTAGAAAGATCAAAATCTAACATTCCAAGGAAAACAATTAGGTATTCACTTCTTTTATGAACAAAATTAGAAGACTTCGAATGGAAATTAAGTACCGGAAGAACCGCCCGCGCCGAAATCGTGTCGAATAAGCCAACCTTTGCTGGTGCCTAATAAAATGACGTCGTTTCCTGCTGCCATACAGGTGATAACGCCGCGGCCTTTCGATGCGTACCGTTCTAGGAGATCGACGGTGAATACTTGCCGTGATTGATCCATTTTCTGTAAAGACTTTGAATTGAAATTATTAAATTTATCAGCAATGGTTTTAATTGAGTGTTTGTTGAGAAATTTTGAGTTACCCGATGTTTTTGATCGGAGATTGACCGACCGGGAAAGTAGCCTGAGGTGGTAACAGTTGATTGTGAAGTTATCGGTTTAAGGAGGGTTTTCAACGGATATAACTTCTTTGAGTTCAGAATCTACGACGTCGTTCTACACTGCTTTGGTTTGCCAGATAAACACGGGGATAGTTACAATATAGGTATATCAACTTTCAATCTTTTCTCAATCAAGTATATAAATTTTATTTTTTTATTTAAGTATATCAATTTTTAAAAAAATGTCATTCACGTATTTTTATCAATTTTTCTGTTAATCGATAAAGTGTTCGTTCTCCTCAAAATATTAAATTATATTTTTGCTCTTTTTTCTCAATGAAGTACATAAATTTTAATTTTTTTTCAAAATGAATACACCAACTTTTTCAAAACTCGTCAATCAACTATTTTCTTCAATTTCTCCATTAATTGATAACATGTCCGAATACTAAACTATATATTTTTCATCTTTCATTGAAAGAAATTTTTTCTTAAATTATTTTATTATTTTAAAAGTTGAAGAAGAATTAAAAAAATATTTTTAGTTTTAAAATCTCGAACTAAACTTACCGAGATTTGTCTGTGAAAAAAAAAAATTAGGTTTTGGGCATGAAAACCGAAAGAAACACAAATGTGAATTTTTCATCAAGAGGGTTCATTTGTGTTTTTCTTTAATTTTTACTTTTAAACCTAATTGAGTTTTTTTTTTAAAAAAAATCTAATTGAGTTTAGTTTGAAATTTTAAAAATAAAAAATATACTTTTTAATTATTTTTCAAATTATAAAACAGTAAAATAATTCGAGGTGAAAGTTTCATTTAACAAAAGGATGGTAAAATTATAATTTCATATTTGAATACGTTATCAAATTAATGAAAAAAAGTGATGAAAATACTTGATTTATAAATTTGAAAAAGTTGATGTACTCAAACGAAAAAAAATTAAAATTTATATACTCGATTATGAAGAGGCTAAAATTATAATTTGGTATTTTGAGTATATCATATATGTCATTTGTTAGCAAAAAATTCTACGGAAGAATTTTTTATTGATAATTTTAAAAAAATTGATGTACTCAAACGAGAAAAATTAAAATTCATATGCTCGATTGAGAAAAAGTTAAAATTTGGTATACTTATAGTATAATTATTCCAAATAAACACTAGGAGAGTAAATTTTAACTATTTATCTAATCCTTCAAATCCATTTGTAAATTAGTCCTTCTATGATTTTTTTTGTTACCAAATTAGCCCTTCTTTGTTTTTTTGTTTAATTCTTCAAAATTTTAAACGATTCTATCTGTGACATTTTAACTTGCATAAAATGTAAAGTTGTACATAGAAAAAACTTAAAAGTCTACAATGATAGTGTTTTTATATTTATAGAATAATAATAAACGTGATAGTCAATTAAATCAATTAAGAATATAAATTGATTTTTTTAACTCATACATTCGAAGCTTCTAATAGAATTAATATGTTAGGATTTGAATCTATTACTTCTTGTTGCAAGATATTACTACCAATAGGCTACAAACTCTTTAGTGTATATAAATTGATTTCTATATATATCAATTTACTCACAATTTTATAGAATTTGATTACTAATTGATCATTTTGTTATATGAATTTTATTTTAAAAAATGTAATTCTAAACAGTTGTTTAGTAAAGGACGTTTGATTTTTATTTTTTATTTTTTATTTTTATTTATTTATTTTTTTTTTTACTTTCTGAATTTTCAAACTTTGAAGTCAATAGTAAAAAAATATATTTTTTTCACAAGAGATATGATTTAAACGATGGATCTTTAAAATCGTTTGAAAAAGAGATTTAATCGATATGAATTATTTTCGTTGTGAGAATTTATGAATTCGAACTACAAAGCTAACATCCAGAAAAAAAAATAATTTTTACAATAAATTTGATGTGAGCGGTAAATTAATTTAACTACCTACTCCATTTTGATAACAAAAGGATTCAGGAGATTATTAGTGAGTGGTGACTATGATTTTCTTACCTTCCGGTTATGGGTTTTGGCCCAATTTCACTGCAGAAATCATGGGCCGACCCATGCTGGAATACGCTCCTTATGGACCCCATCAAACAAGTATACCAAACGCCGCACCAAATCGCCCGTACAAATTTATGCTTGTTTTGACCAATTAAACCTTTAAATCAAATCGGAGCGTCTAATCTACGCCGTTTATAATCCAACGGTCAATATTCCACCATTAGGCTCCAACGTATACTTTTTCCAACGGTCGAAAAATCTTTAAAACAACAAAAAACTCTCAAAAATCCCCTCACCAAAAACCCAAAAAAAGATCTATTTTTTCTCTCTCTCAAATACAAAGATTCCTTCAAAAAAGAACCAATCTTGATATTTAAAAAACAAAGAAACCCACCATTTTGATCTTTAAAGGAGAAAAATGAGTAGTATTCTTCAATACCCAGATGCGGTTAATGCCCCAGAAGTTCAAGTATGGAACAATGCAGCGTTTGATAATGGAGAATCAGAGGATTCTTTGAATCTCAAGTCTTCTTGGTGGAGTCAAAGTCTTGAATCCAATGCAAGCAAAGAGAATCTTAGCCCAATTTGTGAAAAATCCTCTCCTGTTTTTGTCAATTCTTCAAACCCCCACCAAGCCACTTCAATCAAATACCAATCTTATTAACTCACAAGGGAGTAATTCTTCGAAGGTTGGGTTGTCAAAGATGGTAACTAAAAGAGAAGAGATCAAGAATCGTGATGAGAAAAAGATTGATATGGAGATTGAAGAGATTGAGAAGGAGATTAAGCGTCTATCTTCAAAACTTGAAGCACTTAGGTTTGAAAAGGTGGAGAGGAATATATCAAAGACTATTGAAAAGAGGGGGAGGATTGTGGCTGCAAAATTTATGGAGCAGAAACAGAGTGTCAAGATTGAAGAGCCATTGATTTCAAGTGCTAAATCGAAGATTAATAGAAGAGGGGTCAGTTTAGGGCCAAGTGAGATTTATTCTGGATCCAAATCAAGGTTGTTGTTTGGGAAACAAGAGATGAACACTCCTCTTTCGACGCAGAATCGGCGGAAATCTTGTTTTTGGAAGCTCGAAGAGGTTGATGAGTTAAAGGCAACTAAAGAGAGAGGAAAAAGCTTGAGTGTAAGTCCAAGATCGCGTAAAAATGTGTCGAAGGCTCAAGTTCCTAAACAGGCTGCTACTGCTGTGGGGTCTAGAAGGTCAGTGAAGAAAGAAGATGGGATTATTGCTTCAATCCAACCAAAGAATCTTTTCAAAGATGGCGAAAAATCTTTGCCTAATAAGAAACCCTTGAAGCCCGGAAGAGTCGTGGCAAGTAGGTATAATCAGGTTGGAGGAAATCAGTCTAATGGGAATCTAACTGCTAGTGAGGCTCGAAAGAGGTCTTTGCCTGATAATGAGAAGGAAGATGTTAATAAGAGGCGGGCTTCACGAGTTAATGGGGTGAGTCAGAGAACGGAGAGTAGTAGAGTGAAGAAGAAGTGGGAGATTCCAAGTGAAGTAGTGGTGTATAAGGGTGATGCTGAGGAGGAATCTCCACCAACAATTTCTGTAGTGGCCGAGGTGTTGCCGAAGATTAAGACTGGCAGATGTGTTGCTGAGACTCCAAGGGACTCAGGGGCAGCAAAAAGAGTGGCTGATTTGGTTGGGAAGAAGTCATACTTTTGCGCCAACGAGGAGGCTGAAGCAGGGGACTCTGTTTGTCAGGCCCTGAGTTTTGCAGAAGAGGATGGTGAGGAAGAAGAGTAAACATTTTGGTTTGTTAGTAATTTTTTCTTTTTTTTTCAGTTTTCTTGTTGATAAGCTATAACTCTTGTTATGGGGGTGAGGTTGTTTTTGGTTTGGTCTAAACGGGGTTGGAACTCTCTAAGTTTGTAGTCTAGTTTCATTTGTCTTCGGATAATATGTAATAATATGGTAAGCTTGTCTCTTGCTTTCTGTAATAGTTCAATCTTCAATCATGAAAATGTGCAGTGCTATATCTCATCTTTCCTTCCATCTCAATGGCTAGTAGTTTGATCTATCCTCATATTTTTGCTAGGCAAACCAAGATTGTTATTGGTTGATGCAAATTCTATCGACCAGCAGAAGAAGAGTTCCAATTTTGCTTAATCATAGCTATTATGTATAATTTGATATTCAACCACAATTGATTGCTTGCCATAACCCAGATACTTTTCCAGGGTCAAGAAATTGTTTCTTTTCTATTTATATCTATCCCAAAATGCTTGTCAGATCAGAACTTTAAGTAATATTTTTTTCTAAAATACTTCCAAATAGAGTCTATTTTGTAAAAAATTGTCCAAATATAATTCTCAAAAGAAAAAAAAAGAAGAGGAAAGTATGAATAAAAAATGTTGATATAGTATAACAAGTAATAATTTTATTAATTTGTGTGAGTAAAAGAGGACAATCTTTTGGGACAGGGGGAGTAGTTGAATTCCTACTCTATAACTAATGAAATTATTGAGAGTAATTGTTAGTTCTGAATTTCTGAGTAGTCAAATGCTAAGCCTCCTCTTCTGCAGGTTAACATTTCCTATGGACTATGTTGCAGAATGGAGAAATTAGATTCCTTCAAATTTAGCTTTCTGGATGGTTTGCAATGGCAACCTTTTGAATGTATTGACCTTATCAGATGTTACAGCAAGATGAATGAATAGAATTCACCTTTGCCATCCCTTAACAATGTCTGATTGAACAAATCAGGTGATTCTGATGGTAAGAGAGATTAGTGAAAGTATTAGATTCATAGAAACACAACCATGTTTTGACCTATGGTGGCTGGATTCAGCTAACCAAGATTGCTCATTATCCTCCCTATTATGCCAAATTATGAGATGATACAGCATGGACAGTGGAGGCTGCACAAGTCACCATATAGTGAGTTTGCTCCTCACACTTCGTCTTCGATTTTGCACCGGTCTGCGTATGGATGGCTTGCTTAAGACCCATTGGTTAAGGGATTTAGTTTTGGTCGTCAGGTGGCTAGACAAAATTAGACAGCTGGTAACAGTTATTGACCATACATTAAAGCAATTAATCTTGTGCTTTAAATTAAGAGAAAAAAACTGCTATATTAAAAAATAGATTCTTCTTCTGCATTCATTCTTCTGTTTTTTTTTCTTTTTTTTTTGGAAAAAAAGATATTTCTTTGACTGCAAAGAGATCTTTATATTTCACAAAATTCATGTTTTATACTTTCCTGCTTTCGGGTCTCTTGACATAGTTTTTCTTTTCTTATAAAAAATAAGGTCTGGCAAGTCAAATTAAGAGTTAATGGAAAAAAAAAAAAAGAACCCTAAAGCCGTATTGTTAATTATGTAAGGAGTTAATGCAGGTTTAACGTAAAAAGTTGGTGATGTCCAAATTTTCAGCAAATATAGATCTGCCTCCATTGCAGTTACTCTATTTAGTTCTGTCTAGCATGTCACGTTTCGTTCTCTCACCGTTTAAAATTCATATTTCCTATTTTGTTCCTCAATGTTCTCCATATATAAAATCGTCTTCTTTCTTCCCTAAGGTTTGTAGCTCTTTTTTGAGGAGGAAAAAAAAAAAGAGAGAGAGATAGAAAGTAGGGTTTTACAATGAGACAGTCTGCATTTTTCCAGAGAGCCTCTAGAATTTTTCAAGAGCACCCTATTTTATTTAAGCTGCTTATTGTCTCCACTGTCAGGTTGCAAATCATAACAAACCTTTTATTTATTTAATATGTATATATAATTGTCTGTGTGACCAATTTTTTTTTTTTTTTGAGGATTTATATGTTCTTGAAGCTTTTGGCTATTTTGTATAGACAACATGAACTTTTTTCATAAAAATGTTTCTAAAATGTGTGTTTCATCGTAGTTATTAAAATTTTTCTGTCAATAAGCCCTTTTGGTTCTGTAACAGAGCTTGAGGCCCAACTATTGAGGGTCAGGAGTTAAGAGTGTCAAAATTGAAGAAAAAAGTTTTTGCTTTTCAAAATTGCATGTCAAGCACTCACACACATGGTTGCCTTAATTATTGACAGCAAATCTAAAACTTTTTGTTGGTGCACCAAGCAATAAACATAGTATTTTGGACATGTATTTTATGTTGTGTTTCTGTATGTAAAGCACCATATGTAATGATCCAGTTGACAATTTAGTAATCATGTTGTTTGTTGCCATTGTTTTCAACTTATTTACCTTGATTCTCAAATTATTGCAGTGGTGGAGGTCTGCTAGCATTTTCTGATGCCGGTCCATTTGAAAGATTGATCACAAACTCATCTCAGAATGAAAGCAAGAAAAAGAAGGTGGTGGTTCTTGGAACTGGCTGGGCAGGCACAAGTTTTTTGAAAAACCTGAAGAGCTCTTCCTATGATGTTCAAATTGTTTCTCCCAATAATTTCTTTGCATTTACACCTTTGTTACCCAGTGTAACTAATGGAACAGTGGAAGCACGCAGCATCGTAGAGCCAATTCGAAATATTGTGAAAAAGGTTGGAAGCATTATGTTGTTTACTTGGTTTCTTAAATTAGCATTGCTGATTTATGTTTCTTACCTTTTTTCTTTGTTTTTTTTTATAATATTGCAGAAACCTTATAATGTTGAGTTCAAAGAAGCTGAATGTTATAAGATCGATCCAGTAAACAAGAAGGTTTATTGTCGTTCTAACCAATCCCCGAATTTGGATGGAATTGAAGAATTTACAGTTGATTATGATATCTTGGTGTTGGCCATGGGAGCTCGTGTGAATACTTTCAACACCCCTGGTGTTGAGGAACATGCTCATTTCTTGAAGGTATGTTCTGAATTGTGACTTTGATTTGCAGCTTAAAAAGCTTGTAAATTAGTACCAGTCAGTTATAGCGAAATTCCTAAATTGTTGAATACTCTTAACAAATAGCCACGAAAGAACATCCTAAAACCATGACTTGGTTTCACTGTCCAGGAAGTAGGAGATGCACAGAAGCTTCGGAGGTCGATAATCGACTGTTATGAGCGTGCAAGCCTTCCGAGCGTAAGCGAAGAAGAGAAGAAGCGGATAATGCACTTTGTAGTTGTTGGTGGTGGTCCAACAGGTGTGGAGTATGCAGCAGAGCTCCACGACTTGGCATTTGATGATTTGGCTAAGCTGTATCCCTCAGCTAAAGACTATCTAAAAATAACTCTTCTCGAGGCTGGTGATCACATTTTGAACATGTAAGTCAAATTAGTTCTCTCTGAATTTTTTCAGTTTTGAAGTGTCATTATGGTTATGGTAATGACAGGTTTTTACTTGATTGATTCTTGCAGGTTTGACAAAAGAATTACTACTTTCGCTACCGAGAAATTCCAACGAGAAGGTATTGATGTAAGGACAGGGTCAATGGTTGTAAGAGTTTCTGACAAGGATATTTCTACTAAGGAGAGAAAAACTGGTGAAACTGTTTCTCTGCCATATGGAGTGGTCCTCTGGTCAACTGGCATTGCTACTCGTCCTGTCGTGAAGGATTTTATGAGCCAAATTGGTCAGGTCTATGGCTCTCTAACCATGAGCATCTAGCTATTTTGCCTTCGTTTCCAAATTTTAATTATTAGTTAATTTTCCATTAAATTTACCACCGACAATTGTTATTTGCGCACAGGCTCAAAGGCGTGTTTTGGCAACTGATGAATGGCTGAGGGTTGAAGGATGCAAAGATGTATATGCTCTAGGTGACTCTGCAACTATAAATCAACGCAAAGTCATGGTATGTGAATATAGACATATTCTATATAAACATAGAATAGCATTTTCTGATGAATATTCAATTAACTAGATAGAATAATGTCATGTGATTTATCAGGAAGATATAGCAGCAATATTCAAGAAGGCAGACAAGAACAACACCGGTACTTTAGATCTAAAAGACTTCAAAGAAGTTGTTAGCCACATCTGTGAGAGATACCCTCAAGTGGAGCTTTACCTGCAAAAGAACAAATTGAAAAGTTTTGATGCTCTACTGAAGAATGCTCAAGGGAATGACAAGAAAGAAATAGATATTGAAACATTTAAGAAAGCTCTATCAGAAGTTGATTCTCAAATGAAAAGTCTCCCACCAACTGCTCAGGTAAAACCTAATTTAGTTTTTTATTTTTCTGCTGACATTGCTCAACCTTGTACAAAATTCATTTAGGTTATTGATTTTTTTTTCTTATCAATTTTCTAGGTGGCTGCACAACAAGGAGAATATCTTGCAAAATGTTTCAACAGAATGGAGCTTTGTGAAAAGAATCCTGAGGGTCCTCTCAGGTTCAGGGCATCAGGCCGTCACCAATTTCATCCCTTCAGGTACAAGATGTTCTCTCAACCTTCTTTTTCTCTTCTTCCATGAATTACCTACTGCATGAAATGTACGTATCTGATAATGTACTGAGAGGGATCTAGGCAAGTAAAGAATAACAAATACTAGATGATGAAGTTGCTTACCAAATGACGCTGGCATACAGTATAGTGATGCGTCTGTTTGGTTATAAAATTTCAGGTACAGGCACTTTGGACAATTTGCTCCATTGGGCGGAGAGCAGACTGCAGCTCAACTTCCAGGAGATTGGGTTTCGATCGGCCATAGTACTCAGTGGCTCTGGTACTCGGTGTATGCAAAGTAATGTTTCCATTCATATTCACATGTACTTGATCTATGTCAAAAATTTTCATCATTTGATTGTTCTCCTCCACTTACAGTAAGCTAGTCAGCTGGCGCACCAAAATGTTGGTGATATCAGACTGGTCGAGACGGTTTATATTTGGAAGGGACTCCAGCAAAATCTGAGACAGCTCAGGACAATGTTAGCTACAATAATTAATGTCATATGATGATATTTAGACCCAACAGATTTTGTTCCAAGTTTGTTTTATTCCTCCACTTCATTTTGCCTTGTTTCTTCCTATATCTATGATATTGGTTCTGTCATATTTACATTCATTTGATCATATTCATAGCTCGTTACCTTTATTGGTTCTGCCAAGAGGTTTTTCTCTGCAACAATAACTAACTTTTCTCTTCCTTTAGGCTTTAAGTAATCTTTTCAGGAATGTTTTCAGAATTCGGCATATTTTTATAGTTATTAGTAAATTCATTATCATTCTGTTTTCTAATAAACCTCATTAGATTTTGTTAATGTGGAAACTACTTTGGTAGGATAGCTGCATAAAGTTCTTGAGCCTCATGTTCTGTTTGTCCAACTGATCATATTCTCTGGAATATTTTCAGTTTGTCCAACCTTGCTACTATAATTCTTCTACTCTTACCAGGAAATTAATGATCAAGGTAGATAGCAGATGAGTTTTAGAAAAAGTTATAAGCTTACATTTACAAAGACAACAATACTTCGATGTAACCTTTTGATTTGGAACAACATCAATTGATGAGAAATTCATGAGAATAACTGGTTAAAATGGAATCAAGAGTCTCAGATATTCCTAAACAATCGGAAAATAAAGGAAAATGATTGTACCCAGAAGTTTTTTTCCAGCAAAAAAATGTTTCTGCTAAGAATTTATTTTCTAGAGAAACAAACAGGCAAAGAAGTGCCTGAGGGCTGAGCATCAGTACTGGTTCTGCAAGATACATTCTCCCCAGAACTCTTAGATTCGACTTGAATCTCTTCCGAATACAAACCTTCTTACCCAGTCAGATACCACTAGCGCTCTCGTGCGCCAGCTGACTAGCTTACTGTAAATTGAAAGAAAAATACATGATGACAGTATGTTAACATTAGAGCAGATATCTCTGAATCTGAATCGAAGTATTACCTTGCATATACCGAGTACCAGAGCCACTGAGTACTATAACCAATGGAAATCCAATCTCCTGGAAGCTGAGCTGCAGTTTGCTCTCCTCCCAATGGAGCAAATTGTCCAAAATGCTTATACCTTGCATTGGATAATCGACAGCTGTATCAGCATTCTCTCGAAAACTCTTCATTACACACATCAGCATACATAAACAAATGATGTCTTTGATAGACAACACAGTGTCCTTGTTACGAAACCTTAATTAGTCTCAAGTAAACAGGACTTTTGCGAATAGAACTGATTCATGAAGGCTATTACTTTCTACTTAAATTTTTCTTTCTGAGATGGACCACCTTTTGAATTGCACTGTATATTTCATAGCAAATAGAGTAAGGAAGAACATCTTTTTTGTACCTAAATGGGTGAAACCGATGGCGGCCTGTTCCCCTAAATCTCAGAGGACCCTCAGGATACTTTTCACATCTCTCCATACGATTAAAACAGTTTGCCAGGTATTCACCTTGCTGTGCTGCAACCTTAGAAATTCAAAAAACGAAAAAAAAGATTCAAAATGAGCATTGGTAGCTGGTTGAAAGTTGGAATGCCGGAAAAGGGTAAAAAAATTGAAATTACCTGAGCTGTTGCAGGAAGATGTTTCATTTGAGAATCGACTTCAGCTAGAGCTTTCTTGAATGTTTCAATATCTATCTGTTTTTTGTCATTCCCTTGAGCACTATTTAGTAAAGCATCAAAGCTTTTCAATTTGTTCTTTTCCAAATAAATCTGCACCTGAGGATATCTTTCGCTGATGTGATCAACAACATGTTTAAAATCTTTGAGCTCTAAGGTACCAGTGTTATTCTTGTCTGCCTTGCTGAATATTGCTGCTATATCTTCCTGATAATGAACAAGAAAGAAAAATCAAACTTATTGAACTCGTCAGCAGATAGCCTACAATTGCATATTGACAGGCAGGGATGGCAATGTGGCGGGGCAGGCATGGCCATCCCATCCCTCCCGTGCCCCGTTCGGGGCATATTTTGCGTAACATCTCCGCCCCAAGCGGGGTTGGGGCGGGGCGGGGCCCCATTAGATTGCCATTCTTAAAGGCAAAAGGGCGGGGCTTAAAGGCAATCTGATGGGGCGGGGTGGGGCGGAGCTCCATCGGGGCAGGTCAGATTGCCATCCTTAGAATTGATGACAGGGCACCTTCTAGGCATGTTAGTAACTGTGGTGTTCTCTGTTGCATATAGCTTCTAACAAGAAACAAGATATGCAAAATCTGGCCCAAGGATACACTTACCATTAAAATAAAAAGTTGTATGAAAATTGCCGATAGATAGAGCTAAGTGCTAATTAGGACATATAAAAACTAGAAGACTCTGAGGCCTAAGGCAGAGATATGACATTTCTACATCCATTTACCATGACTTTTCGTTGATTTATCGTGGCACAGTCACCAAGAGCATACACATCATCACACCCTTCAACCCTCAGCCACTCATCAGTTGCTAAAACACGCCTGTTACCCTGAGATCGATCAAAGAAATTTAATCCTCAATGGAGTTATTAAGACACACATTGCTGTGAAGTGTAGGGGAAATATGAAGATACAAATGGCTGTAGGGAGACAGACCTGACCAATTTGCTTCATAAAATCCATGATGACAGGACGAGTAGCAATGCCGGTTGACCAGAGAACCATTCCATAAGGTACAGAAACAGTCTGACCAGTTTTTCTCTCTTTAGTAGAAATATACCTGTCAGAAACGTTAATGACCATTGATCCTGTCTTTACATCAATTCCATCTCTTCCGAACTTCTCTGTAGCAAATTTACTAATTCTGCTGTCAAACCTGTAAGAAACAAGAAATCAAAGGCTCAGACTTTAATCTGATTCTTCATTTCAAGAATCATCATTCGACACTTCTTTTCTTTGGATACGATGATATATTCAGTTGATGTAAAACACCTCTTTTATAGGTATTTCAAGTATAAAATAAATCGAATACGTTCATCTGTGTGTTTAGATTTCATTAGCTATGGTAGTGTACAAAATGCTGCTCCATAATTCCAAACTCTTTCAACAAAACTGGAGTTGAATGATCAGATTCCTGCAGAAAATGGTGTTTCAAACTTCCATATTCAAGGACCATTAAACCGGTAAAAACACAGCAAGAACTATAACCAACTGATAGCGATTGTCATTGACAAACACAGAAAACATAACCATAATCATGCTTAAGAGCCCAGCAAACTAATTTCTTACAGAAGCGATCTGCCTTACATGTTCAAAATGTGATCGCCTGCTTCGAGAAGTGTAATTCTCAGGTAGTCTTTGACTGAAGGATATAGTTTAGCTAAATCATCATGTGCAAAGTCATGAAGTTCTGCAGCATATTCCACACCACTTGGACCACCACCGACAACGACAAAATGCATGATGCGCTTCTTCTCTTCTTCGCTTATACTCGGAAGGCTTGCGCGTTCGTAACAATCAATTATCGACCTGCGAATCTTCTGACCATCTTCTATTTCCTGCATGATGAACTCAACAAGTTCATTTACAGAGTAATTTTAAGAATCTAATTGTTTTTTTCTATGTATAATGCTCTACTGAGCCGATTAAACTCGACATAGTATTTAATATACCTTCAAGAAGTGAGCATGTTCCTCAACACCAGGGGTGTTGAAAGTATTTGATTTAGCTCCTATGGCCACAACCAACACATCATAATCCATGGTGAATTCCTCAGTCCCTCCTAAACTGGCTCGATCGGTACTTCGGCAATAAATTTTCTTCTTTTCTGGATCAATCTTATAACATTCAGCTTCCTTGAATTCAACTTCAAATGATTTCTGCAAGATACTCCAAATCAGCATTTAATCCACGTTAATAAGATCATCACAACTCTAACTACCTTATAGTTGCTCTTCTTTGCCTCTTTCTTACCATGAATTCTAGACATTAAAAGAAGTCCTCAACATTAATTCATGTCATTCTGCATGAAGTATATACACAAAATTCAATGCAACAGTTACATTATGATTCACATTTTCATATACCTTCCTTGCAATATTGCGAATTGGTTCGACAATGCTGCGTGCTTCGACTGTTCCATTTGTAACACTTGGTAACAATGGAGTAAATGCAAAATAGTTACGCGGTGACACTAAATGAACATCATATGAAGAACTCTTCAGGTTTTTCAAAAAACTGATCCCTGCCCAACCAGTTCCAAGAACCACCACCTTCTTTTTCTTCTTGTCTCCTTCAGCAGCAGAACTTTGGAACGTGTTGCCATCAGAAAATGCCAGTAGACCTCCACCACTGCAATAACAGTATGCAAGTCAAATCAAAGAATACATTTAATAAAGAATCATTCATTCTGTGACATTCTACAATTTATCCATACATTTCTTTCTTTCTTTTATTTGCCCTAGCTTACTTCTTTTTGTACAATGGTCATTTTCTTCCCCCCTTCTCCAACCATGGATATGAACAACCACATTTTATGATTAAAAAAAAAAAAAAACTCTTCAGAAATTTTACATCTCTTACATCAAAACACAAAAATATCAAACAGTAGAGAAGAAAACAAAAAACATAAGCGGAAAAAGAGAAGGTAGCCTAGATGATAACCTGACAGTGGAGATAACAAGAAGCTTAGATACTGTAGAGTGGTCATTAAAAGCTCTAAAAGCTTTCTCAAAGAATGTATAGTACCCTTTCATTGTAAAACAAAACTTATGTTTCCTCTTCTGAAAAAAACTAATAAAACAGTTCTTCCATAGGGAAGAATAAATCCAATAGCAGTTTCTAAGGAGAAGTTTTCGGATCACAATATTGTCTCTGTGTCACTTTAACAGAACCTTACCTTCCTAACAGTTTGGTGTTTTTTTTTTCCTTTTTTTTTTTTTTTTTTGGGTTTTGCACATATGGAGACTCTGTACAATTCAAAAAATTTTTATTGAGACCCTAATTTTTTTTTCTGTCCAATTTAAGTGTTTTAGTCTTATATTGTTTTTGTTTCATACCCTAATGTATCTCGTAAGCACACATGATAAGCTCTAATCAATGATAGCTTGCCACATATAATTAAATTAGGTGATTTAATTGGTGATGTGGCAAGGTATTATTGACTAGAGCGCACATGTAATAAGCTATCATTGACTAAGGTTTGAAACAATAACAACATAAAAGTAGAATTCTGTAAATTAGATAGCAAAAAATTAGGATCTCAATAAAAACAAATTCAAATTGTGGAGGTTTTGATATACATAAAATCCTTTTTTTTCTTTGGGTAATATATGATTTTTTTTATATTTGTAAATTAATAAAATCTTCGTACCAGTTTATGCGTTAAACTTTAAATTCATCTCTCCGATTCCATAAAAGAAAATCATTTATTCTCAAATCAGGAAATGGATGAGAAAATACATTATGACATAACGGAATTCAACCTTTATGGACAAGGTGAGGAGCATACCTACTTGCCAACTTTGATTTTTAATGATGACAAAAATGTTAAGATTTGTGTTTTTGATAATTTTATTATCAATAAAAGGAAAAGGTTGGAGAGAATAGGGATCTTCTTGTTGCAAGCTTTCTAAATTTTAGCCACAAGATACATATACCATGGCCTCACCACGTAGGAATTACCAGCATTCATTTGACCAGATCCTAATTTACCTCATTTCAAAATGCCAAGCACCACTCTTTCTGAAGCACTATTCGATTTAAACTTGAAAAATCAAATTGAACCAAAATAAAATAAAGTTTGATTTTTGACCAAAAATAAAGTAAATTTTGGTTTTTAAATCGAAAAACCGAACCGATTCAGTTTTTGTTTTTTTTGTAGGTTCCGCCAACCAAACCGAAAAACCAATCACCTCTGCCCCGTTCTTGTAAGAATGATGAGTAATATTCTTTCCCATATCACTTCCACAAAAATCTCATACAATGATCCCATGAATCCGACCCTTAAAATCTTTTGGAACATGATTTCAAGAGAATTACCAGCCACTGGCAAATTGCCAAATGTAATGCCTTCGTTCATCTATGAATCACTTATCATTTCCACAAGCACACAAGAGGAGTGATTGTCATTTCTAATTGCCACCAAGAGAAATTTGTGTTGTCGTTTGTTACCTTTTCTGTATGTGCATTAAAAGATAGTAGCAGCCTTGAAGACTTAAAGCAAAGACAAGGTCAAGTCTAGAAAAAGTTAGCAACTCCTTCGCAGGGCATGAGCATTGTACATTGTCATGTAAATCAGGGTAAGCCTTCCATACAAGAAAGAATACTTGTCAGCTATTTACAGCACCAGGTTTATCAAGAAATTTGTTAGACTCTTCATGTATATTTCCATCTTCTAGTAAACCAGCAAATGGTGCCAGTTTATCAATTTTACATACCAAAACGAGAGTATATTGACACAAATTTGCAAGGGAAAACAGGAAATCACATATATTTATGCACAATAGGTGAAAATGCTGCAATGGAGTGGTGGGAAAACCAGTGTGCTTTGGGATAGTTTACAGGAGTCGCCATTTGTTGTCTCAAATTCGGCTTGAATCTCTTCCAAATATGAACCTACGAGTCCAATCAGATACAACGAGCACCCTTGTTCGCCAGCTCACTTGTTTGCTGAATGAAAGAAAAGGTTACAGTCAAATTCACGAATGGGAAGACTAAATGCTCACTCAATGAGCTAGCACATCTTGAACTCTAAAAGTAGCAGATAATCACCTGGCATATACAGAATACCAGAGCCACTGTGTGCTGTGACCAATGGAAACCCAGTCTCCAGGCAGTTCTGCAGCAGCCTGCTCTCCTCCCAAAGGAGCAAATTGCCCAAGATGCTTGTATCTTGCATTCCAAAACGTTGACATCTCGGAAGTTAGCAACATGAAGATGGAAAGGTTGCTTGAAAAAAGTGTAATGAAAACTGGCTCATAATGTTCTTATATAGAGTTTATAATAACAGTTCAATAGGAAAAAAAGATGAGCACTTCAAAGACAGATAGCATACTGAAAGGGAACAAATGCATGACGCCCAGAACCCACAAAACGCCGTGGACCTTCAGGATTATCTTTGCGGTGTTCTCTAAGATTGAAACACCTAGAAAGATACGTACCTTGTTGAGCAGCAACCTGAAATATAAAAAATAAGTATATACTGAAATTCCTGTATCATATTTAGAGGAAAAAAAGGTAGACTGACATCAAAATGTACAGTCAGTAGATACAAGACAAATACCTGTGCAGTTGCAGGCAGACTTTTTGTCTGTGAATCCACTTGAGAAAGGGCTAGTTTAAAACCTTCAATATCAACTTCTTTGTCTTTCCCTTCGGCATCTTTCAACAAATCTGTAACATCTCTCAGATGCTTGTTCTTCAAATAGATTTCCAGCTGGGGATACCGTATGAGGATATCATCTACCACATCTTGGAATTCCAGAACAGTCAAGGTTCCAGAATTGTCTTTGTCTGCAGCTTTAAATATGGACACAATATCCTCCTAAGGCATTGAGTCAAATTAAATCTTGTCGAAAAAATTTCACACATTTATACAATTATACAAAAATCAAGAATTTGATGCAAACATGAAATCATGAGGAAAGAAAAAGGTAAATGAATTGATTGTGAAGAAAAGAAAGGCTAATAAAGACATTCAGTTTGTCCATGAAAGGTGGTTCAAGTATTTACATGTCTCTCTAAAAATGATAAATATTAAAAACGTTGGCATGCTTCCATTATTTAGCAACTAAATACACCAGTATTCAATAATTAACGTGATCCACATATGGTATTTTAATGTAAAGGCTTCTTTGGGAGTTTAATCCAGCAGTCAATTTGATTTATCACCATTCTGTATATTCCCTTGACTATAGAAGGTCCCAGGGAATTCATTGAAAGAATCTTTCCAATAAAAATTGTTTGTTCTTGCATATCCCTAATGTTTTTCTAAATTAATCCTGCGGATACATATAATTCAGAAGAATATGTTAGTGATTCATATAGAGCATCTCTTTCTGAAATATGTAATTTTATAAATAATAGTAGAAAAAAGTTTAGTGCACAAACTTCACGAAGAGACTCAACATTCAAGCAAAAGAATGGCATATATTGGAGATCAGAGAAGCAGAACTTGTTACTATCTCTGCTTATTTCCCCCATTTCAAAGAAGCAAAGATCTCTTGTTTATATAAACATGCGCATCTAATCCTAACTTTTAGCGTCTGCACACTATTTTAATGCAAGTTTTCCATGATTTTGGTTATTGAACTTGATTAAGAGAAAAAACAAAGGACAAATTCCAATACGTATAGGCTGAATCTGCAACTACTCTAAGCATTTCTTGATGCAAAATGTCCTCAGGATAAATAAACTAGGCATATCTTAAGAATTGAATTGACAGGCTAAAGGATTCACTTACCATGATCTTACGCTGATCTATTGTGGCACAATCACCTAGTGCATATACATTTTCAGATCCCTTTACTCGCAGCCATTCATTAGTTGCAAGAACGCGTCTGTTGGCCTGCACGTCAAACAAAATTTTAAGGGTAATCAAAAGAGTAAGATTAACCATGAAGTCTGACAACTCTGAAAAACTCAAAATAACTACATGAGCTTTATGCAACTCTGCATCTATAAAAACCTGGATCTTAAGTGACTGTGTAGAATAACCTTCATCCATAAGTGAACATAGTCATATGCAGAGTTAGAATCTGTGACATACAACAAACCTGCCCAATTTGGCCCATGAAGTCCTTCACAACTGGGTGAGTACTAATACCAGTAGACCATACTACCAATCCATGGGGTATAGAGGTAACCTCACCCTTGGATTTGATCTTCATGGTAATTTCTTTATCAGAAACACTGACAACTCTACACCCTGTCTGAACTTCAATACAATCTCTTTGAAACTTCTGCTCAGCGAACGTACTAATTCTCTCATCAAACCTACAAAGGCAGAGTATAGCAGTTGCTTAGTTTTCAAATTTTCATCTTGCTCATTTGCTTAGATGCATTTTTATATGCAAAGATGAAGCTATCATATCAGCAACAAACATATTTCTTTATAAGGAACATGATGCCAGTTATTTGCAGTAATAGTTCCAGTGGTACAGACTAAGTACAGCATCTACAAAACATCAATAGATGTTATGATGATGAAGATGAGAATATCTCACCAGAAATGATAGTTTGGCATTCCAGTGATTTACGTTCAGAAGCATTATAAATGTAAAATGTGAAAGCTAAATCCTTACATGTTCAAAATATGATCTCCAGACTGGATCATGGTTATTTTCACTAGATCTTTAACCATGGGATAAATATTAACTAAATCTTCCTGAAGAAAGTCATGCAGCTCGGCAGCAAACTCCACTCCAGTGGGACCCCCTCCAACAATTACAAAATGAAGGTTTGTCCTTCGCTCTTCTTCAGTCAGGCCAGGGATGGAAGCCTTTTCAAAACAATCAATCACACTTCTGCGGAGCTTCTGTGCATCCTCCAATTCCTGAAAAGTAAGATTTTCTCCCTTAATAGAAAGAAAAGCCCAAGACCTCATGGAAGATTGCTGAATCATAGATATTATATGAAGATTATATGGAACATTAACAAGTAGGATCCCTGGTGCTATTAACAGAAGAAATGTTACCTATCTCCACTCTATGTAACTAAAATGACCCCCCTACCTTCAGAAAATGGCAGTTCTCCATGACACCAGGGGTGTTAAAAGTGTTTACTTGTGCTCCTAATGCTACCACCAGGTAGTCATATTCCAGGGAAAAATCTTCAGCACCAACCACATTGTTCTCAAAATGAGACTTGCAAAAAACCTTGTTGTTTGCAGCATCAATCTTGACACATTCTGCCTCATAAAATTGAATTTCTCCATTTCTCTGCTAGTATAAATGGAAAAAAAACTATAAGAAAAGAAACATAAAAATTGAGTAATCTGTCCGTGCAGTCAATGTTTATATCATGTATGTGTGCTTGCGCATAACCATAAAACCACCACAAACTAATCACAAGATTAAAGTTGGGTATCTTGCTTTACCTTCTTTATGATATTCCTGACCGGTTCTACGATGCTCCGTGCTTCAACTGTACCACAAGTCACACTAGGCAACAGAGGAGTGAAAGCAAAATAGTTGCGCGGTGAAACAACCTGAACATCATATGAAGAAACATCCAGATCTTTAAGGAAACTAGTACCAGCCCAGCCTGTTCCCAGAACCACCACTCTCTTCTTCTTAAACTCATTCTGATTAAGCTCAGCAGCAGGAGCAGCTGTTTCTGATTGTGAATCAGCATATGCCACTAGACCTCCACTACTGTAATAGACCACAAGAAAGCATACATATTTGTTAAAGAATGACTGGTAGAATTCGTGAAATTGTAAGTTCATAGTTCATGCACAATCTATGTTTCAGAATATGGTTTAGCAGATTAAAGCAAAAAAAGAAAAAAGAAAAAAGAAGAAAAAAAAAAAAAAAAGGAACTTGTAATGAATCCAGAAATTATCCTTTCAGGTAGTTTTAACTGCTAGTCTCCTGCTTTAGAATAGGTAAAAGAAAATGATAAGTTATTCAGAGAACTAGGTTCGAACATGGTAGGTGTCATTCAACTAGAACGAGGCCCAGTTCATGACGCATAAAACAAATCAACTATAAACAATGGAAGTTCACTAGTGTAAGATTATTCAACTTAATTTGATCCTATCTTTTATCCTTAAATATCAAAGCATTGACTTCATCATATATCTATACAGATAAACATATCAAAGAATTGACAAATAATTTGTTAAGAGCGCCCTTGGGCATCTTAAATGCTCTATTTTGTGAAATGTTGCTACTGATACAACGGAAGTACTTGATTCTCGGACTGTAGCATTTTGCAAATTTAGTTCCAAAACTCTGTAAAAAAAATGATACATTGCCATCAATTCAACATTTTAATGAATTCTCACTCATCAATATTCAGGTAAATTTCATGCTGCAAATCAATAGACTTCCTTTCACATTACAAGATCATGAATTTCACTTGCTTCGGAGAGGCAAAAAAGTCACTAATCATACTAATGCATCACTCATACATCTAATATTTTCCATTTTGATCAGTGAATCCCAATCAAGTTCCTTCATTGGATCCATCACACTAACAATTCTTTCAAATCAAAAAAAAAAAAAGGGTAACAACCAAATAAATATCTTACATTGACATCAAGAAACTACATTCAACAACAACCTAGCTATCTTAAGATCAAACATCAAAAAGGACAAAAAAAAAATTGAACTTTAGAAAATCCAACCCATTAATTAATAGAAAGATAAAGCTAAGGATTCGAGACCCTTTTGTTTGCTAAGTGATCTAGATTCCTTTAAGAAAAAAGAATGAACCCAAATATTCAAAACTTTCACTTTTTCACAAAAGATTACAACTTTATGTTTTTCCTCGCTTTTTTCTCAGCAAACAAAAGAAAACAGTGTTCTTCTTACACATTCCCCCAAAACACGTTAAAGGGTCTGCCTTTTTACTAAGAAACCGAGTGTTAAAAAAACTACTAGAAAAACCAAAGAAAGCTCTCTTCTTTTTTCTTAAAGGAAACAATAAAAGTACAACGAAAAAAGATAAGTACTGAACTAACCTGAGACTGAAGAGAACAAGAAACTTAGAGTAACCAGGGTAGCCATGGAGAGCTCTTGAAGCTCTATTGACGAAGGACATAATCGTCATTCCCTGAAAAATATCTCAAATTCAAGATGGTCTTGAGAGAGGAGAGAGCTGAAACAATACTGAACAGTGTCTCTTAACTTTCAGGAGAAAGTGATTTGGGGAGAGATAGAAAATACATTCACTTGGACATTTGCAATGGTAGCATAACACATGGCAACTTTTTATTTAGATTTAGCTCATCTTCTTATAGGATGGAGGGAATATTGGGTGGATGCTTGTGATGAATATAAATTTTTTACAGATTTTTTTTTTTAATTATTATTAGACAGTGAAAGTCAATGAAATACTTCAAATTATACGTTAGTCTAAACTAAATTTTTTATTCATGTTATTTTATGAACACATTTCATATTGACTTAATATATTTAAAAGAATCATCCAAAAATTAAGAAGATAATTATCAAATTTATTTCTTGATTACCATCATAAATTCAAGCTTTTGAAAAGGTTAAATAGACTAAAGTTCAAAAATAGTTTGATCCATTTAACCTTTCAAAAATAATATTCACATGTAATTATTGCATAATGATGATTATTCCATCAGTAGAATTTATTTATTTATTTATTGTGAATATGAACAAGTTGAGTCCTTAAATTATACTGTGGAGTTGTGAAAGAAATAGTTTAAAATTCCTAAACTAATAAACAATTTATGATCGACTACTCATGAACAGATATATTATATATTTTTTTATTAGAGTAAAAATACGTGGATCATTAGTACTTGGTACACACAATCATCATTGGATCAGAATACTAATAAAAAAATTCTGACCTAGTATTTTATATCATCTGGAAAACCAAAACCTTGTCCTTAAAACAACCGACAAAAAAATATCAGTCGTAGAGACAAAAGAAAATCTAACTAGAACAAAAAGTATGAGTGTAAAGACCGAAAAAAAAAAAGCTAATCAATTTGTTTTTTTAAAAATAAAGGGACTAATTTACAATTTACTAGAACAAAAGGGGATACGTAGTCAATAATCTTGTTTTTTTTTTTTTGGTGAAATAATAAATTATATATAATTAGGTCGGATTGATAGATAAAATTGAAAGATTGGAAAAGACAAATATATAATTATTGTCTATTTATGTGTTTGTGTGGCTAGCAAGAGAAAATAAATATGAATTAGAAAGTTATTAATTCAATGATGACAAGCGAGTAAATAGTCTGATGAGAATTTTGAAATTATGTTTGTTAAAAAATATTAAATTTTATAGCTTTCGTTTTTAACATTAATTAGTTTTATTTTAAATACATGATGAAGATATCTAGAAGAAAAAAAATATGAAAATGGATCCATTAGAATTGAAATTTAAATTATAGAGAAAGAAAAAGACGAAAATCATCCGTCCAAATTAGGAAAATTAGAAATTACATGTAGTACTAAAAGGATGAGTTTTCATTTACATAACCAAACAATGATCCTTTATTTTTCTTCTTTATTTTATTTTTTCTTAATTTCTATTTGATTGTATGATTGTTTTATTTCTTCTTAATTTCTATTTGATTGTATGATTGTTTAGTGTTTGAAAGTATTTTTTAAAATAATTTTGGATATGATTTTTATGTAAAGATCTTAAAACCATCTAAACATTACCTTAATAATAATAATAATAATAATTTGATGCTTTTTAAACAAAAACTCACTCTTACAAAATCATTGTACTTTGTACCCTGTGTTGCCAAACACAATCTCTATCTAACGAGACACGTTTTATAGCAAACCATATAAGAAACCTTATGTCTCCATCAACTGAAACAGACCTAACCATGCCATTTTATGAGATGTCCTCCGGCGGTAGGCCACAACATGGTATTAGGACACCCACTTCCAGCTGTTTAATGCATATTTTATTCTTAAATTAAATTATTGGAGTTGTGTTGAACTAAGATTTGAATTATCAATTTGATCAATTTTATTTTTAAATTATTTTTTGGGGTAAATTATATCTTTTTGATCCTCAAAATTGATAGCTAAATTTTGATCGTTAATTGAAATAATCAATTCAACATTTTTTTGAATTTTGTTTTTTACACAAAACTATATATATTAAAAAAATTACTGAATTATGTATTGTTCATAAAATCTCAATTTAAAATTTAAAACATATGTAGATAGGTTTTAATTTATTTTTTTCAAAAAATTTGTTTTATATGCAAAAAAAAAAATTCAAACCAACATCATATTAAACTTTTCAATTAACGGTCAAACTTTGACAATTAGTTTTAACAATTCAAACTAACAAAAGAGCACAATTGGTCCAAAAAATAATAATTTAAGAATAGAAATAGATCAAATTAATAGTTCAAATCGTACTTTACTACGATTCCTAAAGGTAAAATATGTCATTAAACTTACTTTATGTTACAAAATATATATACATGCCTTGCTAGTCTAATATCCAACTAATAATAACTAGGCCAGTGCTAACTGAATAGTCCAGCCCACCAGTACCACTAACTGGCGCATTACAAAATAAACTACTAACTTAGTACATTACCAAATAGACCTAATAACTTAGCCCATTAACAATAGAAACCCAAATGAATGCCAGACCATTTATAACCCTAATTGAGAAGAAAAATCCCAGTTCAATTGAAAACACGTCCCGTTCCTCCAAAGGCAAGATTCATGTATCCCGTCACCAGGAGCAAGAAGCCCAGCTTGTGTCTCCAGTTTCATAGCTTTCATGCAAAACATTAGTAACATCAGCATAAGTAAACTGAATGTCATCCTCAAAATATCAGGAACAGCAGCAACCATCTTCTCTTTCTGTTATGAACTTGGCATTCTCTCCTTGAGCTCCGTAAACCTTGATAGGTTATATGAAGACGAATTTTCACTTTTCAGTATAGGGTAAGAGTCAGCATGGGCCCTTCTCTTTTTATTAATTTTGGTTTGAAATTAATACTACCCAAGTAGTTTTTAATAACCTTGATAGGCTATTTGAGGTTTTCCTAAAAATATAAAACTACGTGCATTTTTTATTTTATGTTATAGATAGTAGGGTGTTTTTGGATCGATTTTGATATCAATTAAAACTAATCACACCACTTTCGAGACTAAATCAGTATAAAAACATGATTAATTTTTTATCGATTATTAGATTATTTTTTAGATCAAACTAGCCCAAATCCGATAGTACTAAAAAATAATTATGATTAATTATTTTAGATATCACATGTATCTTGTCACCAAACATAATAATAGATTTAATAAAAAATTTTGCTCCCATTTTATTGTGATTTGGCAATTTTAAACTCGTAGTACTAAATTACGTAATTTGAACCTCAAACTATTGGTTTTTGGTTAAATTTGATCCAATTTTCCTAATTACCATAATATGTAACAATCAACTAAGTTGACCGTTGCTTGGAATATTCAAATGACGTCGTTTTGATATTTTGCTCGTTAATTATTTTTAAAAAAATTAAAAAATATTTTTAACCCCTAATTTAAAAAAAAAAATCAAAATTAGGGAGTTATATATATATATATATATGTATGTATGTACTTTTTGCTAATTTTTTAGCTCATCCAAGAAGATAATTAATGATTCAGTGGAATTTTTGCTTATCTTTGATATTGGGTAATTCTGTTTTACATATGTATTATTTCATTTACCCTAAAGAGTTTGTTTTCTTTGATTTTACACATAAATAAATAAATAAAAATTATTAATTGTTATGTGATATTAGTATTTTTTATGTTCATATATATATATAGACTTGTATTTGAACAATTTGTTTTGTAAAATAAACTTTAATTAAGAGTATTTTAGTAAAATACATCACTTAAAATTTTAACTAGACAAACATTTTGAGAGAAATATAATAAAAAGATGTAAGATCTTTTTGGGATAGAAAGAGTAATTTGTAGAAGAGATATAGCGGTGTGTGTGGGCTTTCTTGTACTAGCTTCTACCAGATTAATATTCACATTTTAATTATTCAATTAAAAAAATCGTTTTTTATTGACACTAGTAATTAACACCATAAGTTCTTATCAAATATGACATTATATCTAATATACAAATATAATTATTATTTTTTTTATGATGAAAACAAGTATAATATTTAAATAAGTCAAATTAACTGATTCTATCCCAAAAAAAATAAAAATAAAAAATAATAATAAAACTAACAACTCCACAAGAAAAAATTGTTGTAAAAGACATCTTTTATTTTTGACAATTACACATTTTACAGCATCTGTTGGACTGCTGTTTTATATAATTTTATCATCGGTTGCAAAGTTTAAATTTTTAGATTGAAATAATTTTTTAAACTCGAAAATAGTGATAGATTTATTCAAGTTTTAAACTCAAAAAGCTTTCACTTGAGAAAATATAAAAAAAAATATAAATTATATTTTAAAGTTTCATTTCAATAGTTTAAATTTTTGGATTGAAATGATTTTTTAACTCCTATGAATAAGATTATTGTCCTAATTTGAATTTAGCACAAGCAATTTTATTACTAATTGAGGCATTTTGGACGTAAAAAATGTTTTTGTAGTATTTTTTTTTTAACATGAGAAACTCACGTCGTGTATGTTATTTCATGATACATCAAGAGAATTATTTGATTTGTACTTATAATAACATAAGATGCATGCCAATTGATCTTTCTAGCACATGCGAATAAATTTGCATTTTAAAACTTATATGGTAAGTGGTTATGTTGAAGAAAAGAGAGGAAGGCTGGACCAATTATATCCACTATGGTGCGGCCATTAGTAAACCTTCCGGTGGTTCCGTTAGTGAAGTCAATTCCATATGGGCGGTAATTGGCTTTAGCGGCTGTTGTCAGGTTGTTGTTGTTGCCATTATCGGCCAAAGAGTCTCCAAAAATGAAGAAACATGGCACTTGTGGAGCTGCATGAGCACAATTCTGCAAATTTGATACCAACTCCAATAGAACAAGCAGTAACCACCATGCTTTGATCTTGTATGCCATATCTAATCAATTTGAACTAGTTTGAGAAAGAAAGGTAAGGAGTTATAGAGAAGGGATTGAAGCAATGCAATAGTAAGGAAATTGCGAGGAAACCAAAAGGAATTAATGGGACTAGCACAGCTTGAAAATGTGGGGATTATATAGGGCAGGAAAAGAGGAGTAAAACACTAGAGACCGGTGGAAGAAAATAAAAATTGCTAAAAATATCCCATTTGGTGCCTACACTTTAGTTAGTTAGGCAACAATACCTAATTAATTGCTAGTGATATGGTATCCTCAGCTAATCATGGAGTAGTACGCTAAAACTAATTAATTAAGTTCATCTTTTCTAGTAAATGAAAAACAATTTCCTTCACATAAAGATTATTAGATTTTATCCATGCATCGGTCAATAATAGTTGGATCAAAATATAAATTTTATCGATTATAAAGAAATTGCAAAACATTTTTTTTTTTGGAATGATTAAATATAGATTATAATAGTATTTTAGAATACTGATATTTTTTATCCTAATAATATAAACTAGATCAAGCATATTCATCATAAAATTAAAATTTATTTTTCCACCGATTGGAAAAGGCAAGAATATTCCTAGCTAGCTTTCGCCTTTCCATAAGCCAAATGCACCTTCGAGTTAAATATAAAAAAATTATCTTTTGATTATACTCATTTAAGTGCTATTAATATTTTTGTGATCTGAAATTAGAGTCTCTTTCAAACCTATACGGAGGTTGGAATCTAAAATAAAAATCTATTTTCAGGTATATATGATTCTATTACTTTTGATGTAGGTTTAGACTAGAGTAAATTATAAATTAGTCCTTCTAGTTTTAAAAAATTAATTAATTAATTAATATCTCATTTCAAAAACTATTATTTAATCCTTTAATCAGTATTGGCCATACTTAATCTAATATTATTTTTATTCTATAAAATCTCTTATTTTCTCATCAATGTTTTCATGTTTTTTCTCTGTTTTTTTTTATTATTTCTTAGAATAAAATATCAAAATAAATTAAAAAATAAAAAGACTAAATTATAAGTAAATTTCAAAACATGAGAACTAAATAATTAGTTTTTCAAATAAAAAGAATTAATTAATTCATTTTTTAAAATGAGAGGGACTAATTCATAATTTACTTGTATAGAGTGGGATCAACTCATTTCATATTTTTTTGCATATACGGCATTAATTTAGAATTAAATTTCCGGCCAACCACACCTCTTTCATGGACCATGCTTAATATCCTTTCATACGTTGACTAAAAGAAATAAATCATGTAACTAAATGTTGTCATCTCCTATCCTTTTTTTGTCTCTTTTTTTTTATTGATGATAAGATTTGCTATCTTTTTGATGGAAAATAATAATAATA
The DNA here is from genome assembly GCA_963924115.1 of Dovyalis caffra. NCBI lineage: Eukaryota > Viridiplantae > Streptophyta > Magnoliopsida > Malpighiales > Salicaceae > Dovyalis > Dovyalis caffra. The sequence continues at coordinate 1,540,375 of CAWUPB010001178.1, read as the reverse complement.
ATAATAAAGATTGCGTCACAAATTATAATATTAATATACAATATTTAGAGAGACGGGGAGTTGTTATGCGGTTTAGATTTAATTTTATAGATCAAAAATAGCGTTAATTGAATAAATTCCTTTATATATTATTACAATAATTTCAATAAAAAAATCTCTTCGAAAACGGATACTCTTTAATTTATGATCTTTAAATCTGTTGCTTGACCCACCTTTTTTGGTCTGTTTTGTTTTATTATTATTATTATTTCTTGTGGCAACTGGTTAATTGGTGCATGTATTCATTTAATATATTTTTGTTAGGAATTTCAAATGATGGTTATGAAAGTTAAGGAAATGTATTTTTTATTTTTTATAATTTTTTAGGTTCAAATTTTAAAATGTTATTAAGGAGAATTTATTAATTATTTTTTCAATATATCAGATTTAAAAAATATAACTTTAATATTATTAAAAAAATCTGAATTATTGTATAATTTTATCTAAAAAAATATCTTTTTCATCGAATCAAAATATATTACTCAGTATTATACTTGTCAACATATGATTTTTTGGGATTATGATCCATATGGGCGGCTACAAATAAAAGTTTTTCCTTCTTTTGCCCACTCCAGCTGGTTTGATGAGCTCTACACGTATTTGAGGAAAATATTCCTTCAAATATTATATTGAAAAGTCATACATATATGAATCATTGCCAACCCTTCTATAGTATTCTAGAGTTCTTCTTGCTTCCCTTTCTTGGATGAAATTTTTAGTGATATACACAATTTTGCTCCCAATTCAAGATGCTGAACTCACCCTATATTTTGTCTTAAGTTGTGAATGCTACAAACACTTAAAAAACTGGATGCTTCCACTTCAGTCCCTGTAGTTGTGATTTTCCATGTTTATCCATATAGTTCCAAATTTTTTATTTCTCCCTCTATTTATCTATAATTTTTTACTTTGATCCTTGTAGTTCCAAAACTATTCCATCCAAACTGAATATTCAATTACAGAACAAATTCAAGTGGAAAAAGTTTCGAACTATAGAGGTGGAAAACTATGCCAACAATGGGCGAAGGATCAGGGTGGCAGAGGGTGGCTAGCCATATTAATGAAAAATTAATATGAAAAATAAAACTGGCCTGTACATAATTTCTTTTAATCTATTGATTTCATTGAACAACAAGACCATTCATAGTTTACTATATATTTTTTTTCAAGACTCCTTTTCCTTGTACGAAAATAATTTACATCATATAATAAAAAATTATTGGTTTCATTCAAAATTAACTTTTTTAACTTAGGTAAGTGTATACTGTTTGTTTGTGGAAAAATACTTTCTTCGCATGCACATCATATGACTCTCGCATGTCTGAGGAATTTTGAAAAAATAAAAATTGGTTAATAGAATTCATTTTCTAATACAAGGGAGAAAATGAAGTTCTGGAGGAGGAAAGTATTTTCGAGATTAAAAAGAGTAGAAAACACACTTTCTGAAGCAGGTCTGAAGAACTGAAAGGACATAAAACCTCATTATCCTTCCATACTACATATTTATAATACAATAACTTAGTAAATTAACATGAATTATGTCAACACATAAATATAGTATTGTTCTATTGATGATATAATAAATAATATTACAGGAAATATACTATAGTATAAAACTTATCATATATATTGTACAATAATCATACATTATATATGGATCATATTAATTCTATTATAAAAACGGATAACATTTTATGTTCAATGGAAATAAAACATAATTCATTTATCATAGCACAATAAACGTTGAAAAATAATTTTGTTTTTTAGAATCCATCCGTTAAGAAATTCGTTTTACAAAACGAATTAATTTTTCAACAAACAAATGAACTTTCATTTTCAATTTGCTATACGTGTGATTTCATGCATTACCTTAACAGATTAAATTAATTAGTTATGGAGGTTACCGTTTTCTGGGGAAAATTTCCTTCTGATATGTCATCAACGCTCAGACCTTGCTTGTTAACGCCACACGTCTTGCCTTTACTAGCATGGAATTCTTATCGGAGAACGTACTAGTAAAATTTGTGGAAAGCAGCAAGTAGATGAAGGGGCGTGTTCCCTTCATCATCCTTCTCATAATTAAATATGTTGGCCAAGTTTAGAAAGTTTTACAGCCTTTCCAAATACTCTCACTCTTTTCATGCTAGCTACAGCATAGCGAAGAGCATTCCAACCTCTGTTGTCAACTAGTTCGCAACAAGTTGGACAAGCTGAAACGATGACTTCAATCGCTCTCACATTTCCTTGAATGACAGCTATATGGAGTGCTGTCCTTTTCTTGTCTTTGTCAACAATATAGGCTGCGGACGCATTATATTTTAGCAATAGTTTTACTATTGAAGTACTATTCCAATAAGAGAAATAGACAGCGTAGTGAAGCGGTGACCACCCATTTTCATCGGCTGTTTTGGTCAAACTCTGTTATTTTTCTAGTAATTGTTTTACGATGGCTGAAACAAACAAATAAAAAAAGAAGTTAATATCTATATATAAGCAATAAGTAATACTTTAAGAAATATGATTAATGCATCGTTAACACAACTAATTCGTTTGAAACAAACCTAACTTAATTTTACCTTTATCTTCGTTTTTAAATTTTAAAATATTGTAAAGTGCTCATCATAATAATGAAGGAATAAATCTAGAGAGTTAGCTTGAGTGTAAGAGGCTTTAGTCACTTAAACAAATAATTTTGAGTTCGAGTCCTTATATATATATATATATAAATTTCTAGGTAGCTGTCATTGTTTTGTACGTTTTATAAAACAGTGATAGATTAGTCTAGATCTTTAAGTCTGGGATACTTTTTAAGGATAAAAAAAAAAAGAAGAAGAATGAATGCAACGTAATCTAGGACAAAATCTTACCATGATCGCCATGCATGATTACAGCATGCAGTGTTGTTCTGCCGTTAAGGCCACTATAGTCCATTAACTTGCAATTCCTCAAGATGTTGTCGATCACCTTTTTTTCTATAATTTAATATGTGAACAATAATGTAGTGATTGGTTTTCAAATGATCAATAGCTATCTCAATAACCTCTTTGATGCTTTCATCGTGCATTTTCCAACCTCCATTCTAAGTGCTACAAATCAGATTTGATCCCATATCCTTTCTCTTAACAATTTTTATATGTTTGTGATTAATTTTGTTTGAACATTGAGGACAATGTATAATTTAAGTGTGAGGGTAAAATTTATGTTTTCTTGTATTGTTTATATATTTATAATTATTTATGTGTTTGTATTTTTTGGCAATTATTCCCCTAATTCAAAAAAAAATAAAAATGATGAATGCATGATAGTATGATGTCCTTCTTAATTAATGATTGAAGATGAATTTTAACAAAATGCGATGAGATAATTGAAATTATTTAAGATATTATTATCATAAAAGTTCATGCATGCTAGAAAACTTTATGTGTTTTTATGATTGAGCTTGATTTAAATAGTAACATTGGTTTTGGAAGTACTCTTTGAAACTAAATATAAGCATGGTTTAAATAAACAAGATTTTCTAACAATTATGGATATTTGAAAAAGAAAGGAAAAAAAGCATTCTAATTGAAAATTTTGGCCTAATTGAGTAAAAATCTACTCTAATGATTTGAGTTGCTTTGTAACTAGTTGTATTTATCATAAATATTTACTTTTATGTCAAAAGGTAATTTGAATTATGAGTATGTAAAGCACTTTAAGATTATGACGTACTTGAGTAACCGGTTGCATTCACACAAATATCGGTAGTCGTATAAAAAAGACAAATAATTACTTAGGAAAGAACTATTAAAGGCCTTAAAAAAAGATTAGGATGCTAAAGGAAGAAAAATTTTGATCAAAATCGATTTATTACTTTTGCTTGTAGTAGTAGAAAAAGGGTAAGGACAAAATAAGTATTGCATGCTTAAATGATGGTTGGTTATGAACATACATAAATTAATTTGAGACATGCATAGATATGAGAATAATGTTTTGAATATGATTGATTCGACTATTTAATTTTATTAAATTTTGAATTGAGCATCAATATTTGAAGGATACTCATGCCGACATGACATTTATTTAAGCGATTTTATAGGTTTATCATTTAAAAATCCTCACGAGACACAACTCATCCATTAAAGGTAACTTAGGGGTTTAAAGGCTTGTTATATGTGCTAAATACAATCATGATTCCTACGAAAGTAATTTAGATTTTTGTTTTGTTTATTTTGCTCGAGGATTAACAAAGTTTAAGTGCGAGGGTATTTGATGAGTGTATCATTTATATAACTTTTATGCTTTTTTACATTAAGCTTTTTAATACTTATTGTATTATATTTTAGAAAATTAAGATCAAGATAATTATTTTGAATTTTATAGGAAAAATAATAAATCAATGCAAAGAAACCTAAGCCAAAGCAAGGAAAAGCCAAAGCCACCAAGGAAGCTTAAGGAGACATGCGGTAGCATGAATTACAAGAAGAAATAACTATTGGCCATATGAAACAAAGGAGGAAATCATGTGGTTGTTCAACGAGCAAACCCATATGAAAAGTAACATTCCACACGACGAGAGCAATAAAAGTGACACGACTGTGCATGTGTCAAGGTTAAGATATCTTCCAAGAAGAAAGAAATAACACACATGCAATAACAATCCATACGACATGGATCGAAGAAGAGGCACGTTCGTGTGTGTCAAAGCAAAAGCTGATCCAAAGGATGAAGCAACGAAAGCACACAAGTAAAAAAAAGTGACATGGGATGAAGAGAAAATTCAACACGGGTAGAAGTCGGGGACATGAGATGAAGCAAAAAGAGACATGAGATGGGGAGTGCAAGTGGCACATTGGCATGTGTATCCGTCTAGCAAACCGCGTAACACTAGCTCTCCAAGACTCCAAGCTGTGTGAGATAAAATAGCAAGTAGTGCCCTTACCAAACAATTCGTATGGCTATGTGGTAATAACATGTGTATAATGTAACTCTACTTTTAGCTATAAATAGTGAGGCTAGGGTTTTATTCAAAGGAATCTCATTTTGACGACCACCTTAGATAGGAAATTCTCTCTTATAATCGGCCATGAGTCACTAAGAATCTATCTTAGTTGAAGGAAAGTTAAAGCTTTTGGTAAAATCAATATGAGATCTTAACGGATTTTAATTCTAAATTTATTCTTTTTGAGTATTTTTTGTTTTTCGGTGTTATTTAAATATAATTATGTGATTAATTTATTAAAGTGTATTCTATTTACTTGATCATTATAATCTATTTCTAACTAAGCATTCAAGTCTATGTAATTAATTGTCTAAACTTGTATGTGAAAGTAACTAGGGGTTAAATATTTTAAATGCATATTCGTTTAATTTCTTGTAAAACATAAAACTAGATTCAATTTTTTTAGCGTTTAGAAGGGTTATTTAGCTTCACCTTTCTTTTTCTAATTTAATACGGTTATTGAATTAAATCTATCTAGCATCTACTAGGTTGTTCAATAGTTATGGATTAATCAAATAGATTCTATTTGATTAATGAATTATTAAAAAAAAATTGAAAAAAAAAACATACATGTTGTTGTCCTACGATGAATATTCATGTTAAGAATATATTAATGTTTGAATCAATGATCGGCGATTAAATTAAAAGTGGATACCAATCTTTAACCAAGGTTTTCCTCATTATTGTTATTTCTCTTTACTTTTGATTACTTTGTAAATCTCTATAAACACAAAACCATCCTTTTACTTCCATTGCACTTCGAACAATCAGCGAGATAGAAATAATTAATTAGACCACTTCTCTTTGAGTTTAACCCTTACTCGCCTTATCTACACTTTCGTGGTTGGGTTCCGCAATGAATATAAATACAATTAATTTGTTGGCGGTATGACACACCATCACTTTTAAAGAGAGGAAAAGAAAAAAAAAAAGAACAACAAGATTCCTCTTTTAGGGAATTCCTTAAAAAATTCAATGGCTTCATAAATTACAAACAATCCGAAACACATTATTCCTAAAGGATGCTTTTCTAACAAGGATAACGGGACATTGATGACCCCAAAATTAACAAGGACAACAATACATTAAGAAAATAATTAAAAACTAGTATAAAATTCAATAAGGTTTATTGATGTCACTTTACAACATAACAAAATCTACCTTTATAATTGAAATGCTTACTTGATTTTCTTTTAACTAGAAGCTTATTGACGATGATAGGATAGAAAAACCGATATTGGAGAAGGTCTCCTCTGTTTTGGTAATGAGGACGGTAAAGATCATTTCTCAATCGGTTTATATAATTAGGGTTAGAAGAATATACAAGGGCGAGTTTTAAAATTTTTTCAATTGAGCATGTTAATAAAAAATGTTTTAAGTTAAAAATTTTAACTTACCTAATTAAGTAGATTTTGACTAAATTTAAAATTTAAATATGAAATTATTTAGATTATCAAATAATTTTTTATATTAAATGTTATAATTTATTTTTTTAAGTTATTTAAATAGATTATTAAATACATTTTAGCTCTATTATGATTGTACTTCTATTTAATTCTATTGCTGTATGATTAAGTTTTTGAATATTGTGTCTTTTAGTCATATCATTTGTAAAGGCCATTTAGTAGCAGATCTTCATTCTTTAATTAAAGGTCGTCTAAAAGTAGATAAATAGAATGGCACGTTTTTTATTACATAAATCGTGGGCCAATTTAAACATCTTTCGTTTTCTTACCCAACAGCAGTCTGGAAAAAGGAGAGGAAAAAAAAAAGGAAAGTAGATGTAGTATCTTTCATGGATTCTGTGCTTTAGCTTTTACGTAAGTGGATCCGACACGTATTCTTTGTCTTTGTCTCTTGTTTTTGTCGGCATGGATTCATAATTTCCTCAATGGGAATGTGTAGAGAAAGTACAATAAATTAGGTAACAATTGACTAGCAGTATACTATATACTATGAAATATTTTGAACAAATATATTAAATACATATATTTTAAAAAAATAATCTTCCCATCAGCTTTAAATAAAAAAAATTATGTTTTAATTTTTATACAAATTTATATATTAATCATTATTTTATTTTATCGATTCAATCTTATAAAAAAATATTAAGATATTTTTAAAATTCAAAATTTATATTTTTACAAATTTTATTTAAAAATAAATACATAATAAAGATAAATCATGTTTTTTAATCATAAAATTTATGAAAAACATAAAAAATATTAAACTAAATACAAAATTTTGACTAAAAATTATAAAATTAGATGAATATTTTTTTATTTTAATTTATGTATTTTAGTTGATGAATAATATAATATATATTATCAAAATAAAATAAATATATTTTATTCAATTCACAATGTAACGTCAGCAATTAACTAATGTCAGCTAAATCAAAACAGGAAAAAAAAATCAAAATTTTGCATACAAGCACCTCACTTTTCATAGTTTTGTCCTTCAATTCTCTCTCTCTCTCTCTCTCTCTCTTTTTTAATTTAGTTCTTTTTCTATCTATCTTTTTCCTAATCAATATTTTTTTCTAAATTTGTTTCTTTATGGGTTATGCTAAGACAACTCCTGGGCTGTACCTTAACCATATACCCAATATTAACTAATTTATTCTCAATAACGAGAAACCATGCATAATATGATTTGGCAACATCACAGACGACCACCAAAGTAATGACTAATATTTGGTAAAAATTAAAATAGAAAACTAGCTAGTTACTAATGCAATCCAAGTCAAGGGAAGAGCTTCACTACAAAAATAATTTTTATTGCAGTCACTTTTACAATTCAAATTCTAAATAATGATATAAGAAAGATATATCTACTAATCACTACGTATAAAGTTATTTAATGTAAATTATGTTATTAATATAGTATTTTTCTTAACTTTATATTCATGTATATAATATTATTTGAAAAGATTATTACTATCCTTTGAAGAAAAAGAAGAAGAAGAAAGAGATAAAGAATATTACTATAATTATATCTGAAGGAACCCAATATTTAACTGGATCGATCTATCAAATTTATTTAAAAATAATAATAATAATTTTTTTTGAAATTATTGCATTAATTAAAAGCTATATCACTAATAAGATATATATACATCAAAAGCTGTACTTATTGAGAGCATAGTCAAGGGATCCAAAAGCTTCAACAACCAATAAGTACACTTTTAATGAACAGGCCAAAAAGTTTTATTACATTAATTTATTAATTTGTTATAGATTGATTGATAAGTTCATATTTAATAATTTTTTTTCAGAAATTTTCAATTTTTTTACATACTTTCTAAATTATCCTCCAGCACATTACATTATCAACTTTTACTCTCTCTTTCACAACTATGAATAAATCTCATTATAAGAGAAATTCTTATATTCAAGTGCAACTATTTTTTTTTTTTTTGCTAAAAAAAAAGCCTCATTGTCTTTCAATTTTCCTTAACGTGTATATATAACATTAACTGTGAGGGTTCTACCTAACTAAAATTTAGAGGCAAGGGCAATAAATAAAATAAAATATTTGTAGTTCAGTTTTATTGTACCAATAAAAACGCTCTGTAAATTACCTGATATAAATAAATGGAATGCAACATATTCTTTGTATATCAATTTTATAATTTTTATTGGGAAAAATAATTAAAAATGTAAGTTATAAAAAGTTGTAAGAACAAAAAGTTGAAGTGAAATATCATAAAAAGGGGAAAAAAATGCAGAGCAAGTTCGATTTGTTGAAAGATTTCTTATTGTTTTTAGATAATAAAAAGACCAAATTATATATATATTGTGGGATGTTATTAGATTTTTTCAATCTTAATTAAAAGCTAGTTGAAAGAGTAGATATTTCCTCACATTTAAGATGAGCAAGTTCACAATTACCGTACACTAAAGAATAGAAGAAAGTAAAAAACTGAATAATATGATAATAGCGACCAAAAACCTGCAAACAACATAAATAATAGTTTGTTTTAGCGATCAACATAAGTAGTTTATCATAGCATAATTCTAAAAATACGAAAAATAATAATAGAAACAAAGCATAAAGTCTTAATTTTGGTGGTTTTACAAACACGAATTATAAAAGGATTAAAAACTAGATTTTGATCTTAAAAAATGACAACAGATGGCCTTTGGTGATCTAACATGCTGTAAATCTTTTAATAAGTTTTTCGAATTGATATAATTTATGTCAATTAGATATCCTCGTACAAATTATACTAATTTAAAAAACTATGTTTGTTTTTTCAAATTGTTTTTTTTTTTAAGATTTTTATTTATCAATCTGATTTATAAACTCATTGGCTAAATATTTCACGTCACCAACATAATGTGATGCAAGTACACATTTATAAAAACGTGTTTGGGTTGAAAAAACATAAATTGGCAGACACATTTTCAAAAACATTTTTAGACGAAATCTAAAGGCATTGCAAATGCAAATATTTTCAAATAATGCCTATGATTTTACAAATTTACAATCGGAACTTAAATGCCCAAGTGTGACATTGCATTGGATAAACACAAAAGTGGGTCCATTGATGAGATTTTTTAATCATTAAAAAAAAAACACAGAGATATTCTTTTATTTAACGAGTACAAATTAACAATATCCATTTAAAAGAAGAAAACAAAAGGAAAAAGCAACACCACAATAATGTCTCAGTTTCCAAAAGACTGTCCTACGAGAGCGATGGGCTGAACAAATATTGATGTCAAACGATCCTTGGTTTCACCATCTTGAATAGCATATCCATCTCCATACTGATAAAAGAACAGGGCAGACCTTCCAAGGTTGATTGGAATGTCCATGAAAGTTTGAGAGAAGGGATATTCTGCAAATCTCTCTCTATTTATTTTTTTCCATGTCTCATTTATCAAATATCCCATGTGCTCACGAGCTTCTTCTTCTGTTGCCCCAGTTTCATGCATGTAACATTGAATTGATTTTGGAACATCCCCTCTTGCTATCTCATCCTGAAATAATGAAATTACAGCAAATTATTTTTAAAAAAATAAAAATCATGACTGATTTTCATTAAAGATGGGATAAGAGAGAGAAAAAATCATCATACCGAAGATGTTCCTAGATCATTTGCAAGACGAAAAATCAATGACGAGTAACGAATTATATCTGGATATTCCATAATGCATTTCGAAGCTTCCTCGGTTATTGGATTTGTGATGAAAAAGAAAGCATGTCCTAAGACCAATGGTGTAGAGATAGACATCCATGCATTACCAAGGTATTCTTTCAGAGTTGGTTTATATCCAGCATGGTACCACCTTGCCTCTTGTAAATAAGCTCGACATAAATCTCCCCACTGTACATTTATAACTTCATACCATCAAAAACTGATGACATTGTTTTTTTTTTTTTTTTGATTTTCATATTATAGTATAGTGAAGTATTTTTGGATTAGTGTTTGCATCAACTGAGACTAAGTCCTTATTCTCAAGTTAAATCAATGTCAAAAAACACCTAACTTTATATCGATTTTAGGTTTAGTATCAGTTAAAAGAAAAGAAAAAGCTTTCTAAAAGTTAGAATCGAACTCATAATCCAATAAATTAGAAACATTTTTCTTATCATTTTACTTATAATTTTTGGTGGTAGGCGATGATATTGTTACATGAAATAATAAAAAATAAAATATTTTTTTTATTCAGTTGAATAAAGAATGGGAATTGTAATCAGTTTTGAAATTATATTGAATGACATACCATTTTCTTCAAAGAAGGAACAACATTAATTTTTTGTTCCTTGAGAATCTTGTACGCCATTTCGTTAGCAGTGTTGTAGAGAGCAAAGAATGTAATTTTCATGAAGTGTGGAAGCGGCTCAATTGCATTGATATCCCACCTGAAATAAAAGATCAATAATTTGTAGCATATTTTTGAGTTCTATATCAATATTTAAACTTAAATATATCAACCAACTTTTTTTTTACTTAGGACGAAAGTGAAGAATTTTCAAAGAAAATAAAACTGTCTCATAATTTTCAAGGAGAGAAAGGGAAAATTTCATTCTTATTGAATTTACATATATTGAGAAAATGCCTTTTAAGGGAAAAATTCTGATTAATCAAGAAATATTAAATGTGTAGAGATCAAACTAATCTATATATATATATAAGAACCAACTTGGATATATAATTAAATGATGGGGGGCACACACTTTTAAGGATTCACAATCAGACTAAAATAAACAATTAATTATTTACTTTGGTCCTTTTTTGACCAGGTTCCAATCAGACTAAACCCTAGAGTTTCCATATGATAATTTGTGTTAATTATAATGTAATTATTTAATTAGAACCAAATAATCCTATTAAGTACCTGTCAATAACATCTGTGAACAACTCGAGCTCATCAATGGTACCATAGACATCATAAGCATCATCTAATGCAGTAATTAGGGCATTAACCCTTGTCTCCATTTTCCTGTAATATCCAAACTGAGGCTCACATAACTCTCCCACTGTCCATAAAGCATTCTCCATCATTCTGTCCCTGCTATAAAACAACTGGTTACCCAGATCTATTTCCTTCCACCACCTGAACATATAAGAATTAATGAAGACCATAAGTTAAAACTTTTGATCATAGGGAAATTGTGTATTGTTCCATTAATATTTTGAATTTTGATTAAAAAAAATTAAATTTTATTTGATACTATTTTTACAAATCGATTTAAGTTAAATTTTGAATTTTGAATAAAAAAAGTTACAAATATGTTTTTGTTTGAAATAACTTTTAAACGGATAAAAAGTTTTTTTTTCCTACTTCTGAGATAAAACTCTACAAAGATAATCAAAATTTATTATTTATTATTTTATTTTTAGCTTAATAATTGAAACTCATATCTGTCCATTCCTCAAAGAAATTGTTTGTAACCGGATAATAAAGTTATTTTTTCTACTTCCGAGACAAAAATCTACCAAGATAATCAAAAGTTATTATTATTTTTAATTTTTAGCTTAATAATTGAAACTCATATATCTCCATTCCTCAAAGAATTGTTTTTAATTTTTTAATATTTTTTTGGTCCAGCACAATAGAAAGTTACATAATTTTTATAATCATGTCAAATGCATTTCATTAAATATGGAGAAACTATCCAATTGTGCCATCTTTTTTAGGCGGAAACGTACCTTTTTTAAAAATTTATTTATGATAAAAAAATTCGATTGAAAACTAAAACAATATTTATAAACGTTAAAAATGTAATAAAAAATATATAGAAATTTATACTATTATATAAACACAAATTTACCTTTTTATCTTAGTTTTGACACGATTAATTTGTTTTTGACTTGATTAAAAAGATGAATATAGTTTCTGCTATGTAAAAGTCATGGAGAAAAACATACCATGGGCCAAAAAACCAAAAATGATAAATAAATAAAATAAATAATAATCCTAGAACCCTACTAAGCATCTTTTTACCTTGATGCATCTTTTATATCTTCCTGGTGTTTTGCTTGCACCATATTGTAATCCAATTTAGCAAAATCAAGAAGGATAGGCTTGAAGTCCAATCTCCTCTCATATGCATCTATGAACCATTTGGCCTCCATCCTTTTCATCCTCCAGTGCAGTGGAAGCTCCAAAGCATGATTCGCTAATATTGAAAGATATTGATCTTTGTTCAGCATGCCGTGTTTTTTGAGATGTTTTGCTGCAAAATCTCTTGCTTCCTCTAAGATACTCTCACCTTCAACCAAAAGATACGAGGCTTCATACAAATACAGCATTCCCTTGATATCATTACAAAGACATGCCTTGAAGTTCCCTTGGTCATCCTTGAAACTATTGAAAACCTCTTCAGAAAAATAACCACAAACATGTTAGTAATGGTTTGAGCTAGGAATTTACATGCATGGATCTATGGGAGAAATTATTACATGAACTTCAGCCATTGGACCAAACTAATGGTACTATTTTCTCTAGTAATTCATTTTTATTGAAAGAAAGAAAGACAGGACAACCTTGAGGTACATTATACCCATGCTGTCTGAGGAGTCTAAATTCAAGAGCATTAGCATACAGATTATCCTCTTTGATCATCTTGGTATCATCTCTATGATTATCATTGTAAATGTTCTTCGTTATACTCGATATTTCTTCCTCAAAATGATAAGCTATCCCTAGTCTTTGCAAGGTATCAATTAGATCGAGTTGATCTAAAGGATTCAATGCTTCCTCAAGCATCAACCTCGCATCTTCCTTCAACTTGTTGGCTTGTCTTGTAAATGAGTGTCCCTGCAGAAATGCTAAACTTTGTTAGCTTCACACTTCTGACACAACTAAGGACAGATTGCATGGAAAGAAATAAATGTACGTAATGCAAGTGTACCACATATTCACTTGACAATGACTGAATAAAATTGAAGTCCCAAATGGGAGTTTGAAAATTTGCAGACCGTCTGACGATCGCTTTATCAGTATTACTTGTGGCGGCAACCATGCATCGAACTTGGCAAGAAGAATATGCATTGCTTGAAAATCCTAGTAAGGTGCGACTGCTTGTAGAAGGGAGTTTGGTGAAAGTAAGAATAGCAGATGAAGCAAGCTGGGTAGCAGCCATTGTTAATAATAATATTACTTTCCAAGGTAGTTACTCTGAAGTTTTGAGTTGAGAATTGTGGACATTAACTAGCTATATATGCCTTTATATATACATAGAGATAGATTTTTTTTTTTTCCATTTTTAAACTGGCATAAACAGATTCGTTCACATTATTAACATTATCATATCATATTAAAAAAAAAAATTACTATCAAAACCCCATAAAAAAATCTTTTATCTAAAAAACCTATCAATTTATTTTTAAATATCTAAAATCCAAAACAATATATTTTTTTCTTACCAAAATATTTAATAATTAACCTCCAATTTAACACCAGTTAACTTTTGATAAGAAAAATATTGTTTTAGATTTGAAAATTTTAAATATAAATTGATTGGATTTTTTGACGGAAGATTTTTTTAAATAGTTTTTGATAATTATTTAATAACAATTTTATTTTATAGTTTTTTATGAGTTGGATATCATCTTTTTTATCATGATCAAGTGATGATTACTAAAAAAATTTGATTCTTTAACTCCAACACACTAATCTTCGGCTATTATTATTTTTATTTATCTAAGAAAACAATTTATGTTTGTATTTTTATTTCTTTCAGTCTACCGTTTCTTTCATCAATTAAAAAATTATTTTTACTGTCTAGTAGTTATAGAAGCGGATACAATTTGACTAATTAATATTAATAAAATGAGACTCATGTCATTCTTTTTATAATTTAATAAAAAAATATCATACAAATAAGAAAATAAAAAAATATGTATTATGAATATGAACATTAATAATCTTGTCAATCTTAATATCTTATTAAAAAAACATCAATAGTAATTTTGAATTACTAAAAAACCCTAAAAAAAAAAAATCTGTATGAAAAACCCACCAATTCATATTTAGCTACATTATAAATTTGATCATTTTAAAACAATATTCTAAGTAGCGAAGACACATCATTGCCGTGATTAACGAAAGCCAGCCGGTAGGGCCATATCAGCAGAAAGTGGGAAGGAAAATGAAGGCAATAATGCATGAGATGACAACCCTGAAATTGAATTATTGAATTATTATATATATATGGCTCTTTCTACGATGTTATTGCGCTATTTCCATACTGTTACTACTATTATCAATAATGTGATATGTGACATTTAATTTATTAAAAAATTGCTCTGAATTATTGGTTAGGTATATAAAAGCAAAATTATTTTTTTAGGATTAAAGTTATAAATACAACAAGAAAAAAACAAATGAAGACAGGTTAGTTAAAAATAAATAATAAAAAAATAAGACATCAACAAAAAATATCAATATACTAACATTGATTGAAATTAATCAACAAATAGATCGTATTATCTTAAATTCATTAAAATAAATTAATTTTTTAATACTAACTATAGGTGTGTTTATTTTACAGAAAATATTTTCCTAAAAATAATTATTTTCTTTTAAAATGTTTTCTTGTAAAATGTAGTTATTTTTTATTTATTTTTTTTTATACGTTAAGAAAAACATTTTTCTATAAATCTAAAATAGTTATTTTTTATTCATAGTTATAGGGTGGTGTTAACGAGACAACAGAGATAAGGTTTGTTTGTCTGTTTATTAAATCTTTTTGTTGATTTCATTATAAAGTATTTGTCAAAATGTCTATAAGAGAAAATGTTTAGAACTCTTTGGGTGTTTATGTACGATGTGTAATTGTTTTCTACTTCGAGTGGTGCTGAATTTAGGTTTGGTTGTATGGAGAAGATTATCCAGCTTCTGAATCAAATCTCTCATCAAATGAATGGAGTACTGCCAACCCATCAAAGTCGTGGCTTCTAAACTGGCCGATCAACGAGTGATTCGTTGAGAAATGATCGTCTTCTTGTTTGCACATAAAAAATTAGGGGCTTGAGAATAGATAGTAGTAATGATCAGTTTAGAGAGAATAAACTTCTTCTTCAATAAAATTTGTATACTAATCATGTTTTGTGTTATGTCTTCTTCAACGTAAAAGAAAAAAAAATTGACTAATGATTATTTATTTATTTTTAATTTTCTTCATGTGGATTATTATTTCTGATCAGTCATGCCATGTGGCATTTTTTTTTCCATCTATCATTTTCAATCAGAAAAATGATCGAAAAACAATCAGAGCAGTCACATTAAAAAAAATTAAAAAATACAAAAAAGAGTTGAATAAAAAAAATACAAGAGCCATATTAAAAAATTTATTTAATTACATCAAATTAGAGTTGAATTTGGGTTAAGATACAATCCATTTACAGTCCCAAGTTTAATAGATGAACAAAACTAAAATGTTATTATTCTTGTCCAATATGCTAGGCGGCTTAAAATCCTCAGAATTCTAGAGTTTCATGGTATTGCCATTAACTTTTTTTTTTTTTTTTACTGTTGGATTATGAACCTAGCAAAAAGAAAAAAAAAAAATATATATATATATATATATATCAATTTAAGAACTTATTAGACATATAAAGACTAGATTTAACCAAACAATCAATTATTTTAAGGTACAGGCAAAGCAATAGATTAGCATGACATTAAAAATAACACACAGAAACTTTCACTATCTACCATATGAAGGTTTATGTAGCCAAAACATAAAAATAGCAGAGTCAGACTTTATAATCCAATTGACTTGGAGAGCTACAGGCAAAGCAACACTGATTTCTAGAATTTTTTGAATAGCCAGCGCCTCCATTTCTTAGTTATCTTTCAAGACACTGATTTCTATATCAAAAATCCCTGGCTTGCCCAAAATAAAACCATCCACATTCCATTTGAAGGAGCCAATTAGTGGATTAATCCAACTAGCTGCAACTCTTGTTTTGATCAGATTTGACCAAATCTGAACACCCTCATAGCTTCAAAATAAATCACTTCATAGATAGATAAAATGATCATCGACATACTGAATCCAATATGCAACTTTGTGATCAATGAGAAGAAGATGTTGTTCCAATTTGGTATAGAATTATTGAACAATTCGTAAAAATAGATTGAATTTTTTCCAACATGAAAGTGATGTGAAAGTAAAACAAATGTGAAAGTGATGTAAACTCCCCACCTAAAAGGGCACCCAGATTACAAAATAATAAAAAAAACAATTCGTAATCAGAAACACAGTAAAAGGAATTGCTGAAATCACCTCAGATGTACCTTTCCCTTCTTTCACACATATCATGACTTCCATGCATGGACCTTACTGAGAGGGATATTCGAAGCATTACTCTACCATTTAAAACCAGATATTGTCTTCTTTGATTTCACCTACTGGATGCCAAGACTGGTCGCCGCTTAGGTATTAAGTCCATTTACGTACTACTGTATTGTCAGCTCAGTAACAACTGGATATATTATGTCTCCAGCAAGGTATCTTGGTGCATGGAAACAGTTTGACTGAAACGGACCTTGTGCAGCCACCATTCGGCTTCCCAAACTCCCGGATCAAACCTGATGCTCATGAGGCACGAAACTATGTTTCAAGAAGGGTTATGAGGTTTGGCAGTGATGTTTTATTCTGTTATCGCATATATATTGGAATGAGTCAATCTGATGCAATTGGAATCATTCCAAGATTAAAAACAATTACAAAACTTTTTTTTGTCTGCCATTACTGAAAGAACCCTAGTTCTGACATATTTCTGCCATAATGTTGTGGAAGCAGCCAAACATAGCCCCATCATCTAAGGACTCGAGACCAAAGTTTTCAAACTACATTGCAATGCAACACTATATGATTTATAGATTCATTGCAGCACTTACAGAAGGGGCACAAATTTTAAGAAGGATTTATGATTCTTCTTCCAGCTAAGAAATCTCAAGCAAAATGTGATATTTTTTTGGTGAAAAATATTGAAAAATTGATTATAAAATATGAAAATTTTGAAAAAATAATATTAAATTAAGGATGATCAATATTAGTTAATAAATTAAATCTTGAGTTAAAAAACTAATTAATTTATTTTAAAAAAATAAAAAACTAATTTATAATTTACTTGAACAAAATGGTATAAAAGTGCAAGCCATTACAAAAACAGAAGGGAAATTGCGCTGGTCATATGTAATGAATAATCTTATATTTTTTTAGTGAAATGATAAATTATTATTAGGCTGGATTGGTGGTTAAAATAGAAGGATGATACGACAATATATACACACGTGTGTGTGTTTGTCATCTATCTATTTGTGTTGTTAAAGACAGAGGAAATATGAAATTCAATTTATTGGAGTTGAGATTTGAAAATTACGTACAGAGAAAGAAAATAATGAAAATCATCCGTCCTAATTAAGAAAATTAGAAATTACATCTAGTAGTAAAAGGATGACTTGTCATTTTATTTATCAAACTAATCGAAGACTCAATCCTTTATTTTTCATCTTTATTTTTTAATTTTAATTTTATAGTATCATTGTTGGATGTTTAAAAGTATTTTTTAAAAATTATATAAAGATGTAAAAATCATATATATATATATATATATATATATATATTTGAATTTTTTTTTAAGAGCACTTTAGCAAAATCATTGTGGACGGCATTACCAAACAAACAAATATATCATCAAAGAGACACGTTTTATTGCAAACCAAATAAAAAAAAAAAACTTTATGTCTCCATCGTGCCATTTTATGAGATTTCCTGCTGTGGTGGGGCACAAGCTGCATGATTTTGAACATCATATTAGGATCCCCACTTTCTATGAGCTCGAATAAACCTATGAAATTTCAAAATACAAATGAAAATTTCGGAACCCACGGATAGAAAATGCCAATAACCCTAATATGCAAATATAGAATGCTTCATCTCAAACCCCATGCTTTTAAGATTTAAGGATCCAAACTATCACAGTAGAATAATGTTCCTTTCTGAATTCTTGGATACTGCCTTGTCCAGTAAATACAAATTTTAAGAGTCTTTGGATACTACTTTTTAGCCCCTAGAGATTGGTAAATATTTTACATTGATTTCTATATTGTAAAAGTTTTCAATGTCAGCCCTTATATTTATGATAGTTCAACTTATTTGAATAGTTGACCAATGTTAGGAAACAAATTAAAAAAAAAAAAAGGACAATGAACAATCACGCAATACAAGATTTAAATAATTCGACAAATTATGAGTTTTTATTAGGATTTTTTAATTATAAATTATAAATACAAAAAATATTATCTTTATTTATGATGTAAACGACTAGATTTATTAAAATTCTAATAGACTTATACATTTGGCCCAATATGTTTGACCTAATATACTGATTTAACATAATGAGATCTTCTTACTGAATTTGCATAGCACATTAAACTATTGGCCATATTCACATAAGTTTTTAGAACCTAACAATCATATCAGACCTAATAAAATGTCTATTTTTTACTCTTTTCCTTCGGTGTTAACGTTTCTCTGTCATATTTCTTCATAAATTTATTCAATAGTCATGCATTTATCACTAATGTTGTAAATGAGATGGTAAGCGGAGAGTTCGAGACACCTCATGTCATAAATTCATAGATTAACTCTTTATATATTGCTTTACATTTAGTTAGTATCTACAAGCCAACTAAGGCCTTTTTTTGGTGCTCCAATTAAAGATAATTTTTGTAGATTAAATCAGGAGATTCATAAGCATTTGTTATTCCTGTTTTGGTCAGGAATTTCACTTTTTGACTAAATAGTTTATTTGTTTTTACTTTCATAACTCAAAATGCATTAAAAAAGGGCTGTGCTTGAGAAACTTCGGTAGATATGCTGATCCCGATCCGTTTTGTCACATGACAGGGATACCATAAAGCTGGAAAGAGCATGTGCCTTTTTTTCTGTTCTTGGTTGGCCTTTTTCTGTTCTTAGAAAAAGAAAAGAATTTGACAAAAACAATTGATGAGAATCGGTTGTCACCACTTCACTATGCTGTCTATTTCCATTCGCATAATCATTCGATGGCGATGGTGCCACTACTAATAGAATTTGATGTGTCCATAGTCTACATTGCTGACAAAAACAAGCACAGAACAGCTCTGCACGTAGCAGCCATTAAAAGCCAAGTAGACATGGTGAAAGAGATTGCTTCTCGTTGTCCAGATTGTTGTGAACAATTTGATGGCAAATGTTGGAATGCTCTTCACTATGCTGCGGCCAGTAAAATTAAACTACGACTACGAGCATTCAAAGAGTCTCTAGAAATACCTGAACTTGCCAAGCTTATAATTGAAAAGGATGAGAACGGAAACCCACCCTTGCTTCTGCTTGCTGCCATCGATCAGCAGCAGCCGTTTTTTGGAGAATCTCCCGCTTGATTGTGGAAGTAAAAGCGACATATGTAGCCTTGACAACCAAAATTTAAGCATTAAGCAGATATCAGATATAATTTTCTAATGCCTGAACTTGCCTTTACTATTTGTTTGTTCATATAAGCCATCCTTTTTTTTTTTAATTATTTAAGGGACTATATTGTCAAATAAGTTCAATAACTTAATGATATATAAAATGCTATTAGTTTGTTCCATAATCTCTAAATAATGTTCGAAATAACTACTTAAAAATTGTATGTTTGTTCAAATTAATGCCTTGCTAAAACTTAAATATTGCAAATCAGGTGCCATTATAATTATAATGATCATGCAAATCACCCTGGCTTTTTGCAGAAATATTATCTTAGACTCAATAAAAGCTGTTAGAAATGAACAAGTTGGACCGTTTATGCGCTTAATGAAGGAAAATAAGTGGAAGGAGATTTCTTCCATTATTTACAGAGGAAAGGACGCTCGTTTAGTAGCAGCGACACTCATAGCAACGGTCACATTCGCTGCTGCATTCACCGTATCGGGTGGTTACAAGGGTGAACAAGGCCCTAATGAAGGTACAGCAATTCTAATAAAAAATGCAGCTTTTTCCGTATTTACTATCTCAGATGCAATATCTCTCACAATGATTGCCATGGGGACAATGGTTCTCGCATTCATCACGGGTACTTTCGCAGTGCTAGCACCTTCTTTAGTGCTTGCCACGACCACCTGTTTGATTGGCTTGTGCTTCTTCGTCATTGGGTTTATGTTGCTTAAGAAGACAATAGAGATAAAGGAAGATCCTTGCCATCACTTTGATTAGTACATTTTAGAGAATTGCCAATAATCCTTTAGAGATGTATCCAAGACAATCATGTTACATGGTTTGAAATTTGATGCTTTCAATTTATTGATGACTCAGAGAATGAAAGCATAATACTGTCGAGAAAAGTCATATAAACTTTTGTTTTATTTTTTGTATAAGGATAAAATATAGTAGGAATTCCTATATCGATCAGGCACAAACAACTCCTATGAAAGAGTTTATAGTCTAATAGTAGTGATATTTTACAATAAGAAATTATAAGTTCAAATTCTAATAGATTAATACTGCTACAAGCCTTAGATGTATATATTTAAAAAAAAAAAAAGCACAAACAACTCCCGAATAAAATTGAGATTAAAATATTAATCATTCTCTTAAATGGAATTATATATGTTTACATCTATTTTTTCTTTTTAATACCATATGCCAAACCTCCTTATATTATTGGTCAAAAAATGCAAATAACATGAGAGTTTTTAGCCCAAATTTGATGAAAATCTAACCCCATTTAATATAAGAACTTATTTTTACTTTCAATTTTATTTAGAAACTGTTTATTAAAGATTGTTATCATATAGTTACCCTTTTATAATGTACACATTGATTTTGAACTCTCTTAAAGTAGTTGGAAGGCCCATTTATCTTATTTATCTTATTGCTGCATTTCCAAGTATTTTATTGTTAAGTATGATTATGATTTTTTTCCGACTGATCTGTTTATTCAATAAATAAATAACTTGGTCTTGACAGTGATAGCATAAAGCTGGAAAGATCATGCCTTTTTTCTGTTCTTGGTTGGACTTTTCCCTTTCTAGGCTTGAAGGTTCGAATTATTGTCTTGGTGGAATGTATCTTCTGGGCAACAAATTCTGTGCAGGACTGGATCTAAATTGAAGTGCGGCCTGTAAAATAGAGCGCATTTGACAAACACGGCTTCATTTTAGAGCTTTAAAAGAGTTTGACAAAATTTTAAAAACTGTCTTTGCTTTTGGATTTTAAACTACATTATAACATAAAATCATTTTGACATGACACATTCAATATAATTCAGCTCCCTCGTCTTCCTCAAGGTCGATTTTTCTGAGAGAGAAAGACTGAGAGAAAGAGGGAAAAGAGAGAAAGGCAAAGCCAGAAAGAAAGAGCTTAGAGAGAAAGAAAAGAAAAACAAGTAAAGGAGAAAATTTCATCCAAGCATCCCAATAAGTTTGAAAACGACCGAATCTAAGAACTCCGAGCTTGTTAACCATCTTTGAACTTTAATAAGTATCCCTTGCTCTTTTTACTTTATTCCTTATCAATCTTGGTAAGCAAAAATGCATTTGGATATTCATGGATGCTAATGAATCTCATAATTTACCTAAACCCTAATAAATATGATTACTAGTTGTGTTTTGTAAGTATGGTATAGCTCTAGATGTTTTTATTTTTTGATTTTTTATTTTATTTTCTGAATTTTTTTTCATGAACATCATCTATAGGTCTCCAACTCGTGTGTGAAATTTTAGATCTTTATGACATAAGGTTTCTATCCATTTAGATCATCTTGTATTACGAGTATTGATTTTTCAAGCTAAAACTTCCATATTTTACATGCTTGATATAGTATTCAATGATTTTGTTTTCTCGTTTTTTATGATAACACCATCTACTAGTCTCTTATATATGTGTAAAATTTCAAATCTTTATGGTATAGGATGGTTGTCCATTTAAATTACTTTTTTGGATATTATAGTATCGATTTTTCAACTTCAAGTTGATTGTTGTTGTGTGTTACATGTTTGGTACATCCCTCAATACTTTTATTTTTTGATCATTTTTATATGAACACTACCTCCAAATGATTGCTAATTGTGTTTTGCACGTATTGTATAGCTCCGGATGTTTTTATTTTTTGAATTATTTTTCATGAACATCATCTATATATCTCCAACTCATGTGTTAAATTTCAGATCTTTATGAAATAAGGTTTACGTCCATTTAAATCATCTTGTATTGTAGTATCGATTTTTCAAGCAAAAAATAGCTACTTCTATATTTTACATGCCCGATATAGTATTAAATGATTTTGTTTTCTGATTTTTTATGATAACACCATCTACTAGTCTCTTATTTATGTGTGAAATTTTAGATCTTTATGATATAGGATGGTTGTCCATTTAAATTACTTTTTTGGATATTTTAGCATTGATTTTTCAACTTCAAGTTGATTGTTGTTGTGCGTTACATGTTTGGTACATTCCTTGATACTTTTACTTTTTGATTATTTTTATATGAACACTATCTATATGTCTTTCATCCATATGTGAAATTTCAAATTTTTATGACATAGGTTGTCCATCCTTGTAAGTCATTTTGTTTTTTATAGCAACAATGATTCCTCAATTTAGAAATAGTTTTTGTCATGTTTTGTATGTTTGAGGCGATCTATGTATTTTTATCTCTTGCTTTTTTTGTATGAATATCTTCTATTTGTCACTAACCTTTATGTGAAATTTCATATATATTTTTTTTGACATAGGATGGTTGTCCATTTAAATCATTTTTTCGGTTAAGACAGTAGTAATTTGTCAAACTGAAATTGATTATTGTTGGTATTTTATATGTTTGACATGCCCTTAGATGTTTTTATATCTTAATTTTTTCATATGAGTATCTTTTACCTATCGTTGAGTCACGTATAAAATTTTATAATTTTAAGATGTATTTTGACATTTTATTTGAATTTATTTTAATTACTCGTTGTGCTTTATTGTGTAGGATATGAAATTATCGAGTTTCCTATATTCTAGGGACCGATGACGATTTCATGTAGAATTTTGGTTACGATTAATAATTTTTTTCTTATTTTATTTAATAAAGAAAATCAAGTCTACCTAACTAGTCTCCTATTTAATAGGGACGATAGTATCGACACCTCAATTAAAAAAAAAAGAGAGAAAGAGAAACAAAAAAGAAATTAGCAAATGTAAATACAAGTCAAACTTTAAATATCATTATGTATTTAGGTTTTTCTTTGATATGTCGATTATTTTAAGGACTTAAACTAGATTCGATGTTGAATTGACAAGACTCCAATGTTGGGGTTCGACGATTAATTCAATATGATGTCACAATTGAAAAAAAAAAGAAGCAATTTGACTTAGAAAAATAAACAAGCTTAAAGTAATTTGGTAAAATGTAATTATTAAGAGATATACTTTTAGGATTAAACTAGACATGGTACTTGTCTTTGAAAATAGTGTCGTTGGGTGATCGTTATATTCCTAAAGGTATAAAACCAATTTCTTATCCTAAAATTTCTATATTTAGTGTCCTTTTTTATGTTCTTTGTCATAACCAAAATTTCGAGCTTCTTTTATTATTATTATTATTATTATATATAGTTGATTATTTGTTCTCTTTGATTTCATTTTAATTTTTTCATTTTCTTATCTTAATCGGCATTGTTATTTTATTTATTTCATTTTACTTAGAAATTTGTAAAAAAAAATACAAAAAAATACAAAAAATATTTGAATTAAACATTTAGGGATGCAATTGCATTAAATTCAAAATAATTACGAGTAATTGGGGATACAATCGAATCATTTGAAGTTCGAAGTTAGATTACATTGGACAAGGACCAAGTTGACCTAATAATAATTTACGAGGATCAAATGAAAAAATTATAAAAAATCAAAAGAAGAAAAAATTACAAAGTTTGCAAAGGAATGGGCGACCAGTTGCCCACTCTTGCCCGAACTAGTTTCGGGCTCTTGGTTATCCTACTTTCCTTGGAACCGGCTTTGGTTTTCCAGTTATTCTAATTCTCTTCCCTTGGGAACCAGTTTGGTTCTCGGTTTCGGCTCCCAATTTCCGGCAGTAACCATTATTCCTCAACTTGCAGCTGCCCAACTCCTTCTAAGTCCACAATCTCGACACCCCCTCGATCATGACCGCCCTACGGCCCCCAATCTCACCCTCTCGCCAAGCCATTTTGTCAACCCCAACTTGTCCCCGCATCGCAATCTCCTATCCGATCAACAAAATCAAGGTAGCCACCCTATCGTCGTAAATCCCAGCGAGCTTCCTCATCACCCAAATCGGTCTCCATCACCTTACTGCCGCAACTCTTGCGAGCACCACCCTACTCGCCCTAGCCCACGGTTCCAAGCACAACCACCCTACGCAGGACATAAAACCAATCTCATCCAATCCCCACTTGACAAACTCCGAGAAAATCCCCCACCATCATAATGGGGGAACCAACACGTAATTCATGGATATATATATATATAAAATTCACAAATAAAAACAAAAGAGGAGGCGGCTCGAAATCAAAGGAAAATAACCAAAAAAAAAAAAGAAGAAGAGGAAATCAGTAGCAAAAGAGAAAAAAAAAATCTAAAAAAAGCAAGAAAGAGACTAAAAATACCCTAATTGAAGTTGCAAGCCACATCCTTTTCCATCAATCCTTCTAGGTAATTCGGTCTTATTTCTCTTTAATTTCGGTTTTGACGAATTTGTGTTTGTGATTGGAAATGGTGGGTTTTTAAATTTGGGGTTGAAATTAAGTTTAAGAAGTATAAATTAAACCTAATTAGAGGTCATTGATAGTTTCAATTTGAGGTTAAAACCCCAAATTGAAGTCGAATTGAATTCAATTTAAACCTAGGGTTCTTGATCATTTTTGAACAAATTGATTTGGGGGTTTTACTAAAATCGGGTCCATTAAGGTGTGAATTAACTTGATTTCAAAGGAAATCAAGACAATTAGGCTTAATTGAAAGAAAAAAAAATAAGAAATTGAAAACCTAGGGTTTCGATCAAAGTTGGGGAAGAAATTTGAGAAATTGATTTGAGGGTTTTTGATTGAGCAAGGAAAAGAAGGAAAGGAAGGGAAAAAGAAAGAAAGAAAAGGGAGAAATCAAGCGGCCAAGGATGAACCTCCACTAGTTTGTCCATGGCGAGCAGGAACGTTAAAAAAAAAAAAAAGAAGAAAAGAGAGAATGGTAAAGAAGGAAGAAGAAGGAATAAGAAAGAGAGGAAGAAAAGAAGAAAGAGAAAGAAGAAAAGAGGGGGAAGGGACGAACCATGACTCGGTTCGTCCATGGAGGTTGGATTCGGCTAGGAGAGGGAAGAAGAAGAAGAAAGAAAAAGAGAGGGAAAAGAAAGAAGGAAAAAACGAGGAAAGAAAGAGAGAGGAGGAAAAGGGAAAAATGGGTTTTGATTCAAATTTTTAAAAGATTAGATTTGGGTTATGTTCTTTGGGTCAAAAACTTAGTTTTTTCCCTTAAGTGAGCCTAACCCCACTTATGATATGGCTGGACTGTCTAGCTCGAAATTTTGCCTTTGGGTGGGCTGGACGAGTCTAGCCCAAACCCAAAAAAAAATAAATTAAAAAAAGTCTTTATTTTTATGGATATTGTTATTTCACATTTAATTTAGATATTGAATTGTCTTTAATTATTTTAATTAATGTAATTTTAGTATTGAATTTATTTTATGCATGTTTGTTAATTTATGTTAACTTAGAATTTAATATTTTAATTTTCCGTAAATATTTTAATTAATGTAATTTTAATTTTGAATCTATTTTATGCATGTCCGTTATTTAAATTTCAATATTTGAATTTTCTTAGCCTTAATTTATTTATTTAGTAATTAGGTTTGGTAAGTAATGGGTGGAGGACTATCAAGTCTCCTAATTCTTTAGGGATCGATGACGGTCTTCTACAAATAATTAAAAAAATAAAAAAATCATAAAAATCATAAAAAAAGTCTCCTATCTATTAGGGACTCGTTGTTAGTAAAAAAAAATAATCATTTTAATAAACAAGTGTTGTCCGACACACCGGTTGTGTCAATACTCGAATAGTGGATCCGATATTTGAATTGACGTGTCTCCCGGTGAAAAGGGTCCGACGATCGTTTTAATACGATGCCACGCTCAAAAATAAAAAACTTAATTTAGCTTGAAATAAAGGACTTGATAAATTGGATAGTTTGGCAAATATAAAACACTTTAGGAGATGAATTTAGGACTAGATTAGACATGGTACATTTCTCAAGAAAGGACGTTTTTGGGTGATTAAATATCTTCCCATAAGAAAAGTATCACGTTAAGTTTAATTTTAAAACTTTTATCTCCTAAAAAAAAGTTCTATTTTTGCCAAAATTAATCCAAGTCGAAATTCCAAGTTTTTATTTTTTATGTCAAATTAAGTTTTTTATTTTTATTTGTGACATTGTATTGAACCAATTGTTGGACTCCTTTATCAAGAGACATGTCAATTCAAATTTCAAATCTACTTTAAATCTCGACATAATCGATATGTTAAAAAACACACTAATTACTAACGTAATTTTTGATTAATAACGGTATTAGATAAGAGACTAATTAATTTTTTTAGGATTTTCATTTTTTTTCTTTTTTCTATTTTAATTTTTACCTCATATTTCTCTCTCTTTTTTTCTTTTCTCCTTTTTTCTAGCATTTTTCAATTTTTTTTATTATTTATTGGTAGGTAATTGTCATTGATCCAAAAAAATAGAAGATTTGACAATTCGTCCACCTTTTAATTACTTAACCTAATTATTGGAATAAATTCTAAAATTAACATTAACTAAATAAATTCCATAAAATCTGAAAACATTAAATCTAAATTAATCGGGAAAAAATAATGCATAATTAAAAGAGATTCATTTCTATTTATCTAAAAATAAAATAAAATTAAAGCATTGGGCCCTCTTTTTTGAGTCAGTAAGCCATCAGCCCATTGGGGAAAGGCCATCCTCCTTTTCTCGTTTTTTCTAACGCGGGTCTGAGCTGGGCTGAGGCCAGCCCAGCCTTTGTCACCTGGGTTGGGCTTGGCCCCACCCACACTTTTTCTTTTGGTGGACTGGATTAAGTCCACAAATAAATTTTTCTTTCTTTTTCACTTCATTGTCGATCAAACTGCCTCGTCCCTACTCTGTCTCTCTCGCATCTTCAATCCTTCCTTTCTTCAGAAACTAAATCCTCAAAACCAAATCAAACCACAGCAGCATTCACCCAAACTGGCACTAGCAAGCACAAAACAAGGTCTACTCAAAAGACATTTGTATAATATAAGCATAAAAATGTTAATCATCATATCTTCAGTTGGAACTTGTTTATAACACTACTAGAATTTTTTTTTTTTTTTTTTCATGTGTTAGGTCATAGTATTCAATCAGCAGTTCTACCACCTTTACAAGTGCTTCTCCCTAGTAATACCCACTTTGTTCAACCGGTTTCGGCTTCTTCTTCACTGTACAGATGAAGAAGACTTTTTTCAGCTGTTTTCAGCTTCTTATTCACTGTACAGATGAAGATGACTTCGTTCAACTAGTTCATTGTACAAATGAAAATGAAAAACCCTTGCGTAATTGTCTTTTTAAGCGTTTGGCATTCTAGTTCAAGATCAATAAGCCGTTGCTACTGGATGATAATATAAAATTGACAGAAAAATTTTTCAATACCAAATTTTCTTTTGAAATTACAAGGATAACCGACAGAAAAAACCAACATGCAGAGCATGAATCTTTAGGAAAATGAATGTAGTGCTGCTTTTTAATTCCTATCTCGTGGGTTACGGAGGGGATGAAGCTGATGACAACACACAATCTCCGAGTTTTTGAGAATCTAGACCCATTTACAAAGGGTAACAGAGTATAGTTAAAACTCAATTTGTAGAACAAAGTTAAAAAAAAGTTTCAGCGTTTAATCCATTAATATCATTGTAATGTACTTGGATTGTATCATCACAGGCAATCTTATACTCAAAACAAATACTACCATAGCCAAGTTTCAAAGACAAAAACTTTGAACAATCTGAAAAAATAGTATTCAAAAACATTTGATAAACAAAGAATAAGATTGTTCAAAAAAAAATTCATATATGAAAACAAATATACTAGAAAAAAGAATTGCAAGATCTTTAAATTAAATGTCTCAGACGTATAACAGCTCTATCAGTCAAGATTTATCAGTAGCAGAACTGGCTTAAAGCTGTATATTAATCATCACTGCCAAAATTTCAACTAAAAAAAAAAAAAAAAACAATAATAAAGAAAATAACAAAAAATCCCTATAGCCCTGTATAGGAAGGGCTGGCTCATATCAAGAAATTCAACAATTATTTATTTTTTTGCGCGGATAAATCCAATTTAACGATCCCCAACAAATTCAATCAAACAAAACAATCAAATTTTGATAAATATGGAGGGAAATTTTAGAGGCAAACCCATTGAAACAAAGGACATAAGCCCCCACTTGAACCCCACCAGAAAGATTCAATCTTTGCCTCATTGACTAGCTTAATTTCCACAACAAATTTCAAGAAACAAGCCAGAGGTATAGAGAGGCAACAAAAACATACAAAAAACACAAAACCAGAGGAAAAAAACAGAGATATTTTCAAGAATAAGAGATGTAGTCGCTGATTTGACACAGAAAAGCCGTGAAAAAGGTACAAAAGGCTGAACTGTAACACTAAACGGAAGGTGTTTTTTTAGTACTAGCTTTGGGGCTTTTTATATCAGGGTATCGTAGTCTGTGAAGCCTGGAAGGCATCGTGCAGAGACGATTTTGTAAAAAGGGAAGTTTTTGAAAGGATTTGTGAACATGGATTTTTGAGATTTTAATAAATTAATTATATTTTATATCATATTTTGTGGTATCAACTCATTGATTTTTTGTTTTTCTTTAAATACTGAATCCAATGACATCCACTATAAAGCATCCATCCGGTGGAAATCAACGGCTGAATCATTCAAGAAAGATGGGGAAGAGTTACAGAAGTCGTCCATTATTCTTGATCTTGGACTCATGGGAGAATTAACTAGAGGCATGCAAGATGGATTTCGTATTAGGCCCATTCAGTCCAACACAAGCCCAAAAAAGTTCAACAGGCAAACTCAGCCAAGCCGAACGCTCTTTGAATTTGTTTTAATGAATTTGTTGTCTTTTTTTTTTTTTTTTTAATTGAGAAAATTTTAATTACCGTGTAAATGATATTTTATTTGTTTAATTTTTTAGAATGTCATCAAAATCTCACCGTGTAAATGATAAATAATTAAAGGTTTTAATTTGTTAACCTCATAAAGACACCATAGTTCGGAATAAAAAGCAAGATTTGTAGCATTTGCTTTATAACAAAATAGCGTAGTGATTGTACCATTGTGATGATCAAGAAAAATTGCTTTATTTAATTTTTACATCAGTATTTTTTAATATATAATTACGTGTTAATCAACGCTAAATCATTTTTTTATTATCATTTATTCTTTTTTTTAAAAAAAAGATAAAGGAAAAACCATCATTGATCAATCTTGTGAGCAATAATAATAATAATATATAAACCAAATGTGACTTTTCATTTGATTTGAAAATCTCAGTTTGGTTATCCTAACAAGAAAGGTTCTTTAATGTTTGGAAATGGATAACTTCTTAACAAAAAAATAAAAAAAAGAAAAGAAAATGAACAAATAAAAAAAATGGAGTGTGTGATATAGCAACTTCCTTCCTCAGATCATGGAACATATAGGGTTTGCGAGTAAATAAAGGAGGGTTTGGGAGTAAATAAAGGCTTTGGATAAAACAGTATACCATCAATGAGTTTCCTCAGGCCCACAAGGCTTTCCAACAATGAATTAAAGAATTGGGCAGGAATGATCCAATATTGAGAAACCCGCTCTATGCACATGCCATCACTGACTGGCCTTAGGCCGAACCTGAAGTATCTGAGTTCAAAATGAATTCAGTTGGGCCATGTTTCGCATGTCCAACAAGCCCGAAATGCGCCACTTTCCATTTAAGTTAATTTTCCTCGTTGCTTTCAAAAGTCTTCCTAACCAAACGAGGAGGAAGTTGATTTTGATGGAAGTTGTTGAAGCAAGAAGAGGTCAACTAGCATTGAAGAAGTCCTCCAGGTTTTCAGCGTCAATATAGTCTGAGTCATCTGATAGAATCAGCTTTCCATCAAACAATCTCCTGCAAATTACTTACTTTGGCAAACCCAGCACGCCACTGGTTTCATGAATCCAAACTAGCTTGTCACTTATGTCACTGCACAAACTATCCATACTTTACATTATTTTATGCAATGAAATCACGATGTTTTTTTTTTTAATTATTATTACTGTTTCAATTTTACTTTCCTTTTGGCTTCTTTTCTAATTTCGTTTTCACTTGTCACTTTTTCATTTTTTCTTCTTTCATTTATTATTATTATTATTATTATTATTTTCAGAACATGCTAACAACTGATCACAAGTAGCTTTATCCGGCACTAGATTGAGCAATTTTCTTACGAACTTATCAATGGCTCAAATTCACTGAAAAAAAAAAAAACAAGTCATGAACAATGGCCCATGATTGATCATTGGATCATAGGCATTGTCTGATTATACCAGCTCTTACAAGGGCTATCAGTGACTTTGAATTAACAATTCCTTACTTTAAGCTGAACTTATTTAATAATTCTTTGCTTGAAGCAGAACCCCTTCTAACAATCCCTTCAAGCTGAACTTTCTTAAGAGGGTAAAGCGCAGAATCTAGCAACAAAAAATTCGTAATTACTTCAAACTGAACTTGCTTAACAATTCCTTACTTGAAACAGAGCCTTCTTTTAACAGTTCCCTCAAGCTGAGCTTCCTTGAAAGGTTAAAGTTCAGAATCTAGCAACAAAAATTAATAATAATTTCATCAAGCTGAAGTTATCTAACAATTCTTTACTTCAGGCTGAAATTCCCTAAAAGGTTAAAGAATGCAGAATCTAGAGACAAAAAAAGTGAAAGCAGAACTCTGGTGATGGTTAGTTTTCATTTTACGCCTATTATTTTTTATTTCCATAATCCTGGAAAGGACTACATCACCTACTTTCTCTTTTATATTAGCTTGTTCCAGACTGCCCGCTGTTGGGCAACAAAAGAATCATTTTACATTGAAGCCACGATTTATTTAATAAAAAACTTGTAATTGGATATCTTTTAAACGTAGATAAAGCTATTACTATAAAGCTAGCTGTGTGTTCACTTGTAGAGTGCAACCTCTTAAGTTCGTGCCATAATAGATTTTCCTCCTCTTCATTATTTGATTACGTTTCATTTTTTTTTTGGAGTTCGGTCCTCTCGGTTTTGCAAGATGGATTTGCCTGAGCAAAGCATGGACCCTGCCTTGTACATAGCTGCAGTACAAGGCAAGATTGATCCATTTGAGAGTTGTGAAACTTCTCTTAATCAGCTATTTGGCTTTTTTAACTATTGTTAGACTTACATTTAACTCACTCCCAAGCAACTCTGCTTTTTTGTGACAATCTTTTAGCCATATACATAGGTGAAAATCATGTGTTTCATGAACGAAAGAAACACATTGACATCGACTGCCCTGTTGTGCATAAAAAATTACAAGTAGGAATTGTTAAACTTCTACCTGTATCATCTGCTAACCAACTGGCAAATTGCTTCACCATGTCCCTTCATGGTTCTGCCTTTCATTCTCTCCTTTCCAAGCTTTGCATCCAAGATCTATATGATAGAGCTTGAGGGGGGCTATTGGAAGATGCTCCTGGAAGATTCTCTCTTGCAATAGTTTGTGAAGTAGAGGAAAATTCCCCCTCCCCCATTCTATTTTTTTATTCTTTGTACAGTTAGAGAATTAGTTTGTTTGCTCATAGGCACGCGTACGCACACACATATATATACATTCCTACCCATCGTTTATTAAAATGAGAGAAGATGTTTTTTTTATTATTTTCATAAACAGATCCTTAACAGTTCAAAGAATCCTAATTTTACAATTAATTTTAAAAAATAAGAGCGATATTCTGATAAATTTTATTAAATTAAAAAAGAGTAATAGAAAGAAAGACAATCTAGCCTAACCCCATATTAGAGGGACAAAGAAACCTAATTCCGAAATACGACCATACATCACATTACCTATAGTAATTATATATTAGAGGGACAAAAAAAATCTTAGTTTTATTTTATTTAATCTTGAATTTATTTTATGTATTTTTTTTTATGTTTAATTTCTATTTCAATTTTTGAATTTTTGAATTTTATTTTATTCAATTAAAGTGATTGTGGATTTTTATTTCAGTAATTAGATTTAAATAATCAATAGGTGGATAATTGTCTAGTCTCTTATTTTTTTAGGGATTATTTACTGTTTTTCCACCAATAAAAAAAAGAGAGGAAATGATAAACAAAGAAATAGAAGGTTATTAGTTAATTTTAATTTTAGAATTTTGTTTTAAAAATTATTTTAATGTTAATAGACAGATAAATTATCGAATCTCCCAAATCTTAGAGATTGATGACGATTTTTCACCGATAAAATATATTAATTAAAATTCCTAACAAAATCTCCTATCTAATAGGGACTATTGTTAACAAAATAATAATAATAATAATAATAATAAAGAGAAAAATGAAAAAAAATAAAATTTTTAATAAAGTCTCATATTTGATAGAAACTATTGTTATTATTATTTTTTTTTAAAAAAAACATATATCATTAACATTCAAACAATCGGGATGTTCTTCGACACACCAGCTTGTGTTGAAACTCGAAAAGTGAATCCGATGTTTAAACCAACGTGTCTCCCGACAAAGGGGTTCGACGATCGTTTCAATACGATGCCACGCCTAAAAATAAAAAACCTAATTTAGCTTTAAACAATGGAGTTTAAATCAAAAAATAATTTGGCACAAATAAAACACTTTAGGAGATGAATTTAGGACTAAATTAGATATGATACCTTTTTACGAAAAGGATTTTTTGGGTGATTAAATATCTTCTTAAAAGCGTAACCAACTCATTATCATAAAATCTCCGAACCGAGTGTCGATTTTAGGTTCCTAGTTTCTTTAATACTAGGTGTCAACTCCAAACTTGTAAATAATGCTGCAAATAAATTCTACAAATTAATAAAACAGATTTTTTCAGAAGTCTCATCCGATGTCGGGTAACGAAAAAGCTATTAGTGACTTTGAATTAACAATTCCTTGCTTTAAGCTGAACTTATTTAATAATTCTTTGCCTGAAGCAGAACCGCCTTTTAACAATTCCTTCAATCTGAACTTTCTTAAGAGGTTAAAGCGCAACAAAAAGTAATAATAATTTCATCAAGTTGAAGTTATCTAACAATTCTTACCTTCAGGCTGAAATACCATAAAAGGTTAAAGAGGTCAGAATCTAGAAACTAAAAATTAAAGTGAAAGTAGAACACTGATGATGGTTAATTTTCTTTTTACGCCAATTATTTTTTATTTCAAGAATCCGAGAGAGGACTACAAGACCTACTTTCTCTTTTGTATTAGCTTGTTCCAGACTGCTGTTGGGCAGCAAAAGAATATTTTCACATTGAAGCCACGATTTATTTAATAAAAAACTTGTAATTGGATATCTTTTAAACGTACATAAAGCCATTACTATAAAGCTAGCTGTGTGTTCATTTGTAGAGCAACCTCTTAGGTTGGTGCCATAACAGATTTTCCTCTTCATTATTTGATTACATTTACATTTTTTTTTTTTTTTTTGGCGTTCGGTACTCTCAGTTTTGCAAGATGGATTTGCCTGAGCAAAGCGTGGATCCTGCCTTATACAAAGCTGCAGTACAAAGCAAGATTGATCCATATAAATTTTATCAAACTTCTCTTAATCAGCTATTGACTCCAAACAAAAACATAATTCTTCACGTCTATTTGGAAAACCAACGTACAGAACCGGAATCCACAGATTTTGTGGATCGAATTCTTGAAATGTGTCCACCTCTTCTATTGCAACGCAACATGAAAGGTGAAATCCCATTACATTTTGCGGCAAGTTATGACCTTCCCAAGGTAGCGGGAGTCCTCATTGATCGTGCAAAAGCTCTACCTTTTGATCTAGAAATCGGGCTTACAAAAGCAAAGAAGATGTTGAGGATGACTAATGAAGAGAAAGATACAGCGTTGCATGTGGCAGCTCAAAATTTCCATAGCAGTGTTGTGATTATATTGACTGAAGCGGACCTGAATTTTTATATTCCGCCAATACTTATGGAGAAACTCCACTTTGTCTCGTTACCAATAAGAGTAGTCTTTCCGGGTTTCCTGGAACAAAAATTCTTTCATGGTTTCATGGAACAAAATTAACATATAGAGAAGAGGTGATCGATATCATCTTAAAGAAGTGCAAGTTAATGGACTATAGTGGCCCCAACGGTAGAACAGCACTACATGCCGCAGTCATGCATAATTATCAGGGTAAGATTTTGTGCATGGGTGCGCAGCTTTTTTTATTTATTATGGGAGAACTCTAATTAACCCGTAAAAGACTACCAATGACCGACATTGACACAGTTATTTGATATATATTCATAGGGATGGCAATGGGCTGGGTACCCAGCCCATTAAGCCAATTCCTTACCCGGTTAACTAAAAAATATTATACCATTATCCTACTCATTATCCACTAAAAACCATTTATCTATTTCTTTACTCAATTTATATTCGTTATATCATACCTGCCCATACTCTGTCCATACCTATTTACCCGTAATTTTTTTTCTTTAAATTGAAGTTTTTTTTTCAATTTTTTTTCCTATTTTTTTTTTGTTACAAACTCTTTTTATCTAAAATCTTTTTATATATTAAAATTTTTATTAGATTACAAAATAAAAATTATTATTTTTATTATCATAAATAAATATGTACTAAGTTGAATAATTATTATATTTTTTTATTTTCTATAAATCAGTTTAAAATGAAGGATAAGGAAGGAAAATTGGTTATATATATATATATTATATTTTTTATTTCCCTGTTGCTGCTGTGGATTGAACCTCTGGATTATTATTATAATTAGTATTCTTATTATTGTAAGTAGTAGCGTTATTATTCACCACTGTAGCAGCAGTGGCAACAGACTGTGCTGGTGGTAGAGCTTCTACATCTGGAACCGTGAAAAGATCTTCATCACTCTCTTCATCTGCACCAAAATTATTATTCAATTAGAAAAATGGAAACCATTAATTAACAACACCATTATAATAATAATTACAATAATTAAATTAATATCCATAAGCACTAGGCCAAGCAGACTACAATACAAATATTGTATGTATAAATTACTCCTTTGTATATATAATTGTACAAAAAAAAAAAAAGGATTGTTTTGGATTATTTGTGGTTTTTTTTTTCAAATTTTTTAAAACAAAAAATGAAAAAATTTGTTTATTTTAAATTTTTGTTTGAAAAAAAATCAAAACTGACATAGCAGCTATTAAAAATGATTTTTGAAAAATTTTGACAACCAAAAACAAAGGAATGTATTTTTTTTCCCCTTTCCTTTGTTTATTTTAAAATTTTATATTTTAATATTTTTTATGTTAATAGGTAAAATATGAGTATTAGTAGGGTAAAAAAAGAGTACCCATGTTCATGAATAAATTATCCATTAATATAAATGGATAATACTATTTTATTCTTGTTTAACCCATTACCCATTATGATATTTTAAAAAGATAATTAACAGGTGGGCTGGATAGGATACCCATTTTGTGCCCGGCCCACTGCCAACCCTATATATTCATTATATTTTGTTTGTTTATTTAAGAGACAACGAAGAAAGTATTTAAAAAAAAAAAAAAAAAGAACAAACGTTGGCGAAAGCAGTTGATGAGAATGGGTGGTCACTGCTTCTTTACGCTGCCTATTTAAATAGACATTTAATTACGAAACTATTACTATAGTATGATGTGTCTTCAACCTATATTGTTGCCACAGACCAGAAGATCTCAGCTCTTCACAGTAGACAAATTTTTGCTTCCAGAAATGTATTCTTTCATGAAACCATCTTTCCTTTTTATTTTTCTTCATTTTCTTATCAGGATCCCACTCTCAGTTATCCCTCAAGTTCACCAGACCTGACTTCTCTTTCTTGTGATCCTATTATCCTATTAACTTTGATCATTTCTTTCCATCTGATACATCTTCTCCAACTCCACAATCTCATACTTCTGATTCAATGTCTGCTGCTCCTCTTCGAAGATCCACTAGACCTCATACTGCCCCATCCTACGTTCAAGACTACCATTGCAGCCTTGCAAACACCAACTGTCTCAATCCAATCCATCCCCTACATCAGGTTTGGAGTCGTTGTCATTAGGTAAACTTTCTTCACCTCACTCTCTAGATTCTGTTTTATCCTACACCAATGTCTCTCTGTCATACAGAGTTTTTGCAATTAACATCAGCACTCACTTTGCATCCACTACCTATAAATAAGCAATTAAACATTTCTGTTGGAGGGATGCTATGCAGGCTAAGATAACTGTTTTAAAAGATAAAAAAACTTGGAAAATCATTGATTTACCTAATTGGTTACAAATGGGTGTACAAAATAAAACATAAAGCTGATGGCTCCATCGAAAGACATAAAGCTAGGCTTGTGGCTAAGGGATACACTCAACAAAATGGGATTGACTACTTGAAAACTTTTTCTCCTATTGCCAAAATGACCACTATTAGAACCCTTCTTGCCATAGCTAGTATGAAGAACTGGTTTGTATAGCAGCTAGATGTCAGCAATGCCTTTCTTCATGGAGATCTACATGAAGAGGTGTATATGGAGCTTCCTCTAAGATTCTCTTCTTCTAAACCCAACCAGGTATGCAAGCTTCTCAAGTCTATCTATAGTCTAAAACAAGCAAGTAGGCAAGTGGTTTTCCAAATGCTCAAAAGCTTTACTACAGACAAGGCTTCAAACAAGCACTCGTCGGATCACTCTTTCTTTACCAAATCAACTCGCTTCGGATTCATTAGAACTCTAGTATATGTCGATAACATGATACTTGCAAGTGAAAGTAATGGATTGCATTGATTAGCTAAAAATGTTTCTCAACACTACTTTTAAAATAAAGGATATGGGAAATCTACACCTTTTTCTTGGTCCGGAAGTAGCTAGAATAGAATCGAGCATCAATCTATGCTAGTGACGGACACATGACCAAATGTTTATAGGAGCCAAAATAAATATTTATAAATTTATAATGGATTACACAAACTTATAAATATTATAAATAATATAACAAGTATATATTTTAAAATAGTCTCAAAATACAATCATTCAAAATAGAAATCTTTATTCTTTCGGATCACGAAAATCATTTATAAGTAAACCTATACTAAAATTTTCAACAATTTCTTTTTCAATATATACTAACAAAGAATCGAAAAGAAATTAATCTTTCATTTTGTTACAAATTTTGTTACGAAATTTAGTCTTGACTATGCTCATAGCTAAAAATGACCGCTGCGTGGTAGCCGTAAAAACCGAACAATAAGAATAAGTGTTATCACTCTATATACAAGTGGATAGCTTTCAAATTTTTTTATCTTCATCAACCATGGACACAAAATCAAATATAGTCGACAATGTTTTGAAATCAAAAAGATTTCGTACATGATCAAAATGTTCAAATTGCATCTTTAATTGCAGTATTTCATGATCGACAAGATCTTAAGGATAAAATTTCTTTATCAACTTACAAATGATATCAATCCTATGATATGCGCATCTCTTTAGGATAATTTTTTTGTGCTAAGTGAATATTTTCTATGTTTTTTAATGCATGAATAGTAACCTTTTATGCAAAATAAATATTTTGAGTATTTTAAATGTGTATGAAAAATGTTCTATTTGCGTAGAATATTTGCTTGAGGAGTGTTAGATTATTCTGTACCATTGGGTGAATTTTTTTATGTTTAGTGAATATTTTCGATACATGAATAGTATTTTTATGCAAATTAATTATTTTGAGTATTTTAAATATGTTTGAAAATTATCTAATGGATATGGAAAAATCATTGAGGTGTAAGGATATTCTATGAACTTAGGTGAATTTTTCTGTGTATAGAGAACATTTTCTACAGAAATAAGTATATTTTTACATTTATTTAAGCCTTCAAAATAATTATTTTGTGTAAAAATATACTTATTTATTAGCAGAGTTAATTAAAATTCCAATTAAAGCATTCTAAAAAAAAATCAATTAAAACATGAATTAGGATGATGTTATATTGGAAGTAGAATTGTGATAAAATAAAAAAGATGATAAAAGAATGTAGCATGGCATGGTATGTTTCATGAGAAAAAAAAACGTTTGATGTGGGGGGGGGGGGGGGCACGGTCCCTGTAGGGTTCTGCTTGGGTCCGCCCCTGATCTACGCCAGCGAAAATATCCTCTTGAGTTGCTTAATGACATTGGTTTCCTTACCTACCAAAACACCTATGCACCCCAAAAACACCATTGACAAAAGATGGTGATAATCCTCTAGAAGACATTACGTCCACAGAAGGTTGATTGGTAGACTTTTATACCTCAACACCACCAGACCTGACATCTCTTTCACTATTCAACAACTCTCTCAGTTTCTTGATCATCCCACTCAATCTCATTTGAATGCTACACATCGAATTCTAAGGTACATCAAGGCTGCTCCTGGATAAGGATTGTTCTTCCCTTCTGATTCCATTGTCCAACTACAAGGATTCTCTCATTTTGATTGGGCTATTTGCCCTACAACTAGAAAATCAGTGAGTGGCTTTTGTATCTTCCTTGGTAATGCTCTAATCTCTTGGAAACCCAGGAAAGAGACCACAATCTCTCATTCCTCATTAGAAGCTGAATACAAGGCCCTTGTAGTTGCCACATGTGAGATTTAATGGCTTTTTTACCTATTGGCAGACTTACATTTAACTCACTCCCAAGCAGCTCTGCTTTTCTGTGACAATCTTTCAGCAATACACATAGCTAAAAATCATGTGTTTCGTGAACGAACAAAACACATTGACATTGACTGTCTTGTTGTGAGTCAAAAATTACAAGCAGGAACTGTTACACTTTTGCCTGTATCATCTGCTAACCAACTAGCAAATTGCTTCACCATGTCCCTTCATGGTTATGCCTTTCATTCTCTCCTTTTTAAGCTTTGCATCCAAGATATGTATGATATAGCTTAAAGGGGGCTATTGGAAGAAGTTCCTAGAAGATTCTCTCTTACAGTAGTCTGTGAAGTAGAAGAAAATTTCCCCCTCCCCCATTCTGTTTTCATTTCTATGTTCATTCTATTTTTTTTATTCTTTGTAAAGTTAGATAATTAGTTTGTTAGCATAAATATACATATATATGTGCCTACCCATCCTTTAATAAAATGAGAGAAGATGTTTCTTTCCAATTTTTTTTTTCATTATTTTCATAAACAGGTCCTTAACGGTTCAAAGAATCCTAATTTTACAATTAATTAAAAAAAAAAAAAAACAAAAGCGATATGCTGACAAATTTTATTAAATTAAAAAAGAGTAATACAAAGAAAGACAATCTAGCCTAACCCTAAATTAGAGAGACAAGGAAACCTAATTCCGAAATAAGACCATACATCACATTACCTATGGTAATTATATATATATCAAGACCCGTGCACTCATGTCTACAGAGTACTAATAATCTCTAGTGGTAATTCTTGGAAATTATAAAAAAATTCTACAACCTACATGGTTATATGCTAAATTAGCTAATCTATCAGCCACTGCATTCTGTTCTCGCCATGAGAAATAAAGTTACCTGTCTAAAGCATTTGATACTGTCGGAGTTGCTGAATAAATTCCCATGGCCATTGAATTTTATTCAAGAGAGCTTTTACCGTCAGTGGCTGACAGAAAAGCAATTTAAAATGGATTAAATACATTTTATATTTCTATACTATTTCAAAAAATTCATTGTAATCCGTCTACTCAGAAATAGTAAATAACAAACTTTATATTATTAGATATCGATGCAAAATACTTTTTCATTAACTCCATTAGTCATATTGATCAAATTAAGTTAGTTGACTAATAAAAAGGAAGCATTTGGAGACTACTCCTGGGCTATCTGTAACTAAAAAATCAGCTACTAAATTCCCCTTGTTAATAATATGATTAAAGGAAATAGAACCCAACAATTTAATTAAAAAACAGCAATAGAGTTAAATAAAAAGATAAGCATAATTGACTAAATAAAAAATAGCTGCTTGTTCATTTATAGAGTGCTGCAGCCTCTTACCTTCGTGCCATAATAGTTTTTCCTGCCCTTCATTATTTGATTACATTTCAGTTTTGGATTTCGTACGTCTCAGCTTTGCAAGATGGATTTGCCTGAGCAAAGCATCTCCTACATGGATCCTGCCTTGTACAAAGCTGCTGTACAAGGCAAGATTGACCCATTTGAGAGTTATCAAACTTCTCTTAATCAGCTATTGACTCCAAACAAAAACACAATTCTTCACGTCTACTTGGAAAACCAAAGTAGAGAACCGGAATCCACTGATTTTGTGGATCGGATTCTTGAAATGTGTCCACCCCTTCTGTTGCAACCCAACTTGAAAGGAGAAATCCCATTACATTTTGCGGCAAGATATGACCTTCCCAAGGTAGCGGCAGTCCTCATTGATCGTGCAAAGGCTCGACCTTTTGATCTAGAAAGCGGGCTTTCAGAAGCAAAGAAAATGTTGAGGATGACTAATGCAGAGAAAGATACAGCGTTGCATGTGGCAGCTCAAAATCTCCGGAGCCGTGTGGTGGAGATATTGACTAAAGAGGACTCTAAATTTTCATATTCCGCTAATCATTATGGAGAAACTCCACTCTATCTCGTTACAAATATGAAAATTTTTGGGGGTACTAAAGTCAGAGCCAGGAGAATGGTGATCAATACAATCTTAAGGAATTGCAAGTTAGTGGACCATGGTGGCCCCAACGGTAGAACAGCACTACATGCCGCAGTCCTGAATGGTGATCATGGTAAGATTTTGTGCTATGCTGTATTCATTCATTATTAAGGGAGAACTCTAATCCATAAAGGACAAAAACTGATTCTAGATATTTTTAAAAGAGAACGAAACCAATGAAACAATATTGACACCCCTCGGGTTTGAGATTCAGTTTCTCTTCTTAAGATTTCGACTGTTTCAATGTCTGTTCTTTAATCACCTATTAATGTCCCCCTTTAAGTTACTCAAAGTAAGAGAAAAAAATTTTCCCAGCCTCTAAACTTTTTAAATTCGATCAAATAGAACCCTCTCAAAATAATTTGATGAGAGCAAATTGAAATTTGTTAATAGTTCAAATAATAACACGTGTATCATTTATATTTAACAGTATGGTTTATATTGAAAACAAAGAAAAAAAATATATATTGAAAAAAATAAATAAATTAGAAAGACTACAAAAGAGGACATGATGAGTCCTTGACTCATCCAAATAGAAAAATAGAATAATTACTAATTTATTTCTAATGATTTTCATAGTTTAAACTTCATCTTTGCATATGATTTTTAGTTTGATATGTTTTCTATTAT
Source organism: Dovyalis caffra (assembly GCA_963924115.1). NCBI lineage: Eukaryota > Viridiplantae > Streptophyta > Magnoliopsida > Malpighiales > Salicaceae > Dovyalis > Dovyalis caffra. Next base: position 1,498,254 of record CAWUPB010001178.1, on the reverse strand, counting down.
TTTTATAATCTTATATTTATATTTTTAAATAAAAATGATCTACATAGAATCATTTAGACCTTATTGAAACTAGAAGATTTTATATCATCAAATTATTTACAAATGTTCTATATAATCAAATTTTAAGAGTTGAGGGAGTGAAAAACAAAATTTTGTTAATTTATTCAATATAGAAACTTGGAGGGGGATATTGAAACAATCAAAACCTCAAGGTAACAAACTAGATTTTTTTCAAACCTGACCAGGGTAAATTGAAATTTAAGTGTGAGCTGTTGAGACAGGTTCAATAATGGTTTTATACTGTAACACATCTCCTTAGTAGAAATCATTTAATCTTAAAACTTGTATAGACTCGCTATTACTTTGTATTAAATTTTTTAATTTTACTTGATGAGAAGAATGAGATGGTAAGATTTACATTTGTCTATTTAATCATTAAGACTTTCATATATATATATATATATGAAACCAAAAATTTAATATGTAATAGTTGTAACAATTTATGATGAGCCTTCTAACAAAGATGAGGCCAAAATTAAGTTAGGTTTGTATCAAACAAATTAGCTGTGTTAATTATGCATTAATCATATTTTTTATTCATACAATATTTCTTGTTGATATTAATTTATTTTTATTTGTTTGTTACAGTCACCGTAAAAAAATTATTAAAAGAAGAGCAGAGTTTGACCCAAACAACCGATGAAAGTGGCTGGTCCTCGCTTCACTACGCAGCCTATTTCTCTTATTGGAATAGTACTTTGATAGTGCAACTATTACTAAAATGTGATGTAACTGCAGCTTATATTGTTGACACAGACAGGAAGAGAACAGCTCTTCATATAGCTGCCATTCAAGGAAATGCAAAAGCGATGGAAAAGATTGTTTCAGCCTGTCCAACTTGTTGTGAACTAGTTGACAATAGAGGTTGGAATGCTCTTCACTATGCTGTAGCTAGTACAAGAAGAAGTGAAGTATTTGGAAAGGCAGTAAAAATTTCTAAACTTAGCCAACTTATATATGAGAAGGATGACGAAGGAAACACGCCCCTTCACCTATTGGCTGCTTTCGGCAAAATTTGCTGGCTTCTTCTCCCATATGAAGTCCAAACTAGTAAAAGCAAGATGTGTGGTGTTAACAAGCAAGGCCTGAGCGTTGATGACATTTTAGAAGGAAATTTTCCCCAAAAAAAGGTAATCTCCTCAACTAATTAATTGTTAAGGTAATGCATTGAAATCACACATATGTAGCAAATTAACTCCTTTCTCTATGCTATCCGTTTATATAATAGAATTAATATGATCGATATAATTTTTATGATTATTGTAATTCAGACCTAAGTTATCTAAGTAACATTGTTATACCAAAACTTGTAAAGCTTAGTTATCTAATATTTTAGCCAAAACTTGTTGCAGAAGGAGATATTAGAATCGTTGGCAGATTTTGGTAATGGACCACGTGGGCGCATAGTTGTAAACAAAATTAAGGACATCTCTGAAATTCAGAAGGCAAAAGAGGGTCATCTAGTAACAGCAGTACTGATAGCAACAGTAACATTTGCCGCAGCATTTACCCTGCCCGGCGGTTACAAGAACGAGCAAGGTCCTAATCAGGGTACTGCAATTCTAATAAAAAAAGCAGCTTTCGTTGCTTTTGTTATATCTGATGCCATGTCAATGGTTCTTTCCCTTTCAGCTGTCTTTATCCACTTTTTTATGTCACCATTTAGACCAAATGTCCATGAATTTTTTGATGCGGCATCGCTTCTTACCCAGTTTTCCATGTTTACAATGGTGATCGCATTTGTCACAGGTACTTATGCAGTACTAGCACCTAGCTTAGGGCTTTCCATAACCACTATTTTTATTGGTTTGAGCTTCTTCTTCATTACTTGCATAGTGATTAGAAATAGAAATAGAAGGAGGTAAAGACTTTAGTGACCAAACTTCCTATATAATTTCATGTTACATTTTTTGTTCGCATGTAATATGTAGCAGTATTCAGAAATTGATTTTGGATGATTTGTCTAACTCTGGTATGATATTATTTTCAATTTTCTCAGCTATCCGACTTTATAATTAATAACTGTCAATTTTTCTTATGAAAGAAGAAATATAAGAAAGGAATTAGATGTGAAGGATATGAAGAGGAGAATCTTTAGAGAAATTATATGAAATTGATAGAAATAGAAGAGCTTATAAGCAAAGGCATTTATTATCATGAAAGTGACACTAAAAATGTTTTGAACTCTGACTTGAAATTTATGAACGTTGGCTGAAAAAATAATAACGAAAAGGACTTTATACAATTTGCGGGCAACCTGTAATAGTACGTACAAAGTAGGAACATTTATAATTCATCTACGGGTCTTTCTAGTGTGCATGCATTATGTTGTATTTCAATGCCTTTGTCTCTATAGTTATAGAAATTAAATCCATCCCTGATTTGAAATTACCAAAAAAAAAAAAATTATAAAAAACGTGCTTGATTTGAAATGATCACCTAATGAATTAATTATAAAAATCACAGTGAATATCATTATAATACATTATAATATTACGGGAAGTAATGGCGGATGTGGGATCAAATATTCATAAAGGTCAAAATAAATGTTTAGAAATTTATCATGATTTATGCAAACTTGATTAGTAAGCACTTATGGGTAAGATGAGGTCTAAGCATTAAGCCAAGCCACCTAATCTCAGAGGACTGTTTTGGTTTTTTTTTTTTTTTTTCCTTCCCTGTGAACGAATCTTGAAGGAGTTGATTTTGTATTTGATAGAAAAATTGTACGAGGTTACTAGAGGAGTTTAAATGTTAAAGGGATATATATATATTAGCATATTTTAGGAGATGAACAACAATAAATAGTGGCTCGTGATAAGAGTTTTAGACTTTTAACAAAAAGATTAAAGATTCAAATCTTACTTTTTATCCTTTTTTTTTTTTTCTAATTCTAAGAATGTGAAGGCTTGAAATCCTCAATTTTAAAACTAATCTATACTCATCGAAAATAATTGAAAGATTGTCAGTTCTCGTATTACTAAAAAAATTTAGAGATGAAAAAATAAAAAATAAAAAGGTTAATGCTTAACATTTGATTAAAGAAAATAATAATAACAATTCAACCTCAAGAAAGGTCATTTAAAATTTCAATAAAATTCTTTCATAATTTGGGTGAGAGGCAAGCATGAAATTGGGCTGGCCGTGTATAGGCCAAGCCCAAACAAGTTTTTCCACCATCCTTTTTATGAAGTGAAAGAGTTGTTCAGAGACCTGGGCTTATTTTTATTATGTCAAAATTTTTCATGGCCCAAAATCTGGTAAATTTTCTAAAGAAAATAGAGCAACGTCGAGTCCATGAATAAGTTTATTCATAAAAAAATCTTTATGAGTTAACAATATATGCTATAAAGGTTTAGTTAAATAAAACATATTTTGCAAAGATTGCAGCATTGGAAAAAAAAATGGAGGGGGGCCCGAGCCTATGTAGAAGTAAACATGGACCCGCAACTGATGGGAGGTTCATTTTTTAATTTTTGACAATTTGCCAATTAAGTCCCTCAACTTCCAAAAAAAATTTCAATCGTATGATCTATTTTTTTTAATTATGCCCTTAATTCATCCTAATTTTTCTTTCAATATAATTCCTATTAGCTTTCAATTTCAAACTGATTTAATGAGATTATGCCTCTAATTAAATGTATATTTTAATCTTGTGTTTCTAAATTTTTTTCTTTTTTGTTTTTGTAGTAAGTATTAACAAATAGATGGATAAAAAAAAACTAAAAGGGATAAAAATAGAGAAAAATATATAACTCAAAATTTAGGCTATGACAATTAATTTTAGGGATAGCAAGAAAAATATTAGAAAAAGAAAAAAATTTAACAAAAACAATCGATGAGAATGGATGGTCACCACTTCACTACGCTGCTTATTTCTCTTATTGGAATATCAATTCAACAACAAAATTATCGCTAGAATATGATGTATCCGATAAAGATAAGCTTTAACGTGTATTTATCTACATAGAAGTTAGATAAGAATCAATGTCCGCAAATAGAGTTAGTCTTTATAACGGTAACTCCAGACTTTCGCTTATTTACTATAATTGTAACTCTATCCTTGTAACTCTATTTAAAGAGTTCTTTGCAATACAAACCGAGTGTGTGTTAGCCTTGCAACTCATTCTTATTTTCTACATGGTATTAGAGCTACCCTAGGCCTAATAGTCAAATAAGCACGTCCTTCTCTCTCGTTTTTTTTCTTCTTTCTTATTTCTTTCCTATACTCGTTGCATTACAAGCAGCCTTCACTATAGCCAAAGAAACACATTCCTTTTCCCTTTTCTCGCCTAAACCATATAAACCGTGTACCCTTCTCTTTTTTCACTTTATCGCCACGTAACTCAACATCATAAAACAATAAATTTGTGACAACACCTACTCCAAATTCACCAAAAGCATGACAACCCCTATATATCGTGCATTCTTTTTTCTTAACCTTATCAACCCATTTCTATCCTACCAAATTATGACATCTTCATCTTCTTCCAAATCCACTGGATCTCCCCACCGGCACACCTACTCCTTCCATCACCCTAATTACTACTCTTCCTCATGTTCAATATTAGTTACTCCTCAAACTCAACTCTACAAACTACCTCCTATGGCTCACCCAAATCACACCCATCCTTCAAAGCTATAGGGTTTATGAATCATGTTGATGGCTCGAATCTCCACCACCTACCTAAATTAATAGGGCTCCTAACCTCACTTATCTCGATTGGTTTGTCAAAGATCAACTAGTCCTTAGTTAGATAATCACCTCTCTCTCTCTCGAAGGGGTCATCTCCCAAGAAGTTGGTGCCAAAGCTCGCTCGTAAAGCTTAGCAAAAATTGACTACTACCTATGCATCGAGATCTCGATCTCATATTCGCCAATTGAAATCTCAACTTCACCAACCGGATCATAAGAATGAAGACATCACCATTTATATGTAGCGTGCTAAACACGTCTCTAATCAACTTGTTGCCCTACAATATTCCCTTTCGAAAGATGATCTTGTTGATGTCATCTTAATGGTCGAGGATCCGCCTATAGGCCATTCACTCAAAATATCAAAGCTTGCCTTCAATCAATCGGCTTTAATGACCTATTTGGTCTACTCCTCGATGAAGAAATACAACCGAAAAGAAAGAATGATCTCTTTTCATCCGAAATCTTACCTACCACTAACTATGTTCAAAGGCGAGCAATCCACCTTTCGTGGAAGAGGTCGTTAAAGGGGATATGGTCGATCCTCCAACCACTCCTTCTCCCATTGCCTACGGTAACCATGGCACCCTATAGTTTCACATGCCCCCATAGCACCAACATGCTTTAACTATCGTGGCATCGGGCACCTCGGCTCTACTTGCTTATCTCTAAAGTACTCCAATGACACTCATCCACCACTCCTCCCTACTCCCACATCTCATCTCACCTCCACTCAAACTAGTCCAAAATGGATCCTTGATAGTGGAGCCAAACATCACCTCACAACCGACCTTGATAACTTAGCCATTCATTCCGAATACTTGGGCCCCGAAGAAGTCACAATAAACAATGATAAAACCCTTCCTATTTCTCATATCAGCTTCTTTTTCTATTAATCTAAAAAATCTCTCTTACAATCTTAGCCATATTCTTCAAGTTCCTAATTATTGTTAGAACTTATTATCCGTTTCTTTTTTTACTAGATCTAACCATATCTCTTTAGAATTTTTTCCTAATTATTTCTTAATCAAGGATTATCGTATGAAGAAAATCCTCCACAAAGGACCTCTCGGACAATAGACTTTACAAAATGCCACTTTAATTATCTCCCTTATATCGCCCTATTCAAGCACACTCATGCAATCTCACTATATGGCATGCTCAATTAGGTCATGTTTCCTTACGCACAGTAGCCAAAGTGTTGAGTCGATCTAGTATTTCAATTTTAGATAAAATGCAAACTCGTTATGTCATGCTTGCTCGCATTAGTAAAGCACATAAACTCTCCTTCTCTATTTCTACCGTTCGAGCAATTGCTCCTTTAGAAATTATTTGTCTACTTTATAGGGGCCATCTCTAATTCCATCTCTCGCAAGGTCAAAAATATTACATTGTATTTTATGATCACTATAAAAAATATAGTTGGATATATTTTTTTAAACTTAAATCGAAGTCCTAAGTTGCTTTATTAAATTTTGGCTTCTCGTTGAAAAGTTTTTCAACAAACCAATCAAAACCTTTCAAGCCGATTAGGGGTGAGTTTCAAAGCCTACCATCTTACTTAGCTCAAAATGGTATTGCACAACGTACCTCATGTCCTCATACACCATAACAAAATGGATGTGTTGAAAGAAAACATAGACACATTACCGAAATTGGCGAGTATTACTTCACCATGCATCCATTCCTTTACACTTTTGGGACCATGCATTTTCTACCATTGTCTACTCGTATTAATCATCTTCCTACCTTGTTACTTAATCATAAATCCCCACATAAAGTTCTTTTCTAAGAACCTCTTGATTATGGTTATTTATGTGTGTTTGGTTATCTTTGCTATCCATGACTTCGACCCTATGCTAAAAACAAATTGGAGCCTCATTCAAACCGTTGTGTTTTCCTAGGCTATAGTCTCTTGCATAAAATGTATAAATGCTTAGATATTGCTTCCAATAAAATATTTGTCTCAAATCATGTTATTTTTTATAAACAAGCTTTTCCATTCAAAGATGCCAAAAGGTGGTGCTTCCTTCATTATCAAGAGCCCAACACCACTACCCTCACCAAATTCAACTACCATTCTCTTAATTCCCCCACTACAATACATGTCCCCTACCGGTTCCAACTCATGCCACATCACTTCTCTTTCTTTCAAATGACCCACGACCTATCCCCGTCCAACCCGCTACACCACAATCGTGTCCAGACTCACGGATCCAGACTCATCCAACAAGACATCCCTAACACAAAATATCATCCAGCTAGATCGATCAACCAAGACTCGCTCAACGACCTATCCGCCCTAAACAACCTGGACCCGAATCAAACCCACTCTAGCTCTCGACCTACTAAATACCGCAAGCCTAGACTCCTAAGCAATTTTAATTCCATAACTCATTCCTTAACCCTATTTCCATTAGCCCCTACCTCTATTATACTCGTCTTCAACATTTGAGCATGCCTCCCACTAAGACGTCGATGCCACTACCACACCCCTACCTATAGATCGTTCCTATCACTCGACGTTAACTATGCCCACCCCGCTCCGACCAAAACTTAAAAGCGTTATCCCCTACCTCCCTCTCACCCAATGCTCACCCGAACCAAAACAGGGCACACTAAGCCTAAGACCTTCCTTAGTTCCTTTCTAACTACCGAACCATTCTCTTATACAATGGCATGCACGAATTCGGTATGGAGGCAAGCAATGAATGAGGAAATCGACGCCCTTCTCACCAATGGAACTTGGGATCTTGTTCTTTGCCCTCGAAGCTCCAAATGTGATTGGTTGTAAATGGGCTTACCATATCAAAAGGCCGCCCAATAGTGCTATAGATCATTATAAAGCATGTTTGGTGGCTAGGGGTTCCACTAGTGCCCGTGGCTTGATTATGTTGAAACCTTCGGTCTCGTGGTGGAGCCTAGCATAATTCGACTTATTCTTTCCTTGGTAGTAAACTACAATTGGAATGTGGAATAATTGGACATATCAAATGCCTTCCTTCATGGGCATTTAGATACACGAGTATACATGGAACAACCATCAAGCTTTGTGCATTCGTAATTTCCACACCATGTTTATGCCATCAAACGGTCTCTCTATGGCATTGGATGTGGTTTACTAGCCTTACCAACACACTCTATCCGTTGGGTTTTGTGGGTTCCAAAACGAATACATCCCTTATGATATTTGACCACACTATAGATAAAGCTTATTGTTTGATTTATGTTAATGACTTACTCTTAACCGACAATAATTCAAATCTCATCAAGAAGAAAATCGCCGATCTTCAAACTCAATTCCCTCTAAAGGCTCTTGGTCATGTCCACTACTTCCTTGGTATAGAAGTGACTAAAAGTAAGGAAGGACTTCATCCGTGTCAAACAAAATACATCCGTGATCTCTTGAAACAAGCCTTGATGCATGATGTCGCCATTGTGGCCACACTGGCGATCCCATTTAGGCCACTCCAAATACCTTTGTGTTTGACAATCCAACATTTTTTAAGAGTATTGTTGGTCGACTACGGTATTTGACTTTAACCGGATCTGGATGTATCCTTTGCTATCAATCATGTTGCTCGGTTTATGCATGCTCTTATAGCCGAGCACCTTGGAGCGCTCGTTAAAAGAATCCTTCGCTACCTCGAGGGCATCCCAACTCATGGACTCTTCATTTCCCCATCATCCTCTCTTCATCTTTCAGCTTACACGGATGCTAACTAGGGAGGAGACTTGGCTGACCAAAAGAGCACCATTGGTTTTACTATCTTTCTTGGTAGTAACCTCATCTCCTAGACTTTGCACAAGCAAAAAACGGTTGCTTGGTCATCCATTGATGATGAGTATTGGGCTCTCCCAACAATAACATCAAAAACTACTTTGCTAAAATCCCTCTTGCGTGAGATTGGTTTTCCTCTTCGATCATCACCACTCCTCCGGTATGATAACCTTTCGGCTATATATTTAATGGCTAATCTAGTGTTCCATGCTCGCTCCAAACACTTGGAGATTGATTTTCACTTTGTTCGGAACAAAGTAAGCAAACGTGAATTACTCATCCCATACATTTCTACCGATGACCGAGTTAACAAATGTAATAACAAAATTTCAACCCAAACGAAAATTCTTTCATCAAGTTGCCAAGCTAACCGTTCTTCCAATGCTCGACTTGAAGGGATGATGATAAGGATAAGCTTTAATGTGTATATATTTGCATAGAAATTAGATAAGAATCAATCTCTGTAAATAAAGTTAGTTTCTTGTAACAGTAACTCTAGCTTTCGGTTATTTACTATAATTGTAACTCTATCCCCGTAACTTTATTTAAAGAGTTCTCCGCGATACAAACTAGCCTTACAACTCATTCTTATTTTCTATAGTATATGCAGCCTACATTATTGACACAGACAAAAGAACAGCCCTTCACATTCAAGGCAATAGGAAAGCAATGGAAGAGATTGTTTCTTGTTGTCCGGTTTGTTGTGAGCTATTTGATAACCAAGGTTGGAATGCTCTTTATTATGCTGTGGTTAGTAAAAGAATACGTGTATTCAAAGTGTCTCTGAAAATTCCAAAACTTGACAGACTTGTAAACGGATACACACCCATCCATCTAATCCATGCTTCAGCGCTAAAGCATGAGCACTGGGAAAATTTTTTGAGGTCTCTGTGTAGGATATATCGTCTTAATGAGCAAAGGCTAAGCGTCAATCACATAGTCAAAAAAATAATTTTCTCGTGCACAGCTGGTAATCAATTCTCTATAACTAATTGTTGTGATTATGCATAATCCTATATAATATATATGTTTTCAGTACATCGCTCTTTTGCAAATCAAATTCATATATAAACTATTATGAGAATCATATATGTAAAATAATTATTTTCATAAAAACAAAAAGGATTATGAATCATGCAAACAATTTTTGGTTCTAATAAAGGTTCACATTTTAATTAAGTTTCTTTTTGGGATAATTTGGCTTATGTATAGCTTTTAATTTTACAACCAAATCAATTTTAGTTTTATTTTTTATGAGAAGGATGAGATAATTTTTATTAATCAAGTGACAAAGGCAAGAAGTCTCTAAGTACAAAATGAAACAAGATCAAGAAGGCCAAAAACACAGATAGAGCGGATCCAGTGTTATTGGATTGATGTCAGCTGACACCACTGATTAAAAAGGTTTGTTTGTCAAAAATATAGAAATATAAGATATTGACTCCACTAATTGAATGCATTTGATCCCACTAAAACACTATATATCCTCATAAATCTTTCTTGATTGCAAACCACACTAATATATTGTGGAGGCAAAAATAAAGGCTTGGAAGTTGATAGATGATATTTGATAATTAGCTAAAAATGATGGATCATTTACAATATTTTAGCCAAAATGTTTCGCTTGGACCAAGAGATCTTAAAATCTATTGACTATGTTGACAAGGGACCCTTTGGGTACATTACAATAGTTTTGTTTTTTACTTTTTATTATCTCTCTCTTATTTTTCTTTTCTCTTTGTATCTATCACTTCTCTACAAAGTATAAAATGAATATTGTTAATTACTGTAAACCAACTATTCGAATGCTATTGACAGTTTAGGCTAAATTTTTCACGTAAAATAACTTATTTTTAGAGTATGTATTACAGTTATTTAACTCCTATATTGTGGGTTAGGCAGGAGATGGAGCTGATGAAAACACACAATGTTGAGTTTTTCAAACTCTAAATCCATTCACAAAGGCTACACTAAAATAAATAAATAAATCTTAGAATCCATTGAAAATGTTTGCCCTGGACACCGTTTGGGAGCATTGTTGTGGAAGAAGAGAAAAAGGCAGGCTCGGAATACAATAAGAAACGGGAGGAATCCTTGGATAAAGTAAGAGAAGCTCATGTGGTAGTAGCAGCATTCATAGCAACGGTAACATTTGCAACAGCATTCACCTTACCTGGCAGTTACAAGAACGAACAAGACCCTAATCAAGACTCTGCAATTCTAACTAAAAAAAAGCTAGTTTTATATATAGCATGTGGTATATCAGATGCTAGCAATGGTGCTCTCAATTTCTGCTGTCTTTACCCACTTTTAGTGACAAAGTATTTGCGTTGGCCACGTTGTTAACCATGACTGCCATGGTACAATGCTTATCGCATTTATTCCAGACACTTATGCAGTGCTACCAACTTCAACAATTGTTTCATAGGTTTGAGCTTTTTCTTGTATGTGCTTATAGTGTTTCATTGGATTCCCGACCCGGATTACTGAGCTTCAAAGTGGGAGAATTAGCAAGATCCCTTTCAAGACTGACCTATGACTATTGCTTTGAAAAATAAATTCATTTGGGCCACGTTTCTTTCAAAAGTCTTCCTTTAATTGTTTACCACATTCCGTTGAACTTAACTTTCATCGTTTACTTTCAAAAGTCTTCCAAACCCAAACAAGAAGGAAGTTGATATTGACGGAAGTTATTGAAGCAAGAAGAGGTCAACTAGCATTGAAGAAGTCCATCGACAGGAACATGTGGGCTTTCAAGAGTATTGTGAGAGAGATATAGAGTGACTGCTGTAATTTCCAAGATTGGTTCCCTTGACTCTATGGTAACATTGCCATGACATCGTTCTCCACCTTTGAAGTGTTCATTACGCATTTTGCTTCTTATTTCCACAAATATGACCTGGCCCTATATTGCCTGCTCTGATAATTATGTTGCTTGTATTCCATATTCCACGAACCTGAGTCTTTCTAACCCAACACCAAACCACAATTAAGGCTATTAATTGTCTATTCCTGCATTTGCTATTCCCTTTCCAAGAAAAGACTCCATGAAAATAACAGAACTTGACTTCTGAGAGATTCAATACCTTCATTTTTTAAGGCAAGGAAGAGCATTTTGGGCTTTGGCTATCTGGTTTTCCTACTGATCAACAAATAGGCTCCATTTCGCTGCTCGATCCATAGGGATTCAAGCTTCAAATTTTCCTTTTAGGCCTCCTAAATGTTGCCAAGTTTCAACTAGTGTTTCATTCTTTCTGCTATAAAGAAACCTTTTCTCAATAATTCTCCACCTATTTCACATTTCTTGCATGCTTAAGTACTAGATGGCCTTTTCTATCTGGCATGTTTTTTCCTTTATTGTTATCTTGTACATTACTTCTATCACAGCCCAACAATTTGAGTACCGATACCATTTCTGTACGGATTCATCCACTTACACTACAAATAGTTCTTTCCCATCAAACCTCAACGCCACTCTCTCTTCACTTTACGCAAACGCTACACGCAGGGATGGTTTTTATAACACAAGTGCCGGTCAGAGTTCTGATAAAGTCTATGGCCTCTTCCTATGCAGAGGAGATACCTCCCCTGAGGTATGTCAGAGTTGCATCAAGGCCATCAGTGAAGAGATTGTGAATCGCTGCCCGAATAACAAAGAAGCAATTATATGGTACGATATGTGCATGCTACGTTACTCTAACCGTTCTATATTCTCTGTTTCAGAGGAACGTCCAAAAGTATGGATGTGGAATCGGAATAATATTGGAGATGTTATGAATGTAGATCAATTTAATGCTAGTTTGGGAGACTTGATGAACAAGCTTGTTACACGCGCTGCGTCTTCAAGTAATTTGTTTGCAATGGAAGACAGAAATGAAACTGCATTTATCAGGTTATATGGTCTGGTACAGTGCACTCCAGATATATCTCCATCTCAGTGCAGAATATGCTTAGCTGGTTGCGTCAGCGACATTCCTAGGTGCTGCAATGGAAAGCAAGGTGGTAATGTTCTCGCACCAAGTTGCAATATGAGGTATGAAATTTACCGTTTCACCACTGCTCCACCAGCTCCACCCCCTCCTGCAATTGCCCCATCTCTGCAAACTCCACCAGCAACCTTGTTAAATCCCAGTGGTATGAATATTATTCACTAGACTTGCCAAGGATAACATATCCATGCACCATATTACTGAAAAGCGATTCTCTTTTATGCAGGAGAAAGGAAGAACTCATCACGAACAATTGTATACATTACTGTTCCCACAAGTGTCTTTGTGGTGCTATTTTTCACCTTATGCTACTGTTATGTGCACCAAAAGGCAAGGAAGAAATACAACGCTACAGAAGGGGCAAATGGTATAGAAAACGTAGAGCGAAATCCTTCCAGTATTTGATTTTTGTTAGTGTAAATAATTTGCTATACCGGGTTTTTTTTTTTTTTTTTTTAACAATACTTTTCTATTTCCTGTAGTTGGGGATGGGGATGAAATCATTTCCGTCCAATCTTTACAATTTGCTTTGGGAACCATTGAAACTGCTACAAACAATTTTTCTGAAGAGAACAAGATCGGTAAGGGTGGATTTGGTGATGTCTACAAGGTGAGAAGTTAACATTGGCATGCTTTTCTGAATTCAATCGTTAAAACAAGTCGGTCTAAATAATCATTTCGTAAATTCAGGGAAGACTTCCTAATGGACAACAGATAGCAGTAAAGAGGTTATCAAGAAGCTCTGGACAGGGTGCAGGAGAGTTTAAGAATGAGGTCGTATTGGTAGCCAAGCTTCAGCATAGAAATCTAGTCAGGCTATTGGGCTATTGCCTGCAAGGGGAAGAGAAGATACTAATCTATGAATATGTTCCGAACAAGAGCCTCGACTACTTCCTATTTGGTTTGGCCTTTCTTAACATATACTTCGCATGTGCTGTTTATTTTATTTTCTTTAGCTCCATTCTGATTATTGAATTTTTTGACAAATGCATGAAGATCCTGCAAAACAAGGACTGTTGGATTGGTCAACTCGTTACAAAATCATAGGGGGATTGCTCGAGGCCTACTTTATCTTCATGAAGATTCCCGTCTTAGAATTATCCACCGTGATCTTAAAGCAAGTAATGTTTTGTTGGATGAGGAAATGAACGCCAAGATTGCAGATTTTGGTATGGCAAAGATTTTTGGAGGGGATCAAAGTCAAGGAAGTACCAGCAGAATCGTTGGAACATAGTAAGTGCTTTTAAGGCGTAATTCTATATTTTGTTACTGTACGCTATTATTCATTAAATCCTTATCTTTAAGTGCTTAGCAAATTGATTTCTTTAATATTCCATTGCTGGGCTTCTTTGTCTCCTAATTAAGGATCAATTCACAAAAATCCCTTGTTGGGAACTAAGCGGTGGGGCAAATAAAGTCTTAACACAATCCTTGAAAGAGACTAAAATCATTTGAATGAATTAGATTATAAATTAAAGGCACTAATTGTTGATGTTGTTTTTCTGCTTTGGATGCTGGTTGTTGGACGCTCTAGTGGTTACATGCCTCCAGAGTACGCAATGCAAGGACATTTCTCCATTAAGTCGGACGTGTACAGTTTCGGTGTCTTAATACTAGAGATTATCAGCGGCAAAAAGAACAGCAGTTTCTATCAATCAGACAATGGCCTGGACCTTCTGAGCTATGTAAGTGAAAATAGGAGAATTTTAATCTTGTTAATGTCATCAAAAAAAAAAAAAGAAGAAGAAGAAGAAGAAGAAGAAGAAGAAGAATGTTACGAGCATAGTTACTGATTTTTGCAGGCATGGAAACAATGGAAAAATGGGGCACCACTGGAACTGATGGATGCAAGCTTAGGAGAATCTTATTCCAGAAATGAGATCACTAGATGCATCCATATTGGGTTATTGTGTGTTCAAGAAGACCCAAACAATAGACCCACAATGACGACAATAGTTCTCATGCTCACTAGTTTGTCTATAACGCTACCTTTGCCTCAAAAGCCAGCACATTTCGTTCGAAGCGGGACCGGCTCCAGCTTACCGATAGTGGTGCCGGACTCTGACCAATCTACTAGCAAGTCGATGTCTTTGTCTGCTAATGATATGTCAATCACAGAACTATATCCTCGTTAAGGCATGTTAGTTCATACAGAGGATTGGAGAAGAAGATTTATGAATGCTGTAAGGTCTTAAAAATCAAACAATTATTTTCATTATTATTTTATCAGCTTCCTGATTCATTATGATATATTCACCTGACAAAAACAATTTAAATGAAAACTGCTAGTTCTAGAAGTTTACGATAGTGGACTTGAAGCCATTTTTATTGAATAAATTCAATGTCCTTTTAGTAAATCATGGTGTAATTTAGCTACAAAATCTAGAAATCTTATTCACCGATTTATGCCAGCATTAATGAGCGCATCTTGCTCAATTATGTCCTTTCTCAGCTGCTAATAACTATACCAAACTTCTCTAAAGACGCTTGTGAATACAGTTTTGTGCTTCTCGACTAATATTCAATTCACCAAGACTCGGCAGTAGAATGTTGTTTACGATGTGTTGAAAAGTCTTCAAACCGAATTGAACTGATGACACTTGTCATGTTACAGAATTCACGATCATCGTCGTAAACAACACTTATAAAACAAACTCTTTTTTGGCCTAACGATTCACTAAGTAAAAATAATTTTTACGCATCAGATAACCATGGATTTTTTAGGTTACATAATAAGAGTAATTAATTCTTCCCATTCATAATTACTAAAGGAACCTAAAATTATCAATACTCGAATTTTATTTTATTAACTGATGAAACTAACTGAATACATAATTAATAAATTAAAACTATTTGTAGACTCAAATAAAAGCTATAGGGACGAAATAAAGCTCCAGAAATATATTAACGAATTATCATATATGACTTAAATTTATAGACCTATAATATATTTAGGTCATTATATTTTTTATTTTATAAATGTTTTTTACTTTATAGGTATGAAGTATTTAAATTTTTTATGTCTCCATTTATGAATTAGTGAAAGATATAAATTTTATATTGAGTCTCTAGAATTCTTATATTTTTCTACTATCAAACTAATAAAACTTTCCTTTCAATTATGAAATAGGTAATTTATCGAATCACGTAAGTCTTGTATATTGATAATTTATTTATCTTTATCTTTTATTTATTTTTTGCCGTTATTTATTTTATTTTTATTGTTTGTCATAACACAAACGGATGCATCATTACTCTTAGAGAAGCACTCACCAGAAAAACTCGATCAGTTATAGCTCAAAGTTCAAATCAATTCCTACTAACCCAATAAATCTGAGGCATTGGAATTCAGTGTCTCAACCAAAGGGATGGATAGCACCTATTTTATCCATTTATGTTTTGTTTGAATAGATAGATGCATTGGATGCTTTAACTTAGGCCCTGCTCCTGAAGAGACATGTCAGGTTTAGGGTTTCGTTCTTGGGCTGAAACTGCACAGTTGATAAAATGCACATTGTGAACCAGACATGTTTGAATAATTGGGCCCAATGTCGTTATTTTTTTAAAAGACTTTATTTATAATGAAAGGAAGAAAGAGTTATTTCTAGTTCTATCCTAAATGACCGAATTTGGTAAATGAAAACGTGAGTTTGAAGTCTCTTTAGAGGGTTGAGGGTTTGCACATACAATTTCTCTAATTCCTCAGCTTGTGTCCTTCTCGTTATGTTTTCCACAGAAACGTTGGAAGCTATATGATCCAGTTCTTACGTCCTTTAATTTCTTGCTGTCTTCTTCATCATAGGCTCACCTCTTATACTCTTAAAATTTGACCTAATTGTCGCCTACTTGATGGCAAGGAATCAATTCTATAAATATACATCAGCCCTTCCCGTTTCGTCAATCAACAAGAACCCCGGCCATTCGTTGTCAATAAACAAGGAAAGTAGCACTAATCTAGCGAGTAATTTTTTTTTTTTTTTTTTTTTTTTTTTTTTTTTGGGAATCAAGAAAATTCAAAATTAGGAATAATATTGTCAAATAAAAATTCAAAGATGAATTATGGTATAAATTTCTTCTCATTCCATTGTGAAGACGGTCTTCATCAAAAAAATAATGTAAAAGTATGTAGCAACTCGAGGAATTGATTGATAAATACATAGGAAAAGCACCATGGAATTTGGAATATCTTCAAAAACTGCTTGTAGTAGTAGCAGCATTAACCAAGGCAGCAGTGGCTATTACCATCTCCTTTTCAATCCCAACAAACGCAAATTTACTGCGACTGCCATTCCTACAGCCCAAAAGGTACAGATTTAGTTGCTCCCATCATCCATGCTGTTTCTACTTTCTACTAACGACTAACTACTGCTTTACTAATTATTATTTCCTTGTCCTGTTTTTGATGGGCATGCAGTCCAGTAAAGAAGAGTTATTGGTAGTTGTTGGAGGTGGAGCAGCTGGAGTGTACGGAGCTATTAGAGCCAAGACTCTGCCTCCTAACCTTGACGTGCTTGTTATAGAGAAAGGAAAGCCTTTATCCGAGGTTATATAAGCTACTATATTTAAATTATAGAATTCAGTTTGCAGTAACTTGGGTGATTTTTTTGGCATACCAAAGAATAACAACAAAGACCAGCAAGAAACTGGAAAAGAAACAAGAAGTTCGAAACAAGCAACAAAACTACAGGCCTATCAGTATTCGAAATGACTAAAACCAAGCTATTAAGTCAGACAACCTATTGTTACTCTGCCTAGCAAGGCTGTCAGCAAACGAATTCCCTTCCTTAAGGAGACCACATTCAAGCCTTTGACCAGCATAGCAATTGAGCAACGCATGTTACCTCCTCATTCTTTAGCCATCCTGTAAGAGTTGAGGAATCAGACTAAAAAATCCAACCAACTTGCCGAGCTAGGGGAGAAGAAAATATGATCTTTAGGGCTTTCCTAACAGCCAAAGCCTGTGCCTCGTTTGATCAGCTATACCAGTTGGGCAAGAAAATATAAACATAAACTGCCCTTTCGTGATCTCTCAAAACACCACCCACTCTTGATTTCCCTGGCTTTCCTAGAGAGGATGCATCCAATTTCGATTTCAAGTAAAAATTAGGTGCTCATCTACATGCTTTGCCCAAAACGCAACAAGGTAAAGAAATCAAATGCCCAACATAATCCCAATCTGCAGATTTTTCATTGAAAGTTAGTTCGTTTCTAGCCAGGCATAATGACCAGAGAACTGACTAAAAGACTAATACCAAAGCTTCCCATGCTTCCCTTCTCTTGCAAACGAGCTCCACTATTGGGAAAGGCTGTCAACAGAGCATGGACCAATCCATGCACAACTCCACCACCTAAAGATACGACTCCAAATCTGCCACGCATCACGACAATATACAAGAGATGCTGGACTGATTCTGTTTCTGAGTTGCAAAAGCAGCAGATAGACTCTGCTAGATTACTGATATCTCCGCGCGCATACAAAAGATGATTTGTGTTTAACCTTTCTAATGTCGCAAGCCAAGTGAAGGACTCAAACTTTGGAAGTGCCATTGACTTCCAAACATTAGAGCAGATTTCGCTCTGAGCATGCAGCAAAAAGTTATCCATGATTCTACTACAAGATTTAACAGAAAACAAACCACACTGGTTTGATGAATCCAAACTAGCTAGTGACCATGTTTCATTTTTTGGTAACTGTTTCACTTTTAGTTTCCCTTTGGCTTCTTTTCTAATTTCGTTTTCCTTTGTCACCTTTCTCCGTTCATTTTTTTCTTCTTTTCTAATTTTTTTTGAATAACCGGGGATTAGGGCTTCTCCGAAATTCAACTAAAAAGTTCATGCTAACAAATGATCATCAACTAGCTTCGTCGGGCACAGGATTGAGCAATTTTCTTAAGAACTTATCAATGACTCAAATTCACTAAAAAAAACAAGAAGTCACAAACAATGGCCCATGATTGATCGTTGGATCATAGGCATTGTCTGTGTTTACCAGTTTTTACAAGGGCTATTGATGATTTTGGATTAACAATTCCTTACTTTAAACTGAACTTATTTAACAGTTCTTTACTTGAAGCAGAACTTCCTTTTAACAATTCCTTCAAGCTGAACTTCTTTGAAACGTTAAAATGCATAATCTAGCAACCAAAAATTCTTAATTACTTCAAATTGAACTTAATAATTCCTTACTTCAGGCAGAACTTCCTTTTAACAATTCCTTCAAGCTGAAGTTCCTTGAAAGGTTAAAGTTCAGAATCTAGCAACAAAAATTTCTTAATTTCTTCAAATTGAACTTACTTAACAATTCCTTACTTGAAGCAGAACCTCCTTTTAACAATTCCTTTTCAAGTGCAGAATCTAGCAACAAATAATTCTTAATTTCTTGCGGAAGTTACTTAACTATTCTTTACTTCAGGCTGAACTTCTCTAAAGGGTTAAAAGTGCAGAATCTAGCAACAAAAAAGTGAAAGTAGAAGACTGATGATGGTTAATTTTCTTTTTTCTACTATTATTTTTTTTATTTCCATAATCCTACAAAGGACTTCATGACCTCCTTTCGTTTTTTATATTAGCTTGACTTTTACTATGAAAACAATTGTGTGTTTAGTTGTTGTATTAAATAAGAGATTGGATTCCATCCGAAAAGAATCAAGCTATGAGATTGTCTCTTGTGCAGTTTTAAGGCCTTCACTAGAGCTTGCCATAACCACTTGTTTGGCTTGTTTGAGCAGCTGCTTCATTGTGTTTATGGTGATTAAAGGATCCTGCTATGGAAATGGAAGATTCAAAAATTACCTTTCGTAACCTATCTAAGACATTCATACCTTTTCTCGTTACATGGTTTTGAATTTGGATTTTTCCATTTTATTCATAACTCGAAAATACTGCATGATTATTAAGAAAATTATTGTAAATTTTTGGTTCAGGCATTAATCTTTTATGTAGCCATGATTTTGGATGACTTCTTGTCAAAACTCTCTTATGATCTTTTTTTTTTTTTTTCAGTTTCTTCTATTCGCAGCTATCCAACTTTTTGAACAAGAGCTGCAACCAATTAAATGCTATAAAAAATTTATTAGGAAAAAGTTCAATCACAAAAACCAGTAATAAATTAAATAGTCATTAAAGATATTCAAGGCGTGTAACTTTGAAAAGATTAAGGAATTGGACTCAGGACAGTACGTACTAGAGTAGCTGACATTTAAAGCTTATGTTCATTAACTCGATCCATCAATTCTTAGTTACTGATCACTGGCTCAAAGTCATTAATTACGTTACTATCGATTAAAACAAGGTAATTATTGGTCAGCTAGTAAGTTTTGGCAACTAATTGATTAATCTTGGCTCATAATCTGCCCTGCTTTTTCAGTATCCCACTCCTCAAAAAGTTGTGGATAACAATTCCTTGCGTGTGCGTTTCGCGAAACTTGCTTAAACACAGAATCTTACAATTCCTTATTTCTTATCTCTTTTACTGCAATACTTTTCCTATAAAAAAAAACTTCTTTTTCAGTTGTAGAATGCAACCCCTTACCTCTGAACCATAATAGTGTATCCATCATTTTCTTAAATTTTCATTTTTGTACATTCTTGACTGTACATGATGGATCCTGCCTTGTACAGAGCTGCAGCAAAAGGCAACATTGATCCATTCGAGAATTATCAAACTTGTCTTAATCAGCTCATGACTCCAAACCAGAATACAATTCTTCATGTTTATTTAGAAAACCAAAGTAAGCAACTAGAATCCACTGATTTTGTTGTCCAAGTTCTTGAAATGTGTCCACCATTGTTGTTGCAAGTCAATATAAAAGGAGAAAACCCATTACATTTCGCAGCAAGATATGGGCATGCCAACGTAGTGAAAGTCCTCATTAACCGTGCGAAAGCTCTACCTATAGATCCAGAGAGCAAAGTAACAGAAGAAAAGAAAATGTTGAGGATGAAGAATGTTAAAAAAGATACAGCGTTGCATGTGGCATCCCGATTTATCCAAAGCCGCGTGGTGAAAATATTGACTGAAGAAGACCCTGAGTTTTCATATTCCGCCAATGTTCATGGAGAAACTCCACTTTATATCGCTGCTAATATAGAGTATTATTTCTCTGAAGAAAGGAATAATGATAGAGCAAAGGTGATCGAGGAAATCTTAAGAAATTGCATTTCAGTGGACTATGGCGGCCCTAATGGTAGAACTGCTCTACATGCCGCAGTCATGGTGGAAGATTATGGTAGGATAATTTTGTTATATATGCCTGCGTTTTCTTCATAATTAACATCTCTTTATTTTAAACTACTAGAAGGTTTTCTGTGTTTAAGTATTGGATATCTGTTAATTCACATAGGCACTATAAAATCTCTTGTGGTTATAGAGGAAAACAGTTGAATGGATATATATATATATATATATATATGGTATCATAGATCAAATAGAGTTAGTGTAATTAAGACAAACATGATTATTGTAATTTGTTTGTAATTTTTTTTTTGTTTTGTTTTTTTTTTTTTTTGCCACTTTCTTGGTGGCTTTTAATTTAAACTTATTAATTCTCATAATTAAAAAAATGATTAAAAGAAAGTCAATAATTAATAAAAATAACAAAATAGAATTAAAAGAAAATATAAATAGAGACGAAAGAGCTCAGAAATGAAATTTAATTATAGTGAGTGAGTCCTATCATCTTTTCAAATTAAAGAAACAACTAAGTTATGTTTTCTTTTTTTGTTGCTTTCAGAGACGGCAAGAAAAATATTAGAAAAAGAAAAGAATTTGATAAGAACAACGGATCAGAACGGATGGTCACCACTTCACTATTCTGCTTATTTCTCAAGCTTTTATTTACCCAAAGTATTACTAGAATATGATGCGTCCGCAGCCTACATTGTTGACGCTGACAAGAACAGAACAGCCCTTCATATAGCCGCCCTTGGAGGCAATGTGGAAGCAATGAAAGAGATTGTTTCTTGTTTGTCCAGCTTGCTGTGAAATAGTTGATAACCGAGGTTGGAATGCTCTTCATTATGCTGTAGCTAGTAAAAGCATATATGTAATAAAAAAGCCTCTGAAATTCCAGAAATTGACAGACTTAAAACTGAGAAGGATGACAAAGGAAACACGCCCTTCCATCTAGTTGCTGCTTTAGCGTTCAGACAAGTGGACTGGGGCGAGTTTGTATATGAAAGTAAAATGGATAAAGAGATGATATGTGGTCGCAATAAACAAAACCTAAGCATCAAAAACATATTGCAAGGAACTAATCCTGAGATGCAGGTAATCCTCTATAGCTACCTGTTGTGACTCTCTCTCTCTCTCTCTATATATATATATATGTAGAAGCACAAATTCTTTTTTAAAAATTGATTGACCATTATAGCCCATTATAGCCTTAATACAATACTAGATCATAGTATACTAATAGTAATAAGTAAATTCAGTCTCATCTCCAATTAAAAAAAAAAAAAAGAACAATAATGGTAAATTTTGCAAAAAAAACAAAATTACCAATTTCTATAAAATATGCTACTTTTATAATCAATCCCATTTATTATTATTATTATTATTTCTATAAAAACTTATTTAATTAAAATAAGAAGCTGGTTCACAATAATATAATGTTAGGCGAAAAACTTTTAGTAATTATTTTTTAAAAGAGATATGTATTTATTATCCTAACTACTAATTATCAAATTTGAAAGATAATTCAATTTATGATCCCAACTTTTACTTAAATCCAGTTAATCCTCTATAACTTACTGTTGTGATAATGCAATACACACACACATATATATATATATATTTGACTATCCAGTAGTATTGTAAAAAAAAAAAAAAAAAAGGACTTAATTGCAAAGTTCTGGAAGCAAAAGGAAAGGCTTGGAAGTTGATATTTGATAATTAGCTAAAAATAATCGATCATTTACAATATATTAGCCAAAATGTTTCATTTGCAGAGAGAGATCTTAGAATCCATTGAAGATGTTGGGAGTGGACCCTTTGGACGCATTGTTGTGGGAGAAGTAAAATGGGCAAGCTCAGAGGACAAAAAGAAACTGAATGAAATCTTTGATAAAATGAGAGAGGCTCATCTAGTGGTAGCAGCGCTCATAGCAACGGTAACATTTGCAGCAGCTTTCACCTTGCCTGGCGGTTACAAGAACGAAGAAGGCCCTAATCAAGGCACGGCAATTCTTACTAAAAAAGCTGCTTTTATAGCATTTGTCATATCAGATGCAATAGCAATGGTGCTCTCACTTTCTGCTGTCTTTACCCACTTTTGTTCGGCAGCGATAAATCGTGCTCAAGCTGTTGCTGAGATTCAAACTCTCCTATTATTAGGATTGGCCACGTGGTTAACCATGATTGCTATGGGCGCAATGGTTATCGCATTCATTACAGGCACTTATGCAGTGCTAGCAACTTCCTTGGGGCTTGCCATCACCACTTGTTTCATCGGTTTGAGCTTCTTCTTTTTTGTGTTTATAGATGGTTGCATCTTTCTTATGCCTCGAAGTTGGAGAATTGCACTGCAATGGTTCGTCTTTTATCATTGATCTGTAATTTTCAAATGTTTTTTGTATTTTCCTTTTAATTTAATTGATGAGTGCAAAACTTGAATAAATGCGATCAACAACCCATAAAAATGATAAAAATATTTCTAACAAACTCAATTTTTCATTATTCCTTAAATAACATTAAAAACGATACTGACTCGTTTGGACTTCATTTTTCATGTAAAATAACCTCCTTAGGGCTTGCCAACACGACTTGTTAATCGGCTTGAGCTTCTCCTTGTTTGTGTTTTTAGTGTTTAGGGTCATAAATTCATACCTCATTTATTTTTCTATTCAAAAAAAAAAAAAAAAAAAACACAGATAATTCCATTATAATCATCAAAACCAAATTACCCCAAAGCAGCATTCACCCAACCTGGCAATGGCAAGCACAAAATAAGCCATGATCCAATTTTTAATTTTATTACGCATTTAACAATGTTTTCCATGTGTATGATCATGGCTTTCCTTCAGCAGTTCTACCAACTTTACAGCGCTTCTCCCAATTAATACCCACTTTGATTTCAATCACCGTACAGTTGAAGATGGCACTGTTATAACTTGTTTTAGGTTCTCCCTGATAAACAGGGACATGGCTCCACTACAACTAGAACAAATTGGATGGTATCATCAAAGTCAATCTTACAAAACAATTATGTTCAAAACAAATATTGTCATAGCCAAGTTTCAAGAACCTTAAATACTCCTACAACATATTTCTTTATGCATATGAAAGAATACTATTCAAAAACAATTCATAAACAAGGGGAAAATAGTTCTAAAAAACAATTCAATAAGATCTATAAATTAAAAAGCTCCGAGATATAACGCTCTATCAATCAAGATTTATCAGTAGCAGAACTGGCATTAAAGCGGTATATTAATCATCACTGTTAAATTTCAACCCAAAGAAAAAAAAAAAAAACCACAACTTAATAAACCAAACAAAAATTCCCTATATCCCTATGTGGAAAGGACTGGCTCATCTCACGAAATTCAATCATTTTTTTATCTTTTTGCTTCATTGAGTTCTCTTAGAAGCGCGGATAAATCCAATTTAATCATCGTCAACAAATTCAATCGCACAAAACAATCAAATCTTGATAAATATGGAGGGAATTCCTAGGTTGAAATCCTAGCTATTCTTAGATAATTTGTGAGTTTTTAACTCTTATAAGCGCCATCATTACATGTGTTTTTCCCAAAAAAAAGAGTTATCCCTTACGCCAAGCTGAACTTCCTTTTAACAATTTGCTTATTTGAAGCAAAACCTTTTTTAATAATTCCTTCAAGCGGAACTTCCCTTAAAGATAAAGCTCAGAATCTAGAAACAATAAAAATAAAATTAAAGTAGAAACACTCATGATGGTTAGTTTCTTCTTTATTATTACTTTTCATTTCCAATAATCTATGAAAGATAGTACGACTACTTTCTTTCTTTTTTCTTTTATTAGCTTGTCCCAGACTGCTGTTGGGTAACCCAAAAAAAAACAAGATTTTTAAATGGAACCGTCGATTTATGTAATAAATTTTCAATTTTTTTTTTAATAAGATCTAGCTATACTGAATTGATAAAAAAAGAAAAAGGAAATAGCTAGCAAAAAGCTGATAAAAAAATAAATAAATTAGATACAACCAAGTGAAGAATTAGTTAAGAGGTCAACTAAAAATTACATCCAATCTATAAAATTACCTCATCATCTATGAAGACTATTTTTTAACTAAAGAACCAGTCATTGAATTCACTTTAGTAATGATATGATTAGAGAAAACAGAATTTAAAAATTTAATAAGAACAACAGTAGAGTTAAAGTTAATCTTTTAAAGGTACGTAAAAGTTCTATTATTATAAAATTATCTCTTATCTCTTTCAAAGCAAGAATTTTCCTATATAAATAACTGCTTGGTCAGTTGTAGAATGCAACCCCTTACCTATGAGCCATAATAGTCTATCCATCGTTTTCTTATATTTTCATTTTCGTACATTCTTGACAGTACATGATGGGATCCTGCCTTGTACAGAGCTGCAGCAGAAGGCAACATTGATCCATTCGAGAACTATCAAACTTGTCTTAACCAGCTCATGACTCCAAACCTAAATTTAATTCTTCATGTTTATTTCGAAAACCAAAGTGAGGAACCAGAATTCACTGATTTTGTTGATCAAGTTCTTGAAACGTGTCCAGCATTGCTGTTGCAAGTCAATTTAGAAGGAGAAACCCCATTACATTTCGCAGCAAGATATGGGCATGCCAAAGTAGTGAAAGTTCTTATTGACCGTGCGAAAGCTCTACCTATCGATCCAGAGAGCGGGCTAACTGAAGCACAGAAGATGATGAGAATGAAAAACGTAGAGAAAGATACAGCGTTGCATGTGGTAGCTCGAAATAGCCGCAGCAATGTTGTGAAAATATTGACCAAAGAGGACCCAGAGTTTTCATATTCCGCCAATGATCATGGAGAAACTCCACTGTATATCGCTGCTTCTGTAGGCTATCGGATGGTGATCGAACACCCTACTGCCAGCAAACTCCTACAGCACCTCCTAGACATCCACTCATCACCCTAAACCAAGCATTTCATACATGTATCTACAGAATTCACAGAATAGGATAGTTAGGCTGGGGAAGAGGAGTTCCAAAATTGAAAAGAAAAAAAAAAAAAAAAACCTATACAGACAGTAAGAGAGAGAAAAAAGAAGCCAAAAATAAGAGAGGAGGTGTTGGGGTGGGGTGGGGGAAGATAGAAGAGAAACAAAAATTTACCTAATTGCGGAAGCAACAGCACTTCTCCATCATCAACCTCAACCCCAATCTATTGAGGTAGTCCACCCTTTTTATCCTTTTCAATGTAATTTTGACAGTTATTATTATTATTATTATTATTGGAATTTCGGGATTTTGCATTTTGATTTGAAATAGAGGTTGGGGAATTGAAAGAAGGGCTAATTAAATTTAGGTAGGGTTTGAATTTGGGGTTAAACCCCAAATTGAAGCCGAATTGGCCTCAATTGAAACCTAGGGTTCCTTCAATTTTTTTAAAAAAATTGATTTGGGGTTTCTAGAAATTGGTTCCTAATAAGTGGGAATTGGCTTGATTTCAAGAGAAATTAAGTCAATTAACAGAAAGTTTTGAAGAACTGGAAAATTAGGGTTCGCCAGAATTGAGGAAATTTTCAAAAAAGGGGTTTTGATCTAACTTGAAGAGGGGGATTAATAGAGTGAGAGGGAAGGAAGGATTGAGAGAGAAGAGGGGAGATCTCTGGTTCGTTCTCCATGGAGATTGGGGCAGATGAGGGTGAGGAGAGAATGAGAGAGATTCGGGAGAGAGAGAAAGAAAAAGGAGAACGATGGAGAAGGAAAAGGGAAGAGAAGAGAAAGAAGAGGAAAGGAAGAAGAAAGAGAGAAAAAGAGATGGAGGGACAAAGACGAACCAGTGAGGGAGATCGGGTGAGATAGGAGAGAAGAGAGAGGGTTTTGATTCGATTTGATTTAGGGGAAAATAAAACTTGTGTTTGTTTCTTTCGGGTCCAGCTGAAAGGAAAGCATGGGTTGGAGCCCAACCCATCCGAGGCTGGACTAGGCTGTTTCTAGCCCAAAAAAAAAAAGAATGAAGAAATTTAAGTCCAGCCCAGCCTGAACCCTTCTAAAAAATAAAAATAAAAAAGATTTAAAAAAATGTGTCTTAGTTTTAAATTTTAAATTTATTTTTACGCATGTTTTTTATTTCATATTTAATTTAGATGTTAAATTATCTTTAATTATTTTACCTAATTTAATTTTAATCTTCAATTTATTTTATGCACATTTGTCGAGTTTTATACTTAGATCTTATATTTTAATTTTTTGTAATTATTTTAATTAAATTAATTTTAACCTTGAATTATTTTATGCATGTTTATTATTAATTTCGATTTCAGTATTTGCATTTTCTTCAATTTATTTAATTAATATAACTTTAATTTATTTGTTTAGTAATTAGATTTGGTAATTAAATAGGTGGAGGATTGTCAAGTCTCCTAATTCTTTAGGGACCAATGACGATCTTCCATCAAATAAAAAAATGAAAAAGAATAAAAATCATAAAAATTTTAACAAAATCTTTTATCCGATAAAGACTGTTATTAGTCAAATTTATTATTATTATTATTAATTCGGGTGTTCTCCAACACACCAACATACCGATTATGTCGAGACTTAAAATGTAATTGTCATCATGGAGAAAGAAAAGGGAGGAGAAGAGAAAGAAGAGGAAAGGAAAAGGAAAGAGAAGAAAAGGAGATGGAGTGACGAAGACAAACCGGTTCTAATTTGTCTCTAAAGGTGGAACAGAGAAAGAGAAGAGAGAGAAAAAAGAGAGGGAGATCAGGTGAGATAGGAGAGAAAAGATAGGGTTTTGATCCAATTTGATTGTGGGGGAAAATAAAACTTATGTTTGTTTCTTTTGGGTCCAGCTGAAAGGAAAGCATGGGTTGGGCCAAGCCCAACCATGCGAGGCTGGACTGGATTGTTTTCAACTTAAAAAAAAAAAAAAAGAAGAATTTGGGCTAGACTCCTTCTAGCCCAGCTTGATCCCTTCTGAAAAAAAAAATGTCTGTCTAAGTTTTAAATTTTAAATTTATTTTTATGCATGTTTGTTATTTCATATTTAATTTAGATGTTAAATTGTCTTTAATTATTTTAACTAATGTAATTTTAATCTTGAATTTATTTTATACATATTTGTCGAGTTTTATACTTAGATCTCATATTTTAATTTTACGTAATTATTTTAATTGATGTAATTTTAACCTTGAATTATTTTATGCATGTTTTTTTATTAGTAATTTCGATTTTAGTATTTGCATTTTCTTTAATTTATTTAATTAATGTAACTTTAATTTATTTTTTTTTAGTAATTAGACTCGTTAATTAAATAGGTAGAGGATTGTTAAGTCTCCTAATTCTTTAGGGACCGATGACGATCTTCCATCAAATAAAAAAATAAAAATCATAAAAAAAAAATGCATTTCATACATGTATCTACACATTTCGAGAGGATAGGATAGTTAGGGTCAGGGAAGAGGAGTTCAAAAATTGAAAAGAAAAGAAAAACCTAAACAAACGAGTAAGAGAGACAAAAAAACAAAGGGGAAAAAAGAGAAAAGAGAAACAGAAATTTACCTAATTGTGGAAGCGAGTAACACTTTTCCATCATCAACCTCAACCCGAATCTATTGAGGTAGTCCACCCTTTTTATCCTTTTCAATGTAATTCGATAGTTATTTTATTATTATTATTATTATTATTATTATTATTTTGAGATTTTGCATTTTGATTTGAAATTGAGCTTGGGGAATTGAAAGAAGGGCTAATTAAAGTGAGGTAGGGTTTGAATTTGGGGTTAAACACCAAATTGAAGTCGAATTGACCTCAATTCAAACCTAGGGCTCCTCAATTTAGATGTTAAATTGTCTTTAATTATTTTAACTAATGTAATTTTAGTCTTGAATTTATTTTATGCATATTTGTCAATTTTATATTTAGATCTCATAGTTTAATTTTCTGTAATTATTTTAATTAATGTAATTTTAACCTTGAATTATTTTATGCATGTTTTTTATAATTAATTTCGATTTCAGTATTTGCATTTTCTTTAATTTATTTAATTAATGTAACTTTAATTTATTTTTTTAGTAATTAGATTGGTAATTAAATAGGTAGACGATTGTCAAATCTCCTAATTCTTTAAGTACCGATGACGATCTTTCACCAAATATAAAAATTAAAAAAAATCATAAAACTTTTAACAAAGTTTCCTATTTGATAGAGATTGTTGTTAGTCAATTTTTTTTTTTAATTAATTCAAGTTTTCTTCGACACTCCAACACACCGATTATGTTAGGACTTAAAAAGTGGATATGATGTTTGAACCGATGTGTCTCTGTTGAAGGGATCCGACGATTATTTCAATACGATGCATGCCCAAAAATAAAAATTCAGTTTTGAAATAAAGGACTTGCAATTTAGACAAAGGTTAATTTTTGGCAAAAATATATTTTTTCGAGGAGATAAATTTTAAGATTAAACCAAACATGTTATCTTTTTTTAGAAAGGACCTTTTTGGGTGATTAAATGACTTCTAAAAAGCATAACTAACTCCTTATTATAGAATCTCCGAACTAGTGCCTATTTTAGGTTGCTAGTTCTTTCAATATTACGTAACGACTCCAAATTTATAAATAATTTTATAAATAAAAATTTCATAAATTTTTTTGAAAGTCCCATCCGACGTCGGGTAGTGACAAGATTATCCATACTTTACATTATTTATGCAATAAAATGACATTGTTTCTTTTTTCTTTTTCTTTTTTTATAGTTGTTTCACTTTTACTTTCCCTTGGGCTTCTTTTCTAATTTCGTTTTCCTTGGTCACCTTTTCAGGTTCATTTTTTTCTTCTTTCGTTTATTATTATATGTTTTTGAACATGCTTAAAAATTGATCACAAGTAGCTTTGTTGGGCACTGGATTGAGCAATTTTCTTAAGAACTTATCAAAAGCTCAAATTCACTTAAAGAGCAAGTGTCATGAACAGTGGCCCATATGGATCGGATATAAAATAGGAATCTTACCCAACCTAAGTTTAATTACTCTTTAAAAATATTTTAATGGATAATGAATTAATTATGAGTAAAATAATATTATCTATTTATGCTAATGGATAATTTATTTATAACATGGATACTTTTTTTTTTTACCTATTAATACCCATCTTTTACCTATTAATATTACTCATAGTCACTGCAATTTAAAATGTACCATCTAGTTGTTTAACAAAATATTTCAAACGATAAAAAAATGTCCAATTCAAAGAATAATGTTGCATATATACTTCAATTTCAATGCTCAGTTCTTTTGCAAACCAATCTAATAGAGAAGTTTTTTCTTTGAATCAACTTTTTAATTTTTTTCTTCAAGAGGAGAGGAGAGGGATTGTTCCAAATATACTTCAATTTTAATACGCGCAATTTTATATGATAACTATTTCTTTTTAATATTTTTCTCTCAAATTTCACCATTGAAATGTAAAAAAAATCTCTTCACTTATTTAGAGAGCCTCCTCTTAAATGATAAAAAGTTATCTTAACTTTAAAAAGCGATTCAAATATTATTTTTCATAAAATTTATGAAAAATGGTTTGATTAAAAGTGTATTTGACCAAAAAAAAAAAAAAAACTATATAAATTTCCATAAAAAATATATTTGACATTAAAAGGGGAGCAGATTATTTGAAAAAAAAAACAGTATGAATCGAAGTTAAAAATTCTATGTTTAATTATAATTTATTTTAAAATTTTAACTATATAAAAAGAGTTTAGACAAAAAGAGTTTATAATAAAAAAAAAAAAAAAAAAAAATTCTTCAATTTAAGGAAAAAAATTAGCAGGTCAATGAATATAAATAGGATTTGGGTATGGTACGATATAATGAGTATAGGGTGGATAATGAAATGAGCAAGTGATTATTAGTGGATAATGAGTAGAGTAATGAGTATGGTATTTTTTAATGGGTAGAATATGGATTGCTGTAAGGGGCTAGATACCCGGCAAATTGTCATCTCGAGGCCCATGATTGATCATTGGCATTGTCTGAATTTACCAGCTCTTACGAGGGCTATTAGTGACTTTGAATTAACAATTCCTTACTTTAAGCTCAACTATTTAATAATTCTTTTTACATGAGGCAGAACCTCCTTTTAAGAGTTCCTTCAAGCTGAACTTTCTCAAAAGTTTAAAGCGCAGAATCTAGCAACAAAAAATCCCTAATTACTTCAAGTAACTTCAAGTTGAACTTAACAATTCTTTACTTGAAGCGGAGCCTCCTTTAAACAATTCCTTCAAACTGAACTTCCTTGAAAGGTTAAAGCGCAGAATCTAGCAACAGAAAATTCTTAATTACTTCAAGCTGAACTCACATAACAATTCTTTACTTGATCAAGCAGAACCTCCTATAACAATTCCTTCAAGTTGAGCTTCCTTGAAAGGTTAAAGTGCAGAATCTAGCAACAAAAAATTCTTAGTTACTTCAAACTGAAATTACTTAACAATTCCTTACTTGAAGCAAACCTCCTTTTAACAATTCCTTCAAGCTGAACTTCCTTGAAAGGTTAAAGTTCAGAATCTAGCAACAAAAATTCTTAATTTCATCAAGCTGAAGTTATTTAACAATTCCTTACTTCGAGCTGAACTTGCCTAAAGGATTAAAAGTGCAGAATCTAGCAACCAAAAAGTGAAAGCAGAACACTCATGATGGTTAATTTTCCTTTTATTACTATTACTTTTTTATTTTCAGTACCCTAGAAAGGACTTCATGACCTACTTTCTTTTTTATTTAGCTTGACTTTTACTATGAAAACAATTATGTGTTTAGTGGCTGTATTAAATTAGAGATAAGATTCCATCCAAAGGCTCATTTTGAGGAGTATGATACTAGAGCTTACGATAACCACTTGTTTGGTTGGTTTGAGTAGCTTCTTCATTGTGTTTATGGTGATTAAAGGATCATATATGGCTATGGAAGTAGAGAGAAGTGTAAAACCCTAAAACTAAACCCATATACTCAATCAGTTTAATTAGCCTTAATGAAGAATTAGGTGTACGAATACTTTACATTATTTTATGCAATAAAATGACATTGTTACATTTTTTGATGACTGTATCACTTTTACTTTACCTTCGGCTTCTTTTCTAATTTCGTTTTCCTTAGTCACCTTTTCTCGTTCATATTTTTCTTCTTTCATTTATTATTATATGTTTTTGAACATGCTAACAAATGATCACAAGTAGCTTTATCGGGCACTGGATTGAGCAATTTTCTTAAGAACTTATCAATGGCTCAAATTCACTTTAAAAAAAAAGTCATGAACAATGGCCCATGATTGATCCCATGATTGATCATGGGCATTGTCTGAGTTTACCAGCTCTTAATTACAAGTACTATTAGTGACTTTGGATTAACAATTCCTTGCTTTAAGCTGAACTTATTAATTTAACAGTTCTTTAATTGAAGCAAAACCTCCGTTTAACAATTTGTTCAAGCTGAACTTCCTTGAAAGGTCAAAGCGCAGAAGCTAGCAACAAAAAGTTCTTAACTACTTCAAGCTGAACTTAACAATTCTTGAATTGAAGCAGAACCTCCGTTTAACAATGCCGTCAAGCTGAACTTCCTTGAAAGGTTAAAGCGCAAAATCTAGCAACAAAAAATTCTTAATTACTTCAAGCTGAACTTAACAATTCTTCACTTGAAGCAGAACTTCCTTTAAAAAATTGCTTCAAAATGAACTTCCTTGAAAGGTTAAAGCGCAGAATCTAACAATAAAAGATTCTTAATTACTTCAAGCTGAACTTACTTAACAATTCTTTACATGAAGCAGAACCTCCTTTAAACAATTGCTTCAAAATGAACTTCCTTGAAAGATTAAAGCGCAGAATCTAACAATAAAAGATTCCTAATTGCTTCAAGCTGAACTTACTTAACAATTCCTTACTTGAAACAGAACCTCCTTTTAACAATTCCTTCAAGCTGAACTTTGAAAGGTTAAAATGCAGAATCTAGCGACAAAAAATTCTAAATTTCATCAAGATGAAGTTATTTAACAATTCTTTACTTGAAGCAGAACCTCCATTTAACAATTTCTTCAAGCGGAACTTCCTTGCAAGGTTCAAGCGCATAATCTAGCAACAAAAAATTCTTAGTAGAACCGTGATAATGGCCGATTCTAAAAGCCGGATCCTTATCATTCTGCGTAAATATTGTCTAATGGTTAGTTTTCTTTTTGTTACTATATATATATATATATATATATATATATATATATATATATATTTCATAATCCTAGAAAGGAATACACATGACCTACTTTCCTTTTTATATTTGCTTGTTCCAGAATGCTGTCGCGAACAAAAGAATCTTTTTACATTGAAGCCACGATTTATTTAATAAAAAACTTGTAATTGCATAACTTTTAAACGTCCACAATGCTATCACTATAAAACTCTGTGTTTTCATTTTCGAAGTGCAACCTGTATAATACATTTTCCTCCCCTTCGTTATTTGATTACATTTCATTTTTTTGGAGTTCGATAGCCTCAGTTTTGCAAGATGGATTTGCCTGAGCAAAGCATCACCTACATGGATCCTGACATGTACAAAGCTGCAGTACAAGGCAAGATTGATCGATTTGAGAGTTATGGAACTTCTTTTAATCAGATATTGACTCCAAACAAAAACACAATTCTTCACGTCTACTTGAAAAACCAAAGTAGAGAACCGAAATCCACTGATTTTGTGGATCGAATTCTTGAAAAGTGTCCACCCCTTCTATTGCAACCCAACATAAAAGGTGAAATCCCACTGCATTTCGCGGCAAGACATGACCTTGCCAATGTGGTGACAGTCCTCATTGATCGTGCAAAAGATCTACCTTTTGATCTAGAAAGCGGGCTTACAGAAGCAAAGAAGATGTCGAGGACGATTAATGTAGAGAAAGATACAGCATTGCATGTGGCAGCTCAAAATCTCCGGAGCCGTGTGGTGGAAATATTGACTAAAGAGGACCCTGAATTTTCATATTCCGCCAATCATTATGGAGCAACTCCACTCTATCTCGTTACAAATATGAATATTTTTGGGCGACCTAAAGCAACAGCTATGAGAACGGTGATCGATACAATCTTAAAGAATTGCAAATTAGTGGACTATGGTGGCCCCAACGGTAAAACAGCACTGCATGCCGCAGTCATGAATGGTGATTATGGTAAGATTTTGTGCTAGAGAATGCTGCATTCATTCATTATTATGGTAGAACTCTAATCCATAAAGTACAAAAACTAATTCTAAATATTTTAAAAAAAGAACACTACCATGACCAAGCTTGACACGATTATGTGATTGCTTGTATTTGTGTTAAAGAATTATCGTAATTTAAAATTTTACAGTTAATCTCAATTTATCTTTTGGGGTTTGAGGAGAATTTAGTTTCTCCTATTGAGATTTTCATTGTTTCAATGTCCATCCTAAAGTTTTAATCACGTATTAATGTCCCCCTTCAAGTTACCCAAGGCAAGAAAAAAAATTTCAGTCCCAAAATTTTTAAAATTTGATCAAATAGAATTCTCTTAAAATAATTTGATGAGATAAAAGCTTTAATTACTCCAATTTAAAAGTATAAATGATACCATGTCTATCATTTATATTTAAAAGTATAAGATACAAAATTAAAATTTATCCTTTTTTTTATATGGTTTCCATTGAAAACAAAGAAAAAACATAAAATAATTAGAAAGACCACATAATATTGGGACATGGTGAGTGGTTGGCCCATCCAAAGAAAAATAGAGACTATTTATTATTTATTTTCTAATGATTTCATAGTTAAACTTTATCTTTACATATAATTTTTAGTTTGATATGTATTCTATTATTTTTTTTATTATTTTTGTATTTATATTTTTAAATAAAAATGATGTATGTGGCATCATTTAGAACTCATTGAAATTAGAAGATTTCATCTCATCAAATTATTTGCAAAAGGTCTATTTGATTTAATTTTAAAAGTTTAGGGACTGAAAAAGCAAAATTTTGTTAGTTGATTCAATATTGAAATTTCAAGGAGGACATTAAAACAATCGAAACATCATGAGGAGAAACTAGATTAACTTTTTAAAAACCATCGAGGGTAAATTGAAATTTTAAAAATTAAAGAAAAAGACAAGTTTAAAATTAAGTTAGCTTTGTTTTAAACAAATAATCATATTTCCTATTCATACAGTATTACTTGCTGTGTATATATAGCTATTAATTTTTATTTTTATTTTATTTGTTTGTTTCAGTCACTGTAAAAACATTATTACCAAAGGAACAGAGTTTGACGAAGATAGCTGATGAAAATGGGTGGTCACCGCTTCACTATGCTGCCTATTTTTCTTCTCGGGATAGTACTTCAATAGTGAAAATATTACTAAAATATGATGTGTCTGCAGCCTACAATACTATTGATACAGACAAGAAGAGAACCGCTCTTCATATAGCTGCCATTCAAGGAAATGCAGAAGTGATGGAAGAGATTGTTTCAGCTTGTCCAGCTTGCTGTGAACTAGTAGACAGTAGAGGTTGGAATGCCCTTCACTGTGCTGTAGCTAGTACAAGAAGAAGGGAAGTGTTTGAAAAGGCTGTAAAAATTCCTAAACTTGTCCAACTTATATATGAGAAGGATGACGAAGGAAACACGCCCCTGCACCTATTGGCTGTTTTCGACAAATTTTCCTGGCTTGAACTCCCGTTGGAATTCCAAACAGTTGAAGGCAAGATGGGTGGCGTTAACAAGCAAGGGCTGAGCGTTGATAACATATTACAAGGAAATTTTCCCAGGAAAAAGGTAATCTCCTTGATTAATTAATGGTTAAGGTAATACATCCAACTTGATTAAAAAAATATTGATATGACAAAATAATTTATAACTTTCTTAATTTATATAAAAAGTCAAAGATAGCAATATTTTTGGAATAGAAAGATTGCGTGTATATTTTCTAAGAATATTATATAAACGAACTTATAAATTATTATATATTATAAATTATTTTTTGAATTATTTTCTTAACAATATTATATTTATGTAGTGACATAATTCATATTCAGTTATTAAGCTATTGTATTATACATTTGTATTATGGAAGGATAATGAAGTTTTATGGGTATTACAGCAAAATTTGTCCTCATTTTATTGTAATTTGACAATTTCAAACATTTATTATCAATTTACAAAATTTGGATCCCAAAATATTGGTTTTTGATAAAATCTTATCCAAATTCGTTAATTGTGTTGGTCAACCCAATTGTCCATTAATTTTATTTTATTATTATTTTTTTTTTGCTGTTATTTTTTCCAATGTTAATTATACATTGATCACATTACTAATTTGTGCTGACATTTTGTGCATCCAAATCACACACATATAGCAAATTGAAACTGAAAGTTTGTTTGTCAGAAAATAAATTCGTTTTGAAAAACAAATTTCTTAATGGATGAATTCTTAAAAAACAATAAATTAATTTCCAATGTTTATTGTGTTGGGAAAAAAGAATTAAAAAATATATTTTTTTATGTTTTGTGTACATTTAGCATACTCCTTTCTCTATGTTATCCATTTTTATAATAAAATTAATATGATTGATATAATTTTTATGATTATTGTATAATATAAATCGTGTTGCCTCTCCTAAAAAGCTTAATTTTTTAATAGAAAGGACTTCAGCAATTTACCAGCTAAAGTTCGATAGTATAGTAACGAAAAGGACTTAATTGCAAAGTTCTGGAAACAAAAGGAAAGGCTTGGAATTTGATAGATGATATTTGATAATTAGATAAAAATAATGGATCATTTACAATATTTTAGCCAAAATGTTTCCTTTGCAGAAAGAGATCTTAAAATCCATTGAAGATGTTGGTAGTGGACCCTTTGAACTCATTGTTATGGAAGAAGAGAAAAAGGCGGAAGAAGAGAAAAGGCCAAGCTTAGAAGATGAATCCTTGGATAAAATAAGAGAGGCTCATCTAGTAGTAGCAGCGCTCATAGCAACGGTAACATTTGCAGCAGCTTTCACCTTGCCTGGCGGTTACAAGAACGAACAAGGCCCGAATGAAGGCACGGCAATTCTAACTAAGAAGGCTGCTTTTATAGCATTTCTTATATCAGATACAATAGCAATGGTGCTCTCACTTTCTGCTGTCTTTATCCACTTTTTTTTGCCATTTCTTCGTGCTCGGAATAAAACTGATAAGGATAAAATTGGCCAATTAGTAGGATTGGCCACGGGGTTAACCTTGTATGCTATATATGCAATGGTTATGGCATTTATTACAGGCACTTATGCAGTGCTAGCAACTTCCTTGGGGCTTGCCATCACCACTTGTTTCATCGGTTCGAGCTTCTTCTTGTCTGTGTATTTAGTGTTAGCGTCCATTTTCAGGCTCCCCAGTGATCATATCCATGTCCATGCATTTTTGAACGGTTTTGTAACTTACGTGCAATTTAATTGATAAGTGAAAAACCTCAACAAATGTGATTCCTATCTACATCGACCAATATATATATATATATATATATATTTTTCCTCTAGATTCAATTTTTTTATATTAATTTTATCTATTTATTTGTCTCTATATCTCTTTTGCAGAGTTAATTGCTCATTGAATACGTAAAATTTCATCAGAGAATTCAGTGATTACTGTAAGCTATTTTTTCGAACGCTGTTGACTCATTTAGAACCCATTTTTCATATACAATAACTTAATTTTGAACATATATATATATATATATATATATATATATATATATATATATATTCTTAAAATAATTATTTGAAATTTAATTTATAGAAAAATTAAGCATTTGAAATAAAAAATAAAAAATTTAATTATTAATGACAGAAAATTTCCTCATACATAAAACAGTAATCGGTTTCGCTAGAAGTAATCCTAATATTCTTGTCTGTGTCATTATTTTGAGCATCTAGATCTTTAGGGAATTTTATGGATAAGATCTACGACAAAAATGGCTTGGCATCCTAGATTCTTAGTTGTAGAATTGGCAAGTTAACCAGCATAGCAGAATTATGAATTGTTAGATGAACATTAGAAAACTTTGAATTTCAAAATCAAACTCCATCGATTAAATCCATTGATATCATTGTCATATAGCTCTATCAATCAAGATTTAACAGTAGCCGAACCGGCATTAAAGAGAGCTGGGCTGACGCATACTAAGAAATTCATCCCTTATTTATTTTTCTGCATATTTGATTTCTATTAAAAAAAAACACAGATAATTCCAATAGAATCATCAAAACCAAATGATACCAAAGCAGCATTCACCCATCCTGGCACAGGCAAGCACAAAATAAGCTATGATCAAATTTTAAATTTTACTAGGCATTTAACAATGTTTTCCATGTGTATGATTATAGCTTTGCTTCAGCAGTTCTACCTCCTTTACGAGCGCTTCTCCCAATTAATACCGACTTTGATTTCTATCACTGTACAATTGAAGATGACACTGTTCTAGCTAGTTTTATGCTCTTCAAGAAGAATTTAAGGAAATGGATGTAGAGCTGCTATTTAACTACTATCTCATGGGTTATGCAGGCGATGAAGTCGATGACAACACAAAATGTCTTTTGAGTTTTTTAGACTCTAAACCCATTTACAATGAGTAGAAAAGTATAGTTAAAACTCAATTTGAATAACCAAGTTAAAAAAATTACATGTAAAATTCTAAATTAAATGGTTAATGAACAATAGATAACACTGAATTTCAAAACCAAATAGCCTCAGTTATTAAATCCATTAACACCATTGTAATGTAGCTTCCACCAAGTAGGTTCTCCCTGATAAACAGGACATTGCTCCACTACACCTAAAACAAATTGGATTGCATCACAGGCAATCTTATGCTCAATACAAATACTACCATAGTCAAGTTTCAAGAACCTAAAATATATTTCTTTGCTTAAAAGAAAATAGCATTCAAAAACATTAAATAAAATATATTATGCATGTTGAGAATAATTTATATATATATATATATATATATATATATAACATTAATTCTCATCTTATCTTGGAATTAAACCTTAATTAACACGGTTAAGAATATATCATTTGACAAGAAATGTTCATTACAATATGTGCTATACAATTAGAATAATCCTAAGTTGTAAAAGATGATATGTTATTAAGAAATGATTCCATATCATTTGACAAAGATAGTAATTAACCGCGCATAGTTTTTACTCATTAATACCACTACTCTTTTCTTTCTTTCTTTCTTTCTTTTTTCTTTACTTTTTTATTGTTATCTTTTCTTTTCTTTTTCCCATTTCCTTTCTTTTATCCAGTCGTTTCATTTCTTTTTCTTTTTATTTCTAATTCTTTCGAAAAGCAATGTCTGTATACTTATAGACATCAAGACTTCTTTCTAATTCTTTTTATATATGGTTGGGTCCTTAGGTTTGTTTTGGTGTAGAAAACATGTTTTGATTGTTGGCACCCTTCAAGTTCCAAGCCTTTTGGCTGTTGGATGGTTTTTTTTTTTTCTCTCTCTCTCTCTCTATTAATAATATTTTTTGCTAAAAAAATTTAATTTTCTTACTTTTAGTTTCATCATTTAAGTTTTAACAATCCCATAAGGATTAGTCCCCATTTTTCATATAAAATAGCTTAATTTTGAAATATATATATATATATATATATATATATATATATATATATATATATTCTTAAAATAATTATTTGAAATTTAATATATATAAAAAGTAAGCATTTGAAATAAAAAAACAAAAAATATAATTATTAACGACGAAAATTTCCTCATACATAAAACAATAATCACATTCGTTAATGACCTTTGAAGTTTCAAGAGTACAATATATGAATTTTTATCCGGTGAAAATCAACGTTGAATCGTTCAGGGAGAATGACCTCTCTTCCCAACTTTGGTGAAAAATACCATCCCTGACAAGTTTTATCCGGTGAAAGAGACTAATATGGTTTATGAATTTGGGGTGGTCATGATTGACTGCTTTTAATTCCGTGATTTCTTCCTTGTTGGGAACAATTCTTGCCACTTTCCCATCATTTTTTCTCAATTTGGTTTTGGATTTGGTTGGAGTTTATTGCTGGATTCAGGCATTTTAGTATTCCATAATGATGTTAATGACCTTTGAAGTTTCAAGAGTACAATATATCCATGATCAGATAGACCATGACGTCTAGCATCTTAGCTGACCTAGTATCATATTTTCATCTTAGCTGACCTAATAGTATTTACATAAAAATAATATTTTCAGACTAATACACAGTACAAAATTAACTGCGTTTGATTGTAAGAAACAGTTGATTTCTTAACTGATAAATGAGTTAAACAAATTTACAACGCTCCTTGAATCAGGTCAGTGGAACTATATAATGCAGGTCATTTATTTATTTATCACCGTCTCGTGAGATAAGTGGTGTTTTGAGAGATCACAGTGGAATTTTTCGTGTATTTTTAAAATTTCTACAAGAATCAAAGAGTCTAATAAAGGGGAGGTCCAAATAATTCAGAAAAAAAAATTGAAATAAGCGTTGCTTTGCCTTTGGCTATATGATAAATTGGATTTTACTATCAGGTTCGAGCACTAATGCTATTACATAGGTGAACATTTGTCCTGCTGTTAGGACTTGGAAATTTCAAACTTTAATTCAATTTCAAATATTAATTTGTCCTTGAAATCAGTAAGTGTTCTTAGGGAATGAAACTTTGGGGCGGACTCTTTGGCTAAAAATAATCTAGGTGAACAGTCCTATCGTGAGATAATTTTCACTGTTTATTGAACAATAAAACCTCCTTTGAACCTTTAAACCTATCCGACACTGGATTCAATCCATCTCATTGATGTCTATTTCATCCATGAATGCCGAAGAATTATCCCACGTCTTCGTCTTAATTTAAATTTTGGGCATAACTGGTGCTTTTTTAAAGTCATGAAATGAAAAGATTGAGTCTCGGTTTATGTAATAAATATAAAAATCCTCAATTTTCCTTTAATGAAAAACTACAATAAAGATAAAATAAAAAAATCCCAAAGAAACCCTATCTTCAAAAAGTAATGCCGAATGTACTTAACTAAATATGTTTAAATTCATATTAATATACAAAATTATAAATTTTAATTAAAACAATATAGTTGAATAATACATGAATGATATTTTAGCAAAATAAGGAAAGTTTAAAACAACTAGCTTTTGGAGGTAGAGGGCTATTGAGGAATGTCCAATATACTAATGGCATATTTATTAGATTTAATAGA
Organism: Dovyalis caffra; assembly: GCA_963924115.1. Lineage (NCBI taxonomy): Eukaryota > Viridiplantae > Streptophyta > Magnoliopsida > Malpighiales > Salicaceae > Dovyalis > Dovyalis caffra. The sequence continues at coordinate 1,457,294 of CAWUPB010001178.1, read as the reverse complement.
TTATACGAATCGGTTGCCCGCACTACGCCGCAGCTTCAATAGAATAAAATTATTTTAAAATTTAAATTTTTTAATATTTTTTATAAATTTTCTGATTGAAAAAACATAAATCATTCTTCCTTATGGATTGATTTTAAAATTAACAATTTTAATAATTTTAACTAAAATATTAATCAAGAATTGAAAAAAAATAAAAATATAATTTTCACATTATTATATTCAAAAAAATAAATTTATAATTAATAGACGAGACTTTATAAAAATTAACAAATGAGAAAAAATTTATTTAATGTTGATAAGAAAATTAATTTTTAAAATTATCCGCACAACGCTATTGGCAAATAGAACAAAATCATTTCAAAATGTTATAATTTTTTATTTCATTATTACCATTTTTGTGTGTGTTTTTTCATAAAACTTTGATCCTACTTTAAAAACCATAATTTATTGTTCTTTATTGAGGGGTTCTTAAATAAAAACTTATAATAATTCAAACCCGAAATATTAATTAAGAATTCAAAAACAAATAGCTTAAAATTATCTTTTTTTATAAGAATGTATGCAAAAAATAAAGTTACAATTAATGTATAGACTTGCATAAAAATTAACTAATGAAAAAATAAAATTTTATTCTTATTTAATGTTGGAGAGAAGTTTTTTTTTCCCAAGTACTCGCATTTGATATCTATACATTTACTTACAAAATAATCAATAAAATTAGCATAAAAATTTGAATAATTGGTTATTTTCTTTAAAAAATTACTTTAATTATTTGATTTCAAATAAATTGATTATATAATGTTAAAAAAAATATTTATTGTAAATAATTTGTATTATGTTGAAAGATGTATAGTTAATTTTTAATAAAATTAACAATTCAATAATTTTTTTATACGTCTTGACCATACCTAGTAAACTAAGATCAATTATTTAAAATATACTTTTAACCTTTTAGAATAATATATATGTGTGTGTGTGTGTGTGTGTGTGTGTGTGCAACTATCATTTAAAAATTATAAGAATTCATGATATATGTTATAACCAATTTATTTTTAAAAAAAGAAAAAAATCATATTTTAAAATTTTATTCTAAAATTCAAACACAAAGAAAAATAAATTATATAATATTAGTAAATGAAATTTCATACAAAAAATATTAATTGAATGATATTTTTCATTAAAAACAATGATAAATTCAAAGAATGAAATTTAAATAAAAAAAGTAATATAAGTCGAAGTATGTCGCTACCAGACATCGGATGGGACTCCAAAAAAAAAAAACTCTAAGAGCTAATTGGTATTTAAAAGTTTATTTATAGAGTTTGGAGTCCCCACCTAGCATTAAAGGAACTAGGAATCTAAAATAGACATTGGTCCAAAGATTCTATGGCAAGGAGTTGGTTACATTTTTAGAAAGGTATTTAACCACCTAAAAGTGCCCCTTTCGAGAAAAATATACCTCGTAGGGTTTAATTCTAAATTCATCTCCATAAAATCCATGTCAAACTATTTTTTAATTTTTAAACTCCTATTTTTTTCAAAGTTAAATTAAATTTTTTAGTTTGGGGGTGGCATCGTATTGAAATGATCGTCGGTCCCTTTCGTTGGGCGACACGTCGGTTCAAATATCGGATCTACTATAAGCCTTGACACAACCGGTGTGTCGGAGGACATCTTGATTAAAAGTTGATTTTTGGTGACATCGGTCCCTATCAAATTGGAGACTTCATCGAAAATTCTAGATATTCTTTTTGGTGACATCGGTCTCTATCAAATAAAAGACTTCGTCAAAATTATTATTATTATTATTTTATATTTTTGGTAGCGTTAGTCCCTATCAAGTAGAAGGTTTCGCCAAAAAGTTTAGATAATTTTTGGCAACGTCGATCCCTATTAGATAGGAGACTTCGTCAAGGATTTTTATTATTTTTTTCTAATCTAACAACACACGAAAGTAAATTAACGTAAAAATTAAAATACCAAATTTCAAATACCGCGATAAATAACTAAATAAAATACAACAAGAAATAAAAATAATTGGGCAAAAAAAAAAAATCAAAATGTCAAAGAAATTAGTTTGTGGCCTAGACCCACTAACCTATTCCTCATGCTTTTCCTACTCCTTTCGATTCTGTTTCTTTTCTTTCTTTCTTTCTTTTTTGTGACAAATTGGACCAAGTCCATTCTCTCTTCTCTTGCACTTTTCCTTTATATATATATATATATATATATATATATATATATATATATATATATATATATATATATATATATATATATATATGGGAGAAGGGCTTTTTCAATCTAGCCCCTTTTGTTCTTTTTTTTTTTTTTACGTGTGGGGTAAAGGTCGGGTTGGATCGATTGTAGTCTAACTCGCCTTTTATTCTTTTATTTACACCGACTGGGTCGGGTTAAAACCTAAAGACACGACCCAAACTTCCCTATTTTAGATCAAACCCCCTCCTCCTACAGCTTCGACTCTTTCTCTCTCATGTTCTTGTTTGTTTTTATTTTCTCTCTCTAGTTCTTCAAGTTTTCCGGAAATTAAAGACCCCATTCCGGATGAATGATTGTTGGGACAAATGATGTTTACGTTCTTATTTCAACCATAAAAAAAAATTAATACTTAAACAAATAACTAAACAAATATGTAGAGTTGCAAGCCATTGAATCAAAGCTGGAAAAAGCGAAACAAAGAAAAAAAAATAACGGACCTTGCGTGCTTTAGATTTGTGATTGTTGTTCTAAAAGGGTGTAAATTGAAACTCAAAAATGGTTTCGGGAGGTTCAAAAATCGTATGTTGATTTTGATATGCAAACGAGGTTAAAATAAAAAACTTAGTTACGCAGTTGAAGCCGAATGAACTTCAACCTAGAAAGTCGAAGAACACGAACCTAGCCGGGAAGAACAAAAACCCAACAAGCAAGAACGACGAGCAGGATTTTTCGAAACATGATGAACCGAAACGAAAGAATTTGACTCCGAATCTCACACAAAAAAGGTAAAGGAAAAGTGAAGATAAAAACTTAGCCCGGGAACCTACAAACAAAGAAGAAAACGGGGTCGATAGATTATCAACCAAAACCCGGAACCACCAAGAACAACAAAAACATAAACCCAAAAAAATCGAGTAGTTGTCATTCCTAATTTTCAAATTTTAGCTCTCGATTTCACTCTCTCTTCACCGAATCCCCCTCCTTTTTTTCTTGTGAAATCAAACCCGTTTTATAGCCAAAAACTTCCTAGAATTTCTCCTAAAATCAAATCTCAATCTCAAATTTTTTTGTTAAAATATTTCCTCTTTAATTCATGATTAATGCAAAATTAAAACAATAAATTTGGTCATTGCTTGATTTTCCGTTGGTACCGATTTTGGCCAAGAATCCATGATTAATTCAAAATCAAAACAGAAAATTCATAGAGGATTTGGTAAATTTCTCTAAAACATTTTCGGAGAGAAATCAAAATTGGAGTGGACGATAGGTCGTCCTCTCCATGCCGATCTCGTCGTTCACTCCGAAAGTCTAATTTGGTCCTTGTGAATTTCAATTGTCAATAGTCATGCCCTCCTTTTGTGTAATTTCAGTCTTTATAAACCGTAGTCTTATTAATTGGGTCCACCGTAGGGTGCTACTTAGATTCTAAATTTTTCAATTGGTTCGATTATACCCCTAATTACCTCAATTACACATTTCTTTAAATGCAATCACACCCCCGAATGAATGTTTTTATGTTTTTCATCATTTTTATTTATTTATTTATTTATTATTATTATTATTTGTTTTTATAGTAAACTTTAATTGAAATAAAACGAGACATACATGAATAATAAAAATAATAATAAAATAAAAAGGGTAAATTTTGGGTTAGTTACTTCTTGGCTAAAGTGGTGTTAGTTACGATCAACCATGCAAAGTTTGATGGAGCATGTTCGAGCGGATTGTAGAAGTAGACAATCTCTATTTGAGGAAATGCTAGCGAGCCTCATATTCCTCTAGTGTAGGTGATAGGTCTACATTTTCAAAGGTGAAGCAACAATAATCGGGATCCCAATGTCCTATCATGGCTTGAAAGCATACAATCTAGGCCTTGATCTTGATTAGATTAATTATGTCACCATACGTCTTTTGGAAATCAAGTTGGTCATTCGAAGTGAGCATCTCTCAACAATTGAGAAACGGACCCATGTTGGCCATCTTGTTAGATAATTTAACCCTTTTTGGCGGTCTTGATATAAAATTTGAGGACGGACAATCTTTTTTATCTTTTTAGGCCCGCTCGTAGCTTACCCTAAAATCCTCGACCTCATTTCGATTTCTTCGTCATGATTTAATATGAAGGATAACTCTGTAAAACCAAGGGTCGGTATCAACATCATTTGGCAATGATTTGTGTCTTAATTGGAACAACCTTAATAGATAGGATCTAGCTTTTCTATGGTTGGGCAAAGCTTGACTAGTCCTAAAGATTTTTCAAGCCTCTAGATCGCCTTAATTACTAGTGGGGTAATCTAGCCTCTAACCTTATACACTAAAAGGTAGGGGCGAGTCATTCCACCATTCTCAATATATAGGGTAAGTTTCGGTCTAAACGAGAGCTTGGAAGAGCATCGATAGACTTTTGTCATACTCATCTCTAAATCCCTCTATCTAATTCCTATCGGGGTTTAGCTCGGGTCTAAAGCTTTTAGGAGCTTCCTTCGTGGTGTGTGCAACAATTAAAAGAAAAGACATACGACCCAATTCAAAAATAAACGTGTATCGAGAAAATAAATTACAAAAATTTAAATATATAAAAAAGAAAAAAATAATAAATAAAATTTAGAAAATAAAAATGACAAAAATAAATATAGGAGATAAATTAAAAACTAAACCTATGGCCTAACTCTATTCCTTAGTGGAGTCGCCATTCCGTTGGGTAGACGTCGGATGGGACTCCTAAAAAAATAAATAAATCTAAGAGTTAATAGGCATTTATAAGTTTATTTATAGAGTTTGGAGTTACACACCTAGAATTGAAGGAACTAAGAACCTAAAATAGGCACTGGTTTAGAGATTCTATGGCAAGGAGTTGGTTACACTTTTAGGAAGGTATTTAACCACCTAAAAGTTCCCTTTTCTAGAAAAAGGTACCATGTAGGGTTTAGTTCTAAATTCATCTCCTAAAAATCCATGTCAAATGATTTTCTAATTTTTAAACTCCTATATTTTTCAAAGTTAAATTAAATTTTTTAGTTTAGGCGTGGCATCGTATTGAAATGATCGTCGGTCCCATTCATCGGGTAAAATGTCGGTTCAAACATCGAATCCAATATAAGCCTTGACACAACCGATGTGTCGGAGGACATCCCGATCAAAAGGTGATTTTCGGTGACGTCGGTCCCTATCAAATAGGAGACTTCGTCGAAATTATTTATTTATTTTTTTAGTGGTGTCGGTCCCTACCAAGTAGGAGGCTTCATAAAAAATTTTAGATATTTTTTGGTGACGTTAGTCCCTATTAGATAGGAGACTTCGTCAAGGATTTTTATTTTTATTTTTTTCTAATCTAACAACACACGAAAGTAAATTCACATAAAAATTAAAATATCAACTTTAAAGTACTCGTAAATAAATAACTAAATAAAATATAACAAGAAAAAAAATAATTGGGAAAAAAAATCAAAATGTCGAAGAAATTAGTTTGTAGCCTAAACCTACTAACCTATTCCTTATGTTTTTCCTACCCCTTTTAGTTTTGTTTTTTTCTTTCTTTCTTTTTTCTTTTCTTTTTCTTTTTTTGTGAGAGACCGGTATGAGTCCAGCCTCTCTTCTCTTGTACTTTTTCTTTTTTTATATATATATATGGGAGAAGGGCCAAAACAGTCCGACCCTTTTTGTACTTTTTTTTTTTTGCATGTGGGGTAATCAATCCAGCCCCCTTTTATTCTTTTATTTACACCGACCGAGCTAGGCTAAAACCTAAAGACACGACCCAAACTTCCCTTTTTCGGATCAAACCCCTTCCTCCTACGGTTCGACTCTTTCTCTCTCATGTTCTTATTGTTCTTTATTTTCTCTCTCTAGTTCTTCAAGTTTTTCGAAATTAAAGACCCCATTTTGGATGAATGATCACTAACGAGATGATGTTTACGCTCTTGTTTCAACCACAAAAAAAAAAAAAAGGTTTCATTTTTTTTTCTTTTTTTCTTTTTTTGTGAGAGACTGGTATGAGTCCGACCTCTCTTCTCTTGCACTTTTCCTTATATATATATATATATATATATATATATATATATATGGGAGAAGGGCCAAAACGATCTAGCCCTTTTTGTACTTTTTTTTTTTTTTTGCATGTGGGGTAATCAATTCAGCCCCTTTTTATTCTTTTATTTACACCGACCAGTCGGGCTAAAACCTAAAGACACGACCCAAACTTCCCTCTTTCGGATCAAACCCCCTCCTACGAGTTCGACTCTTTCTCTCTCATGTTCTTGCTTGTTCTTCATTTTCTCTCTCTAGTTCTTCAAGTTTTTCAAAAATTAAAAACCCCATTTTGGATGAATGATCGCTAACGGATGATGTTTACGCTCTTGTTTCAACCACAAAAAAAAAAAAAAAAAAACTTAAACAAATATTTGGAGTTGCAAGCCATTAAATCAAAACTCAAAAAAGAGAAACAAAGAAAAAAAAAGAACAAACCTTGTGTGCTTTAGATTTGTGATTGTTGTTTTGAAAAGGTGTAAATTGAAACTCAAAAATGGTTTCACGAGGTTTAAAAGCTGTATGTTGATTTTGATATGCCCAAACGAGGTTTAAAACAAAAAACTTGGTTTTGCAATTGAAGTCGAATGAACTTCAACCCAAAAAACTTAAGAACATGAACCCGGGTAGGAAGAACAAAAGCCCGGCAAGTAAGAACGGTAGCAAGATTTCCCCGAAACATGCTAAACCGAAACGAAAGAATTTGACTCCAAATCTCACACAAAAGAGGTGAAGGAAAACATGAAGATAAAAGCTTAGCCACGGGAACCAACAAACAAAAAAGAAAATAGGGGTTGACAGATTATCAACTAAAACCTAGAACCCCCAAGAACACCAAGAACACAAACCCGGAAAAATCAACATTTGTCATTCCCAATTTTCAAATTTTATCTCTCAATTTCACTCTCTCTTCACTATAATTCCCCCTCCTCCTTTTTTTTTCTCATGAAATCAAACATGTTTTATAGCCAAAACTTCCTAGAATCAAATCTCAATCTCGAATTTTTTTTTGTCAAAATATTTCCTCTTTAATTCATGATTAATGCAAAATCAAAACAAAAAATTTGGTCATTGCTTGATTTTACGTTGGTACCGATTTTGGCCAAGAATCCATGATTAATGCAAAATCAAAACAGGAAATTTGTAGAGGATTTGGCGATTTCTCCTAAAGATTTTCGAAGAGAAATCATAATTGGAGCTCTCCATGCCGATCCTGTCGTTCACTCCGAAAGTCTAATTTGGTCCCTGTGAATTTCAATTGTCGGCAATCATGCCCTCCTCGTTGTGTAATTTCGGTCTTTATAAAGCGTAATCTTATCAATTGGGTCCCTGCAGGGTGCAACTTAGGTTCTAAAATTTTCAATTGGTTCGATTATACCCCTAATTACCTCAATTACACATTCCTTTAAATGCAATCACGCCCCTGAATGAATATTTTTGTGTTTTTTATCATTTTTCTTTTCTCTCTTTTTTTCTTTAATATATATATATATATATATATATATATATATATATATATATATATATATATATATATATATATATATATATATATATATATATGTTTTTTTTAGTAAACTTTAATTGAAATAAAACAAGGCATACATGAATAAAAATGAATGAATAAATAAATGAATAAAATAAAATAAAAAGGGTAAATTTTGGGTTATTACAAAATATATGTTAATTTTAAAATATAAAAAGATATATTATATAATCGTCAATTTGTGTGAAAAAAGTTATGATTGATTTTTTAAAATTTTAACACCCAATTAAATAATAAAAACATAAATTGATTGGTAAAAATGCAAAGGAAAAAAATGATTTTTTAAAATTTTAACACCCAATTAAATAAAAAAAGAACACAAATTGATGAAAAAAGTGAAGGAAAAAATCAAAGAAAACAAAAGGGCATGTGTAGTGCATTAGTTAGGAGATTAAAATTTTTATTTTAAAATTTTAAGGACAAAAATGAAACAACATGAAAATTACAATATATATATATATATATATATATATATATATATATATATATATATATATATATATAATTTATTTACTAAAATGCACCACTATAAACATTAAATGGACCGATATGTCTTTTTTTTTTTTAATAATGCAAAAGTATCTTATTTTAGTACTAAATTTTTTATTATAATATATGTACTTTTTTTTAATGTTAAATGGATTGATATTTTAAACTTTAGTAATAAATAATAAAGGACATAAATTGTTGATTCCTTTTAGCACCCAATTAATTGTTAGTTCCTTTAAAATTTGAACTGTAGTTATTAAAAAAGAAAAAAGAAAAAACAAATACATAAGCTGGGGATACTGTTCAAATAAACAGTAAATGGGGGGGGGGACCTTAGCCGCTGTTATTGTGCAAATGAATAGTGTAAAATTTCGATCGAACAACTTAAACAAAAAAAAAAGTATAAATCAATTATTTTGCACTGTTTGCGTCCATGGTAAAGATGAGTCTAAATGAACAATATAAAACACTATTACTTTTTCTTATCTGTTTTAGTTTTATAGTAAATAACGTATTGGCACATTATGTTCCTATATTTAGCTATATAATTTTCACAAGATGATTTTTCACGTACTGATAAACAATAAAAAAAAAAAAAAAAAAAACTACGCAATGATCTATTAGGAACCTGATTGCAAGAAGAATTTCATCTTAAGGACTAAATTATACTTTTAGGGAAAATATAATACCAAAAAACTTTAAAATAATGACCAATTTGTAAATAAGGATAAATATAGGGAGTAAATATAGTTTTTGAAAAAATTACAAAGACTAAAATAAAACTTTGTAAAAGCGTCCATTACTATTTTTTTTCCCTTTTTGATAATCATACTAGGTTTCTTTTATTATAACTTTTATTTTTTTATATTTGTGTTTTAGATTTAACATTATTTTCGAATCAGTTATGCATAATAAAATTAAGTTATATATATTCAAATTACATATTATGCATGTTGAGAATAATATATAGGTATATGAAAAAAAAAAAACATTAAATCTCATCTTATTTGGAATTGAACCTTAATTAACAGGGTTAAAAACATATCAATTTGTCAACTAGAATGACGAGCATCAGAAAATGTTTGGGATTTTGGCCGGATTTCCACGGGTAGGAACTAAGAAAATGCCAAGGACCAAACTGTATAATTTTGAGTATCAGAAAATAATAAGCAATTCGTGAAGAAACGATGGATAAATGGTTGGCTCCTTGAGGTTTGTTTTAGTTCACGTAGAAAGGATGTTTTGATTGTTGAGGTTTTTTTTTTTTTTTTCCTTTTTCTGGCACCCTTCAAGTTCCAAACCTTTTGGAAGCTGGATGTTTTTTTTTTCCTTCTATTAATAATATTTTTTGCTTGCAAAAAATTAAACTTTCTTACTGTTTGTTTAATCATTTAACCTTTAACAATCCCATAAGGGTTAGCCCAAGTTAGTATGATTGACAAATATAGGATACTTGGATTTCCTAGTTCAAATCCTATTCTTAGATAATTTGTGAGTTTTCAACTCTTATAAGCGCCTTTATTACATGTGTTTTTCCCAAAAAAAAAAAAAAAAAAAAAAATTTCCCTACTTCAAGCTGAACTTCCTTTTAACAATTGCTTATTTGAAGCAGAACCTTTTAACAATTTCTTCAAGCGGAACTTCCCTTAAAGATAAAGCTCAGAATCTAGCAACAACAAAGATGTAATTAAAGTGGAAACACTCATGATGGTTAGTTTCTTCTTTATTATTACTTTTCATTTTCAATAATCTATGAACGATACTACGACTACTTTCTTTCTTTCTTTCTTTTATTACCTCTGAGCCATAGTAGTCTATCCATCATTTTCTTATATTTTCATTTTTGTACATTCTTGACTGTACATGATGGATCCTGCCTTGTACAGAGCTGCAGCAGAAGGCAACATTGATCCATTCGAGAATTATCAAACTTGTCTTAATCAGCTCATGACTCCAAACCAAAATTCAATTCTTCATGTTTATTTAGAAAGCCAAAGTAAAGAACCGGAATTCACTGATTTTGTTGACCTAATTCTTGAAATGCGTCCAGAATTGCTGTTGCAAGTCAATGTAGAAGGAGAAACGCCATTACATTTCGCAGCAAGATATGGGCATGCCAACGTAGTGAAAGTTCTTATTGACCGTGGGAAAGCTCTACCTATAGATCCAGAGAGCGGGCTAACTGAAGCACAGAAGATGATGAGAATGACAAACGTAGAGAAAGATACAGTGTTGCATGTGGCAGCTCGAAATAGCCGTAGCAATGTTGTGGAAATATTGACCAAAGAGGACCCAGAGTTTTCATATTCCGCCAATGATTATGGAGAAACTCCACTGTACATCGCTGCTTCTGTAGGCTCTCCGATGGTGACCGAACAAATCTTAATAAATTGCTCGTCGGTGGACTATGGTGGCCCCTTAGGTAGAACTGCACTGCATGCCGCAGCCATAGCCGGAGATTATGGTAGGATCATTTTGTTATATAATTCTGCGTTTGCTTCATAATTAGCATCTCATTGTTTTTAAGCCATTAAAAATCTTTGGGTGTTTAAGTATTGTATATATGTTAGTTCACATGGGCAATATGAAATCTCCGGTGGTTATGGAGGAAAAAAGTTGAGTTGAATGCATTCTACAAACCTTTATTATAACTTAGAGCGCTGCCAGCTTATGTAGTTCTTCTAGGTGATAGCCCAAATAACTCAGAAATGTAATTTAATTATAGTAAGTGAGCCCTATATCTTTTCGAATCAAAGAAACAACTAATTGAATTTTTTTTTTTTGTTGGTTTCAGAGACAACAAGAAAAATATTAGAAAAAGAAAGGAATTTGACAAAAGCAACCGATCAGAACGGATGGTCACCGCTTCACTATGCTGCCTATTTCGAAAGGAATTATGACGTTCTGAAACTATTACTAGAATATGATGCGTCTGCAGCTTACATTGTTGACATCGATAAGAGAACAGCCCTTCACATAGCCGCCCTTCGAGGCAATGAGGAAGCAATGAAAGAGATTGTTTCTTGTTGTCCAGCTTGCTGTGAAATAGTTGATAATCGAGGTTGGAACGCTCTTCATTTCGCTGTAGCTAGTAAAAGCACAGATGTATACGGAAAGGCTCTGAAAATTCCAGAACTTGGTAGACTTGAAAATAAGAAGGATGACAAAGGAAACACGCCGCTCCATCTAATTGCAGCTTTAGGGTTGAAGCAAGAGGGCTGGAAAAGTTTTGGTTTGTTATTTTATGATGAACGGATGAGGTGTGGTCTGAATAAGCAAAGCTTAAGCGTCGAAGACATAATTCAAGGAAATTTGGGTGAGATACAACAGGTAATCCTCTATGTCTGACTGTTGTGATGATGCCATATTCTATAAAATATATGTGTTTTCATATTTAACTATCCAGTAGTACGTACTCTTTTACTAATGAAATTCATATATAAACTGTGTTGCCTCTCCCAGAAAAAGTTTATTTTTTAATAAAAAGACTAAATTAATGAGAATGATATATGTAAAATAATTATTTTCGTAAAAAACGAAGGATCATGAATCATGAAAATAATTTTAGTATATAAAATTATACTAAAGATCCACATTTTAATTAATTTTCTTTTTTGGGATAATTTGACTAATGTACGTATAGCATGAAATTTCAGTTTTTTTTTTTTTGTTAACGAGAGAATTTTATAATACATATTATAGGAACCATTAATAAAAAGAGTATATGATTGGTATCTTAATTGTTAAAATATTTTTTGAATTCTAACACACATGATAGTTACTGTCATCCAAAATTTTTATAACTGAGTTTTTGATTTACTTAAGTTTTAAAAATAGCTAGTACCACAGAATTATTTTTTAATTAGAGAAGATTTATTAAATAATTACTTAATGACATATATTAAAGAGATGTATCTCACGGTACATAGAATGAGAAAATTATAACGACAATTTTATTTTTCATAACTGTATATAAAAGCCCAAATTCAATCTAGATCATAGTATACTACCATTATTAATTACTTAATTACATATATTAAATAATTCATTAACCATTATACCCCTTAATACAATACTAGCTCGTATAGTATATATCCTACCAATATTAATAAGTAATTCAATCTCGTCTCCAATTAAGAAAAAGAACAAGAATGGTAAAGTTTGTCAAAAGAAAATTACTAATTTTTATAAAATATGCTATTTTTTAAATCAATCCTAAAATATAGAGCAATTCCCTTGATTATTATTATTATTATTTACACACTGCATAAAATCCTAAATGACACAAGAATCTACTTAATGTTTTATTGACATTTTATTTTGACTATCGAAACTCTAACAAAAACTTAAAACAAATCAATAAAAACATAAAGTATTAAAATAATAAAATTACATCAAAATTCGTGAAATTGTCAAATTCAATCTTTGGTTGATTTTTTAATTATAGGATATTATATGTTATTCTCTTACATTATCTTTTACTCCTTTGAAAAAAAAATATTAAAAATGGAAAATTTTATTAAAAAATGATTTACAAAGTTTTTATTTATGTTTGTATTGTTACTTTATATTAACATCACATATAATTGCAAAAAAAAAATTATTTAAAATTAGAAGCTGGTTCACAATAGTATAATGTTAGGTGAAAAAAAATTAGTAATTATTTTTTAAAAGAGATGTGTATTTATTATCCTAACTACCAATTATTAAATTTGAAAGATAATTCAATTTGTCCCTAACTTTTACTTAAATCCAGTTAATCCTCTGTAACTAACTGTTGTGATAATGCAATATGTTTTCATATCTGACTATCCAGTAGTAAAGTAAAAAAAAAAAAAAAAAAGACTTAATTGCCAAGTTCTGGAAGCAAAAGGAAAGGCTTGGAAGTTGATAGATGATATTTGATAATTAGCTTAAAAAAAAGGATTATTTACGATATTTTAGCCAAAATGTTTCCTTTGCAGAAAGAGATCTTAGACTCCATTGAAGATGTTGGTAGTGGACCCTTTGGACGCATTGTTGTGGAAGAAGATAAAAGGGTAATGCCAGAATACAAAGATGTATCCTTGGATAAAATAAGAGAGGCTCATCTAGTAGTAGCAGCGCTCATAGCAACGGTAACATTTGCAGCAGCTTTCACCTTGCCTGGCGGTTACAAGAACGAACAAGGCCCTAATCAAGGCACTGCAATTCTAACGAAAAAAGCCGCTTTTATAGCATTTGTTATATCAGATGCAATAGCAATGGTGCTCTCACTTTCTGCTGTCTTTACCCACTTTTGTTTGGCGCTGCTTCGTGCTGATGATGAAACTGAGGTTAAAATTCTCAAAGTAATAGAGTTGGGCGCGGTTTTAACCGAGATTGCTATGGTTGGAATGGTTATGGCATTTATTACAGGCACTTATGCAGTGCTAGCAACTTCCTTCGGGCTTGCCATCACCACTTGTTTCATCGGTTTGAGCTTCTTCTTTTTTTGTTTTTAGTGTTCAAGATAAGTTTGTAAACTGAGCATCAAAGTTGCGAATTGGCAAGTTCCCCTGTAATTTTCAAATGTTTTATATTTTCCTTGTAATTTAATTGAAGAGAATAAGCTTCGAAAATTAATAACAATTGTTATCGCATTTATTACAGGCACATGTAACGCTACCAACTTTTTTGGGACTTGCCATCGCCACTTGCTTCATTTGTTTAAGCTTCTTTGAAGTTAGAATTGACAAGTTCTCCTATAATAATTTATCTGTATTTTTCAAACGTTTTGTATTCTCCTTCAAATAATTTATTTTGATGAGTGAAAAACCTCAAAAGTACTAAAAAATATTTACCATTCAATTTTATTGTTATTAGTTTTTTCTTTTTGTATCTATATCTCTCGCATACCAAGAAATTTCACAAGAGAATTCAACGATTACCGTTAGCTATGTATTTGAATTCTATTGATTCATTTAGGCTCCATTTTTCATGTTAAACAACTTAATTTTGAAATAATTATTAAATTCATGATTATTTCCATTTTTATAATTTATAGATAATCACGTAAGAGCTTGTTTGTGAAAAAATTATCATAAGGACTAAAATATATTTATGTAGAAAATACAATGACCAAAAAACTTGGAAATAAAGACACATTTGTAAGCAAAACTAAAATACAGGCACAAAAAATAGATTGTAAAAAAATTACAAGGATTAAAATAAAACTGTCAAAGCCTCCATCACTGTTTTTTTTTATGACTTCACACAAGTTTTTTAAGTTGGTGTTTATAACTGTTGTAAGGAATCACTTTTATTTTATTCAGGCTCATCACTCGTCGATCAGTCCAGCCCTTCTAATAATTTCTCCATCACAATAAAATGGCTCAGAAATATAACAGCTCTTTCAATCAAGATTTTTCAGAAGCAGAACTGGCATTAAAGCTGTACATTAATCATCACTGCCGCCTAATTTCCCCACAAAATATACACAAATAACATAATAATCAAAATAATAAACAACTATATAAAAAGGGCTGCACTGACACATACACAAAGAAATTCTAACCACTATTTATTCTCAATCCTTTATTTCTACCAAAAACCAAATTATTTTATTATGGAAAAGGATGTGTGCCGCTATTTAACTCCGTTTGTTCTGCAACAAATGAGGAAACTATAAAGAAATAGAAGTAAGAAAATGGATGTAGTGGTGTTATTTGACTCCTATCTCGTGGTTTATACTAGAGATGAAGCTGATGACAACACACAATGTCTGAGTTTTTCAGACTCTAAACCCATTAACAAAGGGTAAAAGAGTATAGTTAAAACTCAATTTGAATAAAACAGTTGAAAAGATTACATGTAAAATTTTAAATTAAATTAAATGATTAATGAAGTATAGAAAACACATAATTTCAAAATCAAATAGCCTCAGTTAAATCCATTAATATCATTGTAATGTAGCTTCCACCAAGTAGGTTCTCCCTGCTAAACAGGGACATGGCTCCACTACACCTAAAACAAATTGGATTGTCTCATCACAGGCAATCTTATAAAACAATTATGCTCAAAACAGCTATTACCATGGTAAAGTTTCAAAAACCTTGAACATTGCTACATTATTCAAAACGTTTCATAATCAAGGAAAAAAAATTCTAAAAAATAGTTCTTAAATGAATACTAGACAAGAGAATTGCAAGATCTTTAAATCAAATGGCTCAGAGATGTAACAGCTCTGTCAATCAAGATTTATCAGAAGCAGAACTGGCATTCAAGCTGTGTATTAATCATCACTGCCAAATTTCAACCAAAAAATAAAAACAAAACACAATTATAAACAAAACCAAAATCCCTATATCCGTATATAGAAAGGGCTGGCTCATATTAAGAAATTCAACCATTTACATTTTTGCTTCATTGATTTCTCTCAGAAGCGCGGATAAATCCAATTTAATCATAGCCAACAAATTCAATCACACAAAAAAATATTGATAAATATGGAGGGAATTTTTAGAGGCAAAACCATTGAAACAAAGGGCAAAAGCCCCCACGTGAACCCCACCAAAAAGATTCAATCTTTGCCTCATTGACTAGCTTAATTTCCACAACAAATCTCAAAAAACAAGCTAGAGGTATTGAGAGGCAACAAAAACAAAGAAAAAAGCACAAACCAAGATGAATAACTAGATATACTTTCAAGAATAAGAGATGTAGCCGTTACTTTGACACAGAAAAGCCGTGGAATAGGTACAAGAGGCTAAACTGCAACACTAAACGGCAGGTGTTTTAGCACGAGCTTTGGGACTTTCTACATCAGGGGATTGTAATTCGTGAAGCCTGGGAGGCATCGTGCAGAGAAAATTTTGCAAAAGAGAAGTTCTTGAAAGGAATTGCTAGTTGAAAAACAGAGTTTTTTTTTAGATGCTGAGACTGCACATGGAGAAAACAGAGAGAAGTTACGAATTTATATAGAGAGTTCAAGAGCTATAAAACCCTAGTTGCTGTTATTCAGGTTAAGAAGAGTCTGGTTTGGTTTCGGGGAGTTTGGGTATTGTAATGGGTTGGGCTGAATTTGGGGTGGTCCATTTTGAAAACCCAAAATCCATGATGTCTCATATATATATATATATATATATATATATATATATATATATATCCTCCTTTGTTGTTGTGGTTAATTTTTTTTTTCCATCTACAAGCTAAAGTATTTTTGGATTAGTTTTTGTTTGTATAATGTCTTTTCAATTAGGTTTTAAGCAAGTCATTCGCATCCAAATTAAAGCATATTATAAAAAATAGCATATGAACATAAATAATAAACATGGCTATGAACACTTTATGTATATATTTTTTATCATTTCTTTCATGTAGATATTCTGACAATTTTTAAAATTTATCGTTATTATAATTTTTAATATTGTACTTTGCCTTTGTAGCTCTTAAATTTTTAATCCAATTATACCAATCAATTTGATTAATCCAACCAGCATAGACCAATTGTATAAAAATAAATTTCTTGTAATTGAATTGGATTCTTTTTTGTTCTTAATAGTCACAATATTTTTTAATGAACTTTCTTGTAATTGAAGTCAAATCTCTAAGCCAACAACACAAGATTTTAGAATTTGATCACAGTTTTTCCACTCCGATAAGGCATATGAAAAATTTGATCATAGATTGCCTGAGACAACGACAGATAAGTTAGCTCGGTTCATAAATTGACAACTTAAGCCGCAATTTGATGTATGAACTTCAAAGACAAATTGAGCAAAATCTTCGTTGAGGTGACTTAGATTTCCATATCATACAAGCATATTACACAAGGGAGCGACCAATAATTTGAGATCACAACACGAAGAGCTTCAAACTGATGGATTCTCTGGTTTCCTCAATGTGTAAAACATCGTCCCCAGGACTTAGTTTTTTTTTCTTTCTAAATTCTCGCAATTGTACAATCTTATGGATCATATGTGCTACACACATCTAAACAAAGGAGAAACTTTGGGAATTTTACGACCAATTGATTAACAAAACCAGAAGACTAAAATTGTTGCTGCTACAGGAATTGGCCCTTGAGCCATTTCAAAACTCAATCATCATCTCCAGATGACTGAAGTCTTTGCTGTCATACTAACATCCATGTCAAGTGGCGGTAGCCAGCCCATTTAGCAGCAACACGAATACCAATGGCTAAACCTCCGCACAGTAACGGCACTGGAATGCTATTACCAGTATCGGCTGTCGCAACTTCAACTTCTTCCTTTCCTTTGGAGAGCTGCTTTGAATGGTGAGAAATAGCTAGAGCTAGATATGAAAACATTACCAAAACTCTAACCCAAGGTTCTCCAATTGCAGCTAGTACAGCTGCAGCGGGTAAAGCAGAAGTAACATCATCTCTCTTCTTAACTAATCTAGAGAAAGTGTACAAACCCAGTAGAAGCGTCCAGAAAAATGGTTCAGAGATGTAGTTTCTTACTGCTGCATAGCCAATAAGGCCAGATATTGTGAGAAGATAAGGTTGGCTGCTTACAGAGTTTGGAACGGCAGCTTCACCAATAGCAAGAACTGCTGATGCAAGCATGATAATCAAGGTCAGTTCTGGAACAGGAGCGGATCTCACTATTCCAGAGTAGAAAGACTGAAATGTGTAGATTGCAGTCTCTATACATCTGATCAGAGAGGTGATTGGATCCCCAATGAAATGGAAGACAACAGCCAACAAAAGTTTCAGGAGGTATCCCACAAAACCAACAACAGCTATGGCACCTCTTTTCCAGTTACCTAGTTCAAATAAGACCGCTCTCCATGCATAGATAAGGAAACCCAGTGCTGCATGTTAATTGCAAGTGAAAGGGATTAGTTGGTACATCATAATCTGTGGTAACAATTCTTTGCAAAGAAAACAGAGCAGAAGCATAATCATTCGCATATCATACAGTTTGGGAAAATAATGATCACAAACAAACACGAAGAATCTGTAAAATCATTAACTGAAACAACAGCATTTTCCTCTACAAGATAGAACTAAAGAATTTAGGGAGCAAGAAGTCATAGTATCTAGATATAAATTATAGAATTATACACCTATCAAGTCAAAGTTTCCAACAGGTTACATTCTACAATTCTCTATTCAAGTTTCAAAAAATGCAGCCACACTTTCTATGTATATTCTACCACCTCTCAGATGCCACTGAAAATCACACTTTTCTGTTCTTCTAATTATATGCAAGTGAATTGCTGTATTGCACAGCAATTCACCACAGAAAATGGCCATTCTTAGCCAAGCTCTCACGCTTATAAAACATTTCTGACTGCCCACATCCTTTTCTCCCCCTTTATCTTTGTTCTTTCTCTATCATGCCTGATTACTGAAGCCAACTACAATACAAAAACTACTAAAATATTTAATTGGTAAAATACACAAAAGAGACAGATCAAAAGGAAAGAAGTTGACACAACTTCTCAACACTAAAGCATAGAACTAAAATCATCTCATCCGCCAAAAAAATTCACTCATAAAATACCTTTTGTTGTTTTCCCAAACAATAAAATCAATTGTTTTTTCTTATTGCATGCACACATAAGTGGAACACATGAAACCCCTCACACTACTCTCATTCCTCATACAACAACATATATATTCATAAATCAGCTGCTTGTATAAAATCCAAAAAACATTCAACAACAGAAAACCATTTAAAAGAGATAATTAACAGAGGATAAACATATGGATCAGCATCAAAGTTTTGATCAATGCAGTAAGCATGGTGGCAGCCAACAGATGATTAAAGTAAGGGGATGCAAGTATAAAATGTTGGGAGAACTCTAGGCTAGCATTCCATACTAGAATGCAGCCCCACGCCTTTTATTTCAACCCATAACCAAGCATGGCACATTTTTGTAGGAGAGGTTGCGACAGTCGCAATGCAATAGCTCAAACAAGGACAAGAGCCCTCTCCCTTTCTTACACCCCCAAACTTCCGCATCCATGACTACCACCATTATCTCACTCTGCTCAGACCTTTTACTTCATATTGCCATCATTTCCATGTCAATTGAAACCAATGTATATTGAAAAATAGGCTACAAGTATCGAAATAAAGAAGCTTTGAACTAATAACAGTGGTGGTGGTAGTAATATTTATCACAAAAAGAACAATAACTGATTGAAAAAAAAATATAAACCCTAAAAAATCAAGTAACAACTGATTTTGAGTCAAAATATTTTGGCAACTCAAGCAGAGCGGTTGAAGCATCAGGTAAGGAAATCATCATAGTGGATAATTTTCATTACGCATTCATCACAAGTCACACTGAGGTAATCTACAAAAATCATTTTAAAACAAAATTTCATTTCTAATCTCCTGAGAAAAAAGGAGCAGTAGTTCCTCCATGCTGAAAGAATGTAAAAATGTTACATTAACTATCAAATGACAATGGTGAACAATTCTGGAGAAAAAGGAGTAATAGTTCCTGCATAAGAACTCGTGAAACACTGCGCATCTTCATCCAAACATACAGTAATTGCATTCTCCCTTTATCTTCCAATATTGAGATTTCAATACCTCAACTAATAAAACAGCCAACAAGCTAAAAAATGATTGAACAGTAGCAATCAAAAGAATTGAACAAGCAACCTACTTGAAATTTCACCAACAGCAGGAAAATAATAATAATAATAATAAATAAAAACCCACAATTTAAAACTAAAAAATTTCTCAAACAAAAAAAAAGCAATAATTTAACTTCAAAGATTAAATCTTTTTCTTCCAGCATAGAAAATAAAACATACCCACAAACCAAGGCCACCTAACGGGAGGGTCAGGTGCTTCTTTAGTCAAGTACCTAAACCTCTCAGGCATAGTACTCTCTCCACGTTCACCATCATCAACCACACCATCGGTTTTGCTCTCTCCTTCTCCATTATCTGCATTAACACAAGACCCCAACTTCCTATCTCTACTGTACAAAAACAACCCGAATCTTTTCAGGGTCTGTTTATGGCTACATAAAGATTGAGTCTTTATGGCTGCAGAATGACAAGAAACGGTTTGGCTCTTGTGGGTTTGAAGGGAACGACGAGAAAAGGATGGGATTTTGAGAGTTGGAGAGGAGAGTGTGGTTATTGGTCTTGACATGGTTGAGGAGTTTAGAGAGGTTTTGCCATTATCAGTTTTAAGAAAGGCCAAACTGTGGCTGCAGAAATTCAAAATGGGTTTCGGATGTTGATATGGGCTAGTGGATCCAAGTAGAATTGATACCCGGATCCTTTTGGTTAGACCCGGATTAAGCTGATAATTTTAACAAAGACAAGAATTCTAAGAACTTTTTTTTCTTGCAAAGTTACCCTTAACTTTGAGTTTTGGTGAAAAATCCTCAGAAAAAATGTACCATCTTTTTATTCAATGAGAGTAAAGTTGAAATTAAAACTTTTGGGTTTTGTTTTGTATAATTTTTATACATTAATTTAAATTATTATTATTTTTTATTACAAGAAGAGTCATAAATATTTTTTAATTATAACTGAATTTTTATTTAAATAAAAAAGTTAGTCACAAGTTATAAAAACAACTTGTGAATTATCATCTTAAA
Source organism: Dovyalis caffra (assembly GCA_963924115.1). NCBI lineage: Eukaryota > Viridiplantae > Streptophyta > Magnoliopsida > Malpighiales > Salicaceae > Dovyalis > Dovyalis caffra. Next base: position 1,436,452 of record CAWUPB010001178.1, on the reverse strand, counting down.
AATTTTAGACAATCATAATTGCTCTTTAACATAGATAAATTGATATGTAGAATCCATTAAAAAAAAACCTCAATGTGGCTCATGAATCCTAAGTTGATTTTCACTTTTAAATTGTCCAAAATAAAAAGTAATGGATCCTCTTAAAGGCAAATATTCTTTTACATAATAAAATAATAATGGTAAGAATTCATAAATAAGTTAAATATATTATCAGCGTCAACATTTTTTTATCTAATTTTATGAAACAATCATCCACGTACTTACACATATATACTTTCACGGATAAATTTATATTATCATATCTTATTTCATTTCATCTATCAAACGTATTGTTATATTAGAATTTCTTAAATTTCTAAAACTAACTCGACTCAAGAACTAAAAACTAATAGATGTCGTTTAATAGGAATGACAAAGGATAAGTTATTAAATGAGTATTTATTCTATTTTGTTCAATAAATACTTATTACAATATTAAATAAATATGAAGACAAATAAAAAAATACATACGGTTTAATAGAAATTTTGGATATGAATATCTACTTTATATCTTACTAGTACTTACTATTTATAAAAAAAATAATGTAAGACTTGATTGAACAAATTTTATAAATTGAGGATCAAACTCTTTTTTATGAAAAGTTTGAGGACTAAATTTAAAAAAAATTTAAGAAAAACTAATTTTTAAAAAAATTATAGGGATTAAGACAAAATTTTGGACATCCGTCCATCGCTAAGGTAGTGCTTGCTGTCCCTAGTAGCGAAGGGAAACGGGAGGGCTCCTTTTGTAGTAATAATCGGTGGGTGGGATCCATGAGATCTGCGAAGAACCATTGGATTCATCAAGGAGCAATAACAGCTAGCAGCGCCGTCGCGTGGCGCTGTTCCCGAAACTAGCAGCAGATGGGCTGGCCGGGCCCGAATTCAGACCCGTAAGTCATATATATGGCATACAGATTCGGTCATGTTTAATGGGCCCACTACCCATCGGAGCTGAGTTGAGATCCAAGTTACGAGCCTGTATGTAGGTATTGCACTCCACAACGAGGTCTTAAGCCTGTTCGATTCTTAGAATGAAGGAGTAAATTATAAATTAGTCCCTCTATTGTTTTAAAAAGAATAAAATAATGCCTTTAGTTTTAATTAATAATTAATTAGTCCTTATATTTTGAAATTTATTGTAACTTAAATCCTATTTTTATTTTTTTCAGTAAGTAGGAAAAAAAAAAAGAAAAAAATTGATGGAAAAAAAATATTTTAACAGCTAAATATTAAACAACTAGGCTTCAACCCTGAATTCATATCAAGAACCAACTATCAAAAGTTATGGAGCAACGAGCATGTTGAACTTTTAAAATGACAGAAGGTTCAGCCAACAAAATTTAGCAGCTTGTATTTAATCGTTAGTCCTTTGAAGATCTGTCACTAAATGTAGAAAGGCGACACAACATTCTGCCTTCTTTAGTTGCTCCATTTGTGAGATATATGGAATGCCTCAAAATCGTTATATAATAGTGGTTATATACCCTAGAAAATGAAACATAAAATCCTAAGATTCTTGCAGTGAAGGAACTCAATGACTTCCAAGCACAGGTCTGAATAAAGCTCCTGATTACACAAAAATTCACATTACAGTGAAGTTGTGAAGCCCAAAACAACATATCCCTATAACTTACAAAAACTCGCAGGCAAACACCTTCACTTCAATGGGAGTTTTATTCAAGAAATAGAAATCAAGTCTCTTCCGAACAAGTCTTAGAGGAGGCAACAAGTTAAGAAAATTTATCATGACAATCCAAAGTCAAAACCAGAAGCAAAAGATCCCCTTGTGTTGTCCTCGAAGACAATTTTGACATCTGCGGAGGCCTTCGGTAGGTTCAGAATGCCTGAAATTGTCTTAGAGTTGTTACAAACTGCTGGTGTGGATACTTCTCGAGTCAATGAAATCAACTAGATCTACCAGATCCATATGTGAGACTAATTCTTCCAATACAAGATTTATTCTTACTTCAGTTAAGTGCTCCTTAATGCAGTCATGTTTCCAAGCATCCAAACTTAAACATTCCAAGTCTTTCATTTGTGGGATTACCTGAAACTGAAAATTCGAAAGAAAACAATGCTCGAAGATGAAATAAGGAATTTCATTCAGAAAATGGAAGTCATCAAAGAGAGAATTTATCACCTTCAGCTTAAATATAATTGTTCCAAGATCTAAAGAGACTGATTCTCGGCAAAATGATTTGCGGAGTACACCAAAGAGAAACTCAATGTAGCTCATGTTTGTCAACTCTGTTTTCACCTTTAGACTCTCCAACATAGAAATCGGTGGCAGTGCTTCGGTGCTCTCCAAAATGCAGAAATTCTTACTCATGAAAAGAAATTATTAGATCTCTCAAATAAGTTTAGCAGGTTTGCATATTAGAAGGGTGCATAAATAGAAAGATTTGATCTGATTTAATTAAAACAATCATCCACACGCTCATCGTGCACATAACATCTACATTAATTAACTATTTGTTTTTCGCTATTGGCTAGATGGCCCTTCTATGTTTTAATATGATAGGTTTTCCCTAAAAAAATTATTTAGTTTGAAAGTGACACACAAGCTGTAATACCTATAAATCCATTAAGTTAGTTAAATAAGAGGTTTAAGTGAAGGGCACTTAGGTAATTTCATTAAATAAAAAAAAGAAACAAAGGGAAGAAGTGGCGAGAATGGTTTCGATTGAAACCAAGCAAAAAGAAAGAAAGAAAAACGAGGGAGAAGAAGAGAAAAGAGGAGAAGGAAGGAGAGGAAGGAAGGAGACTTACCGACGACCACCCATTTCGACGATAGCTCCGACGACGGTAGTGGTGGCTTGATTCGGTTAAGAAGAATAAAAATAAGAAGGATTTAGAAGATGAGGAATAAGAGAGAAACAAAGATGAATTAAGTTAATTTTTTTTAAGTTTTAGTTAATTATAACCTTAATTAGGATGAGTTATAGGTAATTTAGTGAATTTCATCTTGAATTAAGAATTAGAATTATGGATTAGGTTTGATTAAAATTACGGCTTATGTTAGTTTAGAAAATTTAAAAAAGTGAGTGAATGGGTTAATTAGGGTCCAATTAAGCTTGAATTTTAATTTATTAGTTTATAATTATTGTTATTTATGATAAATGTAAATTTATGATGATAAAGGTAAGAGAGGATTTGGTGAAAGAAGCTACTTAAGGAAGAGAAAATTACAATTTGGGATGTTCCTCTAGATTAGAGGTAAGTATAACACCTATTATGAGTTTTTACTATCATATATGTATATATTGCTTGTGAAGTGAAAAATTGATTGTATAGATAAATGCTTCATTATTACAAATAATTGTATATGAGTTGAATTATTTTAGAATGAGTGTTCTTACCATAAGCTAAATAAATTGAATTGATATGTTGCCATATGAATTATGGTTATTAAAGAGAATATTGATACGATTGAATGGTATATGTGCATGTTGATATGATGATCACTTGCATTAAATGAAATTGTGTGATTGATATGTACTTGAATGAGAATAATGATATTGATGACTTGAAAGAAGTCTATACGGGACTAACTAAGCTAACAAGGTTATAGTTAGCCTAGGTGCACCTAGTATTTACGGTTAGGGAATGACCGTAATGCTTCCCTTAGAGTTCACCCCTACGGGGGCCATAGTTTACCCTTTTGAGGGCCGGAGTTTACCCTTGCGAAGCCCATAATTACCCTTTAAGGGCTAAAGGAATAGACGAGTTATGCATAGAGTGATTTCAAGTAATTGTTATGCTATTATTAATTGTTAAGAAAGACGAGAAAAAGAAAAAGTTATTGATTGCTTTCTTGGTTGCAAATCATGTATGATAGGTGTATTGGCATAATTGTATGTATAACGATTTATAATATGTGTTATGCTTACCGAGTTTTGAAAACTCACGCTCCCAACCTCAAATATTTTATGGATAATACGGAAGCTAGATCATAGAAGGAGAAAGATAGATTTTACGGATTTGAAGGTACTATCCGGATATTATTTTGCTTCCTCCGGGTATAGGACATGGTTGTTTCAAATTTATACTCATTGTCCATTTTGGAATTGTAATCGGTCATTATATATTTTATTTTACTTAGTTGCTTTCGTTGGTAGCATCACCAAATCCGAGAGATAGCTAGTTAAGGGTCTCCATGTTTTGTATTTGAATGGTTAAACGATAATTTATGAATTTTGTTATGTTAAATATTGGATTATGTGTTTGTTAGTCAATTTAGTAAATACCGAGATTTATGAGGAAGTGTGGATGTCCAATGGAGGGACTTGATGATGATTGAGAATTGATAAAGATGATTTGGAAGTGTATATATATTGTGATTTTTATGCGGGATATATATTATTTTTGGGACCCTCTAATTATAGGAGAAATGTCGTCGAAATTTCTATAGGAAATAGAGAAAGGATTAAGGCTCACGTAGCTCGTGGTGGGTCACCTCACCTCGAGCTACATGTTGGTCGTGGCTCGTCGGTTTGAGTCGTGAAAAAGTTGGTATCGGAGCAATGGTTTAGGCTTAGTAGATATGCTTTAAGGTTGAACTAGTAAGTAAGTTATAGGATAAGCCTTTGGTTTTGCACCGCGGAGCTATAAGTAGTTATAGGTTTTCAAATTATCTTTGAGTTATTCATTATATCTTAGTTTCGTGTAACGTATCTTATTATATCGAGTTAAGTATACTTGTATATTTGTTATAAAATGATATTGATTAGGACTCTTTTGTTAATAGATGGTGAGGACTAGAGGCGGTAGAGGTAGTAGGGGTGGAAGAACCCCTAATGTAGGTCGTGGTAGAGGTGCTAGAGCCCCACTTACAGCACTCGGCCTAGCTATCCCGCATATTAAATGGGGTAACAAGCATAGTAGATGAGATTTTATGACGGACGAGAGAGAGGCGGAGGAGAAAAGAGTGACCGGGTCTGCAGGCCACTCTAGGAGCACAGGATGTTACCCAAAACTTGAACTTATTAACGCAGATCATTGCACGAGCATGAGAGGCTACATGCACAAGCATGGATGGCACCATCCTCTTCATATGCTAATGAGGATGAAGTGCCATTATCCGAGTTCCGAAACTTAAGCCGTCGGGATTTGAAGGAAAACTTGATGAGGATCCTCATTTGTTTATAGAGGAGATAGATACAAGATGTAAGGCATTGGATTATAATTCTAAAAAAAATACGGATAGTAGAATTCGTTTGACCGGGATAGCCAAACTACGGTTTAAGACCGAGGGATTGTCCAACTGGATTTGAGAGGATTTCAATAAGGCTTTCATGGATAGATTTACGCAAAGAGTGTTAGGCGAGCAACGGGCATTTGATTTTCGAGAGATTGAGACAAGATGCTTTCATGATCGTTACTGAATATGATGCATGATTTATGGAGTTGAGTAGGTATGCTCCTTACCTAGTCGGCACGGAGGAGCTAAAAATGTCTCGATTTATAGGTGGTTTAGTACCATGACTTCGTGCACTTTTGATTGCTACAAGGGTGAACACCTATGCGAGAGGTTGTAGAGTATGCCCGATTAATAGAGTTATCTCGGATAGATCACCTAGAAAAGCGAGTCCTCGACCTAAAAGGAGTATAAGTGAGGGGCGATCTAGTGGCCGTCGGGCCCGAGGTAGTAGACTTAGTGGATTTAGTTGGGGTTCGGGCCATCAAGGCCAAATGGGCCAACGGGACTTATAGAGGGAATACCACCGCAGGCCCGAAACATCTATGGGTAGGAGTCGGGGTTCTATAAGCTACGACCAACGGGGCCTAACTCGGGCAAGCCAAAATACTCGTATTCCTCCACGATCCGGGTAAAATGCTCACACTCCTTCTCATTGTCCAACTTGTAACATGATGCATTGGGGCCAGTGTAGGGTTGGACGAGTGGATGTTATCTTTATGGATAAGAGGGTCATTTTGCTAGAGAATGTCCATCTTTTTTATCACGACGAGACTTTCTCACATAGACTTGCACATACTTCTTCCGGTCGATTTATGCTCGTTGATTAGATTGATGGGGCCGATAGATGAGGTTTAGGAGGTAGAGGTTTTAGTGGAAGAGGACGGATGCAATCGATAGACGTCGATCTCGGATAGGTAGAAGTCGATTACTGGACGAGTAGAGGTTAGGGTGTAGGGGTAAGAGATCGAGTTTTGCGGGACGTGGACAAGCTACGGTGTATGCCTTGATTAGACAAAATGCACAGGCTTCTAATACTGTAGTGTCGGGTATACTTCCTATTCATTCTCTTTATGCACGAGTATTATTTGACACCGGGCTACTTACTCATTTATATCCCCATTCTTAGCTAAGAGATTGGGTAAACAATTAGAGAGATTAGATGAGTCCTTAGCAGTGTCCACTCCGGCAGGAGAGAGTGTAGAGGTAAATTTGGTGTATCGGTCTTGCAAGGTTAAGGTAGGAGATAGAGATCTTCCACTGGATCTCTTATTGTTTGAGTTAGTGGACTTTGATGTAATATTGGGAATAGACTAGTTGTCTCAATGTCATGCATCTCTTGGCTATAATAGGAAGATAGTGAACTTTAACATGTCGGATGAGTCAAAATTTCAATTTCGGAGACAAAACTTTAGCTCCATATAACCTTGTGTCAATACTTAGTGCTAGGCATATGTTGCATAAGGGATGTTGTGGTTACTTAGCTTTTGTGAGAGATGTAAGCTCTCCGGAGCCAAAGATGGAAGATGTGCTAGTTGTGAAAGAATTTTCGGATGTGTTTTCGGAGGAATTACCAAGGTTACCTTTGGAGAGGGAGATAGAGTTTGCATAGATGTTATGCACGGAACCGAGCCAATATCAATGCAACCTTATAAGATGACACCGAGTCGAGCTTAAGGAGCTCAAGGAGCAATTGCAAGATTTCCTTGACAAAGGGTTCATTAGGCCTAGCGTGTCACCTTGAGGTGCACCGAGTGTTGTTTGTAAGGAAAAAGGATGGGTTTTTACGCCTATGTATTGACTATAGGCGGTTGAATAAGGTCACAATCCGCAACAAGTATCCATTGCCTAGAATTGATGATCTATTTGACCGATTGCAAGAGTCTCAATTCTTTTCCAAGATAGACTTGAGATCGGGATATCATCAATTATGCATAAGGAAGGAGGATATCCCAAAAACGGTATTCGAAGTAGATATGGACACTATGAATTTCTTGTGATGTCTTTTGTACTCATTAATGCTTCGCAGCATTTATGGATTTCATGAATCGAGTATTTGAGGTCATTCCTTGACAGCTTTGTGATAGTGTTCATAGATGATATTTCGATTTATTCCAAGAGTAGGGAAGAGCATGAGCGACACTGCGAATGGTACTTCGAACCTTGAGGGAGCATTAGTTGTATGCTAAATTCTCCAAATGTGAATTTTGGCTAGATAGTGTTGGTTTTCTAGGACATTTAGTGTCAAAAGATGAGATAGAAGTGAACCCAAAGAAAGTTGAGGTGGTTACTCATCGGCTAAGGCCAACATCCGCTACCGAGATTCATAATTTTCTCGATTTAGCTGGATATTATAGACGTTTTGTGGAGAACTTCTCACGGATAGTTGCTCCGTTGACAAAGTTGACTCAAAAGAAAACGAAGTTTGAGTGGACGAGATGCATATGCACATCTCTCATTGTAAAGTTTCTAAGAGATGGGAAATTCATGGCATCATAAGATCCAAATTGGCATACTTCTAATGCTATAGTAACCAAATGTGATCCATTAGAGAAGATGTCCTGGGGCAAGATATAGTGGTCACAAAGTCCACGTTTTGGATTATGTGTGCCTTGAAGGTTAAGATCAAGTTCTATGATCTTGCCTTTCATGACAGACGCTAGACAAGTATCAAGAAGACTTACAAGTGCGGTGTCATGGGGACTGATAGTGGAGAAACTCAGCCTCTTAATTTGCTCCAGATTACAAAGTCTAAGAGTTCGCTCCATATGACAAAGAAATCTAACTCTGCAGCTAGTTTCCACATTATCATCATCATGATCAAACCAGATCTCATGGAGGTTGAGAAATGGGAAACTAAGCCAGAGAGCCTTCCGTCTCTTGGACAAGATTTGGGTTCGAGCAGCAACTTTTGTAGGTAGAAACGTCAGGATACGGTGAACGATAGAATCTGGCAGAACAGATGTAATTCTATCAAGCCCTTCCATTGTAGCTCTCTCTTCATGTATTCTCTTTGTAGATATGCCTAGATCACAGTTTTCCATTGCTGAGACACTCTTGTTTCTTTGTGAATAAGTTTTGTTTGAGTGAATAAAGGTATTGGCAATTAATGGTTTTGGACATCTCTGCATAATAACTGCGGGTTAAAAGATAAACAGGTTTCTTTCTCTTGCTTCTATTTTTCTCGTATCTTTTTTTTTTTTTTTAATTCATCTTTCTACGTTTGATTCTGTCTTAATCTCTCTCTCTCTCTTTTAACTTTTGGAATAAAAGTGTTAACTTTTTTTTTATCTCTTTTCTTTATTCAATTTTTTGTCTTAATTTTGTTTTTCTACCGAATTTAAATAACTGAATTTTAGAAAAAAAATATATAATGAAAATATATCTGGTCATTTTCTATAAAAATTGAAAATAAAACAGAAAAACTAGAAAAAAAGGAAAGCTAAAAATATTTTTTTATTCAAAATATTCTTTATGGGTTTAAATTTATCTCTATGAATGTAAACAAATTTTAAGTATAAATTAAAATATTTATAGTATTTTTTTTAAAAAAACATTATTAGTGTTCAACTCAATGCTATCAATTTTTTTTTATTTGACTAAAATTTATAATAAAATTTATATTCTCACTTTTAAGTCAAATAAAGAAATTTGTAAAACAAAATAAGGAAACTATATTAGACTCTTTTGTTTAAATTTAACTAAAAGCCTCCATATTTAATAAATAACTATGTCATTTTATACTTAAAATTTATCTACTATCATATAAATTAATTTAAACTCATAAAGAATATTTTTGATAAAAAAACCTTTTTTTAATCTCACTTTTTTTATAGTTTTTTCTTATTTGTAATTTTTAGAGAGAATGATATGATATATTTTTGCTTTTTTTCAATTATTTTTATTTTTTAAAATTTGATTAAAAAAACAAGATTAAGACAGAAAAATAAAGTAGAGGTTAGGGGGAAAAAAAAAACAAGTTAAAGTTACTCCAAAAGTTATCGAAAGGATGGAAATAAGATAAAAATCAAATATGGAGAGATGAATTTAAGGAAAAAAAAAAAAATAGAGAAATCTCATCAATTATTTAACCCTAACAACTACAGTACTCTTCCCTAGGTATTCACGCCCTTGGCCAGATGCAACTGCTGGTTTTGCTTCATAATATTTGTTGACAATTACTTGCTAATTATGACCTCATTTTTAAGGAATTTGTAGTTAAATGATTATATGTCAGTATATCTACCCAGAGAATTTTTAAGTGTCATTGCCAAATAATCCGATATGGTTTATCTGTACAACTCTTCCATCTTTGGAAAGCCATTTGGGTCTTACTCTTTTCTAAAGGGTGCGGCTTGAACAATAATCTTTTTATTAAGTTTGGTGGCAAAGCCACTGCTTCACATAGAAAAACCTAATAGCAAATTCAAGGAATTATTTAATATAAATTCTTGGTAAATAGTTACAAAGATCTATCTATTCTATTCTTTGGTATGTAGCATTAGGGTCTTTATCGTAATTTTCTTAGCTTATTGTATAAAAAATACAAACTTTATATTTTTTAATAATATTAACACGCTCTTTCAATATTAAACAAAAATACATAAACTAAGTTTTTGCTTACCATATTAGCATGTATGACTTTTTTCGATCAAAATTTCCTTAACATCCGACATGATAAGGAATTTTAATTCTTATTGTCAATATTATTTCCTACCACATCGGATGTTAATAGAATTTTGGTTAGAAATTTTATTAAAATCATTTGTATATTTTTTGTCTAATATTGAAAATGTTCTAATATGATTAAAAAGTGTAAAGTTTGTGATTTTTTTGATAAAATAAGCCTCTTTTTTTTTTTTTTTGGGGGGTTTGGGGGGGGGGGGTTCCTATATTAATTTGTCCATCCATTAATTTTTTAAACTAATAGTGTTAAATTGCATTATTAGTCCTATAGGATTGCGACATGTGTCAATCTTGTATCTTTTTTTTAAAAAAAAATCTCATCCTTCTACTCTTTTTATTGAATTTAAATTAATGAATTTTAAAAAATTTATAAAAACTGAAAAAAGGTGAAGATACATTTGGTTATTTTTTCTAAAAACTGAAAAAAATATGAAGATATAAATGTTTTTTATTCAAAATATCCTTTATGAATTTAAATTTATATATGAAGATATATTCGATCATTCTCTTTAAAAAAATTTAAAAAAAATGAAGATAAAATATTTTTAAGATTTTAATTTATCAGTATAATAATAAATAAATTTTGAATATAGAATACAATATTTATAATATTATTTTTAAATGTCAAGAGATTTTTAGTTAAAATTTTAAACTTTTCTTTTTTAGTTTAAGTTCTTAGAGAGAATGATTAAATATATCTTCATATTTTTTTAAATTTTATTTATTTTCTAAAAACTATCTATTTAGATTTGGTTGAAAAAAAGAGAGTATAGGAACATAAAAAAGCAAGATTAACACATGTCACAATCATGTCGGGCTAACAGTATAATTTAACACAGTTAGTCCAAAAAGTTGAAGAAAGAACAAATTTAAGACATATATCAAAAGTAGATGTACGAACTTAAAATGAAAAAATGTAAAAGATACGATTAAAAAAAAGAGAGTAAAGAGACTCATGTAATTATTAACCTTATAAATTCTTAAAGAATCATATTTTTATCTTCCAGCATCAATTTCAGGAAGATCGTTTGAAAGCTGTATAGGTGCCTTTTCGGTTAAATGGTTGTGGTGCCTATTCTCTCATTTTTTTCAATGGTTAGAGGCATCGTCAATCTAGATTGCATGACAATCGAAACTAAACAATTTATTATTGGTTTCTTGCATTTAGAAAAATAATTTTTCATAAATCTTAGCCTTAATATTAAAATTCTTAAAATCAAAGGAGGAAATCAAACATCATCGGCCGCTTTACCTACCCCTTAGAGTTACTTTCCTACCTTATATGACATATACATGAGTGACTATTATAATAACTTGGGCCAAATTCAAAAAGTTTTCTGGCTTTATTTCTTCCGGCCATTATTATATAAAAAATCAGAAAAATCTTGTGTGCACATACACACATATTCATGATGTGGTTGAAGAAAAGGGAGGATTCTTCAAAGCAGAATTGCTAGAATTTCATATTTGTTTTGAATAAGTCCTATCATCAATATCATGTTCAGCAACAATTTACTATAAAAATTTTAGCTCTTTGAACACGTGACATTGATTATTTAAATTTTAACCATGATCGTTCTATTTTTCTAATTTCGAAACCAAAACTTCTTTTTAACTCCGACAAACTTTTGTATGCAAGATTAATTTTACGTAATAGATGACCAGAAAATTAATGCTATGCTTTGATTTTCTAATATATTTTACTTCTATTTTGCAATGACTATGAATTGTTTCTATCATCGTCACTATCATCATTATTCTTGGATCAAAAAGAATAATAACAAGGGAAAGAAAATAAAGTCGTAATGAAAAATGCTGGAAAAAAAAAAACTTAAAAACAAAACTAGAAAAATACCATAACAAAGCTAAAAGAATATCCGATAATCACTCAAACTCCAAACCCAAAAGGAAAATCAGCATAACTTTCTTGTCAATGATCCTGAAGTTCTCCATTGTAACTTGCTTTAAATAATGTTGCCAACACTTTATAGGCATAGAGTAGCAGCAAAAGAGATCATCTTCTATGGCCGATGCATCAGTTTAACAACAAATTCTTATAAGTTTTCAGTTGTCATAAGTCGCTTCCAACCTCATTGCCTCTTTCGCTATGAACTTCTGCAGAACTTTCTTTTCAACATTCCTGAAGTTTTCCATGGTAACTTGTTTTAAATAATGTCGCCAACACTTTATAGGCATAGTGTAGCAGCAAAAGAGATCCTCTTCTATGGTTGGTGGTACATCGTATTCGAACTGCAAAATCGAAGAAACATATCAGTATCAAATTACTATTCAACATAAAAATTTAAACTGATAAATAAAAGTGAAAAGATGGAATTCTATATTGTTATGCTAAGAACTATTCAGCTTGTACCATGGATTGTGCATATATATATATATATATATATATATATATATATATATCACTGCCTTGCTCGAAAATTACATTAAAAAAGGTGTTATTAGGATCTAAACTTCTTACTATTTAGTCAAATACGTTCCACTAATCACATCCAAAAATTTAAATTATTAGCAAAAAAGCTATAACAAATTCAGCCTATAAACATAGTTATATATGAGGCCATTTTTATCATATGTATGAGAATGATATGTCCAATTTTGTTGAAAAATTTCATGACAATTTTACAAATAGAACAACCACGTACCTTCAGGGATTTTTCTTCGTAACCCGAAACAATTGTAATAGTGTATGGATGAGGAGCAAGCCAAAGCAAACTATCCACTAAGTCCTTGAGTTCGTCCAAGTTCGGATCACTTATGTGCAACTTCAGATGCTTCAAGTCATACAATGGAGGAACTAAGCTGTCCCTCAAATCTCCAGGAACAATTAAAATCTGGAACAAGGAAATACAGAAGCAATTCAGAAAATTTTATGATGTACAAGCACAAATTATAAAGAAAATTAACAAAGTGAAAGGAAGTAACGAAAAGAAGTATTAAACTTATGGGAATGAAATCATACATCTGTACTTCGGCAAGTAATCTGCAGCTCCCGGCAATGACCAAAGCATGCAAGAAAATCTCTCAACTCCAAGAACAAACGGGACGAAAACTTAGAACCGTTGCACAGTGAAAGCTCAGCTTTAAAGCATGCTGAATCAATCAAAAACTTTGGTAGCTTTGTACATCCGCCGGTGTAGACAAATGTATCCAAGCTTCGTGCATAAATCTGAACCTCCTTCAGTGCATCACAATCAACAATTTGCAGAGTTTCAAGTTCTTCGTGCGAAATATTAAACTTTTGCAAGCTACTGCAGCCAAACAATCGAAAGTTCTTGAGGAAAGGAAATTCATGCACAGCAGATACAATCCACTCATCTTCAATCCTAGCACCAATTAATGTCAAATCTTTAAGAGACCGGCATGCTCCTATATTGATCAAAGATAGACCTTTCTGCCCTATATAGGAAAAATATTCAAGGTTTGGAGCCACAGCCTCAATCTTCTTGAGTTGTGAACAATCACTTAACTCTAATGTCTTAAGCTTAGCAGAAGAAACATACAGGTCTTTCAGTAGCTCGCAGCACTCAAGTTTAAGATCCTCGAGCAGAAGAAAATTAGGAATATGGCTTTTAATCCATTCACCTGTAATCTGAGCATTCTCTAGAGATAAACATTTAAGTGATTTGCACGCTGCAATGTTGATACTACATGAATCTGACTTTCTTGTTGATGAAACATCTCCAAGGAATGAGAAAGATTCAAGATTTGATTCATCCACTGCAACCATTTTCAGCCCCTTGCATGAATATATCTCCATAATTTTGAGATTTTGACATGAAACTCTGAGCGTTTTCAATCCTATGCAGAATTGAATGCTTAAACTTTCGACAAAAGGGTGACTCAACATCAAATCCTTATGGCCTGAACCTAACTTCAACCCTTTCAACTTTAAAACCCTGATTGATTTAGCAGATAACACTGTCAATGGAAAACGATAGTGAGCAGGTCCTTCGCCAAAATCTAGCTCCAGCTCTTTCACATGATTCTCTATTGCATAACCAATGGCACCATCAATGTGATGGGTTTTTTTATCATAACCCTCGAACAGGTCAACACAAAATCTAAATCTTTCTAAACTAATATTCGGAGGGCGTTGTTGGAGAAAACCACTCACATACTTCAAAAACTTATTTACTTTGGCCTCACCGTACAAATCATCACCACATGATCCCAAATTTAGGGTTTCGTTGAAAACGATGAAAGGGAAGGAATTCCATGCTGATCTAAATCTCTTGCACAAGGCACTAAATCTGGCAGCATCTTTGTGGCTCAAGAAGGACATGATGTGATGAATGATGGATTCGGGCAACTCCGAAATCCGGTCAACCTCCTCGGCTCGCTTCTGGATCATCAAAGATCTTGGTGTTCTCCTTTTCTTCAACACCATCATCCTTGACCTAATCAGTAGGATAGGGAACAGGAAAAAAAATAGCGTTCATCGATCACAAAGTAAAAAAAGAGTCTTAATATTAAGAATTAATAAGGGTTCTGGTTACATAGAAATATATAAATATACTTACACAAGGACGAGATGGTTCTAAATCAAAATTGGAGTCTGGATTATATTTCTTTTCAGAGAATGAGTTTGGATTGTATTGTATTTATAGAGTCCAAAACGTTTCTATTTCCTACGCAACTTTTTTAATAGCTTTTAGAGAGAATAAATAGATTCCACTTGAGAAATTATACAATAATAATAATAATAATAATAATATTTAATCTGACCAATTATAAAAGAACACATCTTTGTACAAAAGAAAACGTTTGAAACGATGTCATAAAATTCTATCTAAAAGCTAGATAATCTGCCTTAGCCACACGTTTGTTGTCTTTTGATGTGTCCTTCTAGAGTAATTGATGGCATTGTTGATTTTTTCTTAATGGATTCTTTCTTTTCCTTCTATAACAGTCGAATCAACAACCGCCCATATACAAAGCCACGACGTCGCAAACTTGAGAAAAATCGTGGAAGACATTTATTGTATTAAGAAGGAACATGACTGTTATATTCTTTAAATAAAATTCAAATTAAACGAACATGATTTATTGTATTATATAAATAATAATAACTTAATTCATTATTAACGTATTTCTTTTATCTAAATAAAATCATTAAATACAAAATTAATAGTTAGATTTAAAAGTTATGGTTTTTTTTAAGAATATGAAGAGAAGATTCAAATTCAAACTTCAATTCATCCTTATCTTTTTCCACATCCGTCATCAGTTCACACATACCCTTGATTTTATTTTCACTATTTCTTTATTTACATTCCTCATAATCTTTCTTCGAAAACTTACTCTTTCTCTGAAATAAATTCCTGTTAATTGACACTTTCCATCATGAGTGAGTAATTGGTACCAATAAGATATTCGTTTTCCATTGAACAAATGGAATCTTTTTGAGTGACTTGAACTATCAATTTGATTTAGACTTCAAACTACGCGAAATTTTGTTATTCCTCCTTATGTATGTGGGTCATTTTCACCATTAACTAAAATATTTAAAAGGACATAAATGTAAGGATCTTAAATTTTTTTTGACACTTTAAAAAAATTACTTGAATAACTTTCACTAATCTAGGCCCAATTATGATTTTTGTAATTAGTAAATAATTTTATTTTCAAAAATAATTTCAAGTTAAGCATTTTAGTTTTTTTTTTTTACATTTAAAATTATTTTTGAAAAAAAAATTAATAGTTGTAAAAAATTACCTAAATAGCTTTCACTTATCTAGGCCCAATTCCCTTTTTTCAATTATTAAATAATTTTTTTTCAAAAATAATTATTTCGAGTTAGTGATCAAAATTTTAATCATCAAACATAAAGAAAAAAAATTTACCTAAAAAATAATAATTTAAGATTGAAATGGTTCAAATTGATAATTCAAATCTTATGTTATCCCAACTTGAATAGTTTAAGGATAAAATATGTTATTTGACGATTTTTAAGCTTGCGAGAGGAAGGACGGAGAAAGGCAAGCAAAAAAGAGAAATTTTATAATACTCGATGAGTAACTAGTAGTATGTACAATAGTTACTCTATAGATCTACTTGGAGGAGAAAGATAGACAAATAAATATAAAGTTACATCCGGATTCACCAAAAGTAATAAGAAGATTTTCACGTTCATTTAATTTTTTTTAATTTTCTCTCTTTTTTTCTCTCTTTTTTTTTTTTGTATCTATCTCTCTCCTCTAAGTAGATTTATGAAGTAAGTACTATACATATCATTAATTACTCCTTGATTATTATAAAATTTCTCGGCAAAAAAAGGCAAATAGAAGTGAAGTTTTTAGAAAGAAAGAAATTTGATCTCTTAACAAGAGAATTTATCCAAAACCCAATATTGACTTTCTTAATCGTTAGCCAATCTTTGAGATCATATATTCTCCAAGTCAATGAAATCACACGTGCCAAAGCCACTTGCTTGACGGCCCAATTCCTCTAATTTCTTCGGTTGTCAACTAAATTCCTAGCCATTAAATTAAGAACCTTCGAGAAATACTCGGTTCTTTAAAGTTAATAGTTATGTTGAATAAAAAATCAAGAGATCAACCTCTTACTATTCAGTAATAGAAAAAGAGAGAATGTAAACGAAAAGAATCAAGAAAATTAAGGAGTGAGGTGAGAGTCCTTAATTGTTGCTACCATTTCTCGTCATTACAATAAAATAAGGATATATAGGCGGAATGATTGAGGTAGTTTTGTAAACCGACTCAAAGTCTTTTAGCATTTGCATTGATATGTTACTTTTATAGAACAAATTTGAGGTAGATTGCAAAATCGCCCCAAGTTTTAAGGAGAGGTGCGAATTTTATTTTATAATGTATTTTTTTTTATTTTTTATTTTTAATTTGGTTCTTAAAGAGAGAAGGGCATTTCATTTTTCCTCTCCTTAAGGTTTTCCAGACTTCTCTTCCTTTGCTTATTCTCCTTGATTTGTTGCTTCCTTCTTCTTTTTTGGTTCTTCATTTTTATTTTTTTTGGTTACGAAACGGACAAGATCATACAGTTTATTATCAAGAGCTTTCCTTCTTCACCTCAACTTCTTCTCCTTTGCTTCTTCTTTCTTCTTCTTCTTCTTCTTCTTCTTCTTATTATTATTATTATTATTATTATTATTATTATTATTTGGTTCTGAAAGGAATAAGAATGCTACATTATCCCTTTCCTCTTAGGCTTTTTCTCCTCTCGCTTCTTCATTCTTCTCCTCTCGTTTCGTCCTTCTCTCCTTCTTGTTAGAAACTAAATTATAACTATCCTCTAAATCAATTGGATATTCATTGTTGATTTTCTCATTGATATCTCTAATGGTAAACATGCTAAATGAATTTTATAGCCAATCAATTAGCTTACCTACTCTTTTCTTTTCTAATTACCTTTAAATTTTCAATCTAATATGCTAATTGTCTTGTTCTTATTTTGTAACTTTGAAGTTTTCAAATTCTTATTTGACTTATTGTGTCATGGCTGCATAATCTAGTTGTTGAAAGTGAGAAACATATGTATCAAGTAACATGTTTAAGTACTTCGGTTCCAAACATAGTTGCATCATGTTTATCCACTATTGATCAACATAACATAATATAGATCTCTTGTCATTCTAAGCTCTATATCGGGACATCTTTTATTGAATCTGGACATCTTTTAGAAATTTATTAGTATAGGGTGTTATGGACAATAAGCTCTGCATTAGGACATCTTCTTCAATAGAATTCGAGGTGTAGCCCCTTACATTAGTGAGGCCTACTAGCAAAAAAGAGAGAGTCGGTTGTAGAAAGAAAACTAAAACAAGTTTTGAAGTTGTCCTTTAGGTTGAGATGGTTTGGAACATTATTTTCTTAAAGTTCATCTCTAGGTTGGCTATAATGACTCATTGTTTAATTTGATTGTCTGGCAAAAGGTAAGGAAAACAAAGAAACTTGAATTTGGAATTAGATTTACATCATTGAGGGCCCTGAAAGGGAAAACCCACCTCTTCTACTTAGATAAGTAGGACTCGTTAACAAATAAACTATGTGATGGCCAGGGAAGTTATATACTAGTGAAATGTAAAGATCAACCTAGATCCTTCTCTCTACTTGTGACATTGGTAGCTAGTAAGTATCCATCAATAACGAGGTGAAAAAGATACCTAAATATTAACCCACGACCACTTAGAGAAAAAGATCTAAATATGCTTGGAAAATTTTCTTTTTCTTTCCCATCTCATTCATGCATTAGTTCATTTCTAATAGAGTCATAGATATATGTATTGAGAAAGGTAGTGATCTGTTGTTTACATTTCTAAAAGTCTAAAATAGTATTTTTATTAACGGATCCGGTAATTTGATTGCTAATATACTTTTGGTACCAATTTAACATTGAACATATTTGCTTCATCAAGAAATATTATTGCATCTAGATTTACTAGTATGGTTCAAAAAAACACTATCAATACCCCTAGTCATATGATTCCCAAGAAAATCTAAGAACGAGAGAAACAAAAAAGGATCTATAATGGTGTCATTCACAACCATCCCATTAAGAAAAGGCATAGCTCAAGTAACTAAAATAACCGTTATTGTTATTTTGCTATTAAATGTGTTAAACATGTTCAAATAAGAAAATGAAGATTCATTTGAATTGGTTTATATTCAATCGGATTCGAGTCTTTCTTCATTTTCTTCACAATTTCTTAGCTACCAAACAAAATAGATTAGTAGAATCACACATATCTCACAAACCCAAAAAAATAGAAACCATACAATTAAACATCTATCCCTATGTGCAATAACTTGGCAAAATCCAAGAATTAGTACTCTTCTCTCTCATAATTTCATTTTTCTTGAAAACTAAACAAACCCTTCTAGCTGAAAATCATAGTACTAGGTAGCCCTTATAGAGAGAATATAATTTTTTAATAGTCAAAAGTCATAATGGCTAAGACAATATAATCCAAGCGTCCGTTTTGTTTACGGAATGGTATTTTTTAAATGAAACCTAGGCACTCTTCTTTTTGGAAACAAAAACCTACTAGAGTAGGATATGCCTTTTGAAGTTGAAACACATGAACCGAGGATCCGCTAGTAGTTTGCTACTCTTATTAATTATTATTATGTATAAATTGTATGTTGAATGATAGCTACTCCTATGGCCTTCTTGTTATTTTTTGGTAAGATCGATGACATTTAGAGTGGGTTGTTGATCGGCTTAGCATTCTACTTCAAAGACTTGTATACATAATAGATAGGCCTAAAACTATAATGAGAATTTTTATTAGGATCGGAAGATTGACTTGAATCCTTCATTTTGTTTCATAGCCATTAGTATTTTAAACTTTTAGTAAGAAAACCTTTTCCCACTATACTAGAAATGTTGGTCTATTAATAAGTAGTATATCACATGTTAGTTACGTTACTAAAACTGCGAAACTACCACTCGGTTCAAGGTAGCTCGTGAATTACACATTCAAATACTTAGTTTCAAATTCAATCTCTTTGATTCTTTCTAGATTTTTTTAGGGACACAAATGGGTATTGATTCAAAGGAATTTCAAGCTTTCATGTGGGGAGTTCTTAAATTTTCCATGAATTCTTGCTCTACATTTGCACAAAAATATCCATTTGCTTCGGATGTTTCGTTATCCTTGTGGGTTTTATACTTGTTTCTTACTTCGGTATTCTATTTCATCATTTACTCTTTAATATTTCTTAGTTGCATTGCTGTTTTTATCCATTATTATTATCTAAATTTGCAACGTATCAAAATCCCACGGTTTGTATATAAGTTTTCTCAAAATCACCCTTGGTCACTTTGCAATTTGCATATTCCATAACTAAAGCTAAGGTTCCTCTCGATTCTATCTACATTTCATTGGTGCCTTTTTATAAGTAAACAACTGGTGAGTATGTTCTTTCATGCCAAAGCCAAGGTTCTTGTGATTCTATCTATATCCTTGCAATTAGTTAGCTTTGTTATTTATAATTTGTATTTTTTATTTATTTGTAGATTGGAATTCGAGTATAGAGAATAGTGGAAACATCGGAGAAGATTAACTTTTAAAGGCTTATGTGGTGAGTACAATTACATCTTCTTCTTTTTTATATGGTGGATAAGTTTTTTTTTTTTAACTAATAAAATTGGTTTTTTTTTTCTAGTATTTTTTATGATGGGTCAACTGAGTTGATTGAAGCATATTTGTTAGCTAATTTAGGTGATTACTTTAAGGTAAATTTCTTAGCACAACTAAGGTAATAAGCTTATTGTATCTAACTTGTATTTGTGATTGAAAGGAGCTAGGATTGTTTGCAATCAAATGGTTGTTGATATTTGAGACTACAAAAGTGTTAAGTGCTAAATGTGTTGATAAGTACTTTATGACATAACTAGTTTTGTGTTGTTTTTTTATTGAAAAAAATATAGCATTCTTTTCGGGATTCTATAATATTTATGAAATGGATATAAAATGGATGAACAAGTACTGAATATAAAAAAGGAGTTGAGGAATTTCTTGAATTAGCATTTCGTAATACATCTTATGGTGAAAGAATTTTTTGTCCTTGCATTCGATGTGGTAAATCTTCTTTACAAAGATATGAAGATGCTAGAGTTCACTTAATTTATGATGGGTTTTTAAGGGGTTATACTCGATGGGTCTTTCATGGAGAGAGTTCTTCTTTTAGTAACATTAGGTCATCTTCTCATGTTCCTACCTCACATGTATAAGGAGTGAGTTCTATTTAGGAACCAACTTCTATTGATGTGAATCCACGATGATCAAATGATATGGTGGGGTTGTTATGTGATGTTTTGGTGTAGTTGGTCAATGTGATGATGAACTGACAATGAATATTGATAGAATGAGTGAATATGAATGCGATACAACTCATGATGAACAAATGAATGATGAAATGAATGGGCAATGTCAAAAGTTTGATGTAGAGCAAGATAATGAACGAGTCCACCCAAGAGTCAAATATGTTTAATGATTTATTGAAAAATATGAATGAAGAGTTATATCCTAGATGTAAGTCATTTTTTAGGCTAGCTTTTATATTACATTTATACCATTTAAAATGTTTGAATGGGTGGACTAAGAAATCATTTACTATGTTATTGGAGTTATTGGCTATTGCATTTCCCAAAGGTATATTGTTGCCTAAATCATTTTATGAGCCAAAAAAATCATGAAAGCTTTAGGTCTTGATTATGAGAAGATAAAACTTGTCCAAATGATCGTATGTTATTTTAGGGTGATTAAAAAGATCTTGAAGTATGTGATAAATGTGGTGCTCCTTGGTGGCAAGAAAAAAAAAGGGCCAAAACAACACGGAAAGTGATAATGGTCGGATATCTAGATTTTGATGGACAAGCATGAAAACATTTTGATGCTCGATATTTAGATTTTGCTTTAGATTCTCGTAATGTAATGCTTGCACTTGTTAGTGATGGTTTTAATCCTTTTAGAACAATGAGCACTACATATAGCACATGGTTTATTGTATTGATTGTATATAATACTTCACCCTATATTTATATGAAACAATCATCATTCATATTGTCAATGATTATTCCAGGTGACCATAGTCTAGGAAATGAAATAGATGTGTACATGCAACCTTTGATAGAAGATTTGAAAAAAATTATGGGTAAGTGTAGAGACTTATGATGCTTCTATAAAACAATCATTTAATATGTAGGCTACTTTGATGTGGATAATAAATGACTTTCTTGCTTATGCAAATTTATTTAGTTGGAGTAAGAAAGGAAAGTTTGCATGTCCATATTGTGCTAAGTCCATATGTTTTAAATGGTTGTACAAAAGTAAGAAGCATTGTTTCATGGTCTATATGTTTTAAATGGTTGTACAAAAGTAAGAAGCATTGTTTCATGGGTCATCATCGATGGTTACCTCATGATCATATATTTCATTATCAAAAAGATTATTTTGATGGTATTAAAGATCCGTAAATGACACTATCTAGAAAAGCTGGTAGTGATGTCTTAAAACAATTAGATGGCATACATTATCCTTTTGGAAAATTAGTATAACGTGAGAAAAGAAAAAGGGTTGTGAACAAAAAATGGATCAAAACTAATGGTAGGGGCTCAAATATTAAAGGGATAGTTAATACATGTAGTGATGTTGAGGATGCAAAAAGGTGGTAGAAGAAACAAAAGCATATTTTTTTGACTTATCTTATTGGGAGCTTAACTTGTTGTGTCACAATCTTAATGTGATGCATATTGAAAAAACATGTGTGATAATGTGATTGGAACCTTAATTAACTATGCTACTAAGTCAAAGGATAATTTAAATACACGTCTTGACTCGGTGGATTTGGGTATTAGGTTTGATCTTCAACCTTAGGTGCTTGATAAGGTTATGAACAATAACTCGTTATTGTTATTTTGCCATTAAATGGATATGATTTTTGACGTCTTGCTTATTTTACGATGTCAATAGCAGAAAGAGAAATCTTTTGCAAAATTCTTCATTTTTTAAAGTCTGCTCGATGGTTATGCATCTAACATATCAAGATGCATAAATCTTAAAGATCAAAAATTAATTGATCTTTAAATTCATGATTGTCATATTTTGATTGAAGATCTCTTGCTGATAGCATTTAGGGCATGTAGTCTATCTAAAGAGGTAACTTCGATGATAATTGAATTGTCTCGCTTTCTTTAAAGCAATATGTTTAAAGGTGCCGAATGTGAATGAGTTTGATAAAATTCAAAACTGCATTTTTTGGCTCTTTATTGGATGGAAAGGATTTTTCTACCTTCATTCTTCACTATTATGGTGCATTTAATTATTCATTTAGTGGAGGAGGCAAAGCTTGGTGGTCCGTTGCCATATAGGTGGATGTATCCTCAAAAAGGTACATCATAGTAATTAATTTCATCTGTTTCATATTTTGATGATTATACTTAACTAAGATTAATAAATTTTTTAGGCAATTTGTGCGTTTGAAGTCATATGTTCATAATAGAGCTTGTCTAGAAGGATCAATTGTAGAAGGGTATGTAGCTAAAGAATGTTTGATATTTTGTTCAAGATACCATAAAGAAGTTGAAACAAGATTCAATCAACCTTTGAGAATCCTAATCCTCCTTCAAATAAACAAAGAATCAAATATTTTTTCAAAAGTGTCGATCAACCTATTAGAAAAGTTGAAGCCATCTAATTGGATAATAAGTCTTTGATTTAGGCATATCATTATATCTTACATCATTATGATGAAATTGAAAATTTTTGCTTGTAAGTTCTTCTTTTAATTTAATAAAGTGTACTACTAATTCTATAGACCATACTCTTATTTAATACATAAAAAATTTTCATATGTAGAGAATTCATTGATTTAGAACAAAAAAATGATGTCGACATCCTCGTCTTAGAAGTGAGGATATTGAAAGACTACTTGATGAGAAATTTCATAGTTGGTTTCAACAAAAAGTAAGTAATTAAATCATTATCGGATTAAAAATGAGGAATTAAAGTATATTAGTTCTAACTTCATTCAATTTATATTATTATAGGTTTTAAGCATGAATGTTCCAAGCATTTCGGATGAGATTTTAGCACTTGGTAAAGGGCCTAATGATGTAGCCAAGAGATTTGATGAGTTCATCATCAATGGAACTAGGTTCCATATAGTGGATCGAGACGTAAATAGATCAACTCGAAATAGTGGTGTGGTTAACGTTTTAGTTGTGGGAGGAGTTAACTACTATGGAAAATTAAGAGATATTGTTGAACTAGATTACTACATTTCAGCCGTGTGATTAAAGTTATACACACACACACACACACACACACCCATAATTAATTTCTATGCTTTATGTGAATATTTATTTTGTTAATTATATTCATATCATACTTGTGTTATTGATAATACATGTTTTGTTTGCAAAATTAAATATTTGTTAAGTGTTATGTGTGAATAGTGAATTAAGAATTAATTGACAAGTGAAACACTTAGTAAATATAGCTTAATGAATTGATTCATATATATGTATAACTTAGAATTTTAAAAAATTTGATCGGTGACCTAAACATGTATTAATCTAGAAAATAATTTCCTAATTAGGTGTTCCACCTAAATTAAAATGTCTAACTGTAAAATACTACCTTAAGACATATAGCTAATTAAAGGCATTTTGGAAAAAAAATTCGGCCAATATAAGGAAATAAAAGGGGGAAGTTTTGGGTTAGTTCATTTGAAATTTTCATTTCCTCCATCAATCTATTTTGAGAGAGCTTGAACTCTAAGAGAGAGAGGCCAAGGGAGACTAAATCACAAGAGATAAAGTAAGAGAGCGCTAAAATTTACAAAAGGGAAGGAGCTAAAATTGCCAAGAGTAAGCAAGCTTGTTCGAATGGAGGAGGAAATTGTTCGGAAGAAGAAAGAGGAGGAGAAGGGCTATTTTGACCAAAATTTTGGATGTAACATCCTCGACCTAGGACGTAGACAAATTGAGAGTATTCAATGTTGACTTATATTGAGAGTGCAATGAATGTAAGCCAACAAGCCTCCTTCCTTAACATTTTTAAATTACCGGCAAAATGTGGGTTTTTTCATACAAGATCCCTAATAAATAAGAAATAATAGGTCCAAATTAATTAAAAACTAAGATATAAATTTTTAAAAAATTCCACTTACACTAATTAATATTCTTACATCATGTGGAGAAATATTAAATGTTATAATTTGGTCAAAAACTCATTTTCTTGAAATCCAATCTAACTATTTAAATAAAATACCTTATGTTATAATGAATAGTACCATATCGCTTTTTTTTTTTAAATTCCTTTTAGAAATTCATATTTAATTTAAAATAGAAATATTTAATTTCCAAATAATCTATAAAACATAGTAGGATTATTCTACATTATTTTTCATCCAAAAGAATTTAATTATAATATATTTAATTTAATTAGAAAATAATCAATATATATTAAACCATTAATTCTTGTTTTAATGTCATTAGTTTTATAAAAATTCCATAGGCTAGAAATCCATTTAATTAATTTAATTAAGCGAGTTAATAAATTTATGTACACCTTTAATTAGACTCTTGACCATTCAAAACATTTTTTCGAAGGAAGTTTGGTTCCAAATTTATTTAAACTAGCTCATTGAACTGGTCCATTAAATCCATTTATTCATTTACCATTAAATTCCATTTAATGTCTTAACCTTTATAACCATATCAATTCCATACTTTTTACCATTAAATCTTTAGCTACTAAGCCAAGTAACCATCTAATTAATGCCTTCATTTAACCTCTAATTAATTTTTTTTGTCTATTAACTCATGTAAACCTATCCAATTAATTTAGTAACCAAATAATTACTCAAGTTTCCTAAAAGGACAATGCTAAGCATAAAAATTCCTTTAACCATTTAAACATATTATTCAATATTACAAACTAAAATTTTCTTAACCTAACATCCATTCAGATGTCCAAAAATTAAGTTAAGCAAGGGTAAAGTTTCCTAACTTATTTTACAAGACAAAGCACAAATGGCAAGTCGAAAGAATTTCTCGATGACAACTCTCATATATCTTTCTTCACTTACACCATAAGAAACGAGAGGTGAGCAAAGCTTAGTAAGTGTAATCCATAAATGAATACATGTGATGCAACATTTAGAAAAACCTTTTCAAGCTTTTAAATTTTTTTTTTTTTCGAGTTTACTTTGCCAATTATGTATATAATCGATCCTTTTTAAAATCATACAATTGTGAAAAATTCACAAAAGCACTAAGTACCTTCCTATTTCCTTTTCCTTTTCTTTTTTCTTTTCCTTATGAAAGGGTACCTACCTATTCCTTTTTGAAAACTTTTCCTTTTCCTTTCCTTTTATCAAAATCATGAATATAAATCCTATTTCATTATTATTTTCATACCCAATTTTTTATTTGATATTTTCTTATCCTTTTTTTATTTCTTCTTTTATTTTAGTTTCTTTTATTTTTATTATTTAGTTCATGTTTTTTGTTTAAAACCAAAAAAAAAAAAAAGTCTTTGTTGATATTAAAATTTCAATACCAAAAAAATAAAAAAAATTACAAAAAAAGTAAAATACAAAATAGTAATAAAAAAAGAAGAAGTTAAACTAGGATAGAGGGACAAACCCCTCCATCTCCGGTGCAATTTTCCACCCATACTACTAGCCCCTAACTATCAACTCCCCAAAATCCCATAAATTTTCCACCTTACTCGTGAGCCTCTAACGAGAGCTTACAATCCATTAGTCCCTACTCCTACAATTTTTCACTCTACAATAGCAATTCTTGCACTCGACTACCCTACAAAAATCTATCTAGCCACCATATACCAAGATCTTGTAAGAAAAAATCCCTCATGATCAAATGGTGGGGAACCAACACAAATACGGATATAAGAGGCAACAACAATAAACACAAGAGGGGGAATCGGTAGAAAGATTGAGTTCAAAAATTAAAAGAAATCAAACAAAAAAAAAAAAAGAGGGAAATTGATAATAAAAGAAACAAAGGGAAAAAAATCTAAAAATTTAAAAAAAAAAAGAGAGAAGAGAAATAGAAATTTACCTGGTTAATTAGAGCATCGGCACCTCTCCATCATCATCCTCAACCCAAATTCATTAAAGGTAATCTCCGATTCATCATAATGTAATTTTTTTTTTTTAAAGGATTAATGGTAGTGATGTTCATCACTTTCATCCCTAAATTTCCCCCTCAATCACACACACACACAAATGTGTTTACTCAATTAGAAGTTAGAACCGAATTCAAACCCACATCAATCCGGGTTTCAATTTCAAAAACAATTGAAATTTTTAGCAATTTTAGACGGTTATTATTATTTTTTTAAATTTAGGGGTTTTGTTATTTAGCTTGGAATTGAGTTTGAATGATTGATATTCAGGCTATTTGAGGTTAAATGAAGTTTCAATTTAGGGTTTAAAACTCAAATTCAAATCGAATTAGGCTAGAACAAATCTAAGGTTCCTAGGTTCCTAAAATAGTTAAAAAAAATTAGGGGTTATGAAAGAAAAAGACTCTAAGAGGTTTGAGATCACTTAATCTCAAGAAAAATTAGGCCACTTAAGGCTAATTGAGTGAAAATTGAGAAAAATTAAAGGGTTCAACAACTTTTCATGAAATTTTTGGACAAAGGAAAGGAAATTAGGTTTGGATTCTAGTGGAGAATCAATAAAAGTAGAGGGAAGAAGATTTTGCAAGAGAGGATTAAAGGGAAAACTAGCCAAAGAAGAAACACTCGGCTCATTTCGGGAGAAAGAAATCAAAATATAAGGGAGACAAAGAGGAGGAGAATGATGGAAAATTTGAGAAAGGGAAGGGAAGAAAAGAAAAATGAAAGGAGAAAAAAAGACAGGAAAAAGAAGAGGACAAACTAGAGGCTTCTAGTTCTCCCGTGGAGTCCGGGTAGGGAGGGAAAAGAAAGAAAAAGAGAGTGAAATCAAGAGAACA
Source organism: Dovyalis caffra (assembly GCA_963924115.1). Lineage (NCBI taxonomy): Eukaryota > Viridiplantae > Streptophyta > Magnoliopsida > Malpighiales > Salicaceae > Dovyalis > Dovyalis caffra. The sequence continues at coordinate 1,409,034 of CAWUPB010001178.1, read as the reverse complement.
AAAGAGAAAGAGAGAGAGAGAGAGAGAGAGAGAGAGAGAGAGAGAGAGAGAGAGAGAGAGAGAGAGAGAGAGAGAGAGAGAGAGAGTTTGATCCAAAATAATTTAGGAAAATTTTTGTTTTGGTGTTTTCGGCCTTAAGGGCTAGTTGAAAGAGATAGGTTAGGCTAGATTTTGGACTAGGTTGATTCCAGCCTAGTCTAACTCATGAAAGAAAAAAAAAAGCGAAGGAGAATTTAGGTTGGATCGATTCCGGTCCAGTTTAAGCCATAAAAAAAAAGAGAGGAAATGAGAGTTGGATTGATTGGAAAAAAAAAAAGAGAAGAAAATCTAGACTAGGCCGATTCCAGCCTAGTCTAGTCCAAAAAAAATAAAAAATTAGAACAAGGAAAACTAGGCTGGATAGATTCCAGTCCAATCCAATGGGACAAGCCCAATGGGCCGCCGATCCATTGAAGAAAAAACCCAAATGCTTTAATTTTTTTTTTAATCTAGAATGCTTTTTATTTTTGTATGCTTCTTTCTTGTTTAATTTAGATTTTAATGTTCTAAATCTCTTGGAATTTATTTTACTTAATTTAATTTTAGTTAATTTTAAGATTTTTTTCAATAATTAGTTTAAGTAATTAGTAGGTGGACGAATTATCGTATCTCATAATCTTTAGGGATCGATGATGATTCTCCATCGATACAAGAAAAACAAAAAAAAATGATAAAAAAGGAAGACATATTGATTAATTTTAATTTTAGGATGTTTTTTCCATAATTAGTTTAGGTAATTAATAGATGGATGAATTGTCAAGTCTCCTAATCTTTATGGATTGATGACAATTTTCCATCGATAAAAAAAAGTACGACAAAAAATAAAAATGATAAACAAAAAAGAAGACATATTAATCAATTTTAATCTTTGGATTTAGTTTTCATAATTAGTTTAGATGGTTAATAGGTGGACAAATTGTTGAGTCTCCTAATTTTTAAGGATTGATGACGATTCTCAATTGATAAAAAAAAAAAATTCTTAACAAAGTCTCTTATCCGATAGGGATTGTTGTTAACCAAAAAATCACAATCATTTAATAACCAAGATGTTTTCCGATACACCGATTGTGTCGAAGCTTAAAGTGGATTCAATGTTTAAATTGATGCATCTTTCGATGAAGAGGTCCGTTGATTGTTTCAATACAATGTCACATTCAAAAATAAAAATTTTGGTTTCAAAATAAAGGAGTTGGAATTTAGAAAAATATTAATTTTTGGCAAAAATAGATTTCTTTCGGGAGATAAATTTTGGGACTAAACCAAACATGGTACCTTCCTTCGAAAAGGGCATTTTTAGGTGATTAAATATCTTTTTAAAAGCGTAGCCAACTCTTTACTATAAAATTTCTAAACTAATGCCCATTTTAAATTTTTTGTTCCTTCAATACTCGGTGGTGACTCCAAACATTAAATAATTCCGTAAATAAATAATTAATATCTTTTTAAGAGTTTTGTTTAACGTCGAGTATCGATAATTATGATACACAAATGTATTTAATTAAAAAAGCAATGCATCAATATAAACCTCGACATGCATACTAATAAAACTCATGAACTTATAACACAAATAATCCATCAATTACATGTTCCACATAAATCAAGTATGCATGCAAATCATGAATGAACATCAAACAAGAACAATGTCACGGATACACCTCTTGGCTGAATTGATTAAGTGACATAACTAATCCATTTTTAACATGAGAGTGATAATTTTTCATGCCATTTCATACATCCTCAAAATTATCATATACCTAAAGTTAACCTCTCTTTCCCTCACTTCTCACACTAGGTTGAAACTTTACGAATGGAAGGTTAACTTTTATTCCTTCATTTTAACTCAAATTTTCTCATCTATTGTTAGTATAGGTGTCCAAAATCCAACCTTGTTTGAATGTGTTTGAATTATTATATTATTGCATCATTTATATTTTTTATAATAAAAGAATTTTTTCTATTAATTTTTATCATTTACATTTGTTCATTGATTAGAATTAGATAGAATTCCATATGATATGAATTTGTATTAGAGATTGATCAAAATATGTGATACAAACACCAATGCACATAAATTATATCCTTAAATATCCCGAGTCATAGCATGGTGAAGAATGAACATTGACTATATACGGATAGTATTATCGGCGTTATGCTCATGCTATATGATAGCGAGTAGGAGATTTCTACACCTATTGGCATGATGATACCAAAGCAATTACTTAGGTGATTTATGTTAGAAAACATATCATTGGACTTGACTCATCGTGAAAACCCATTTGGTTTAGTCTATGGGAATCTCATACGAGATGGTACAATCGGTCCTTAGACTTAAGGTCATCATGGTTATTTCATTAGAGGATTATGTATTTTGATACTCATTTGGATGGACCCAATAAAGGATTACACGTGGGTGATTTATTGGGTACACTAGGAATCGAATGAAGATAAGTGAATGACTAAAATAGGACATGTCATTCTTTTTACGTAAAGTAGTTATCACATTGCACTTTAATAAATGTCTACTCAAGAAATCTGTGGTCATAGTAGGAGTACATCAATAGAGCGTAGTTGGTTTACTCTAAGAGCTAAGACATTTAGGAATCGAAGAAAACTTATGTGATCATAATCGAATAAGACTAATAATCAAGTTCAAAATTACACTATAATAAGTCGATATGAGAACCAAATTGTATGGTAACCATGCTTGTAAAAGGTAATTACGGATTAATTAATCCTCCTAGATGTGTCTTTTATTCTTGATACATTGTCAATATATTAAGGAGCCTATTGAGTCACACGTATAAGTTTAAGCATTCATATGACTAAAGAGAAGCAAAGATATTGGAAAAAGTTTCCAATTATGAATGTTTATTATTTTGGAAAAGGTTTTCAAAAATGAAAAATTTCCTAAAATGAAAAGTTCCTAAAATGGAAGTTTCTTAAAATTGAAAGTTTCCAATTTTAGAAATTAGTTTCCTAATTTAGAAGTTAGTTCCAAATTTAGAACGAATAACTTAAAATGGAAATTAGTTTCCTAATTTAGGTTTAAAGGTAATTTGAAAACTTATTTCCTAACGTGGGCCTCCAAAATTATCTAACTTAATTTATTAATTTATTTGGATAGTTCAAATTAATTAATTAAGCCAAAATGGTTTTAGGTCAATAGATTTAATTAAAACCCTAAAAGATATTTTTATGGGAGGATAAACATGAACCTTATTAGGTAAAGATGAATGTTTTATAGATAAAGATCAAAAGCCCATATGTTAAATAACTCTTAATCCTTGGAGGATTAGAAAGCAATAACCAAGAGTTTAATAAAGACTAATTGCCGCCCCTTTCCTTGTCCTTGGAGGAAAAGGACTCTCCACTTATAAATAGGAGGAGAGGTACCATAAAAAGAATAGTTTTTGGAAGAGAGAAAATTCAATACAACAAGAAAAGAAAAAAAAAAAAGGGACATATGGCTCAAAATAAATGCTAGGAGAAAATTCTTTTCTCCTTAACCCTTGCACCCCACCTTTCTTCTCTCTCTTTTTAGGTTGTCGCAAATATTACCTTATTAGATTTCTATAGGAAATACTAAATAAGTCGGAAAAGGTGGAGCTAACACTCTACTTAGAGTGTTTCTTTTATGGGTGCTTGGACTGCGTGGATTATCAATAGAGGTTGGACACTTAGATGGCTCATTTTTTGCAAAGGCTTATATATATATGCTACAAGAGGTAAATTCTCTATTCGTTTTTTTAATTCATGAATATATGGTTAGTTGATTCAACGATATGATCTTGGGCTTCTTAGATGGAGGGAAATTTTGTTTTATTATATACTTCCATAGAATGCATGATCCTTCATCTATATCATCAATTAAGCATTTAATCATCATATAAACTTGAATTATATCAATCAAAACAATCCATCTAAATCTTCCCTCTTGGTTGGAATATTAAATTTAATAAGAAAATCTGAATTTTTCTAATTTGGCACCATAAACACACCTAAATTATTTCATCAAAACTTTGTATACATTATGCACTTAAACCATAAATTTATTCATGTTCTAAGGTATCAACCCATCTTATTCTAAGAACAAGGAAATCATCAAAAGTCACATATACCTTCCAATTAACCAACCAAACACAATAATTTCAACTTTACAAACATAATTATAACACCAAATTCATTCAATTCCAACATTAACACCACAACTCTAATGTTTAAATCATTAAAAAAAATAATAAAAATTCAAATTAAAATTTAACACACATCATAAACACAAGTTTCTTATGAAGTAATGAAGATTACACTCACCTTACTTGAAGTTTGTTCAAACCTCTCCCTTTTCTCGCTTAAATTTCTTCCTAATCCTTTCTCCTCCAAGTTTCAACCAAGATGGAATTTTTTTCCTCCTCCTTTGCTTGATCTTATAAACTAATTCTAAAGTGATTTTATGGGTTTTAAGGTTGTCTAAGATGTTTTGAAGAGTTGGTTTAGTGGTTTTCCTTTTAGTTGCACTTTCTCTCTCTTTGGTGTAACTTGAACTCTCAAAATTTCAAATCATTTCCTCCTCTCCTAGCTGAATTTAAAGGGAAAAAATCCCCTTGGATTAAGCTATGTGTGTCACACTTGGATTAATCTCAAACTTCTACATTAATTGTTGTTCTAGATTCTTCTTCATTTTTCCTATTTTCTTCCTCTTGTTTTTTTTTTTTAAATTTTTAGCTAGATTTTTCTCTTCCTTTCTTCTCCTCTTTTTTCCTACTTACTCTTATCTTTTTCTCTTCAATTTTCTAGATTTTTCTTGCTAGAATTAGTCTCCCAAAATCAATTAATAAATCCTCCAAAATATTAACACGTTATAGTTTATTTCTAAACTTTTAATTGCTTCATTCGGGTCCTTTAAATCCTTCAATTTTAGTTCTCAAAATTTTAATTTTTCTCAAATAAGCCCTCGGGAAGGGTATTTTCAAATTACAAAGTGGTTACTTAAATTTCTTAATCATTTTAATCGAGCACCCAAACTATTAATTATTGTAATTATTTTGATAGGTTTCGCAATTATGTCCCTAGGTCAAAGCATAACCATAATAATTAAGGGTGTAAATTTCTAATTCAAACTTTAATTAATTCATTCACCTTCCATTATAATGATGCTTTTATTTAATTTTACCTTCCATTATAATCATACTTGTATTTAATTTATTCTTAAAATAAGTATAAAATTTCATTCCTCAAATTAATAAATATTTTTTTTATTGATTAACTAAATTATATTTATAATATATTTTACATCTAAGGAGGATTTTAGGTCGGAGATATTACATTGGGCAAGGAGGAGAGGGAAGAGTTTTTTTTTTTTTTTGAAGGTTTTAAGATGATTTCATCTTCAAACAAACCTAAGGTAAGTGTAACTTCAACTCATCACAAGAACTAGAGTAGTTATGTATTGATTTAGAGATTTGTGTGCTCGTAAAACCTAGGGTTTCTAATTAGGTATTTGAATGAATTATGTGCAATTGATGCTTTGATTGTGAAATTGATGAATGATTGACTAATTGTGATGTTATGGCAAGAGTTTACTTGTTAATTGAAGATGTGTATTGTTGTATCCTTGCATCAAACTAGGGAATGGTAAATCCTAGTGGCTCTAGAGATTGGGTTAGTGGTTAAATGATAACTTTACATGATGATGATGATGGGTACATATTAAATTGATGATTATGAATTGTGATTATAATGGGTAAGTATGTAATTGATGATTAACCATGATATTGATGTTGGATAAATGATTAATTATGGATTGAACAATTGAAAGGATAACTTTGTTTGGTGATGCATGACCTAGAGGTTTTAGAGTTGGGGTTATGTAATTAATTGATGATTATATAATTGAGTATAAGTTTAATTAAGGTTTGATCACTTGATAATTTATTACTTGTGTTTATGGGAATTTGCTTGATATTGGCTTTATGGATAAGTTTGATAGTGAGATATGGATATAAATTATTGTTGAGATTGTGGGTTCTTTTGATGATGGAATGATTGTGGAGTTCTTAATTGATGAATTTTAGGTTATGTGAATTACTTGATGATGAATTCAACTTGATGAATGCTTGTGATATTTATTATTGGGAATGATTTCAGATTAGGAGTCCATGGACTCACTTGTTATTGTATTGTGATGATTTAATTGTGTGAGGTATGTTTAGTCATGGATTCGAATTTGGTGATTTGGTGTTGTTGTTATTACTTGAGTTTTGCTTGATGATTTATCATTTGAGTGTATGATTCTACTTTTAGGACATACTTGATGATGAATTGATTGTGAGGAAACTTGATGGTTTTGACTTTGGCATATGCTTGTTGTACTTGTTATTAAAAGTTATGATTGCTTAGTTTGTAGTTGAATAATTGGATAGTTGTATTGATGTAAGATGATTCAGCTTAAGTGTATGCTTGATGGATTTGGTTTGTTTGTGGATACTTGATTTAGTGGTGGTATTGTTGCTTGATATAATTATGTCATGTGTTGTTTATGTGGTTGTTTGGTTTAAGGGATGATTTTGAATTAGTTATTAAATGGAGACTTTATATTATGAAGTGATTGGGTAAGTAATTAATTAGAAAATGACCATTATATTAATGATAGGTATGTATTTAATTACTAATGTAACATGGGTGTTGTGGTATTTATGTGAAAATTGGAAATTCTTAGATTTGGACTATATGACTAAGTGTTGGTTAACTTTAATTGATGAATATACTTGGTTATGGTGATTGATACATGAATTGATGATTATACATTGTGATGGTAATGATATGTATTTAATTGAAGATTTACCATGATATTGACGTTAGGTATGTAATTAATTATTGATTGGATTTATTGAGATGAGCAATTTGGCTAGGGTTCATTGGTGTTTTATGCTTGTTGAAATTCGACTTGAACTTGATGAATGCACGATTATGTGGAAGCTTAATGGATTTGTTTTGCTTATGAATACTTAATATTGGAAATTATGGTTGATTGTAAGAAACTTGATGGATTCGACCTAAGTGTATGCTTGTTGCAATTTGGCTTTTACTTGTGTATTGGATAATGGTGTTGTTGCTTGATGGAGTTAGTTTACTTACCGTTATTTGGTTTGTTGGTTAAATGATTAAATGGTTGTATTGGTGTGAGATGACTTGGCTTGCTGAATGAATTCGGCTAGAGTTAAGTTACATAGTTTTGTATGCTAGTGTAAATGGATAAATTGAACACTTACTTGGCTTGGACAAATGAATGATGTTGGTAATGATAGATAATTCGACTTAGGTGATGTTTTGCTTATGATTGTTTGGTTTGTTAGACGGTTATGGGTTAGGTAACTACTTAATATCACTTGATTGTGTGTTTAGGTGTTTAAGGGATATTTGAATGATTAAGATGTTCAAAGATGATTCGACTTAGATAGGCTTAAATGAAAAATTTGTGCTTGGGATGCCATGTGATGAATTCGACCAATGGCTATGGAATTGTTTGAGGTTGTTATGGCTTGATGGATTTGGAATAAGGGAAATAATTGAGGTAGCTTGGATTATGTTCATTGTTGGTTTTTGTTTGATGTTAGAAGGTTGTATGCTTGTTGTGCCATGTGAGGGATTTGGCCATATATTATTTTAGGTTATTTTCACGAATTGTTGATGACATATGAGTTATGTTCATGGTTATTTAAAGCTAGATAGTTTTAGCCTTGTCATATCATGTTAATTTTATTGATGGTTGGTTTAGACTTGATAATATTTGGCTTTATCATGCCATGTGGAATGTATCTAGGAATGGCTTAGTACCACATGATTCATGTTCATGTTTATGCTTGATATTACATTCTAATTGCATTCATGCTATGAAATATTTTATGTCATGATTTCAAGCATTCAAGAAAGGACATGGTTTTATGAGGACATGACATGGCTAGGCATGTTCAAGTGGGATAAGGAAAATGATCAATCCTTGTGAGGTTCATTGAATTGAAATGTCTAGAGTATTTATGGAAAAAGAATACTGAAATTATATGTATTCGAGTAGGGTGCATTCGAAAGATAGAAAAGAATTTCAAACATGAAAAATGATGTTTTTCATTGCATCCATTCATAGTTATACTTTTTGAGCTTTAACTCATTTTGCTTTGTCTAGTGATGTAGCTGAATAAAGCAATGCTTGAGGACATGTGGATGTGTTGAGGATGCTAGTCATAAACTATAGAGTTTGTCAAATCATGTACTATGGGTCTCGGTTAAACTAAACCATTGTTAGGTTCGACCACTTGTGGGTAATGTCTAGATTAGGCTATTTCGAATTGTAATGGTTAATCTTTTAGTTTATTTTATTATGTTTATATATACATTTATTTGATTAAAGGATTGAAAAAATGATGTCAATTTGAATATGTTGATGAATTATTTCAATTATGGATGCATTGATGCAATTATGGAAATGGTAATGAGTTGGTTTGAATATGAATGATTTTAAACTTGTTGCCACTTGTTAGTTTCAATCCAATGATGAAAATGAAATGTTATAGGATGTTTATAAATGGTTTAAGTCATGAAAAATTTGTTCGTACTAAATGTTAAATTTAGAAAGCTTTGAACTTTAAACCAAATATGGAATTTCGCTATACATTATGATAACGATTCAGGATAGAGGACACAATTTATTACCTTGCACTCTCAAGTGTGAGATAGTGTAGTAGCACTCTCGGCTCCCTATGGGGCCATGAGCGTTATATATATATATACACACACACACATTGCAATATATTTTATGTATCCCAATAATACGATAAAAAAGTGAAAATTTTAAACTTAGCTTATTTATGAATTCATTAAACAATTTAAACGAGCCGAGCTCAAGACAAAGTCTGAGCTGAACTTGATGCTTACAAAATTTAAATGACCTTAGCTGGATCCTTATATTTTAGATTCGTCATGAACACAAACCAAGCTCCATTCTTGTTAAAATTAAGCGAAAGCTCAAATATTCGTAATTATATTTTATTTTTAAAAGGATGACAAAGTAAAAAATTCTAAAATGTTTTTTTCTCCCAACAATATCAATGGATGATGTTGAAAAAAAAAAGAACTAAGTGACGAGTTCAGGAATTTTCATCAAGGAAGAAGGAGAGAATGACTACACCTACTTTTATTGAAATCATTTGGCCTTATGGACCAATTATCGAGTACAAATGAAGCTCCGGCCGAGAGAACTTAGCTAGAACACTTCAAAATAGAGCTTGATCGATCATTTGAATCAACTATCAAAATATTTTGAGGGCTCCAACCAAGCTTCTGGCTGTGAATAAAGATGCATACAGTCCTCATGAACCATGGTTCATGTCATAATTTCTCATATATCATCAAAACCAAAAAAATTAGACATGAAAATGGCCCTTAGATCACTGACATTCCGTATGATCACTGAACCAGAATCTTCAGAACCTCCTGCCTTAGCATCAGCACAAGCATTGTCTTCTCTTGAAGTTGCTTCCATCCTTATTCCCTTTTGTGCCAAGAACTTCTCCAGAACCATATTTTCACGTTCCTCAAAGTTCTCCACTATAACTTTCTTTAAAGAATGTTGCCAACACTTAATAGGCAACGAGTAGCAGCACTCGAGATCTCCTTCTATGGCTATTTCTGGATCGTATTCAAACTACAAAATAGAAGAAATGCATTAGTATAAAAAAAATTATCTAGCAGACACTATTTTGATAAGATAACAAACTATGCGTAGTTTCATGCTAAACATTAAGAAAAAACTTCAAAAAGATTATGAGTCATTGGATCATGATTTTTCTATGCATATTAGACAATAGAAACAAATAAATCAAGGCATATTTTTCATATTCATCAATTTCTAAGAGACTCCGGTGATTTCACAAATAGAACAACCACATACCTTAAGAGATTTTTCTTTTCTGCCCGAAACAAAAGATAATATTGTTAGATGAGGAGCAAACCAAAGCAAGCTTTCCAGCAAGTCCAGGAGGTCCTCCGTATTTGTTGGAAATTTTGCGACTAACTTCAGATAATTAAGGTCATATAATGGAGGAAGTGAATTGACCCTAAAATCTATAGGAACAATCAACGCCTAAAAATTGAAAGTTGAAAGAAATTAATAAAACATATTGTATCGCATAAATAAACAAAACACAGTGAAAAGATCAAAGAAACAAAATATCATGTGAAGAAAGTCGTACCTTTCCAACTTCACAGGCAATTTCTAACTCTTCGCAGTGGTCGAAGCATGAAAGAAAATCTCTCAATCTTGAGAACCAATCATGAGGAAGCTGAAGATCTACACTCAATGAGATCTTAGCACGGAAAGATGGAGAATCAATGAAGACTTCTGAGGGCATCAAGTGCCCATGGTAAACAAATGTGTTTAAGCTTCGTGCATAAATCTCAATCTTCTGCAATTGTGAACAATTTCTTAGATCTACTGTCTTAAGATTGGTATCGGACACATGAAAGTTTTTCAGTAGTCTACACCCAACAACTTTCAAAACCTCGAGTCGAAAAAATTGAGCAACTTCATGTTTAATCCATTCATCTGTGATCTGAGCATTCTTTAAAGATAAGTATTTGAGGGATTTGCAAGCAGTGATATTGATGCTGGATGATGAATCTGGTCCTCCACTGAGCGAGAAGGATTCGAGATTCGAAGCATTGATATTGATCTTCTCCAGATCTTGACAAAATTCTATCACCACACTCTTCAGTGTTTGGCTTGAAATGTTGAGTGTTTGCATCACTGTACACTTTTCTAGTTTCAGTTCTTTTATGAACGGGAAATTCAAGGTCAAATTCTGGGATGATTCCAATACGAACCCTTTCAAACTCAAAACTGTAATACTTTGGCAAGATAATACTTTCCTCGGCAAATTATAATGCGCCTTAAAAATTAAACCTTGTCCAACAATATCTAGCTCTAACTCTTTCACCTTATTCTCTATTGCATAAGCAATTGCATTCTCAATACCATTATTTGGTTGCTCAGACCTACTCTCTAGAGAAAAACAAAAGCTAAATTTTTGTAAACTAATTTCCGGTGGGCGACGAGAAAGAAAATCACCCACATAACTCAAAAAACGATTTAATTTCTGTTTACCTGTCAACTCAAGGCATGATCCCATAATTAGGGTTTCGTCCAAAATGATGATAGGAAAGCAATTCCATGCGGATGCAAATCTCTTGGACAAAACACTCATCCGTGCAGCTTCTTTGTAGGGTATTAAAGACATGATATGCTGAATGATGGGGCCAGGCAACTCCGAGATCAAATCAAGCTCCTGAATTGGCTTATTGATCATAAAACGTCTCATATTTCTTGTCATCATCTTGTAGACTAGCCTACAATTGTTATCAGAATATGGTCGTCGACAAGTCCGTTATGTAGATATATATAGATAAAGGGGCAGTCAAAATACAGAGTTAAGAGTGAGAACTTGGATAGGATTTTCCCTTTTTTTCCCCCGTTTTTTAGTTCATTATAACTTAGTACCTCTTGAATACCAAAACAAAATAATTGGTAGCCATAGCAACAGAAGTAACTAAATAGTCCCTTGATTGGCCTTCACCATTCTCCATTTAGTAGTGTTTTTATCCAAAACAACCTCCTTTCATAGTCAAATTTTATCATTTTTGCATGATTTTTTCTTTATTATTCTTTTTTTGAATAAAAAAAAGAACATAAACTAAATTATAAATAAATTTAAAATATATTGATTTATCTCAAGGATAAAGAAAAACATTAAGAGAAATTTATGGAACAAGGTAAAAAAAAATTCATAACAAACTCGAACGAGTAATTAAAGAGATTCTATTAAGGGGAAAAAAAATCAAAAATCGTTTAGAAAAAAAGGAAGAAAAATCTAATGGATTCTCAAATTAAACTTCTTAAAAAGAATTTTAGGAAAATCAATTAAAGTTTTGAAAACTCATTTGTGTCCAAAGCATCTAGATTGAAATATGTAATTCCTATGATTCGGATCCAAAATTAAAGAAAAAAAGAATTATAATAAATTATTTGTCATTTAAAGATTTACATACATGATACCGTATCTCTAATGAATACATTATACCACTAAAAACAATCTTAACGTTTATGGTATGTTGTTAATTCGTAAATACGTTCATGTCAAACCATTAGCGGTGGTCCCAAGTGGCAAAGAGTGGCCCTTATCGAAAAATTTTGTAATACTCAAACAAGTAATTAGTATAAATTACTCCATAAAGAGAGATAGACACAAAGAGTAGAGAGAAATAGGAGAGAGAAATTTTTTTTAAAAAAAGAAGAAATTTCAGCCAAGGTAGAAATCTTCTTATCATTTTTTATGGGTCCGAAGTGATTCGTTATATATATATATCTTCCGAAAAGTGAACCTATGAAGTAACTACTATATATATACATACACACTAATTACTTCTTGAGTATTATAAAATTTCCCGACCCTTACCAACCCTCGTTCAAAATGAATTCATCCTATACTATTAAAATTATATTACTTATGAATTTATGGCCACCATCACACCAAACAACCAAAATCGAACCAACCAACCACATGGTCATTTTTCTAACCATAATAATTATCTTGATCATAAAAAAAAGCCACAAATACCAACTCAAAACCATTTCTTCTCTCAAACTCACCACCTATATTGATGATGAGGAGCATTAGAGTAGCCTCCACTCAACCTAGCAAATTCTAGGTCACCATAGACATCAACGTCGATGGCCATAACCTCAACATTGATGAATGGTGACAAAGATCGAAAAAGCAAAAACAACTACCTTTTTTCAACTTCGATCTACACTAGTGTGCTAGCAATGGCTTAATTACACTCGCTTTCAAGGATGAGTTCATCATTTTATGAGTTACAAGGATAACTATTTCATTCTCTAAAAGTTGGTTAGAGCAACGATCAATGACACCAAAAGCACTTACATGTGACAACCACACGTTAAGGTGTTTTGTCTTTTTTGAACTTCTCTTTTTGCTCTTAGGCCATTTTTGAATATTGTGTTGTTGACTTTTTCACATTATTATGAGTCTAGAAGTGTTATGATACATCGATGTGTGTCGAATCTAGAGGTCAAAGATCATTAAGAGATTTTATGATGATAAAAGATCTAAACCAATACTCCACAATGGAGTTAAGAGGATGAGATTAGGTTTTACTTTGAGTATTATTTGAGATAAGTATTGGTTTCTAGTGTTGTTGATTGTTTAGGTACTTTTTTCATGTTTGAGATGATAATTGGTTGTTGGCATGACCATTGTTTTAAAAACTCTTGGTTGTTTATTCGAAATGGCAGAATTTATATTTTCTTGATAAATGGCTTTATACCCCATTCTTACGGCACAATATGTGAATTTATATCTATTTTTACCATTTCAATTTTGTACTCTTCTATTGCTTTAGGGCTATGAAGACTAGATTGTTTTAAAGAATCAACTATTAATTTTTTTATCTCTAAATACATGGGTGAAAGTAACTAATTTTTAACATAAAATCAGAATATATAAAATGGGGCTATCATGCACGCGAGCGTTGACATCCAACATTGGCCTCACGTGCCCGTCATTGATTTTAACCCAAAATTCAGTTTTATAAAATACCAAAAAAACATAAGATTTATAATCAAGCTTAGCTAATTCATTCAGTTAATCATAATTAACGGATCATACAATCAAAGATTCAGCAAAAGCTTTGATACCAATTGATGGATCATGCATCCTATGGATGTGTGGAATAAATAAAAACATTTCTCCATCTAAGGGCTCAAGATCAAGTCGTTGAATCTACTAACCATATATGCATTAATTTAGAGAAATGAATAACGAATTATCTCTTGTAATGTAGATCTAAATTCTTTTATCAAAAAAGCCACTCAAGTGTCCGACCTCCATTAATGATCCACGTAGTCCAAGTACCATAAAGAAGCACTCAAAATTGGTAAGGTGGTAGCTCCACCTTTTCCGATTTATGTAGTGTTTTCTATATGAATCTATTCCGAGCAATTTTTGTGATAACCTTAAAAGAGAAAGAAAGATTATGTTATGCTAGGGTTTTGGAGAAAACTATTTTCTCTTTTTTTCTCTCTCTTTGCTATGTGCCCTAGTGGTTTTTATGGCGAGGCCAAATTTCTCTTTTCCTCCTTTTTTTTTTCTTGTGTTGTCACACCTCTCTCTCACCCATATATTTATAGGAGAGTTTTCTTGTCCTCTAAGGACAAGGAGTGGGGCGGCATTAAGTCTCTTTAAGGATAAACTTGCTCATAAAAGTTTATGAGAGAGTATCTCTAAGTTATTGCTTCCTTATCCTTCAAGGATAAGGAGTTATTTTACATATGGACTTTTGTTCATTATCTTTAAAAAATTCATCTCTATCCAATAAGGTTGATATTTATCCTCCCACCAAAATATCTTAAGGCTCTTAATTAAACTTAATGGGCCAAAACCATTCTAACCAACTTAATTTATTTGAATTATCCAAATAAATAATTTTAGATTATATTAGAATGGTCCACATTATGGCATAATTTTCTAAAATACCCTTTAACCTAAATTAGAAAACTCATTTCTATTTTAGATTATTTATTTCTAAATTTAGAACTATCTTTCAAATTAGAAAACTGATTTCTAAAATAGAAAATTTTTATTTTAGGAAAATTCCTAATTATGGAAACTTTCCATTTATGAAAACTTTCCATTTTGGCCCTTTCCAAAACAAGAAACTTTCGAAATTGGGAACTTTTTCCAATATCTTTGCTTCTTATTCATCATGTGAAGACTTAAACTTATGCATGTGACTCAATAGGCTCCTAGATATGTTGGCAATGTATCAAGAACAAAAGACTCCTTTTTTTATCTCTTAATACATAAATCAAGATTGGCATCTAATAAAGCATCATGATTACCTAATTCTCTAGGAGGATTAATTAATCCATTATTATCTTTCATAAGGATGATTACCATATAATTCAATCCTCATGTCAACTTATCACGAGTGTGATCTCGAACTTAGTTATAAGTATTGTTCGATTATGATCACATAAGTTTTCTTTGATTCTCAAATATCTTAGCTCTTAGAGTAAACCAACTATGCTCTATTATGGCTATAGATTTCTCGAGTAGACATTTATCAAAGTGTAATGTGATAACTCTTTTAGCATACGAGAGAATGACATATCCTATCTTAGACATATATCTACCTCCATTAGATTCCTAATACAACCAATAAATCGCCTACGTATAACCCTTTAATGGATCCATCAAAACGAGTGTCAAAGTGCATAAGTCTTTTAATGTGACAATCGTGATGACATCAAGTCTAAGGAACATTTGTACCCATCTCATATGAGATTTCCATAGACTAAAATCAAGTAGGTTCTCATAGTGAGTCAAGTCCAATGATATTTTCTCCAATATAAATCACCTAAGTGCTTGCTTTAACATCATTATGTTAATAGATGTGAGATCTCCTACTCGCTATCATATAACATAAGCATATCACTCATAAGTCTATTCGTATATAGTCAATGTCCATTTCTTGATAATGTTATGACTTAGGACGTTTAATGATATCATTTATATGAATTAGTGTTTGTCTCACATCTTTCGATCAATCACTATTTGGTATAGTAGAAGCTTCACAATAAAGGAAAAAAAGAATAAATATCGTTGATCCGAAATTCGAATATCGGTCTACTATAACTCGTTAATTTGTGTACAAATACCGGAGAATAAGCTTCAACTTCGTTGATTCAAAGAATACCAAAAATTGGGATAAACTTGAGATACTCTCTCATAAACTTTTATTAATCAAAGAAAGCTTCGTTTTTTAGCCTCAAAGTCATACATAAATAGAAAAATTCGACTAAAACCCTAAAGTAGTTCAAAAAGGAGACAAATACCAAAAAAAAAACCCTAAAAATAAGGAAAAAAAACCTAAAAAAATAGTAAAAATTAATTTTAAAGGCCTAAACGAGTGTTTTTTTGGCCAAAATCATCCCTATTCATGGGCATACCCCATAAGTTTTGCTCATTGGCTCGTTTGACATTGAATTAGGCTTAAAAATCCTCGAATTGGGTTAATAGTGTTTTTTTCCAGCTTCCGCAACACTCATATAGTTTCATGAATTCCCGGGCCTATTGATCCGTATCATTCCCATCGGGAAAGAGAAAATTCACCGAGTGTGCTCATATAGCTCATCCACATCTCGCTCTCGTTGTTGCTTATCTCCTTAGTAGCATGGTCGAAAAGCGATAACCAGTGCTCTAATACTAACCGATGTAGCGGAAGCTTCACAACAAAGGAAAAAAAGGATAAATACCGTTGATCCGAAATTCAAATGTCGATCTACTATAACCTATTGATTTGTGCATAAATACCGGGGAATAAGCTTCAACTCGTTGATTCAAAGAATATTAAAAATTGGGATAAACTTGAGATACTCTCTCATAAACTTTTATTAATCAAAGAAAGCTTCATTTTTCAGCCTCAAAGTCATACATAAATAGAAAAATTTGACCAAAACCCTAAAGCAAGTTCAAAAGGAAATAAATACCAAAAAAACCCAAAAATAAGGAAACAATCCAGAAAAAAATAGTAAAAATTAATTTTAAGGGCCTAAAAAGTGTTTTTTTTTTTCAAAATCACGCCTAATCATGGGCATAGCCCATGAATTTTTCTCGTTGGCTTGTTTGGCATCAAATTAGGCTAAAAAATCCTTAGAATTAGGCCAATAGTGTTTTTTTTTAGCTTTTGCCGTGTTCATACGAGTTTATGAATTCTCAAGCCCGTTGATCCGCATCACTATTATAAATGTATATTAGAAGGAATTCTATCTAATTTCACTTAATTTATAAACATAATATACAAGAACTAATATAATAAATTCTTTATTATCAATAAAATAAAATATGCAATAATACATTAACTCAAGCTCATCCAAACATGTTTGGATCTTTAGGCACCTACACTAACATATGTTACATGGTACCATTAGTATGCTCTTGTTTAATGCTACATCGATAATCGTTATGTGTTTTATTAGTAGGTGAATTCAACCTACATTTATTGGAGTTCACGGATTACATGTTATGTTATTCATTGTATTCATTGTCACAAAAAAAATTTATCATGTTTTATGCATTCAAAGGCAAAAATAAGTGCATGGTTTTCAAGAAAAGGATCAAGGCTAGACATGTTCAATCATAGGCTTGTAAGGAGAGTGATCAACTTTTTGTGAGCATCATAAGCTCCACATGAGACATGTCTAGTGCTTTTCATAGTTTTCACGGTCATGATTTTTATGAAAGGCCAAATATATGCACATTTGACATGGTGCGCTCGATTACAAAAAATGTTTTCCAAAGTCTTAAAAATATATTTCTTTGCATCATACATACATGATTACACTTACTAAGCATTAGCTCATTAGTTTTCTCGGTGATATAGGTGAATCAATGACATGTGATGACTTCATGTGAAGTTGATGATGATGCCAAATGGAATTGAGCTTGCCAAATGTATACTGTAATTATAGTTTAAAAATAGCAAGTTTAGTCCTTTTCCATCTTTAATGGTTTGAGTACTTTTGCAAACTTAGAATGGTAATAAATAAATGATTTTGAGATGTTTATAAATTAGCTTAATGGTTTGGCAGGTTTAATTAAATGGTTAAATAAAATAAATGAATTAAATGGTTCCTAATAATCTAACAAAATGATTTCAATGGCCATAAATGATATTAGACTTGAATTGGTTTTCACAATAAGAATAATAAATGAAGTTTAATGACTTAATAAACCGATAATTGAAATGGATTTTAAATTTTAAATACTTATGGAATCTAACTTGAAATAGTTCTAGTGAGCATAATCTCAAAGAATGTAAGTCATGGTGTGTAATAGGTTTCAAATAAATTGAAGGTTTACTAGTTAATAAAATTTAAAGTTTTTATCTAATAAATAATATGATCATCCAAAAATATATTGATTTTAAATGATAATTGATTTGGTAATTTAATGTTACTCTAGACAAATATGCTTGAAAAATAAATGAAATAATTTCTAGTTATGAATTGATTTTAGTTTTTAAATTAAATAATTTTTCGTTGCATAACCTTTTTCAAATACATTTATAATTATAGTTAAAGATATGAGGCTTATTATCTTACCTTCATTGTACTTCGAATGTAAGATATAACGAGTAACATTCTTGACCTTAGTTAGGTCGGGGTGTTACGAGTTCCATAGTGAGCTCTAAACCGAAGCCCTCTCCTCCACTTGAGATTCCAAATACCAAAAAAAAAATAAAAAAAGAAAAAAATTCTACAAACCTATATCAGCCACAATATATTGTTTGGTATCAGCCAACATATAAAGAGAGAGGAAAACATTTTTTAGGGGAAAGGATCCCAACCAAATATCCTCCTAAATAAAGTGTTAAAAAATTATTATCTACCAAACGCCTAATCCCATCCACGATTTGTAGAACAAATATCCTTCTAGTAGGGCAAAATATTCCTAAAGAAAGGAAAATCATTTTCATAAACTGACTTGTATTTCTAAATAAGAAAGTCTTGCTATCTTGAGAATGAACTACCACTAAATCTCCACAACCATTTAAATAGAAGTGCTTTATTTTTTCCAGCAAGCGAACCAATTCGAACTCCACCGCGACTTTTAATGCGAGCAAGTAAATTCTAAGCTACCTTGCAAAGAGAATTCTTATCCAAACACCCATTCTAAAAGAATTTATACAGAATAGACATCAACTTCTTTTCCACACCTTTCGGCCGCTTAAAAAGAGAGAGATAGTTTATTGGAATGTTAGAGAGAACAAATTTGATCAGGCAAATTCTTTCTCTTAAAAAAGATAATTTCCTTTTCGACTCTTTAAACGATTTTTTACTTTGTCCACTACTGGTTCCAAATTGAAATACGCCTAGGAATTGCACCTAGTGGCAAGCCAAGATAACTACAGGAAAGCTCACTGGCTCTACATATTAGAAGATTAGCCATACTAGAGCAATATGCCGATTCAACATTTATTCAATTGTAGAGTTTTCGAAAAGAAATAGTAATCTTTAACCTAGAACATAAAGCAAACCAACGCAAAATGCATTCACATTCAATAGAGTCTCTAAGTCATTGGAACAAAAAATTACGGTGTCATCTGCATATTTGAAGATGACTAATAGAGAGATTGTTTCCTAGCTAGATCAACACCACTGAAAAACACCAACACTCACCGCTCTAGCAAATAAAACTAAAAGCCCTTCAATAGCATGATTAAAAAGAAATGGGAAATATGGGTCACCTTGGTGAGTTCCTCTAGAGACAATGAATTCAGCATTAGGGGATCCATTGATCAAAACTAACAATCTTGTGGACTGTTACATTGCAAGATTCAACCTATCCATTTAGTGCCAAAACCAATGTAATTCATAATTTGTAACAAGTATTCCTAAAGTATTGAATGAAAAGCCTTTTAAAAATCAATCTTGGAAATAAAACCTTTAATTTTCCTTCTTTTTTTTCAAGCTATAGATTACCTCATGGCCCAAAAGTGTACTCTCAAAAATCTGTCACCCGAGAATAAAAGCAGACTAATAGTCACTGATAACCTCATGCATCATACCGTTAAGATAGAAAGCAAACATCTTAGCAATGATTTTATAGACACCACTGACAAGACTAATCGGTCTGAAAACAGAAAATTTCATCGCTCCTTGAACTTTCAGTATCAAAGTGAGATAGATACCCTTAACATAACTTCGGTTTTGAAAATTTTGAACGCCATATCATAGACTTCATCACCAATAAGATGTCATGCTTGTTCATAAAAATTGAAATTAAAACCATTTGGACTCAATGTTTTAGACCCCTTACAACTCCACACTGCACACTGCACCTAATCTTGGAAAACATTTGCTCAACCTGCAGCCTCTTGAAACCAACCTCACCTATCTCGGGAACACAATGATTAGTGGGAGAAAATAATCTAGAAAAGAAACAAGCATCTTCATTATTTATATCAGAAGGATTAACATAATTCTAACCATTAGTGAAATAGTTGAAATAGCATTCTTCTTCCCTCTAACTGATGTAGAAAGGTGAAAAACTTTGGTGTTGCGGTCACCCAACTTACACCGGTTCACTCTAGCCTTTTGCCTCTATAAAATTTCCAGCTTCCTACCAATAGACCATAAATTAGCTTGATGATTTTTTAAAAGCCTCCACTTCTAAAGAGGATAAAGTTTGAGTTTCACTTGCAATCTCTAGCTCGTTGGCCAAGTTTTCCGTTTCCTTCAGCTTACTCTATAAGTTGTCATAACAAAAAAACATTCTAATTTCGAAGCTGGTTTCTAAGAAGGCTTAACTTTTTTTACGACTTTAAAATGGCCCAGTTATTGTAAACTTCTTTCCACATGCTCTGCAAAAGAATTCTAAAACTAGGATTGAGCCACCAATAATCCAGAAACCTGAACGGCTTTCATCCCCAAATCACTCTCTATAAAACCAGATAGAAAGGGCAGTGATAAGATAAACACTTATTAAGACTACCTAAATTATAATTAACAAACTCGAGCATCCATTCAGGACTACCAAAAGCTCTGTTAATTTTATTCATAAAACCTGCCCAGAACCACTCTTATTAATGAATGGATTAATCTAGAAAACCACTCTTATTAATGAATGGAACCACTCTTTCTATCACTGGATATAAGGGTTTCGTTAAAATTACCAATCAATAGCCATGAAATGTTAAAAGTAGATTTGATAATCGTTAAAGCCTCTCTAAGAAAATTTCTATCAGCTAAAATATCATTAGCATAGACACTAATCACAGCACACTCATAAGCAGAACCTATAAAACATCCATACAAAGCAATCCAACCTGTGCCCAAACTAGACATTACTCACTTTAAAAGTAGCGTCATTCTATGTCATAATCATCCGATGTGACCTACCCTCTGAAGGAATATGAAACCTTTTGACATCCTAATATTTCCATAAACTACTAATGAAAGTGTCCTTTACTTCGTTCAATTTAGTTGATAGGGTACAAAAGACATCAACTTAATATGAAATCACAAAGTTCTAAATAGATTGTCTCTTATATACACTACTTAAGCCTTTAGAATTTCAAGATATAATCTTCATTTAAAAAAAAAAAAAAAAGACTTGCCCAAATTTATAGAGAATAAAAGTACATGTCATACTGTAGCCCACTCCATGTCCTATCTGTGCATTTGTTCCTTTAATTTCCTTGTCTTTATCAATAACATGGACACCAAGAGCCAAACCAACTGATAAGAAATTAGCAGTTCCAAAGCATCTTCAGAGCATGGAGAAATTGGATTTTGAATATTACAAATTCTAAAGTTAACCTTTGCAATTGATGAGTCCATAGAACTATCATTAGTTAAGTTCTCCATCATCCTCCATAAGCTATCCTTTAGATTCAAAACCTTAACCTTGAGTGTTTTCTTTCTCAAAACTTCTGCAAGATATGTAACCCTTCTACTCTTCTTTCTTTGTATGATTCTACTGGTATCACAAGCTACAAAAGGGTTGCTTCTATCTAAAAACAACTGTGAACTATCTTTGTTTCTGTCAGACCTATATAGCTCGTGTAGTGCTATTGAAACCATAGTTTCTCTCATCTCCCAAGTCCATACCTTTCAGAGGCTGGTTAATATAGCCACAACCTCTTCGAGAAAATAGTCGCGCAAGGCAGAATCACTTCTGTCAAACACTGCCTGTCTTTATTTTTCTAGTAAAAAAAATAATTGGTAACAAAATCCTGGCATCCTTAATTTCGCTTGTAAAAAACGTGTTAAAGTTCTCTACCAATCTAGAAACAACGTCTCTAAGTATAATGGCGAAAAACATCAGCATCAACTTCAACGTGTTCCATCCTATTAGCCAAGCCATCATCTTCTCCTGAGAGATCTCTGGAATTGCTAATGTTGTGCATATCAATTTGAAGTCTGGAAAATTAGAGACCATACATTCTTGTAAGCAAATGGAAAATCCGTTCCCTTCAATCACCAAAATAATTTCATCACTTACTTTTTCTTTACATCTTGGGAAGACGAGGACTTTTTCTTTTCCAAGATTCATAATTTGAGTAGTTTCCTTGTCAAAGCCAATGACCCTTCCATGAGATCTTAGAACCTGAATAATACGCTCCTTGTTCTAACCAACTAGTTGTTAGGAATCAAACAAAATAATATAATAGAAAAATAAAAACAATCACACAATACAAAGATTTTATATAGTTTGACAACGACACCTACTCTATGACTCGCATTAGAATTTCTTATAATGTTTTGTCAAATGATTGCTATAAATACAAGTAATGTTGCTTGTATTTATAGTATGGATAACTAGGATAATAAGAAAAAAGGCCTAACAAGCTTATACACTTGGCTCAATATTCTGTAGATCTTTCAGGAGCTCTACCTTTGAGCCCCCTAAGGGACATTGCCCTTGACCCTTGTCGGCTTTGCATAGCATCTTATACTACAAACTTCCATCGACATTAATCTTTACAACTTAACAATCTCTCATTTAGAGATTGATCTCCAAATAGCACCAAACTTCTTGTAACTCGTCCATTTTCTCAACCAACTTCAAGTCCTCCTAATGCAATGCCTTCTCATCACTAATTATGAAGGTCAACTAAGGCAATCCAAATCCTCATCTTATCAATGGTAACTACCTTGATCAACATATTAGTTGGATTCTTCAATCTTAGAATCTTGTTCAAATACACTTCCCTACCATCCAATAACTCTTGAATATAGTAATATTTCAACTCGAATATGTTTGGTTCTTACATGAAAGACTAGATTTTTGACAAGATAAATTTCACTCTCATTGTTACTAAAAAGCTCATCGTTATCTTATGCCTTACCCATTTCTTTAAGGATGTTCTTTAATCAAATCATTTCTTTACCAGTTTCTAAAATAGCTATATACTCATCTTCAATAGTGGAAAGAGTAATACACTTCTAAAGTTAAGATACCCAACTAATAGCAATACCATTCTAAGAAAAAACATAACATGTTATACTCTTTTTATTGTTCGGATCAGTACCTAAATTTATATCAACAAATCCTTGTATAACAATGTTATTCTTCTTAAAACAAAGAGCCATACATAAAGTACCTTTTAGATAAAGAAGAATCCATTTTACTTATTTTCAATGCTTATTTCTCGCATTTTTCATGCACCTACTAACAACTCCTACTACATAAGCTATATAAGGTCTTGTGAAAATCATATCATACATTAAGCTTCCAACTACCAATTCATAAAGGAATATAGATATTTCTTTTTGCTCTTCAAATGTCTTTGGTGATTGCTCTTTTGAAAGCCTAAGGTGGCTTCCCAAAGGAGAGCTTCGGATCTTCCCATCTTGAAAGTTGAATCTACTCAGCACTTTCTAATGTACTTTTCTTGAGATAAAGTTAATGTACCTTCTAACCTATCTCTATTGATTTTCATCCCAAGTATTTATTTTTCAAGTCCTAAGTCCTTCATCTCAAACTGTTTTACTAACTCGTTGGTTGAACTTATTGATCTATTTCAAGTTAAATCCTATAACAAGCATATCATCGACATACAAAAGCAAAAAAGGATAACGACCATCAAACCTCTTGCTATAATAGTAGTGATATATGTTGCATCTCTCAAAACCATTGTCATACATGAATCTATCAAACTTTTTATACCATTACTTAGGAGCTTGTTTTAAACCATATAGACTTTTTTGTAACTTGCATATAAGTTTTTTCTTCTTTAAAACTTTAAAGCCTTCCGGTTGTACCATATAGATATCTTCATCAAGGTCACCATGTAAGAAAAAAAATTTAACAATCTACAACACACTAGAACGCCCTTATTGACGATCCTTTACTTTAGAAGTAGATTTTTTGTAGCAATAATACTCAATACTAGCCTAATCGTAGTCATCTTGATTACAGGAGAGAAAATCTCGGTGTAGTCAATTCTTTCTTTCTATTAAAAGCCCTTTTATAACTAGTCTTACCTTGTATCTTTTACTACCATCATACTCTTCTTTGAACCTATACACCTACTTGTTGTGTATTACTCTCTCTCTCTCTCTCTCTCTCTCTCTCTCTCTCTCTCTCTCTCTCTCTCTCTTGGTAATATAGTTAAAGTCCATGTTTGATTCTTCTCAAGAGACCTCATCTCTTCTTCTATAGCTATCTCTCACTTAATAGAATCTTTCGCCCGTATTGTATCACTAAAGAATTCTATTTCTCCAACATCAATAAGAAACACATAATGCAAGACAGATGAATACCTTTGAGTGGGTCCGAACATTTTTTGATGTTCAAGAAAGAGGAATAAAAGTTATTAGTTCAAGTTCGGCTTCAGCTTTCCCATCTCTATCATCTCGAATTCTCAATCCTAGATATATCATCCTCCAAAATCTTTTAGCTTTCTCATTTTTTTCTAATCGGTTCCCTATACTCGTTAGAATCTATCTCAAGCCTATCTTTATACAATATATTATAAGTAAAAGTTGCATCCCTATACCTTATGATCTTTCAATTCTAGTCATTCTAAATTCGATAACCAAAATCATTAGAGCCATAACAAATGAAATAACACTTTTTAGCTTTAGGACCAAGCTTATTTCTATCATTAGATACTACATGTACATATGAAATACAACCAAAGGTTCTTAATTGTGAGAAATTTACCTCCTTTTCTCGGTCATACTTCCTTAAGTAATTTGAAGTTCAATAAAACTAAAGGTCCTTTATATATGAGATAATCTATTGTATTTATTATATCAATCTAGAATGCTTTGGGCAAACCAAAATGCAATATCATGCTTCTTGCTCGCTCATTCAAAGTTTGCATCCTCTTAACAACACCATTTTGCTTTAATGTCATAGGAATTATGTTGATCATTCCGATCCCATTGTCCGAAAATGCGATAGATATACAAGATTTATTTTCAAAAAATAAACCCATATTTTTCTTGTGAAGTTGTCAAAGAAAGTGAGATAATAGCATGAGCCTCCAAGAGAAGTCACAAGAGCTAGTCATCATTCATCCGTATGTACAAATTCTGGTTTTTTTTTGTTTTAAAGATCTACCAAACTTTAGAAAATGAACTCTCTTTTGCTTTTCATAGATGTAGGCCTCACATAAGCCAACATCAATATGTTTTAATTCGACAATTTTCTCTTTGATGCTAACTACTTCAAACCTTTTTCACTCATGTGCTCAATGAAGGATTATACATCCTATGGAGATATGAAATAAAATAAAAATTTTCCTCCATCTAAGGCTTGCAAGATCAAGTCGTTGAATTAACTAACCATACATACATGAATTAAAGCATATGTAAAGGATTACCTCAAGTAACGCAAAATTTAACCTTTGAGAAAAGGAGCCTTCCAAACATCCGGCCTCTATCAATAATCCACACAATTCAAACACCCATACAAGCAAGCACTCAAAATTAGTAAACTGCTAGCTCCACCTTTTCTGAATTGTTTAGTGTTTTTATTTTAAAAATCTATTCGAGAGATATTTTATGACAATCCTAAGAGAGAGGACAAGGAAGGCTCCTTATTTTTCTTTTATGTCGTATAGCGTTAATTGCCTTACCCTCTTTACCGGACCTCCTTTGTATTTATAAGGGGAGTGTCTTCTTTGTCCTTCAAAGACAAAGAAATGGTGGCAATGTATCCCTAAAAAGACTCTTGGTTTTTGCTTCCTAATCCTCCAAGGATTAGGAGTAATTATGCAAGTAGGCTTTTTGATCTTATCATTTTAAACTTTCGTCCTTATCTAATAAGGTTCATATTTATCCTCCCATTAAAATATCTTACGAGCTTTTAAAAGAAACTCATTTATCCTAAACTCCTTTCTTCTAATTAATTATTAATTAATTTGAACTATCCAAATAAATTAGGTTAGATATTTTACGAGGTCCACATTAGGAAACAATTTTTCAAATTACCCTTAAACATAAATTAGGAAACTAATTTTCTTTTTAGGTAACTTACTTCCAAGTTAGGAAACTAATTTCTAAGATAGAAAACTTTCCATTTCAAAAAATTTTTCATTTTCGAAAACCTTTTCCAAAATAGGAAACATTGAAAAAAATTTTCAAAATTTTTGCTTCTCTTTTATTATGTGAATATTTAAACTTATGGGTGTGACTCAATAGGCTCTTAGATATGTTAGCAATGTATTAAGAATAAAAGACACCTTTTTTATCTCTTAATACATAAATCAAAGTTGGTCTCTAGCAAGGCATCTTGACTATCCAATTCTTTAGGAGGATTAATTAATCCGTAATTACCTTTCACAAGCATAGTTACCATATAATTTTGTCCTCAAGTCAATTTATCATAGTGTGAACTCGAATTTAGATATTAGTCTATTCGATTATGATCACACAAGTTTTCTTCGATTCCCAAATGTCTTAGCTCTTAAAGTAAATGAACTATGCTCTATTAGTGTACTCTTACAATGGTCACATATTTCTTGAGCGGACATTCATCGAAGTACAATGTTTTATCTTAGTCACCTACCTCTATTAGATTCCTAGTACACCCAACAAATCGTTCACATGCAACCATTTACTAGATTCATCAAAACAAATGTCAAAATACACAAATCCTCTAGTGAGATAACATAATGACTTTAAGTCAAAGGACTAGTTGTACCCATCTCATATGAAATTCTCATAAACTAAACCAAATGGATTCTTATGGCAAGTCAAGTCCAATAATATGTTCTTTAACATTAATCACCTAATTACTTGCTTTGGCATCACTATGTAATAGGTGTGAAATCTCCTACTCGCTATCTTATAGCATTAGCATAGCACTCACAAGTCTAATCACATATAATTAATGTCCATTCTTGATAATGCAATGACTTGTGACATTGAATAATAATATTTAAGTGTATTAATATTTGTCTCATATCTTTTGATAAATAATTAATGCAAATGCATATTATATGGACTTCTATCAAATTTTATTCAATAAATAAGCATAAATAATAAGAATTAATAGAAAGAATTTTTTTATTATTAATAAAATAGATGATGCAATGTTATGATAACTCAAATCTATCCAAACATGATTAGATCTTGGGTACCTATGCTAACACCCAAGCCTTCGATGTCATCATATCGAATCACCATCACCATTAGAAATAACCATTACTATTGCATCCTTTGTTATAGCGAGTTGTGTATAAAGTCTCAACCTTTCGCTTCATAATTCAACCATATTCCCTTTCGTTATCTTTTATAATTCACTTTCAAATACTATTGTGTATTCAACATCATTGATTTTACTTTTAAAAATTAGATTCTTTCTAAGACCTGGAATATGTCTAACATTCTATAATTTCTATTGCATTTAATTAGCAATTTTAATATTAACCTTACCTTTTTCTATAATGTCTAGAGATTCATCATCTACAAGGTAAACCTTTCTAAAACTTACCGTAACTTATTTCTATACGAAATCTTTACATAGAGTATAATGAAATGATGCACATCGATCTAGAATCTAAGAATCAATAAGACTGTCTACATTGCAAATTAATGCATCTATAATTTTATCGATCATTCCATATGTAGATTCATCATCATGATTCTCCTTCTTCTTCATAACCTTATATTGATTTTTAAGTCTCTTCTTGTTGTAGTTTCAACAAGTGATATCTTGGCAATTTTTGGATTTTCCTGTCTTTTGATTTTGACCTACCATGACCATGATTCGACTCCATTAAAAGTCTTTTTCTCTACTATCGGTACTCAAAGTAGAACCCGAAGGTTTTGCTAATTCACTCATGCGAAGACCTTTATTGATAATTAAATCTTAAACATCATCCAATTATAGTTTCTCATTTCTTGATTAACTACCGACCGTCATTACCATTCTAAACCAATTATTAGGTAGAGAAGATATCAAAATCGGTGTCTTAACTTCATCGTCAAATATAATGCTTACTAACTCTAATTGACTAATCAACACGTTAACTTCATTGATGTGATTAGTCATAGATGCTTTCTCTATTATCTTTAGATTGAATAATCAATGCATCAAAAATACCTTATTTAAGGCAAATGGCTTCTCATACATATTTGATAACGTCATCATAAGATCTACTATGGCTTTTTTTCACAATATTAAACGTAGTATTTCGTGTCAATGTCAATCAAATAACACTTAAATCTTGGTAATCATATAGAATCTAATCAACATCTTTCATCCCCTATGGCTTCTTTCCTAATAGGGGTTTATGTAGTTTCTTTTCGCACGGATAATCTTCAATCTGAAATTTTTAGAACCGAAGTTTTTTTCATCAAACTTATCAATCCTCACTTTTCCTTTTTCCTTAATTCCTCCTTGCCTCGTTAGCCTAAGGTTCTAATACCAATTTTTAAGAAACAAATCAACCAAAAGAATAGAGTAGAACAAACTAGAACAATCACACAATAGAAAGATTTTATGTGGTTCGATAATGATGCCTACTCTATAGCTGTACTAGGATTTCTTATTAGATTTTATTTAGTGATAGCTACAAATACAAGTGATGTTGTCTCTATTTATAATGTGGATAACTAGGATTATAAGAAAAAAGACCTAACGGGCCTATACACCTAGCTCAATATTCCGTAGATTTTTCAAGAGCTCCACCCTTGAGCCCCCACGAGGATGCTACCCTTGACCCTCGCTTGCTCTACATAACGTCTTATATTACAAGCCTTCATCCACATCAATCTCTACAACTTAACACTAATAGTAGTCCTAATAGTTCAATCCAAAAAAAAATGATAATAAGAGACATCATCAACAATCTAATATGGTCGAATTTTCATAAAAAACAATAGGGTTGAACCAAATTCTTCCAAACACCATAGCATTGACTCAACAAAATCAAAAGTAACTAAAGCTTGTGTACCCTCAAGGAATAACAATTTAAAAGGATCAAGACCAATATTTTTCAAATCTAATTATAAACGACCATAATCTACCTTATCTAAGATAATCCTCACTATGCTTAATTATACATAAGACCTCTCATCTCACAACTTCATAGAATATATAATGGTAATTTTACTATTTTAATTTTCCTTATCTCTTACAATACTATCTCTTGTGAGTCATCTCTCATATTAGGATAAGTTAAGGGGTTAACTTGAAGGATCCGAATTGTGTCTAACTTTGAGTCTAATTGTGATTGATCATGACAGAAACAAAAACAAAATGTCTTCCTAATTTAGTGGTTTTCTTAGCAATAAATAAGCCCTAAGCCTTACCGTGCTCTATGTGAATTGAACGAATAGAATGATCTATTGATTTCTTCATCATAATTATTTTTGGTGTAGAGACGTTTTTTGATAAGGGAAAGGTTAGGGTTTTTTTTTGGTGTGGGGAGGTTTTTGGTAAGAAAAGGTTAGTCGTCTAGTGTTTTTTGTTAGGAGTGGAGGAGGGAGAGGTTTTTGGTAGAGTTTTTTTTTTTTTTTGTATATACAAATCTCTTATTTTATACCCTCAAATAACGATCAAGTGAAGTTCATTGCTTATGTAGTTAGTAGATCATTTTTATTTTTTGTCACTTATAGCTTAACTTTTGTCTTTTGGGTTGCCTTTACAGCAGTATTTTTAATCTCTCAAATCAATATTCTTCTTCTAATGCTCTATTATAGAGTCTATATGCTCTGCTAATACACAAACGGATATCCGTTAGATTGCAATTTGTTGGTTTACTTAATGAGAAATGTGTAGTGTAGATGTAGTGAACAATTTGATGATGTTCCGATATGCTTTTGTTTCCTCGTCTCCCCATTTTTGGATTAGGGCTGGTTTTTCCCTTTTGTACTTTTATTTTTATTTAATAATAATTGTAGGGTTCTCTTTTTTTTTTTATGTTTACTTTTGAAACCGATCTCTTCATTCATCCAAATAAAGCCATAAACTTCCTCAATTCTCTTCATATATTCATGGATGTCGTTTGCTAATATTTAGGTATTAATTGGTAATCGGGAATAGAGTGGTGGGAATAGGAATAAAAGTTTTATTCTCACGTTATAGCTATTTGGTTAAAAGGAATGAAGTGAGAATGAAAATGAAAATTTACACATAAATTCATTCTCATATAAGATATGAGAATAAAAATAAGGAATGGGAATGAAATTTTTTTTCAAAATAATAATATATTTTATTTATTTATTATCTATTAACTAGTTTTACTACTACTACCACCGACACTACCACTACAACCACCACCATCACCATAACTGCTACCACCATCACCACCACCTTTATTATTTTTATAACCATTATAGTTTGATAAAATTATTTTTTAATCATTATTTTTATTTTTTTATTTAAATAAAAAATCAAATATTAAAAAAATTAAATTATATTTTAATTTCTCATTAGTATTTTAAACACTCGTATGGAAATACTAGCATTTTTCATTAGACAATTGTTTCTTTCTTTTGTGTAAGTTTGATTCTCATAACATCCTTCATACATAAAGTTTTTGAATGGTTACATCCGTAGGTGTGTGGTTCAAATTGATTCCAAATTAACATAGGATTTTTGTTTTTGTAATTTCTCCAAAAATGAATTTACCTACAAAACCCTTTTTTAATTAGTAACATTTAAAAATGTTTGCTTTTCAATATGTTTTCTACGTGGTCCCAAATTATAAAAGTGAAAAGTACGGATCTCGAATTGATGCTATTGATATTTTTACTGGATATGATTTTTAACATTATACCACATTAATTAGCTATTAAACTCTCTATTTTTTTTCTTTATTACTAGTGTAAGTGGAAAAGTACATTTTTTTAGTTTTTAATTGAATATTAATTTTTATATAGTACTAATTACTAAATATACTCTTCTCCTTATTTCACAAGAAATAAAAATCTGTCGCATATAAAGTATAAATATGCTAATTAGAAAGACAAATTAACTCAATTTTGAGATTTAATTAAGTGATAAATACAGCTTAGATTGATAACGATTGAATATATTTTTATATATATATAAAAACCTTATCTATAAATAGAAAGCTTCTACATCTACACAATTTTTTTTTTCAATGAGTTATTTTATATATTATTTTGAATGATAGAGAAATATATGAGAAGTTGTCCAAGCTAATGTACCCTCATTAATTTCTTAATGAAGAGTTATAAAAAAAAAATGCCACACGATGATGGTGGTGTGTTTGCTGAACATTAAAAGTAAGACTATCATTTTTTTCCTTATATTTTCCTTATCTTTTATTACTGATATATAAATTCATGCAAGCAATCAAAGAAATCGTTATCTTTGAAATCTTTTTTAGCCTTGCATCTTTCTTTATCAGGGAAGGTGTGTTGACCATAGATACTGTTGTTTGTTTTGCATCATCCAAAATAAATAAAAATAAAAAATAAAAAAAAATCTCAAGATATAATCTGAACATCCAAAAATTAGTCCTTTTAGATAATCGAAACATCAAAAAATTAGTGCGATATGAAATCAAAATTTTTTATAATAAAATAAATAAAGCCACCCATTCTTTTGAAGGAAAATAGCTAATTTTTTTTTTTAATGATTGTTATGAAAATGGAAATTTATTACTTGCTAAAAAACAGGGAGAACTTAGTTTGGGTGAAGAGCCTTGAAATTTGAAGTTTCAAATGGGTTTGGACTTTGCATCCATAGATAATGTGGGACAGTGGACTTGGTGTTGAAATGGGTTTCAACTTTCAGATTCTAAAGCCCACCCTTATCTGGGCCTTACATAAAAAAAAAAAAAAAAAAGATCAAAGGTCATTAAAAATAAATAAATAAAGAAGAAAAATCTAAAATGAATTCTCAAATTAAACTTTTTAAAAAGAAATTTAGGAAAACCAATTAAATTTTTAGAAACTCTTTTGTGTACGAACCACCAGGATTGAGATCTATAATTTCCATGATTTATATCAAAAAAATACACATATATAATAATTATTTATCACTTAAAGATTTATTTACATAATACCGTGTCAGAAACAAATAAATTATTTGGTATGAAAATAAATCTATAGAAAACTTTAACTTTTTTGGTATGTAATTAATTTTTAAATTTTAGGTATGCAATTAATTCCTAAATACGTTTATATTGGACCATTAATGGTGGCAACAAATTGGTATCAGCCCACAAAAATATTACAATAAGAAAATAAAATCAAATTCTAAAACACAGATAAACATCTTCAATCAATTGAAGCACTCGAAACCTGCCACACAGATAAACACCTTCAAATTGCTGTTTAATTATGATCAAAATAGAAATTAATTACCTGCTAAAAAGGAGGGAGAACTTTCGAGTTTGGGTTAAGAGTCTTGAAATTTGAAGCTTCAAATGGGTCTGGACTTTCAAGTTCTAAAGGCCACCCCTATCTGGGCCTTACGTTTTATTTCCTAATATCAAAATGTCATTCTTTTTCCTTTTTCTTTTTTCATTTCTCTTTTTTTTTTTTTTTTTAATTTTAACCTTTCTCTTTGTTTAACTTTTTTTTTTTTTTTAATCTCAATAAAAAAATTTATTCGATGATAGAAATTAATTTCAAATATGTTAATGGAGATTAAATTTTATGGTAATATCTCCTATATCGATGTGGTATATCCATAGAAATTCTATCAATCCTACTGAATTAACTCAAAAAATGAAATATATAGTTTTAACAATTAGGTCAATCCCTTGGAGGTTTATGCTGAACACGCTACTCTATATTTTTCTTTGGGATTAAAGGGGCAGCTTTGTCCAGAAACATTGCATACTTGTAGCGGCAGGGCACGACCTCATTATTCTACCTGGAAACTATGTCAATTTTTTTGGACCTTTCAACTTCAATAAAAACCCGTTATTTCAGTCTTGCAGACTAGCTTTAAAAAAGCTAGGCAGACTTTGAAGATACTGTGAACTCAGAGCAAAGCCGTCAACAGCTTCCCACTTGAAGTACCCATATATCTTTCCAGGTAAAAGAAACTTCAGACTGGGGTTTTTTTTTTCCCCCTTCTTGGATAAACAAAATTAGATAGAAAATTTTCGTTTTTTTTTTTCTTTTTAGCCAGGGTGCTTGAATTTCAATCATTTGGCCTTATGGATCAATTACCTATCACAAGAGAAGTTCCGCCCAAGAAAACTTGGCTAGAATCCATCAAAACAGAGCTTGCTGATTTGAATCCACTATCAAATTGGAGTATTTGGAGAGTTCCAAGCAACCTTTTGGCTGTGAATAAAGATGCATACAGTCCTCATATCATCTCCATCGGACCTCTTCACCATGGAGAGCAGAATGTCCTAGCTATGGAGGTTCACAAATTGCACTACATGCTGTCTCTCCTTGCTCGAACACCAGATCGTGATAAGAGTCTAGATGAATGTGGCAAGGCCATCTTACGTTTTGACAAACACATCCGATCTTGCTATGCCGAACCAATTGACAAATACGACGAAAATGATCTTACCAGAATGATGTTGGTGGATGGTTGCTTTATACTCGAACTTTTCTTGAGGTACTCTATGGCTGATCTGCGATTGCAAGACGATCCTGTCTTCAATACATCTTGGATGGTTTTAACTCTTCGCCGCGACTTGGCACTGCTGGAGAATCAGATTCCATTCTTTGTTCTTGAATGGTTGTTCAAGCTCACAGTGAAACCTAGTGCCATTGGTCAATCACTACCTACCCTTCCAGAGCTTGCTTTTGGTTTCTTCAAACCAGCTTTATATATCAATACAAAAACATTAGCGCTCAGCAGGAGAATAGTCCCTCATTTGCTTGGCCTATTACACACCTGCTACTTGCCCTCTTCTTCAAGACCAAATCCAAGAAGAAGAGGAGGATGGGAATTCATACATTGTTCTTCTGTTCTCCATAAGGCCGGAATCGAGTTTAAACGGGACACAACAACCAATCTATTTGACTTGAAGTTCGAAAATGGTTTGTTCAAGATCCCACCATTACGCATCCATGATTCAACAATTTCACTCTTCCAAAACCTCCTCGCCTATGAGCAAAGATTCCACGGAAGTCAACAGTACATTACGTCTTATTTCTTGCTCATGGATCGGCTTATTGACACACCTAGTGATGTTGAATTGCTTGTGCAAAGAAGGATTATTGAGAATGATTATGGTGGTTGGGAAGATGTTTCAGGTTTTTTAACAGTATCTGCAAGCAGATTGTTTTGCAGGACTTTTACTATGCTGGATTATGCGAGGATGTGAACGCACATTACAACACACTATGGTATCAATACAAAGCGGACTTCAGACGAAACCATTGCAGAAATCCATGGGCCATTCTATCACTAGTAGCTGGCTCTGTGCTTCTATGTCTTACTGTGTTACAAACGGTGTACTCAGTACTAGCTTATTACCAATGATCTGGGCTTATATTTTGTTTCAGCATTTGGTTTTTCTTCTTCTTGATATTTTTACATCATTTTGTTACTTCTATATTCTGGAGCTAACTAAATTAAGCCATGAACTTAGTTGTATTTTTCTTTTTTAATAAGCCAAAATCCTGCAAATTTTTTTTGGTAGTTCAAACAGTTAGATTGAGTGATTTGTTCATAAAAGATTATGTTTCTTTTCTAAGATAAATGTCTACTGTTTTTAAAATAAATACTTTACTAAACACTTCTCTCTATAAAATGGATCAAAAGCTGCTTCGCTCGTAAGCACAAATTCTTTTTATTCGACAGGACGGCAAGAGCTATAGTTTGGATAAATGAGAAAAGGAACGGAGGAGAAATATTTTTTTGGATAGAAAAGTGAATGAAATTAAAGACAATAAATATAAAATATCATTAACAGCTTTTTAGTTAGGGATATGAGGATTAAGTGATAAATAAGGTTGGAAAGATTTATTTATTAAAAGGATAAGTTGGATTTTTCAAGAACAAAATAAGGTTAAAATAGTAAGTTAAATGTCAAAAAAATGATAAAGTCAGTTTCTTCTTCTCCATTACATCGAATTTTAAGGGAATAAAGGTTAAAAATTAACCCCATTCCCCTTCCCTTCCCTTCCCTTCCCTTAAATATTTTCTTTTCAAACAAAATTAAGATGTTTTTAACCTCCATTCTCTTTTGTTTCCTTCCCTTTCCCTTCATTTACATCTTTCCCAAACAAACTGTCAACTCGAATACATTCTCCGTAAACACAATAATATGACGTAACTGGAATTATTGTGGGAAAATGCTTAGACATATGCAAAATGATGAAAACACTATTGAATGAGTTCCCGTACTGCAGAAAAAAGGAGGTGAATAATTAGGAATAATTTAATCATTTCGCACTCAAATTCATAAATGAGCCATTAGCCTAATCCATGAGAAGATGTACATGTGTTATATCTTTTGATGGAAGAAAATTCATCATAATAGTAGCTATAGGTCTTGGAGTGGGAGTATAATTTTAAATTAAGAATATCGTTAAAAAAATAATTACGATCGTGAATCATGATTTATTATAATAATAAAATAATAATTATTTTAATGATTTCATGAATATATTAGTAATTGTTAATAAATTTATTTAAATTCATATATTTTTAACAATTTTACTAATTAAATATATTTATATCATCTTGTAAACCGTAAAATATAAAAAATTAAAGTTTGATTTTTTTTTTAATGTCATTATACAATGATAAATATCAGTGTTACATAACCATGATACTATTATTCTTGTAAAATGATATCAAAACTCTTATAATATCAAATAACGAAAATAAAATATTTTTAAATTATTATACAATGGCTGTTGTAACCGGCATTATTTGAATCTATGAGTAGGAGACAACCCCTACAAACAAAAAATCTCAACTTGCTTTTTTTTAAAAAAGATGCTTTAAGACTATAAAATGTCTCCAAACAAAACACGTTGAAATTAAATTAAATATGAGTCCAAATTGACTGACATTGGTTTCTGTACTTGATTTAATAAAAGACGTATGGCAATCTTCTAATTAAAAAAAGACCTTGATTACATAGGAGGGACCCAGAATATATCGATAAAGATCATGACCGTTTTCAAATTTATTAAATCAAGTACCGAAACCAATTTTAGTCAATTTGGAGTCATATTTAATTTAATTACAGTCTTTTTCAAATTTATTTATTAAAAGAACAACGTGTAATTTTTCAAAAAGAAATAAAGTGAATGGAAAGTTATAAATAATAAATATCACTAATAGCTTTTTGGTTAGAGATAAGAGAATTAAGTGACAAATAAGATTGAAAAGTTTTATTTATATATTAAAATGATAAAGTTGAATTTTTCAAAAATAAATAGGTTAGAATAGTAAATTAATGTAAAAAATTTAATTATAAGGATATTTGCTTCTTCTCCGTTACAGTCAATTTGAAGGGAATCGAGGTTAAAAATAGCCTCAATCAAACATGCAAAATGATCTTTCTCTTCAAACAAAATTAAGATGTCATTAATCTCCATCCTCTTACTTTCCCTTCCCTTGACCTTCGTTTACATATTTCCTAAACAAACTGTTAACTTCGAATATACTCTCCGCAAGCACAATAATATGACCTAACTAGAATTATTGTGGAAAAATGCCTAGACATATGCAAAATGCAGGTGAATAATTAGGGATAATTTGTTCAATTATTCATTATTAATGTTAGCCTAAAATGATTTATGTTAGGTAAATAGAGATCATTAATTTTGAAATCAATAGTTTGGATTTCTTATTAAAAAAATAACTATCAATTTTAAAAAGAACTATAACTAAAAGTGTTCACTATTTGGTTTAAACCAAACCGAACAAAAATATTAATTTCGGTTCAATTTTTAACTTTAAAATTTGAAAAAAAAAATAGAACCGATTTTTTTTTTTTTTTTTTTTTGGTTTTTAGTTTAATTTGGTTTGATTTTTGAAGTTCTGGGTTCAGTTTAAACCAAAACCCGAATTTAATTTTAAAAAAAAATTATAAAATTATAAAATAATAAAAATAAATTAAAAACTTAATACATTAATATTAGTATAGATATATAATGGATTGAAGATACTTTTTGTCTATTTATATTATTTTAAAAAATCAATTTAGACTGAAAAAACTGAATTGAAATATTACAAAACCAAACCAAAAAAATCGAATCAACAATCCTAATTATAACCGCTCAATAATTTGATAAATGAAATCCTAACAATTAAAATTCAACCCAATAGTTTAAATTTTACTAACGTTATACATGATGTTATTGCTAGTTCCAGGGGAGGGGAGTACAATATTTTATTCTAAACATTTCACATTCATCTAAATCAAGAATAACAAGCTTGAAATTTATTAGTTATTGGGGTAATTATACCATGGTTAAATTAATAATTTCAACGTGAAGTTTCTTATGTTCAAATTTTAAAATAGGTTTGCTGGAGACAACTGTCACAAATAAAAAAGAAAAAATCTCAACTTGCTAAAAAAAAATGTTGCCTTGAGACTATAAAAAACAGGTTGTAATTAAATTAAATATGACTCCAAATTGACTAACATTGATTTATGTAATTGATTAAATAAAAGCACGTATGGCCATGGTACTCTCTTTTAATTAAAAAAAGACCTTGCTTGCATCGGAGGGACCCAGAATATATTGATAAAGATCATGAACATTTGCAAATTTATTTATTAAAAGAATAAAATATAATTTCTCTAAAAGAAATAAAGTGAATGACAGACAATAAATATTAAATATTAAATATCATTAATAATTTTTAGTTCGAGACTAATTGGTTGTCCGCCTCTTTCCGTAGATGACATAGAAAATGTAAAATCATTTGGAAAAAATCATTATGATTTGATGGTCTTTTTTACCATATAAGTCCACTAAAATATATTAAAATTAAATGTGAAATTTTTTCCTAATTTTATGATTTTTTAAATCAAAATTTAATACTTAATTAATTATATATATATATATATATATCCTTTCTTCGACCATTTTAATTATGACATCAAACCATCGTAAATAAGCGCTTTCCTCCAAAGTAAACAAATTGAAACCAAGATCGGCAATTACAATGGAATCGAATCACCAACCTAATATCCAAACTTTAGGACCAACTAAATTTCACTCCAAATAAAAAGGATTTAGTTCGCTCCGTCTGAATGAGCTTCGTCATCACCTTCTTCTCTTTGTGTCTCTCTACATATAGAAAACAAATAATGATACAAATGAAATTGAAAACCGAAGAAAAGGTATTAGAAAAAAAAAAAAAAGGGATCAAAGTATAATAGTTGTTAAAATTTCAAATAAAATGACTAAAAATGCTAAAAATGACAATAATACCATCACAAATGCATGAAAAAAAATTAAAAATCACAACAATGTTGTCATGCATGAACAAATCTGAAAATCACAATAATATCATCACAAATACATGAAAAATGGCTAAAATTACAACAATACCAAATGAATAGTGCATATAAAAAATTACAACAATGTCACATCAATAATTAACTTGAGTGTGAGTAAATAGTGATTTGAGCAGTAAAAAACCCAACTCTTTTAGGTTTTCTAGTTAATAAGAGATTAAAATGATAAATAAGATTGAAAAAGATTTATTTATTAAAAGGATAAAGTTGGATTTCCAAAAAGAAATAAGGTTAAAATAATAAATTAATGTAAAAAAAATTATAAAGTTATTAGCTTCTTCGCATTACACATTTACACCCAATTTGGAGGGAATGAAGGTTAAAAATTAACTTATATTATCCTTCTCTTCCTTTTTTCTTTTTTGTTTACTTCCCAAACAAAATTAAGATTTCATTAACCTTTATTTTCCTCAATTTCCTACCTTTGCCCTCCATTTACATATATTTTCAAACAAACTTGTAAAAGAGATCACCTACCTTCCGAGTGTTCCATCTTATAACAATGAAGAACATAGTAGTGATGGATGCTTAGTCGCCTAAAGATTTTACGAGTACAAGTATCACTAATGATTGTAATTTAATAGTTAGTTACAAAAGTTAATTACTCGTTATATTAGTTGTACTCGGTGCATGTATATATAAGGCAATCGTTAGTTACGTTTTGGTTAAGAGAAATGAAAATAATTTTCATCATAGTATCGAGCGTTGGTTATAACAAACTCTTTTCTCGCATTTTCTTACGTTTTATTACATCCCAAACACTCTTTCATCTATTGATTCATTATGTTTTCGTAGCCTTTTTCATTTCTAATCACAGATTCTTTTTTCATCACTACTACCGATCATTTTTACTGGTATTGATCTTTGTTTCGTTATTGATCGAATCCGTGGGTTGCAATAATCTTAAAAATTAAAAAATGTCATTTGATTCTTCTTTTGCTGGTTCTTTGATTCCACCATATGAGGATCCTCACTCACCTTTTTTCCTTCATCATTTAGAGCATCATAACACCGTTATTATCACACCCGAGCTCACAACTTCCAACTATACTTCTTGGAGTAGATCTTTCTTATTGGCTCTATCCATTCGCAATAAGGAAGGTTTTATCAATGGTTCTATACCTCGACTAGATCCTAGAGATTCTTTGCTTCCTCGCTTGGAATAAATGTAACAATTTGATTATTGCTTGGTTGCTGAAGTCTTTTTCTCAAGCAATTGCCAACACTCGTCTTTTATACGGACTCGCTCGAAGATTTAGGACACACTAAAAGTAATATTTTCTCAACCTCGATGATGCTAGGATTTGTAATCTGCAGTTGAGTTTATGCAATATTACTCAAGGAACTCGATCTATCAATGATTACTTCAATGAATTAAATGGTGTATGGGAAGAACTTAGAAACTATAGGGATATGCCTCATTGCAAGTGTGGTACATGTAAGGACACTTATTTTAAAATTTTTGCTACGCAACAACAAGCAAGATTATGTGTTTCATTTCCTCAATGGATTAAATGATTCTTTTAATGTTGTCCGTTCTCAAATTCTCATGATAAAGTCATTTCCTAGTATGGATAAGGTTTTCAATCTTGTTCTTCGAGCGTAATCACAAAGAGTTTTTCGGATTATTTCTCCATCCTTTACAAAAGCTTCAACTATGGTAGTACTAAGGCCTGCTCGCTTATAAGAAATGATTTCAAAATGACAGAGTATGTTCTCACTCGTGGAAAACCAAGTCACAACAAGGAAAATTATTATAAGATTATTGGTTTTCTCGCCCCATTTCAAGTTCAATAAGTTCCGGGAAGGGTAACAGAGGAATCATCAATCACAATCTCATGGTCATAGTGTGAAACAATCTCATGTTCACAAGTGTGAATTTCGTTAACAATGCTTCAAATAGATATCGGATTGGTGCTACTTCTTCAAAAGTGAATAATTCTTTGCTTAGCTATGATCCTTCTAGTAACATCATATCTCGGCTTGGTTTGTCTTAAGATCAAGTTCGAAACTTATCTCTTTGTTTAATAAGGATATTTCATAGCAAATGCCCCCTTAACACATACTATTCTCACTTCCTCATCGGTAAATCATACATAAACCTATGCTTTAGGTATATCTCGTTTGTAATCAATCTTTTAGTCATTCATCCACTTCATTAAACTCTACATAATAGATTATGGATATAGGTACATCTGATCATATAGCATGTTCTTTGTAATTATTCGATTCCTATCATCCTATAATAAATACTCTATTTAAAATGCCAATGATACTCATACCTTTGCTACCTTCGTGGCACTATCACTTTGATTAACAACATTATTTTGCATAATGTGTTATTTGTGCTCGCTTTTGCTTTCAATCTCTTGATCGTCGGTCGACTCACCAAATCTCGTAAATATAACTTGTTGTTTACCGGTGATCACCGCATTCTTCGAGATCTCCATTCCAAGACCAAGATTGGGCTTGCTAAGATGTAGTCCGGTCTTTACCTACTTTATTGTTCTTCATCATCTCCCGATGCAACTCTATCTTCGTCAAATTTCCATTATGTTATTACCAATCTATCTACTTGTTCGTAGTTTGATCTTTGGCACTATAGATTAGACCATTCTCCCTCTAATAGATTAAATACTCTCAAACACGTAGATAGTTCTATATAGTGTAATCCAAATATAATTTGTACCGTATGTCCACCGGTAAAGTCAAATAGATTACCTTTTCCTCAACATTTAAAAAATACTTTTGTTCTATCCGAACTTATACATATGGATATTTGGGGGCCTTACTCTACTCTAACTATAGGTGGTTATCAATATTTCTTAACAATTGTTGATGATCATATTAGGTTTACTTGGATATTTCTAATGAGACATAAATCCGATGTGCTTTCATTGGTTCCTTCCTTTTACAATCTCATAAACACTCGGCTTGGTTCTTCTATTAAACAAATTCGATCTAATGATGGATCGGAATTCAATTTGTTTAAATTTTATAGTTCAAAAGGAATAATACATCAACTCGTCATATGTTGGAACTCCATAACAGATTGGAGTCATGGAAAGAAAGTATCAACACCTCTTAGTTGTTGCTAGGTCCTTATTGTTTCGACTCATTCTTACCTTTGAAAACTTGAGGTGATGCCGTCCTTACAACCGCTTATATCATTAATCGACTTCCATCCTCAACTTTGTGGCACCAAACTCCTTATCGCTTGTTTTTTCGTAAACCACCTTCTTATCTACATTTCCGAGTTTTTGGTTGCTTAAGTTTTACCACTACATTACTTGCTTATCGAAAGAAATTTGATGTAAGAGCAAGGAAATGTATCCTTCTAGGGTATCCTATTAGTGTTAAAGGTTATAAACTATATGACTTAGATCTTCACTCTACCTTCATCTCTAGAGATGTCAAGTTCTATGAACATATTTTTTCATATTCTTTAATTTCATCTCTCGTAGTCATCTTCCTTGTCATCCTTTCATATATTTGATGATTTGTTTTCTCCTATAATGTCTTTCCCTCTTCCTAATTTTGTTTCTCCTTCTCCCGATTCTTCTACTAATTGCACCGATAATATGCATTCATCTTTAGATAATAATACTATTAGCCATAATCCTTCTACCGATATTCATACAACCTCATCGATTCTTCACCTTTCATTCCACCACAATGCACACCTAATATTAATCATATGCCACCTCTTCGAAAAATTACTAGAACGAAAAATATTCCTTAATATCTAGATCTTTATGATCATTCCATTAAACATGTGAATTCTTATACCGCCCATCCAATATCCAAATACCTTTCTTCTTCTTAATTGTCTTCTCGCTTATAAGGCCTTTACACCACCTCTTTCATTGTTTTCTAAGCCTACTAGTTACCGACAAGTCGTGACCTATCCTTATTGATAGAGAGCTATGTAGGATGAACTTAATGCCCTTAAGGTAAATCATACTTGGATAGTAGTTCCCTTTCCATCCGATCATCATTCCATTAGTTGTAAATGGGGTGTTTAAAACCAAGTTTAAGGTTCATGGTAGTCCGAAGAGGTATAAAGCTCGTTTGGTAGCTAAAGGCTATAATTAGTAAGAGGGGTTTGATTTCATTGAAACTTTCAACCCTATGGTAAAACAATCTACTCGTCGAATTTTCTTAGCCTTGGTCGCTATTCATAATTGGTATTTGTCTCGGTTAGAAATCAATAATGCCTTTTTGCATGGAGATTTGGATGAGTTAGTTTATATGGATTGACCACTTGGCTATCAATTTCGTGGGGAGAACATCTCCGGTAAAATGGTATGAAAGTTACATAAATCCCTTTATGGCTTGAAGCAAGCTTCAAGGCAATGGAATTCTAAATTCAAGTGTATCTTTACTTGCTTATGGCTTTATTTAATCAAAATCAAATTATTCTTTGTTCATTAAATTTGACACGAGATGGAGCTTTTATTAGATTGCTAATATATATAGATGACATTCTTATCGACGGTATCTCTTCATAAGCCATTGTCAACTTGAAACAATTCTTTAGTTCTCGGTTTAAGCTCGAAAGATTTTATATAAGTAAAATACTTTCTTGGTGTTGAGATAGATAGATCGTCTAAAGGAATCTCTCTATATCAAAGGAAGTACACCTTGGATCTTTTAGTAGATTTTGGCATATTGGGAGCAAAACCTATCTCAACTCCAATGGACCTTAACCATAGGTTGAGTAGAACCGATGAAAACAAACCGATAGATCCCACCATATATAGGCAACTTGTGGGAAAGTTATTATATCTCACCTTTATTAGACCAAATATCACCTATTCAATTCATGTTTTAGCACAATTCATAGATAAGCCTAGTGATATTCATGTCGGAGCAGACATACGAGTGCTCAAATATCCGAAAGGTACACCTAGCCATGGGATTTACTTGTCCGCATATTCAAAGTTACAATTGACTACATATTCGAAAGTGATTGGGGAGGATGTCCCGACGGTAGAAGGTCCGTCACGGTGTTTCGCATTAAACTTGAAGACTCTTTGATTAGTTGGAAATCTAAAAAGTAACAAGTAGTTGCTAAGAGCTCAACGAGAGGTAAAGTATAAAGCCTTATCTATGACTACTTGTAAGATCATGTGGATGATTTACTTGTTCCGGGATTTGAGAATTCTCCATGCTTAACTCGTTGATCTCTACTATGACAATAAATCTTCATTATAGCTATGTAAAAACCCAGACTTTTCATGACAGAAAGCTTCGGAGTTGAACTGTCCCTTTGTACAAGAGAAGGTACTAGTTGGTGTTATTCAACCTCATTATATCCATACTAAAGCTCAAATTGCTGATATATTCACAAAGGCTTTACATCTTGCTACATTTTCTAGGCTTAAAAACAAGTGAACATGTTGAACATACATGCACATCTTGAGGGGGAGTGTAAAAGAGATCACTTATCTTCTAGTGTTCCATCTTACAACAATTAAGAACATAGCAGATGATGGATGCTTAATTGCCTAAAGATTTTAACAACACGAGTATCACTAATGAATGTAATTTAATAGTTAGTTACTCGTTATATTAGTTGTACTCGGTGTATGTACATATAAGGCACTATTAGTTACATTTTGGTTAAGAGAAATGAAAATCATTTTCATCAAAACTGTTAACCTCGAGTACACTCTACGTAAGCACATGCAATAATATGATGTAACTAGAGTTATTGTGAAGAAATGCTTAGATAGATGCAAAATGATGAAAATACCTTAGAATGGGTCCCCTTATTGCAAAAAGAGAAGATGAATAATTAAGAATAATTTGATTATTTTGCACATAAATAGCAATTAAGGTAGAATTATATTCTCTTACAAACGACTAGTTTTTTAAACCCATAGTCAAAACACTTTAAGATGGTAAGTTGGTGGAAAACAAATAAGTATTTGTACAAAAATAAAATAAAAAAGATGAGATTATGATAAATAAAACAAGACTTGTAACATAAGAGGTTTTATAAAAACATAACATTAACTATGAGGAGACATATTTTTCATTAATAGATGCAATTACATTTCATTATCTCGTCGATCCGGTAAAATATATAAAAACCTTCATATGCATGAGTTTAATGGATATGATCACAAATTATTTGTTCAG
Source organism: Dovyalis caffra (assembly GCA_963924115.1). Lineage (NCBI taxonomy): Eukaryota > Viridiplantae > Streptophyta > Magnoliopsida > Malpighiales > Salicaceae > Dovyalis > Dovyalis caffra. The sequence goes on along the minus strand of CAWUPB010001178.1, from coordinate 1,364,319 downwards.
TAAAAAATGATATCTATATGAAAGTCTTAAAAGGATTTAAGATGCCTTAAGCATGTAATACATATTTTCAAGAAATGAATTAAATTAAATTATAGAGATCTCTATAAGGATCGTTTTAGTATTTATTTTATTATTTTAGTTTTTAAAAACTCAATTTATATTATACTTTTTCTATTTACTTATTTATTATTTTTTTAATTTTTTCTTTTATTACTAATCTATGTGTATGTGGCATAATCACCTCAATAAATATTTATTGAATGAATGTTATAAAAATATCCTTATTTATTTATGTATTTTTATAGAGAAATTCAAACACGAGTTTGTGATAATTGTTATATATGTTGATAATTTAAATATTATTGAAACTCTTGAAGAGATTCCAAGTGTCATAAGTTATCTAAAAAGAAAATTTGATATGAAATACCGTGAAAAAATAAAATATTATCTTAACCTACGAGTTTGAACACTTAGAGAATGAGATTTTATTCATCGGTCAATTTATATAGAAAAAGTTCTACAATGATTCTATATAAAGTGCATCCATTGACTAGCCTAATGGTAGTTCATTCACTTGATATCTAAAAAAAAGAAATTGGCTTTAAGAAGAAAACGAAGAACTACTTGATCTTGAAGCGATACGATATATTAGTGCCACTAGTGCATTGATACATCTTTCTAATAACACTCAAACCGATGTAGCTTTTCCTATAAATGTATTAAAAAGACATAGCTCTGTTCCAATATGGAAATATTAAAATGGAATTAAACATTTCCTACATTATCTCCGAGAAAAAATGATATGTTATTTATTTTACTCAAATAAATCAAATTCAGAGTTTAACTCGGTTATGTAGATACAGCTTTATTATCTAATTCATACAAAATTTAACCATAAATGGGTTATGTATTTAAATGTGGTGATATAACTATATCATGACGTTCTATGAAGCAAACTATAGCTGCTACGTATTTAAATCATGCAAAAATATCAATTCATAAGGCAAGTTAAGAATGTATTTTACTAAGATCAATGACCCATCATATTCGAGAGACATGCGGTTTATCTATCGATAAAGAAGTTTTAACAATATCATATGAAGATAATCTTGGTTGCATAATTCAATTAAAGAAAGAATACATCAAAGTGACAATCCGACGGACTTATTCACTAAGGCATTAATAGTCATGGTTTTTGAGAAAAGGGTTCGCAAGAGAGGCGTGGTCTTTAAGATCTTAAATGATGTTTTCAATAGAGGGAGCTCAACATAGAGATTAATGTGTACAAGGAATATTGTATTTTTTTCCTTTAATAGGATTTTTTTTCACTAGGCTTTTTCTTAGTAAGGTTGTAACGAGGTATGTTTCTTGTACAATGAGCGTTCAAGGGCGAGTGTTATAAAATAATGAATGCTTATTTTATATTTTCACTACTCATTATGAGAAATTAAAAGGGTGATGTAATTGATTCAATTATTTATGTATTTTTAATGGTTCATAGTCTTTTCTAATTCTCTTTCTAATCTTGAAACATATAAATATGCTTGATTGTTCATTATTTTATGTATAATTATTTTGTAGAAATTGAGAAAATTATTTGAAATTTTTATCATTTTTATTCACTTTATTCCATAATGAATTCATTTTCTTATCATTTTTCTTTTTAATTTTATTATGCTTATTATTTCTTTTATAACATAATTTGATTATTTCGCACATAAATAGCAATATTTAATTTCAAATTGCTTATTTTAAAACTAAGAATAACCAACTTGAAATTGATTAATTACAAGGGTAGTTGTACCATAGTTGAATCAGTATTTTCAACATGGAATTTCTTATGTTCAAATTTAAAAAGTAGGTTTGGTGGGAGACAACTGTCACAAATAAAAAATATCTCAACTTGCTAAAAAAAAATGTTGCCTTAAGACTATAAAATGTCTCCTAACAAAACAGGTTGTAATTAAATTAAATATGACTCCAAATTGACTAAAATTGGTTTCTGCAATTGATTAAATAAAAGCACGTATGGCCATGGTTCTCTCTCTTAATTGAAATTAAAAAGACCTTGATTGCGGAGGAGGGACCCAGAATATATTGATAAAGATCATGAACATTTTCAAATTTATTTTTAAAAGAATAAAATATAATTTCTCAAAAAGAAATAAAGTGAATGGAAGGTATTAAATATTAAATATCATTAATAATTTTTATTTAGAGGCAAGCTAGCTGTCCGCGTTATTCTACAAATCAGATAGAAAATGTAAAATCATTTGGAAAAGACAATTATGATTTGATGGTCTTCCCTACCATATAAGTCTACTAAAATATATCGAAATCAAATATAAAAAAATATACCTAATTTTAAGATTTTTTTAATCAAAATTTTATACTTAATTATTATTATTATTTTATATCAATTTCCTTTCTTCGACGATTTTATTACATCGAACCATTATAAATAAACATTTCTCTCTAAAATAAAAAAAATTGAAACCAAGATCGGCAATCACAATGGAATCGAATCACCAACCTAATATCCAAAATTTAGGACAAACTAGATTTCACTCTAAATAAAAAGGATTTAGTTTGCTCTGTCAGAATAAGCTTGTGATCACCTTCTTCTCTTTGTCTCTCTCTACGTATGGAAGTCAAACCGTGATATAAATGAAATTAAAAACTGATTGAAGAAAAAGTTTTAGAAAAAAAAAGGGATCAAAGTATAAGAGTAGTTAAAATTTCAAATTAAATGACTTAAAATGCTAAAAATGACAACAATGCCATCGCAAATGCATTAAAAAAAAAATTAAATCACAACAATGCTGTCATGCATGAACAAATCTGAAAATCACTGTGATGATATCTTCGCAAATATATGAAAAAAGGGGTAAAATTACAATAATACAAAATGAATAGTACATATAAAAAAAAATTACAATAATGTCACATGAATGATTAACTTGAGCTCGAGTAAATAGTGCCTTGAACAGTAAAAACTCAACTCTTTTATGTTCTCTGGTTAATAAGATAACTAAGTGACAAATAAGATTGAACAAAAATTATTTATTAAAAGGATAAAGTTGGATTTTCAAAAAGAAATAAGGTTAAAATAATAAATTAATGTAAAAAAATTATAAACTTATTTGATTCTTCTCCATTACACATTTACGCCCAATTTTGACGAACGAAGGTTAAAAATTAACCTCTATTATCCTTCTCTTCATTTTTTTTTCTTTCCAAAAAAATTAAGATTTCATTAACCTTTATTTTCCTCGGTTTCCTACCTTTGCCCTCCATTTACATATTTTTCAAATAAACTGTTAACCTCGAGTACACTTTACGTAAGCACATGCAATAATATGATGTAACTAGAATTATTGGGAAGAAATGCTTAGACACATGCGAAATGATGAAAAGACCTTAGAATGGGTCCCCTTATTGCAAAAAGAGGAGATGAATAATTAAGAATAATTTGATTATTTCGCACATAAATAGTAATATTTAATTTCAAATTGCTTATTTTAAAATTAAGAATAACCAACTTGAAATTGATTAATTACAAGGGTAGTTTTACCATAGTTGAATCAATATTTTCAACACGGAATTTTTTATGTTCAAATTTTGCAATAGGCTTGGCGGGGTTCGCATATATATATATATATATATATATATATATACATACATGAATAGTCACATCTCTGTCATAAATGAACCATTAGCCTAATGCTTGAGAAGATGTACATAAAAAATTCATCATAGGAGCATCGAGAGGTCTGGGAGTGGGAGACTGCGAAAATTAAATAAAAAAATCTCAACTTGCTTTAAGACTATAAAATGACTTTACAAGGTCTCCTAACAAAACAGGTTGTACTTAAATTAAATATGACTCCAAATTGACTAAAATTGATTTCTGTACTTGATTGAAAAAAAAAAAAAGGAACCTTGATTACATAGTACGGACCCAGAACATATTGATAAATATCATGACCTTTAACAAATTTATTTATTAAAAGAATAAAGTATAGTTTTTCAAAAAGGAATAAAATTAAAATAATAAGTTAATGTTTTCATTTTCTTCCATTAACTTCGATTCGGAGGAATGAATGTTAAAAATTAACCTCCATTCCTATTTCCTTTGATTAAAAATGTTCTTCCCAACGGAAGTTAAAGTATCATTAATCTTCATTCTCTTTCGTTACCTTCTCTTCTCCACCGTTTATCTCTTTCTCAAATAAATTGTTAATCTCGAACACATTTTTCTATAAATGAAATAATATAATTTTTTTTTTTTAACTAGCTTCAATTAAGAAAATTTTATAACAAAAGATAAAAGGATAGTTAGATAATAATTTACAATACAGTCGATCTTTCATACTCAAAAAGTAAATGAATCTAACTAATTGGAATTATTCCAAGTGTACTCCTATTTATTCTAGTGATGCTTTTAGTGTTTTCTTTTAATATAAAACTAAATTAAACGGACTGTAATTATTTTGTAAACTGTTAGAAGGGGTCTATGATTTGTCCAAACTGGTTGAGTTGCAAAGTTTCAAAGACAATTATTCACGACAACAACTGTTATATGCCAATGATTCAAGCTATATTGATTTGCAACTAATATAATAAACTTAGACCAAAAACTATAAGATTAAACATCTTAAATGCTAGCACTACAACAAAAATAAGTTTTAGCGACGGATATTTAGCGACGGTCCACAAACCGTCGCTAAATACCTAAATTAGCAACAATTTTTTTATACTTTAGCAACGGTCTAAAAAATGGTTACAAAAATTAAATTTTGCGACCGTTTTTAGCAACGGTCCACCAATCCGTTGCTACTTTTATCGGCTAACCATTTTAGCAACGAGTCTAAACCGTTGGTACATTTAGCAACGGTTTAGCCCGTTGCTAAAACCGTTGGTAAATGTTATTTAATATTTTTTCAGAGGTTTTATAAAAAAAAAGCCTAAATAAAAAATATTGTTAGCGACGGTCTATGACCGTCGCTATTCCGTTACCAAAAGGAAAATTAGCAACGATTTGATGTTATTAAACTCGTTGCCAAAATATTGTCGCTAAACCGTCGCCAAATCAAGCTGGAAACGGTTTAGCGACGGTCTGGGATCGTCGCTAAACCGTTGGTAAGTTGTTTAACGGTTGCAAAATAACCGTTGCAACGTTATATTAGCGACGGTCCCGGACCGTCGCTAAACGAGTTGCTAAAAGTAACCGTTGGTGGGAAACGGTCAAATTAAATTTCGAATTTACTTTTAGCGACGGTCTAGGACTCGTCGCTAAAAACTTTACCTTTCTATAAATAGCGATCGGTCGGAATGTGCCATTTTTTATTTTCTTCTCCTCCCGCAACGAATCTATGCCTTTTTCGTCTCCAATCCTTTGATCTCTCTCATCAAAGCTATTGTTTCCTTAAAATCTCCATATTTCTTCCCTCTTTTCCTCCTCCTTTCAAGTTTTCTCTCTTCCGTTGAAGTTGTTGTTTTTCGACGATCATATTCCAACGAGGCTTTTTTTTCGGCGGTTTATCCCACTCCTTCTCTTGGTGACAAGTGCACCTAAATCTAAACCATCCTTTCAATTATTAATTTTTTCAGTTATTTATTTATGTCAAATAATTAGATTTTATTTTAATTTAATTTAATTACTTATTATTGCTAGTTTAATTATTGAATTGTTTGTTTATTGCATGTGTTTTTTTAATTTGATTATTTAATTAAAATTTATTTTGTGTGTTATTTTAGTGTAAATTATGAGAGTTAATTAAAATTTTTAATTGTTAATTGTTATGTTAATATTGTTGTTAATTATTAATTAATTGAATATTATTGTTAACTTTTTAATTTTGTTTTATTTTTTTAAATTGTTGATTAAATTAATTTGATTGTTAATTGTTAATTTACTTACATTAATTTATTGTTAATTTTTTTGTAGAAAATATAATTGTTATATTTTATTTTATATTGTTATTTAAATTGTTATTGTTATTGTTATTAGTGTAGATAATAATTGTTAATTTACTTAAGTAATTCACAATTTATTGAAAACATTATTAATTTCTGTAATTCCTAGTTCATTAAGTTAAAGCGTTAGGTTAGTACAAAATAAATTAAAACAATTTTCTAAAATTATTTTTAAATAAAAAAATAAAGTTATTAGAAATATTTGTAATTATAATTAGGAATTAAATAAATAATTAAGTTGTATTTAAAAATTTTCTTAAAAAAATTTTAAATACATAAAAAATAAAATTATAGGAAAAATTTGTAATTGTTAGTAATTAAATAAATAATTAAGAGTTATTTAAAAACTTTTCTTAAAAAAATTTTAGATAGATAAAAAATAAAATTATAGGAAATATTTGTAATTGTTAGTAATTAAATAAATAATTAAGTTGTATTTAAAAACTTTTCTTAAGAAAATTTTAAATAGATAAAAAATAAAATTATAGGAAAAATTTGTAATTGTTAGTAATTAAATAAATAATTAAGTTGTATTTAAAAATTTGCTTAAAAAAATTTTAAATAGATAAAAAATAAAATTCTAGGAAAAATTTGTAATTGTTAGTAATTAAATAAATAATTAAGTTGTATTTAAAAACTTTTCTTAAGAAAATTTTAAATAGATAAAAAATAAAATTATAGGAAAAATTTGTAATTGTTAGTAATTAAATAAATAATTAAGTTGTATTTAAAAAATTCCTTAAAAAATTTTATATACATAAAAAATAAAATTATAGGAAAAATTTGTAATTGTTAGTAATTAAATAAATAATTAAGTTGTATTTAAAAAATTTTCTTAAAAAAATTTTAGATAGATAAAAAATAAAATTGTAGGAAAAATTTGTAATTGTTAGTAATTAAATAAATAATTAAGAGTTATTTAAAAAATTTTCTTAAAACAATTTTAGATAGATAAAAATAAAATTGTAGGAAAAAATTATTAGAAAAATTTCTAATTGTTAGTAATTAAATAAATAATTAAGTTGTATTTAAAAAATTTTCTTAGGAAAATTTTAAATAGATAAAAAATAAAATTATAGGAAAAATTTGTAATTGTTAGTAATTAAATAAATAATTAAGTTGTATTTAAAAATTTCCTTAAAAAAATTTTAAATACATAAAAAACAATTATAGGAATAATTTGTAATTGTTAGTAATTAAATAAATAATTAAGTTTTATTTAAAAAAGTTTCTTAAAAAAATTTTAGATAGATAAAAAATAAAATTGTAGGAAAAATTTGTAATTGTTAGTAATTAAATAAATAATTAAGAGTTATTTAAAAAAGTTTCTTAAAAAAAGTTTAGATAGATAAAAATAAAATTATAGGAAATATTTGTAATGGTTAGTAATTAAATAAATAATTAAGTGGTATTTAAAAAATTTTAGATAGATAAAAAATAAAATTATAGGAAAAATTTGTAATTGTTAGTAATTAAATAAATAATTAAGAGTTATTTAAAAAAGTTCCTTAAAAAAATTTAAATAGATAAAAAATAAAATTATTAGAAAAATTTGTAATTGTTAGTAATTAAATAAATAATTAAGTTTTATTTAAAAAAGTTTCTTAGGAAAATTTTAAATAGATAAAAAAAAAATTATAGGAAAAATTTGTAATTGTTAGTAATTAAATAAATAATTAAGTTGTATTTAAAAATTTCCTTAAAAAAATTTTAAATACATAAAAAATAAAATTATAGGAAATATTTGTAATTGTTAGTAATTAAATAAATAATTAAGTTGTATTTAAAAATTTTTTTTAAAAAAATTTAGATATATAAAAAATAAAATTGTAGGAAAAATTTGTAATTGTTAGTAATTAAATAAATAATTAAGTTGTATTTAACATTTTTTTCTAAACTTGGGTTGTTTATATATTTAGAAAATAACTTGTGTGTAACAAAAAGTAATAAAAGTTATTTAAGTAATTACATAAACAATTAATACGATTACTTTATAACTATTTTGTTTAAAATGAATTTAGATCGCTCTTGGATTGACTTTAGATTAAGCTGTTGGATTATTAAATGAGCGTTTTGTAGAAGGGGTTAATGAATTTATTAACTTTGCGGTTAGTCATCCACGAGTGCATGGATGGAAATAAGATACGATGTCCATGTAAACAAAAAAAATGTCAAAATCGTAGTTATGAAAACCCCGATACCGTTAAGTATCATTTGCTTAGATATGGGTTTGTGTACGGGTATTATGTGTGGAGACGTCATGGAGAGAATGATTTAGCAATTAATGCCAATTCGTTTAATAATGTTGAACAAGAACAAATATGTGATGATCTTCAAGTTAATCGATACCACACAATGATGATGGATGCGAGTTGGTCCATCTTTTAATCCGTCTAACACGGACGAAGACCCAAACCCTTCGCACAAGCATTTTATGATTTATTAGATGCATCGAATAGAGAAATATGGATCAGGTCGGAAAACCATTCGCAGTTATCCGCAATGTCTCGTTTGTTGCATCTCAAGTCCGAGCATCATTTTTCGGAGAGGTGTTACGACGATTTATGTCAACTTATGAAAGAGTTGATGCCTCCCGATAACTTGTATGCCGGAAGACTTTTATAGTACAAAAAAATGATAGAAATGATGGGTTTGCCCGTAGAAAAGATCCACTTGTTGCATTAGTGGTTGCATGATTTATTGGGGTCGGGACGACCGGAGAATCTCTTGTAAAATATGTGATCATCCTCGATATCAAAATCCTACGCGGGGTTCGATTAGACAAACATTTGTCCCCTACAAAAAAATGTATTATTTTTCGATAGCCCCACGATTACAAAGGATGTATGCATCAAATGCCACCGCTAATGATATGACATGGCATGCGCGACATGTGTGTGAGCCCAACGTCATGCGTCATTGTTCGGACTCCTTCGGATGACAATATTTTGACCAAACACATCCTTCTTTTGCATCGAAATTAGAAATGTTAGATTAGGTGTTTGCATTGATGGTTTTCAACCGTTTGGTAAGTCCGGACAACAATATTCTTCGTGACTCGTCATTGTAATGCCATACAATTTGCCACCATGAAAATGTATGAAAGAAGAATTTATGTTCTTAACCGTTATTGTCCCCGGTCCTAAGAATCCTAAAATCAATTTAGACGTATACTTACAACCCTTAATTAAAGAGTTGATAGAATTATGGGAAGTAGGTGCTCTTACTTATGATGTGTCACGTAAAGATAATTTTTAAATGAGAGTTGCTTGTCATGTGGACAATTAGTGACTTTCCTGCATATTCAATGTTATCCGGTTGGAGTACTGCGGGTAAGACATCATGTCCGTATTGTATGAAAAATTCGATACTTTCACCTTTCGAAATGAGAGGAAAACTTCATGGTTTGATTACCATCGAAAGTTTCTATCACAACACCATCCGTTCGGGTGAAATAGGACTCGCGTTCAAGCGAAATTCGGTTGTTACGGACATTGCTCCATCGATAAAGTCCGGAATTGAAATTTTACAAGAATTAAACAATTGGGGGTTGCTGAAAGTAACGGAAGAGGGATCCGATGAGTATAATAATAATATTTCTAAATATTATGGTTGGAAAAAATGTAGTATATTTTGGGACCTACCTTATTGGAGTTCTAATCTAATACGTCATAATTTGGATGTCATGCACATTGAAAAAAATGTCTTCGACAATGTGTTTAATATAATTATGAATGTTCTAGGAAAAACAAAAGACAATGCAAATTCAAGAGAAGACTTAAAGCTATATTGTCGACGGCCCGAATTAGAAATAGATAAAAACTCTAGAAAATACCCAAAACCCCGTTATACTCTAGACAAATAACAAAAAATACAATTACTTGAATGGATTAAACAACTAAAGTTTCCGGACGGATACGTCTCAAACTTGGCAAGGTGTGTGGATATGAATAACCTCGGATTACGTGGCATGAAAAGTCATGATTGTCATGTATTTATGCAAAGGCTAATACCTATTGCATTTCGTGATATGTTACCAACAAATGTATGGCAATCACTCACTGAACTTAGCTTATTCTTTAAGGAAATAACATCTACTGTGATTAAGGTTGAAGATATGATTCGTCTTGAGGAAAATATACCAATAATCTTGTGTAAATTAGAGCGTATTTTTCCATCAAGTTTTTTCGACTCAATTAAGTATCTTTCCATACACTTGGCATATGAAGCAAAAATAGCTGGACTCGTACAATATCGATGGATGCATCCATTTGAAAGGTACAAATTAATGATTTTAGTAGACATACGTAAGTTTATAACTCTGTCAAATATTGATTAAGTCTAATGAACTCACAATATTATTGTAGGTACCTTCGAAAATTAAAAAATAATGTTAAGAACAAAGCCGAGTCGAAGGGTCAATATACAATGCATATTTAGTTGAGGAAGCTTCAATGTTCTGTTCATATTACTTCGAGCCTCATGTACACACTAGGCATCGAAAAGTGCCTAAAAACTTTGACTGTGATCGAGAACCGAATGAAAATATTGAAGGCATGTTAACAATATTCATTTCTAAGGGTAGACCTCTTGGTCGAGCACGATCACATGTCCCGACGGATCAAGAAAAGAATGCGGCGCACACTTACATTCTATTGAACTGTGATGAGGTGACATCGTATATGGAGTAAGTTTTATTACTATCAAATATTATTACTATATATTTATTCATTAACAACCATTCAATTTAAGAACATATAATAACAATATTTTTATCGTAAGATATTTTATCGATCAACTTTATGAAAGTGACCCCGACATATCGAAAAACGAGGTTGATTTTCGACTACAAAACCAATTTGCATCATGGTTTCATCAATATGTGAGTATTCATGCTTGTCAAGATTGTTATTAAATATTCATAAATTTATTTTATCAAATTTTATTATTACATTACCTTATAAGTAACTCGGTCCTTACATACGAGCAAGCCGAGCACAACTCAAAACTATAACGGATCATTATATTAAAGATTTGGCCAAAGGACCATTACAAACTGCGAAGTCGTATGCGGGGTATATTATAAATGGATATAAGTTTCATACCGATGTTGGTGGTTTGGAGAAAGCATCAATGTGTAGTGGAGTGTGTGTTAAAGGAGTTAACTACGGTGAGGTGGAAGATGACTACTACGGTAGGTTGATTGACATACTCGAACTTGAGTATCCAGCCTTACCAATAAAGAAAACGAGTTTTGTTCAAATGTGATTGGTATGATATAACACCGAGTACCGGTACACGAGTTCATGATCATTATGGACTAGTTGAGGTTCATAGTCGTAGGTATTCAAATAGATCCGATCCATTCATACTAGGATCACAAGCGCATCGGGTGTATTATGTAACATATCTTACATGTAGACGTATACGATGAGACTGGTTGGCGGTATGTAAGGTTAAGCCACGGCCTACGGTTGATGTGCCGGACATGTCCGTTATCGTCGATCAAACCAATTCGAACCCTTTCAAGAAAATGAAATAGAAGGTCAACACAATGTCATGCACATTGATGATGATGAAGGTCGATCATTGATTGATCCTACCGGATCATTATTAGAATTGGACGGTGATGAAATAGATATTCATGATGAATCGGAGTTAGAAACCGATGTTGAAGAAGACTTAGATGAAGAATGTGACAATGATTATAATGATAGTGATTAGAGATAATATGATATATCCCATTGGATTATGTTATATTGTATTTTTTATTCAATTCATAAATTATGCATTTGGATTTTATGTAATTGTTGTTCGAATTTAAGGGTTTAAGCAACCTTGTCCTCCCGGAATGTTGGGATAGGCTGGTTTTGTCCCCCCAAGTGTAATTTTTCAAACTATTTTAATAAATCTCCAGTGGTACCGTCCCCGTTCTGTCACAATTTTAGAAAAAAATTAGGTTTATTTGTATGTTTACTTACATAGTTAACATATAATTTTTAAAAGTAAGATTTAATTAAATAAATGTTTATGATTTATTGTTGTTTAGTATAAATCAATTAGTTCATATTAATTTGAATGTTATATGTAAGTGTATATGCTTTATATAATTCATATGTTATTTAACAATTATTGACTTTAATAATTAATATGTACGTAGGTCATAATGACTCGAGGTAGGGGTCGTGGTTCAAATACCGATCGGTCCGACGGTGATCGTGGACGTCGTAGACACCCTTCTTATTTCGCTCACGGTCGGATGGATCCCCCATCGGATATGCCTCCGTACCACTCTTCCGGTGGCCCCTCCACATCCTGTTCCATGCTCGTCGAGTCTCGGCCAGTAGCCTTTTGAACCTCCACATCAACCTCCCTCATATTTTCCGTCGCCATCGTCGGTGCCTTCGTCATCCCATCGGGACGACCGTTCGTTCCTAAACACGTTCCACCCCATAATGTCCCGCGTCAATCGGCTTCGAGCCAATAACATCCGCGGTTAACCATCGAGTACGGGTCATTGTTGTTGGGCGCAATGAGTACGGTTTATGCTTCATTTAATTAAAAAAATTTTTGGTTACCGTTATTATCTACTATGTTATTTATGAATTTAATTAATGTTTATTTTTTTGTAGGTTGTATCCTTCGATATTTGCTCTCGCTCGATTGTTAAGACATTCCAAGAGTACGTTCATTCTTCGGGATGGATGTGGAAAAAAATGAGTCCGGAGACAAAAGATTTTTACTGGGAAGAATTTAAGGTTCTAATTTCTAAATTTTATTTGATTAATTATATTATTTAATATTTAATTAAATTGTATAAAATAATATGAAAGTAAAGTTAGTAGTGTATATTTGTTTTTTTGCCGAAATCATTTAAGTGGGATGATGATTTGAACGAGAGCATAGTTAAGAAAGCATGAAAAAGTCTTGCACGGAAGCGATATTCGACTTTCTCTCGTCGTCTAAGGAAAAACCGAAGCCGGCATATATCTCACAGGAAATATGGGATGCATGGACTACGGAATGGACAAAACCCGAGGCCATTGATCAATCCGAGATGGCGACACAACACCGTAGGAGTGAGACCGGTGGAGTCGGAGCCGGTCCTTCTAGACATACGGGGGATCAATCGGCCATAGAGAGCACGCCATACGCATGGTAAAAAAAAAAATTTAATTTATTTATAATTTTTTTTAAAATAATACCCAAAATAATTAATTAAACATCCGACTATATTTAATACATTTACGTTTATTTATATATGTTTTCGGCGTAATGTGTTGGGTCGTGAACCCGATCATCACGAGGTTTTCTTGAGGACTCATCGGAGAAAGGTTAATGATCGGTTAGTCTTCGTCGATCAACGGTCGAGGGTTATCGGAGTAAGTGATAAATTTGAAATATTATTTAATATCTCGTTAGTTAATAACGTTATTTGACAACCGTATTTGATATGAAGTGTTTCATAATTATACAGGAGACCGTACAAAGATTAATTAATGAGGAAGAGGTTGCTAGCCGACGGTCGGGAGGGATTGAAGCGACCGCACCCGACATTAATGACATCTTTCAAAGGGCCGTTGGTGGAGGAGATAGTAGGAGGAAGAGGATGTACGGACTCGGCTCACATGCATCTCACTATTATTCAAATGTCAATGCGAGCTCATCTTCCGGTACTTCCGGATTCAATGCGATTGACGAGGCACGATTGAAGGAAATTCAAGAGCAAACATCCGCAAACACGACGCACATCCACAACTTAGAGGGTACCGTGAGCGACCTACGGGGCAAGAGGCATCGTTGTTGGATACCACGATTGAGTTGAGAAACAATAGTCGAGAGCGGTTTACGATGATGTCACGGATGCGGCAGATGTTCATGCGACATTTTGAGCATGGTGGTAGTTCATCCGTCGTTCCCGAGACCGACAACGACTCGACCTGGCCTCCGGACGACTCGACCCGACCTCCGACCGATCCTAGACATTAACTTATTTTAGATTTTATGTTTTCTTGTATTAACCGCAACCGATGTACTCGTTTTTTTTATTTAACAATAATGTAATTGTTTAGCGACGTTTTAATACATTTTGAATAATAAAAATTTACGTTTACGATATTTTACGAGATTTTTGCTACCTTAAAATTGTTACTTTGACCTCATTTTATTATTGTTTTAAATAAATTTATTTTTCAATTAGCAACGGTCTTAGAAACGGTCCGGACCGTTGCTAATCCATCGCTATTTAGCAACGATCCGGACCATTTCTAATCCGTCGCTATTTAGAAATGGTCAAGACCGTTGCTAATCCGTCGCTATTTAGCAACGATCATACCAAGGGTTTACGGAATCGTCGCTAATGTCCTAACTATTTACATCGACATTTAGCGACGGAATAGCAACGTTTTAGATGTCGCTAATTTCGCAACGGTCTAAACCATCGCTAAAAATCACCGATGAGGTTTTTAGCGACGGTTACTTGACCGTCGTAAAACCGTTACTAAAACGTTTTAGCAACGGTTTTTTTTTATTTAGCAACGGTTTTGCTCGTCGCTAAATCCCATTTATTTGGTAGTGTAGGGAAGAAAGATTACAGTATTAAACATGAAATCGTTAATAGAACATGAATTAAAATCTCAATGTTTCAATATTTACAAAATTCAGTCCGAAGAAAAGAACTTATATTCACTGAAATCGATAAATATTTATAAATTGTCACTTCAAACATAACACTTTTCGTAAGAATTGAGAATTACAATCATCTCGTACGTACAAAATGAGAATCATGAATAGCTACTACCTTATAAATTATTAGCCTATTTGATTACTATTTATAAATTATTACTTATAAATTATTATTTACCAATTATAGCCTAATAAGTTTTGAGTATGTTGAAATTTAGTTAAGTGTTTTGTGAGGGATTTGTAATTTACAAGTTGGCGAATTTGTATGTTTGTTAATAATGACTGCACATGAATTCTAAAATGGCCTACTATGATATGTTTAAGAGACAAATTGATGGAGTAATTTGGTAAAGGGAAAAAGAAAAAAAAATTAATTGGCTTGGAGGTATATTGTTTATTAGGTGTTTATTTGTTCTATATTGAAACAATATCTCTATGATATAACTAAACTCCTAAAGTCTCTAAGAAAATAAGAAGAAAAAAAAAGAGAAAATTTACATTTTTTTTGTATGTTTTTGTTTTGTGTAATAGAATTGGTGTCATTTACAGACTTATAACACCACTGAAACTATACAACTATCAATAAATGCAGTTATATTTTTAAATTAAATTACATAGCTGTCAATAGTAATATCTGTTAATAAATTAATTACGAAAATTAAGAGAAATTAATTCAAATTTGCCTATTATTGCCCATTTTAATTCTAAATGTCTTCTTTTGATATTATAAATATGCATATGCTAAATCCAATAAAAGACCCACAAACATAGATTCCACCAACTATATATTAGACTCAGTTATTTATTACACCACTAAAAATCCAACCTTCTAAACACTTATAATGGAAGGAAAGTAAGTTTGCACATGGAAATGACGGAAATATAGAATAAGTTGACGAGAAAGTATTTTGATTTTCCCTAGACTATGTGCAAGCTGGTAGCTATCTAGCTGGACTCATAAAATTACTCCCTCTTTCTGCTAGTGAAATTTCTCTAGTACCAAGATATCTTCCTCTCAGACTTCCACATAAAAGAGTAGATGAGACTGGTCTGAAACACCATCAAGAACATTAGATCGTGGCAGCCTCAACATATTATTCCAGGTAGACAAAGCCTTCACAAAATTAAAACTTATAGTTGAAAGAAAACATTAATTTCTTATCATTTCTTTTTGGTAGTTCATGAACTTTCATTTAGTTTCTTGCATTTCTACTTACACATGAGGTTAGAATACTGAAGTTATACTTTCATTCTTCCCCAGTGCCGGGTGATCCTGTTTTCTTTGTATTAGTTTGCTTTCGTGATGAAACCAGAAGTTGCAGCTGAAGATGGTCCAAGCCAAAGATATTCATGGGTGATACCAATCATGGATAGGATTGACCATTTGTCTCCAGTATCAAATTGGAGCATTTGGAAGGTTCCAAGTAGCCTTCGGACGGTGAACGACGATGCCTACAGTCCTCACATCATCTCAATCGGACCTCTTCATTATGGAAATGAAAAATTGAAGTCCATGGAGGTTCACAAATTGTATTATATGCGATCCCTGCTACAACGAACGCCAAATTTACGTGAAACTCTGATTTCTTCTGCTGAGGCCATTAAAGATTTCGATGAAAAGGTCCGTGCTTGTTATGCAGAACCAATCATCAATTGGAGTTCATGGGACCTTGCTGAACTTTTGTTAGTCGATGGTTGCTTTATGCTTGAACTTTTTATAAGATACTCACAAGTTGATCTTAGATTGCAAGATGATCCCTTATTTTATACTCCCTGGATTATCTTAACTATCCAGCGAGACCTTGCATTGCTCGAGAATCAGATTCCATTCTTTGTTCTTGAAAGATTGTACTCACAAGTAGTGGAGTCTAGTACTATTGGTCAGTCATTGCCTAACCTCCCTGAGCTCGCTCTTGGTTTCTTCAAATCACTTCTGTATCTGAATGATGAGCATTTTAGGATCCTTAAGAGACCTTATCCTCATTTGCTCGATCTAATTCACAATTGCTACTTACCATTAGAACCAGCTCCGAGAAGATATACTGGAGCACGAATTCAAACGCAACCGGCGACATCACTCAATGAGGCTGGAATTGTGTTTAGGAGAGGAACAACAAGAAATCTATTTGACTTGAAGTTCGGAAATGGTGTACTCGAAATCCCACCATTGCTTATTCATGATTCAACAGTTGCACTCTTCCAAAATCTCATTGCTTACGAGCAACTTTCGC
The DNA here is from genome assembly GCA_963924115.1 of Dovyalis caffra. Lineage (NCBI taxonomy): Eukaryota > Viridiplantae > Streptophyta > Magnoliopsida > Malpighiales > Salicaceae > Dovyalis > Dovyalis caffra. The sequence continues at coordinate 1,347,424 of CAWUPB010001178.1, read as the reverse complement.
ATGGTGCTGCACAATACATCACATCTTATTTTGCACTCATGTCCCGTCTTGTTTATGATCGGAGAGATGCTGAATTTCTTGAAAACAAAGCTATAATTGAAAACGATCTGGGTGGTTGGAAAGATGTTTCAGTGCTCTTCAATGATATGTGCAAGCAGGCTGTTGTGAAAGATTTTTTTATGCAGAATTATGTGAGGATGTGAATTCAAACTTCAGGACTCGGTGGGCTTTATACAAAGCGAGCTTGCGAAGGGACTATTTCAGAAATCCATGGACAATGGTGTCGGTCATGGCTGCCTGTATTCTTCTTTCTCTTGCTGTAATTCAAACCGTATACACAGTACTTTCTTATTATCCTCAAAATTGATAATTGTCTCAGAGTTTTTGGTGCCATCGGCCGGGAATTGACAGTTTAATGTATTTTAATTTCTTCCTTCAACACCAATTTTTTTTTTTTTTTCCTGTGTTTGATTGGTTTTTGGTGCATGAATTAAGCTCCTATGCATAAAGAACGCCTGTGTATGAAAAACTTATCGTTTAGACTAATGAAAGTCGAAAGGACAATTGGCTGTAAATTAAAACTCAAGCTACAGAACAGGAGAATGTTTTTACTCATGGCTTTACTTCAACATCCAAATTACTAATCACCAGACTTCTTCTTCTTCTTCTTCTTCTTCTTTTATATGGAGCAAAGCCCCTGCATCAAGCACTCCAGTACCGCTAAAACATAAATTTTCACAATTTCACTAACTTAAGAAACATTTCCAAGTTTGGAGTGAGAAAGGATCAATGGTCATTAGTCCCGCCGCTGCTAAGGCTGCTACTCCATCTTGCATCACATGACAATCATAAAAGAATCAGCAATCAGGATTGTACTAGACTTAAAGACGTTTCTTCCACACATTTGCTGCATTTTATTCGACAACCTTTTGACTTTTGGCAGCACAATCAGGTGCTATTGAAAAATCTCAGAGGCGGTTCGGCAATTCATGGGTTTATTATTATTATTATTATCTTCTTTTTTTCCCCGCCCGCCGGGGGGGGGGGGGGGCGTGTGGGGTCGGTGGGGTGTTCAAAAGCTAAAGATCGAGAAAAAAAGATAGAATTTTAAAAACTATTTTGATAGTTACAAAATAAGTTTTTTTATGGCATGCATTATCAACATTTTTATAACTATAGTCACAGCTGAAAGCCCTAATCACCGCAAAAACTGAGTTATATCAAACGGATACTTAGTAGTCGAAGAAATCCTAATTTTACAATTAGTTTGAACATATTAAATAAGCAATGTTTAATTTCAACTTGCATGCTTATTCTAAAATCAAGAATAAAATTGATTAGTTACAAGGGTAGTTGCACTGCACCATACTATAATTTCAACATAGATTAATTTTCAAATTTTAAAATAGGTTTGGTGGGGTTAGCATTCCACAATTTATTTATTTATTTTTCGCATGCACGTGAATGTTCACATCTCTCTCAAATTCATAAATGAATTGAACCATTAATTAGCCTAATCAACAAGAAGATGTACATATGTTATATACATCATGGGGTTAAAGGTTACTGGGGTTTATTTATACTTTCTTTCGTTTTTATTGTATTTCTCTCTTTTTTTCATCTTAAATTTGTTCATTTACGTTTAGTTTCTGTCTTAAACTGAAATCAATATTCAAAAGCATAAAAATTTAATTGAAATTCAAAAGTTCAAAATTTTAACTAAAATTCCCTTTATATTTAATAAAAAATACTATAAATATTATATTTTATACTCAAAATTTATTTATAATCATAGAGATAAATTTAAATAAATAAAAAATATAATAAATATTTTATTTTATACTAAAAATTTGAGTCTAGGGGTTGATATGCCTAAACTTTTAGTTCCAGTGTTAAAATGACTGATTTTAAGACTACAGGAACCCCCCAAATGAATTTACTATTCTTAATATGCAACTTATTAATTGAACCATGGAATGCCTGACAATAAACCTCTCAAGTTTTAGGGGGGGGGGGGGGGGGGGGGGGGGGGGGCGTGGGGAATAAAGAGGAAAGCAGCACGAAATTGATCGCCAATGAATGTAACTCCCTTGTTTGAACCATAAGTGACTACCTACTTGTCTCAATTAACATTAAATGGCACTCTTTAACTTGTCTCTATAAATTTGCAGGTTTGGGTTGAAAATTTATGTCGTTTGTCTGGAAAGTTCACTTTCCAAGTTTTTTAGGAGAAAAATTAACACCAACCAGAATGCCTCGTTCTACGAAGTAAATATAGAGAAAGTACACAAACTAGTAAGCCCACTTCCATGAGCTGGACGACTTTATTATTTAGTAAAAATTAAATAGCAAGACCAAACCAAGAATTTGGCGCATAAGATTTCATGATTTAATGTCAATTTAATTTAATGTTAATTTATTCAATGCAATATTATTTATCCCGAGATACAATAATTTCAATGTTATATATTTAGCTATCAATTATGAATATTAATTTGATTTAGAATGCAAATGACTGTAATAATTCAAGGTAGGTGCAATGTCACCAACTTACCTTGCTCCAATGTCAAGGTCTCCCGAGTCTACTCAATTAATTTCTTTTTGTTTTTTAATGCATTAAAGTTTTTGATTAAAATAATTGAGCAAAGAAAATTCATTGATACAGATCGATAACTGTCGATATCTAATTAAATGCAAGACGAGTACCATAAGAAACTTGAAATTGATTAGTTAGAAGGGTAGCTGTAGCATGATTAAATCAATAATTTCAGCATGGCATTTCTTATGTTCAAATTTTAAAATAGGTTTGGTGGGGTTAGCATTCCACAATTTATTTATTTATTTTGCGTATAGACATTGTTAGAGAATTATGTAAATTATATAATGTAATCTCACCTAACAACTTAAATTTTTGACTTTTGGATGAGATGATTTTTGATATGATATCAAAATTCTAATAACCAAAAGAAATAATAAAATTCTTAACAAAATCTCCTATCCGATAGAGAGTATCGTAAACAAAAATGAGAAAACCAAAGAAGTAATAAATTTTTTAAAAAAGTCTCATGTCTAATAGAGACTCGTTGTTAACCAAAAATAAACAAAAATTAATCAAAAATTTTAATAAAGTCTCATATATGATAAGAACTATTATTGACAAAAAAAAAAACAAAAAAAACATCATTTAATAATCAAGATGTTCTCTAACGTACGAGTTGTGTCGAAATTTAAAGTGGATCCGATATTTGAATCGATGTGTCTCTTAATGAAAGGGTTTGACGATCGTTTCAATATAATATCACGCTCAAAAGTTAAAAAAAAAAAAAAACCTTAATTTGACTTGAAAAATTAGATTTTAAATCGAAATAACTTAACACAAATAAAATACTTGAAGGAATGAATTTAGGACTAAACTAGATGTGATATCATTTTTAAGAAAAGGCTCTTTGAATAATCGATATCATCACAAAATATAACCAACTTTTTATTTTAAAATCTCTACATCGGTGTTATTTTAAATTTTTAGTTTTTTCAATAATAAGTGGTGGTTCCAAATTCGATAATAACTTTCATCATTAGGACAAATCATAAATATGATGCAAACCTTAAGTTTTTCGGAAGTCTTCTCTGACTTCAGATAGAGACATAAATATGCAATAATTTCTATGTTATATATTTAACAATCAATTATGATTGCTAATTTGATTTAGAATGCAAATGACTGTAATAATTCAAGGTTGGTGGAATGCCACCGACTGACCTTACTCCAATGTCAAGGTCTTTTGAGTCTCCTCAATTAATTCCTTTTTGTTTTTTAATGCAGTGAAGTCTTTTTTTTTTTGAAAGAATTGAGCAAAAAAAAATTAATTGAAATAGACATCTGTCGATATCTAATTAAATGCATGACAAGGACCAGAAGCAACTTGAAATTGATTAGTTACAATGGTAGTTGTAAACTCTTAACTAGTATATCGAAATCAATGTCCGGTTGTTGAGTAACAATATTGACTAGTATATAAATTTAATCTAACCAAAGAAATCACATTTCCAAAAACAATTTTCCCTCTTTTTTGGAGGTACAATGGACTTTAGAGTCTAAACAAAGGAGAACGACAATACCCCGTGTTCTAATATATTTGAACACGAGATTTTCAAATAAAAATGTTAACTTCGGACCACACTTTCAAAGACACAAATTAAGTTATTGAAAAATGTAGCTAGCTTAATTAGTTGTAGGTTTATATATGTATGTACATATTTGGAGATGTAGGGATGCATGGTCGAGTTGGTTCATATGGATGATTTATTGTGCTATATATATATTAAATGAAGAATACATCATGTTATCTGTCTTGCATGTCTCTGTTTTTTGTTCTCCATTCATGTTTCTCTTCCATCCACATACAATGCACATTGGTAAGGGGACGCGTGCCCCTCCGACCATCATCACTAAGAGTCATGAGTCATGAATTTCAGGCATCATAAGACACCTCCCATTGCCAACATGATGAATATTAGCCACAAAGTAGCGAGCTAACTAGCTAGAGTTCATAGTACCCATGCATAAAATAATGACTACGATCGAGTACATGTACATTTACTATGTCTTCCTATATCCTCCCTCAGCTTCAGCAAGCTACCTCCTTTTAATTATTTTTTTATTTTTTATTTTCTGGGTGTATACTTTTATCCTTTGCTTAAAATTTTGACTTTCTTTCCAATTTTCATGCTTATATAATCCAAAATGTTTTACGTGTGCAATGAGGTAGGTCATTTATTCAATGTCATGTCAGGGTGTGTTGGAAAACTTAAATGATTTTGAACGAAAGTTTTGGAGCTTTTAAACAAAATAGTCAAGTATCGTTGTCTTCTTTTATTAATTAGTAAACGACGAGTTTATTATTATTTGAGTTGCAGACCATATTTAACATATGGCTGTGGGGTTGCAGACCATTTCCACCATGGGGTCTGTCCATTCTAGTGACTCAAACTTTCATTGTTGTGAATAATTTTTATTATTATTATTTTTGAATTTCTCTTCAATCTAAAAATTATATAAAAATATACATTCCCTCTTTCTCCCCGTTTCAAAAAAGAAAAACTCTCTTTTTTCCTGTCTTTTTGACATAAATTTCTTGATTTTGTTTCAACTAAAAAATGTAAGTATTCACCATCAAGTTCAAAGTTAACATTCTCACTTATCTTTATATAATAACTATGTAATTTGTTCCATCTGTACCTAAATTTAAAAACGTTTTTAATCTGCTATTATTATTTGAATTAATTTTTAATCTATCATTCTGAATAATGTTTTTAGTTAAATCACTTGAAAATATCACATGACTTGCATAACCTTTATATTTTGACAAAAAAAAAAAAAAACCTTTTATAACTTAATATGTAAAGTGTTTAATCTATCATGCATTATATCATAGGTGGAGTTTTCAATATGCTCGTAATGCTAAAGAGCCTAAAGAGCCGTTATTAAATTTCTTAATAATGTGTTACAAATTTTATGTTAATTAAAAATATATAAAAATAATTTGTACAATTTATTACGTAACAATTCAAGAAATTATCATTTAACATATTTTTAATTCTAAAATATCCATTATATTATAATAATTTACTTATGTATAATATTGAACAAGTTGATATAATATTTATCAATATATTAAATTATTTTTTAAAAAACAAAACATGTCAATCGTATGCAAAAAATAAATAATTATGTAATTAAATAAAATATATAATTTTTTTAATTACATGCTTATGATATTAATTAGCAATTACTTATATATATATATATATATATATATATATATATATATATTTGAAAGGGTTTATGATGGAATCTAACAGAAGGGTTTTTGGGTTTTGTAAAGAGGTGTAAATAGAAGCAGTTACAACAATTTTTATTGGACTTCAATTGGAATATTTAGACCTGCAAAATCTGTTGCTAGATTGGGTTTTGGATAATGGATTTTCAAGTTGGTTTTTGGGCCTATTTTATAAAAGCCCAACAATAACGAAGGCCTTTGACGCAATCACTAAACCAAGTCAGGCTGTTTGCAGTTGAGAGGTGGAGCTATTTGCCGTATGACTTTGAGCTATACGACGAACACCTCTTTAATGGAAGGTTTCATCACGATTTGCATTCCCCTTCCGTGACACAATTCTCAGTCACAAAGAGATCATTTTTGTTACATCTGTGGCTGCTATTATCGGACAGCTTTCATATCTTTTAAATTCATTTACATGTATTCTACTGATGTAAAAGATATGTTTTTGAAATTGTTCGGAAATAGATTTTTGTACTTTTAAGAAGTAACAGATTTGAATCCTTTTTTTAAAGTATTTGAACATAAAAAACTCTATTATAAGAGAAAATTGGAGTAGATCCTAACCTGATAATGCCTAACAACTGAGTGGGCTGTAACATCTCTATTATGACCAAAAAAAAAAAAAAAAAAGTTTGTTTTATCGTTGAGAAGTATAAATTTTTTTCTTAATTTTTTGGGCTTAAATTTTGAAGTAAGATAAATTTATTAAATTTTTTTGAATACACTAAATTGATATTAAAATGTGTTAACGTTCAAGAAGGAGATTTAATCTCGGTGGATAACAATGTAATCCAAAAATATTTCTTACTATAATAATAATTAAAAAAGAAAAAAGAAAAAAACGCCACACTGAATTAGAGAATCCATTAATTTTGTTTTTTTACTATAAATACCCAGTGATGATATATATATATATATATACCCAGCTCAATTATCATCTCAATTGGGCTTTATGTTCGATGCCCATAACTAATTGTCCATGGAAGCCCAAAAATTACACAGCATGCTTCGTTGTTGGGTTGCAGGCCATTTCACTATGGGTCCATTCTAGAGACTCGTAAACTTTCATTGTTGTGAATAATTTTTATGTTTTTTGAATTTCACTTTAATCTAAAAATTAAATAAAAATATACTAATAGTATTTATGAAGAATAGTACTCGTAATTTATGTTAAAGTTTTTGAAAAAAAATTAAAAATTAGAAATTTAGGTGAAAAATATAGTAAAAAAAAAACTTAAAATATAGTGAATAATTCTATCACTAGTATCTGGTTTTGTGCTTCTATGTCCTATTGTATTGCAAACTGTGTACTCAGTACTAGCTTATTACCAATGATTTGGCTTATATTTTGTTTCAGCATTTGGTTTAACCATGAAGCTACTTGGTCTTAATTTTCTTCTTCTTGCCATTTTTTTTTTTATCATTTGGTTACTTTTATATGCTGAAGATAACTAAAATAAATCATAAACTTAATTGTATGTTTTTGTTAATAAGCCAAAATCCTGTAAATTTTTTGGGTAGTTAGTACTTCAACCCGTTCGATTGAATGATTTGTTCATAAAAGATTACACTTGTCCTTAGTTTACTCGTACGTACAACATTCTCTTAGTGTGATATATATATATATATATATATATATATATAAAATTGGTTTCTACGTGCTTTTCAAAGCAAAACATTCGTCCGCAACCCAAGAACTCCAGTATGTCGTGTCGAACTTGTACGGATTAGCAGTGCTGGTTATCCAAGTAAAGTTAGTGGACAAATGAGGTTGAAAAGATTAATCAAAAATCAATTAGAGAAGGGGAAAAAAAACGTAAACCTTTCTGTGAAATTCTGTACATAAAGACTGTTCTTTTATAAATTTTATTCAGGGTCGGTTAAACCTTCCAGTAAAATTCTACACATAAGAGTGTTCTTTATAAAAATGTTTCTTTACAAATATTAATCTAAGGATAGTAAGTGAATTTATTTCTCACATTATCACACAGGTTAGAACTCGAAGAGAGGTTTACAAAACCAAAGATTTTTTTCATATTCATATGGATATTAGTATGAATAACATGTTTAGACTTTATAATAAAATTATTTAATTTCAATGTACGAAAGTCTTATTAAATTGTTGGGGTAATTTGGTATCAAGATAAAGAAGCAGAAAATTAATTGCTTTAAAGGTATGACATAAACTGTATTTAAGATGCTTATTCATCTCACATAAAAACAACATTTGCATATTACAATTAAAATCCTAAAATCTTTAAAAGAATTTGAAGAAAAGATAAGTGAAAAATTATTATTTTTTATATGTTTTTGTTTTGGGTAATAAAGGGTCTTATTTATAAACTCAAAACAACACAATCAAACTATAACCGTTAATAAATACAGTAATGTTTTTGAGTTAATTAAATAACTATTATTTAGTTTTATCCAAACAATCACATGAGCCTATAAATTAATTACAAAAAATAAAGATATTGTTATAAAAGAAATAGAAATACTAGGAGATTTGAAGAGAAAAATGATGAAGAAATGATTTCACTATAAAGAGAATATAAGAGATAACAACTCTAAATAATTCTCACCATCTCTACAAAATGCTTGTACACTAACTAATGAACAATCAAGCCTATTTATAGGCTTCAAATTTAAGAAAAGAATTGAAAGGGATTATGAATAATCAATTTCATCACCCTTTCAATTTCTCATATTGAATGATGAATTGAATCATATTAAGAATAATGAGTAGTGAGGATATGAAAAGTAGATGAACATGATGGTGGACATTCATTATTTCATCACACTCCTCCTTGAATGTCCATTGTACAAGGAACATGCGTCGTTAAAACCTTACTAGGAAAAAACCCAATGGGTAAAAATCCTAGTGAAGGAAAAAGAGAACAATATTCCTTGTACACATTAATCTCAATGTTGGCCTCCGCTCTGTTGAAAACATAATTTGAGATCTCTAGAACTATATATTTCAATCTTGTGAATCATGTTCTTAAAAGTTGTAGTAGGTAATGTTTTAGTGAATAAATTTGTTGGATTATCACTTTGATTTATTCTTTCTTCGGTGGAATTATGCAAGCGACATTATCCTCATATGATATTGTTAGAACTTTCTTTGCTTGATAGATAAACTAAATGTCTCTGGACATGATGGATCGTGGATCTTAGCCAAACACATTCTCAACTTGCCTCATGAATTGACATTTTTGCATGATTTGAATATGTGACAGCCTATGGTTTGCTTCATAGAACGTCAAGATATAGCTCTATCTTCATATATGAATATATAACCGAGTTGTCATAGAGCTTTGTGTGGATCGGATAAATAACTCCGTATCCGTATAATCAATTAATCTTATCTTTGATTTATTAGAGTAATATAAGCCCATATCAATTTTTTCTTGAAGATAACATAGTATATCTTTAACTTTATTTCAATATCTCTCGTATTGAAGCAAGCACTATGACTTGCTAATAAATTTATAGAAAAAACTATATCATGTTGATTATTATTAGCGAGATATATCAATGCACTAATGACACTAAGATATGGTACCTTAGGATCAAGTAGTTCTTCATTATCTTCTCGAGGTCAAAAAGGATCTTTCTAGATATCAAGTGAATAAACTATAATTGGGCTAGTCAATGAATGATCTTTATATAGAATCATTGTAGAACTCTTTTCTATACAAATTGATTGATAAATAAAAATCTCATTTTCCGAGTGCTCGAACTACGAGTCGAGATAATATTTTGTTTTTCAAACGTATTCATATCAAATTCTCTTTTTAGATAACTTATGACACTTGGAATCCCTTCAGGAGTTCCAATAATATTTAAGTTATCAACATATATAACAAATTCCTTTTCAAATAAAAATATATGAACATATAGGGTTATTTTTTTATAAATTTTTTTAATAATCATTGAAGTAATTATATTACATGCACACGGGTTAGTAATAAACAATAGATATAAAAATAAAAAATATAAAAAGTATAATATAAATTGAATTTCTAAAAACTAAAATAATAAAAAAAATATTAAACTAATCCTCATAGAGATCTTTATAATTTAATCAAATTCTTTTCTCGAGAATATGTATTACATGTTTCGGCATGTTAAGTCCTTCTAGGACTTTCATACCGATATCATTTCAAATGAACAAATAAATTGTGATCACATTCAGTAAATGCATACATATGAATATTTTTCATATATTTTACCAGAGTTAATGAGATAATAAAATATAATGGCGTCCATTATAGGAGAATATGTCTCCTCATAGTCAATGTCGGATCTTTATGAAAACTCTTGTGTTAAAAGTCTTGCTTTGTATCTTACAATCTTATCTTTCTTATTTTATTTTTACATAAATACATATTTGTATCCTACTAGCTTAACATCTTTAGGAGTTTTAGCTATGGGTTCAAAAAAATCACTCTTTTATAAGAGAATATAATTTTACCTGGATTGCTCTTTCTATTTAGATCAATCATCTTTATGTCGATATTCATCAATAAAATTTGGCTCGGGATCCTTATTTTCATTCAAAATATCAATTACAAAATTAAGTGCAAAAATCTTATTAATAAATATTTCTTTTCGGTCTTATTTTCTCCTTATATTGACATAATTTATCAAAATCGCTTCATTTTTCTTAAGCATTTGGACTTCTTCTAGAAGCATATTATCGAAATATCTTGGACCATTTTGTGAATATTTTCATCTCTTATATTTTTATCTTGCCCTTTTCCGTTAGAGATTTTTATCTTTAGAATCGATCGATCCTCCATGTTTCGGGCGTGCTTTAGATTCATTAGCTATATCATTAATAGATTGTCTCTCTAGGATATCAATTCTAATAGAAGAATTCTCAACGAGGACATGTATTTTAGTTACTCTTTTAGCATATGAGAATGCATCTAACAGTTGGTTTGTAATATCTTGTAAATGAATTATCTTCCGAACTTCTAGTTCACATTGTTTTGTACCAAATTGATATAAAGATAGAGTACTCTATGTGATCCCTTTTTTTCAATATTTTCAACTCGCTTATTTTGTTTATTTTCTCTCCCTAATATTGAAAAAATTGTTTCATCAAAATTACGATCGATCAAGTCGTAAAAATTATCACTTATTCATGATTTAAGATTTTAATTATCGAAAAGGATTTAAATCCAACATATATTTCCAATCTCCTTTAAGTGCCCATTTTATTTCGTTATGAAGGAGCATTACGGATATACACTCGCAACGCTAAAAATTCTTAAATAAAAAATATTTAGCTCATAATCATAAATCAATTGAAGAGAAGAGAATTTCGATAACTTATGAGCCTAATGTGAATAAGTGTTGCTGCATATAAGATTGTATGTCCCCGGACATAAACAAGGAGTTTTATTTTTAAATAATGGTTTAGCTATCAATTGGAGCCTTTTGATAAACGTTTTTGCTAAACCTTTCGAATATGAATATGAGCAACGGGATGTTCAACTTTTATTCTAATAGCCAATCAATAATAATTTAATGCTTGAGACATAAATTCATCGGCATTATCAAGGTGATTTGTTTCAATGGCATAATCTAAAAATTATGCTCGAAATCAAATTATTTACTAACAATTTTGAAAAAGTCGGGTTTCGAGTAGATAATAAGCATATATATGACCATCTTGTGGATGCATTTATTAAAATTATAAAATATTTAAACGGTCCACATGGTGAATGAATTGATCCACATATATCACATTGAATAAATTCTAAAAATAATGGATATTCAATCTCAATTTTACTTGGTGATGGCTTAATCATCAATTTGTCTTGACAACATTCGAACATGAAAATTCATTAAATCAAAGAATCTTCTAGCTCTTTAATAGATATTCATATGAATTTTTAATAATTTTTCACATCATGAAAGACCTAGGATAACACAATTGGTCATATCACATAATAAATGTATTTGAATTAGTAAACTTCTAGTTTACTATAGCATTTGTTTCAATCATTTCAATATTTGTAATAAAGACTAGAAGAGAAATCGAGTAAATTTTTCAATATATATTTTCTATCCGGTATAATGATTGTAATATATAAGTACATTTTCTATCTTGATATGATATCAATTTAGATAAATAACTTTAACACTCAACAAACTTCTATGAGATTTTGAAGAGAATAATATACCATTTATAATAAAATTTATTCTTTAAGATAATAACATATTTGCTCTTATGGAGCCTTTAAATTATGTAACTTCAAGTAATAATATATCGACTTTTTTAGAGCATTTAAAGGTTATCTCTTCAAGTAATAATATATCCACTCTTCTAGAGTTTCAAAAATTTATCTCTTCGAGTCATACTATAATCGCCCTTCTAGAGCCTTCAAAATTTTATCTTTTTAAATAATAATATAGTTGCTCTTCTAGAGCTTTCTATTAGATGATATTAAAATAAAATAAATAATCAAATAAATCAATATAAAATAAATAAATATATATATTCCTCATAAACACAAATAAATAAATAAATAGTAAAATAAAGTTGTAATCATCACTATATGATATAAATTATAAGAAATAAAAAATATTTTATCTATAAATAGAAAAACTAACAAGTAATTAATTTTAATTATATTATTTTGATATATAAAAGTGGTCTTCGTATTTTACTCTTTATTTTTTAATAAGGCTTGACAAGGCTCAATGAGGTGCTTTGGTATACGGCGAGTACACGACCAATATTCATTCATTCTACATCTATAATATTTATTTTTTCAAAATACCGACTTTATCTTTTTTTATTCCTTTTTTTAGAGTTATCCACTTCTAGTGGTAAGATGTAATATTATGATCATCACAATTATAATGATAATTATTTCAACCATATCCATGGCTAAATAGTTTGAATCAATTTCATGCTAAATAAAATGAAAAACTATTAATGAAAAAGAATAAATCTCGTCCAATTGGATTTACTCCATTCCCCGAAGTGAATGTGACAATTTATAATAAATTTAGGCATGTACGAAGACATGATTATAGCCATGGACATGGTCGAAATAACTATCATTATAACCATGCCGATAACATATTATAAAAGAAATAGAAATAATAGGAGAATTCAAGAGAAAAATGATGAAGAAATAATTTCACTATAAAAAGAATATAAGAGATAACAACTTTAAATAATTCTCACAATCTTTACAAAATGTTTTTACACCAACTAATGAACAATCAAGCCTATTTATAGGCTTCAAATTTAAGAAGAGAATTGAAAATAACTATGAATAATCAATTGCATCACCCTTTTAATTTTTCATATTGAACGACGAATTGAATCATATTAAGAATTATAAATAGTGGGAATATAAAAAATAGATGAACATGATGATGAGCATTCATTATTTCATCTCGGATATTAATTAAAAAATAATCAATTTCATTGGCCATTTTAGGTGATTTAAATTCAAGTGCCCAAGTACCAAGTGCTCGTTTTTCGATATTATAAATATCTATATACTGTACTTATTAAGAGGTCCACCAAAGGAGGATCCATCTACCATGTACTCATTTATTTATTGCACCAACAAAGTCCTTTCTACTAAATAATAAAGAGAAGAGTGTTTCTTTCTCTTTCCTCTTTTATTACAATCTACGAGTAACACAAATGCGGAAGTAAGCTCATTTATTACAATCAAAAGAAACACAAATGTGGAAGTAAAGCAGCATGCAGCGAGATAAGGTAGTGCTTTAAAAACAATAAAAATGATTTTATATTACGTTATAACGCATCTCTTTAAATAAAAAAAATTTAGGTTTGCAAGTTGTACCTTTCCATACTAAGTGAATCTCTAAGAATTACTTCATATTACTCTCAAACATATAAAAATTAGTTTATATTACTCTCGGACATATCTCATTAAAATCATACAAGCTCACGTTAAGGGAATCTTTGAGAATAATTTTATATTATTGTCTAACATATTTTATTAAGTGAAAATCTTTTCAACATGAAACTTGCATATACTCTATCTTGTTTTTATTTTTAATTAGAAAAGTGGTAAAACTCAAACTCTTTACTACCAATTCGTAAATAATAATAATTATTATTATAAATAAATAAATGCTCATGCCCAATAATGCAAGAGAGGCTAATGATAAGATACTAAACATCATGAATATTTTTGACATTATGGTAGTTGTTCCACCCATTTCATCAAGATAAACAAGACATATTATATCATAACTTGTTCTTGATAAAAAAAAAAAAAGGCGAAGCGCAAATAAATTCATGAGATATTATTTGTAAAGTGATCTCATTGAGTTCCATATCACTTATAGAGCAAATTTCTATAATTGTGAAAACCACATAAGGTATAGAAGAATAGACTATTCTTTTTTTAATATTTTTTATCAAAAGATGCTGAAGCTCTAAAGAATATTTGCATTGCGCCTATTATTATCAACTAACCAATAAGAAAATATAGACCATTTTATTAGATATCATTTCAAAAACCCTTTCAACAAAAAAATTTAATTTATTAAGTAAAGTTTGAGGAATAATCTTTTATTACTTTGTAACACAAAGCAAGTTTGCAAATGGAAATGACGAAAATATAGAATTGTTAGATTAAGCTAGTGAAAATGTTTTAAAGTAGCCAAGCTCTCATACTCTAGATTTCCACATAAAAGTATATATGAGACTGGTCCGAAACACCATCAAGAACATTAGCTTGTGGCAACCTCAACATATTATTCCGGGTAAACAATGCCTTGAAACATTGATTTGTTAACATTTCTTTTTGGTAGCTATATGAATTATCATTTGGTTTCTTGCATGTCTACTCAACATATGTCTTGGTGGGGAACTATCTAGGTTATGCCACGTATAGTTGATGATTTTCTTCAAGGGTGGGAATTTTTTTTGTCATGGATAAATGCAGAAAAAGGTTTGGTTTTTGGTTCCTTATGTAGTTCTTTGGTCAATCTAGTTGGCAAGAAATAATTAGATCTTTAATAATATTATGCCCGATTGAGATCAAATCTTTTCTCTAGTTTTTCATAGGATAGCATATTGAGTAAAATATGTGGATGATCATTTTATTTATATAGGAAGTGACCTAGAATGTTGTTCAAATTGTATTAATATGTCGACTAATCATCCTAAATGTTGGCCGGCTATCCTTTCGACTAAGCTTTGTCTAGGCATCTTGAAATGGAATATAGATGCATCGTTCTTGGGCAAACTCGGGATTTTTTATGTAGGAGGAGTTTTAAGAAATTATGAAGGAACCTTCTTGTGCACCTTTTCTATTTCAATGGATCAAGGTGTCGAACGAGGTTGACGTCATAGCTATATAGAAGGCTTTGGAGATTAGTGTCGCTTCGATCTATGCTCAACATACGAATTGGATTATTGAATCCGATTCGACAAATGCTATTGCTTGGATAAGTAAGGAAGTTTTTGCTAGACCTTGGCGTCTTTAGAGTCTCTTCAACTCTATTGATGTTTTGATCAAGTCTTTAGGTCATATTTCATTTAATCATATTCTTCGATAAGGAAATGTAGTGGCAAATTCTTTAGCCAAGATTAGTCTACATAGAAACAATGATTTTATAGCTTAGTTTTAATCCTTTTTCTTTAGTTCTTATTGGTATATTTCAAATTTATCATAACATTGTAAATTTTGTCAACTCGTCTATATTTTTAATGATAATCTAATCTCAATTTTCAAAAAAAAAAAAATATTTATGGCAAAAGTAAAATTCATACTCCAATAGCCACAACATTATACTCTAGCCCATCCATACTAGGTTCTAAATTTCCAAAGAATGTGATCCATATCATGCCCATACAACTGCAAAATCATATCCACCACTAGTTGTAGCTCTTTCATAAACAATGGTTACTCATGTGAAATCGGGCATTTAAAGCCTCGCACATTCTCTATTGTGATTTCTCTAGCGACTCCATTTTTTTACTCCCAAGCTAGGTCCAATCCTTAATGGCATCCATCAATGACCATTTAACTATGCTTTCCAATGATATATGAGATCTTGTTCCCTATTAACTCATTTATAGTATCATTGGCAATAAATGGGTTTACAAAGTGAAAACCAATTCGGATGGCACTCGACTGCTACAAAGCACGGTTAGTTTCGAAAAGGCTCAATCAACATCCCGGGGTTGATTTTAATGACACTTATAGTCTAGTTATAAAACCAATTGCTTTGTATCTAATTCTTTCCATAGGTGTATCTCCGAATTGAAGGTGGAGCAGTTGGACATTTCCAATGCGTTTCTTTATGGCCTTCCGGAGGAAGTCATTTACATGTCTTATTCGAAAGGTTTTATTGACCCTTAATGACCCATACATATCCGCAGGTTAAAGAACTCCCTTTATGGCATGAAACGAGCACCTTGTTAGTGGTTTACGTGCCTCACGGACAAATTGATATCTCTCGGTTTTGAAGAATTCCAAACCGATGTCTCTTTTTCTTTAAATCATTAGGAAAAGATACCATTTTCTACCTCATTTATTTTGATGATTTGGTTATCACTCGCAGTAATAGTACCTTAGTATCTTCTCTTATCTCTACATTGTATTCTAGTTTTCTAGTTAAATATCTTGGATGCCTTAATTATTTTTTTAAGGATAGAAGCTGATTGGGGGCGTATGGTTTGTTCCTTCATCAACATAAATATGCTTATGAGCTTTTACAAAAGGCTAATATGCATCAAGCCAATAGCCTTAGCATGCTTGCTTGTCCTAACACTAAGTGACATACAATAGGAAATACCTTCTTTTCGGATCCCTCTCGTATCGTAGTCTTGTGGGTGGCTTACAATACCTTGGCATCACTCGTCCGGACATCGCTTATTCCGTAAATAAGGTAGCTCGAGTATATGCACTCACCTACATAAAAACATTGGTCTACCTTAAAACGAATACTTAATTATCTCCAAGCCATGAAAGCTCATGGCTTACACATTCAAGTGGTCTTCGACTTCTTTATTAACCCTTACACAAGCTCGATTGGGAGGGGTGATATTGATGATCCCAAGCAGTATGTATGGCTATGTGATTTATCTTGATAAAAATTTGATTTTATGGCGTTCTAAAAAATAAGACACCGTTGCCCACACATCTACTAAAGCCGAATATCGTGCTTTGACAACAACTTGTTACGAGGTTGAATGGATCGAATACCTACTAAGGGAGATTCGTATCCTCGCTAACCAACTATCATAGATTTGGTGTGATAATGTCTTCACTACTTACTTCACTAACACCCCCATTTTCATTCTCGGTCTAAACATCCGAAATTGATTTTCATTTTATGTGAGATAAAGTTCATAAAGGTTTACTTCGTGTCCGCTACTTGCATACTAGTGATCAAATTGCTAACATCCTTACCAAAACATCATCCGAACTCCATTTCGGACACTACAACATAAGTCGCATGTTCTTTCGGATCCTCGCTCAACTTGCTTGAGAGTGATAAGGATAAAACTCTTGTTCTTATTATTTCTCCAATACTTTAGCTAATAGTAGTTTACTTCTCTTGTACATTTCTTGTATTTATCTTCTCTAATGGTCTTAGAATATAAAGAATAGCTCCGTTAAGTTTTTCAATCGTGTGAGTTAATAAACCCTTTACAAAGTTGTAGATGAAGATCGTCCAAGCCAAGCATATTCATGATTGATGCCAATCATGGATAGGATTGACCATTTGTCTCCAGTATCAAATTGGAGCATTTGGAATGTTCCAAGTAGCCTTCGGATTGTGAACGAAGATGCCTACAATCCTCACATCGTCTCGATTGGAGCTCTTCATTATGGAAATGAAAAATTAGAACCCATTAAGGTTTATAAATTGTACCAAATGCGATCCCTTCTACAACAAACACTAAATTTACGTGAAACTCTAGTTTCTTTTACTAAGGCCATTAAAGATTTTGATGAAATGGCCCGTGCTTGTTATGCGGAATCAATAATAGATTGCAGCTTGAGTAATTAGCTTGCTGAAATTTTGTTAGTTGATGGTTCTTTTATGCTTGAAATTTTTTTAAGACATTTACAAATTGGTCTTATATTGCAAGATGATCCCTTATTTTATACTCCTTGGATTATCATAACTCTCCAGCGAGACCTTGCATTGCTCGAGAATCGATTCGATTATTTGTTCTTGAAAGATTGTACTCACAAGTAGATGAGTTCGATACTATTGGTTAATCGTTGCCTAACCTCCCTAAGCTCGCTCTTGGTTTCTTCAAATCAGTTTTATATTCGAATGAGACGAATTTTAGGATCATTAGGAGACCTTATCCCCATTTGCTTGATCTAATTCATTATTGCAATTTACCATCACCAACGACTCCAAGAAAAAAATACTGCAGAACGGATTTTGTAATGGGCAACATCGCTTAATAAGGTTGGGATTAAGTTCGGAAGAGGAGCAACAAGAAATCTATCCGACTTGAAGTTCGGAGATGGTGTACTCAAAATCCCACCATGCTTATTCATGATTCAACAGCTTTCACTCTTCCAAAATCTCATTGTTTACAAGCAACTTATGCATGGTGCTGCACAATACATCACATCTTGTTTCGCACTTATGCCCCGTCTTGTTTATGATCGGAGAGATGCTGAATTTCTTGAGAAGAAAGGTACAATTGAACACGATCGGGTGGTTAGAAAGATGTTTCGGTGCTCTTTAATGATATGTGCAAGCATGTTGTTGTGAAAGATTTTTATTATGCTGGATTTTATGAGGATGTTAATATAAACTTCAAAACTCGGTGGGCTAATTACGAGACAAACTTGAGAAATAGCTATTTCGTAAATCTATGGACAACAATGTCGACCACAATTGCTCGTTTTCTTGTTTCTCTTTACGTAATTCAAACCGCATACACAATGCTTTCATATTATCCTTAAAACAAGAGTTTTGTTTCTAGACATTATACAACAATTTATATATTTTAATTTCTTTCTTCAACACCAAAATTTTTTCGTGTTTGATTGGTTTTGGTAGTGCATGTGTAGTACTTTGATCACAAAAATAGCATTAATAGAAGCCTTCGAGGCTTTAAGAAAAAATCACTCATATAATAAAACTCTTTAAACTTCAAAAAAATTGGCTGCAAATCTCTATATTTTTCATTGAATCAAAATGTACTTAAATACAATAAAAATAACCGAAAAGCAATAAAAAAAGCTGAACATGATTACATGATCTAATCCATAACAATTACTTTTTAGCAATTAAAAACGTAACTAAAAAATGCATAGCAGAAATCATAAGAATTGGTTAAAGCTTTCAAATGCAACATATGCGACCACCTAAGCTTATCTAATTAACAACTTTTGCATAGTTGGCAATCGCCGAGACACATATGTAACACTCCTCCTTGCCTCGGTAGTTGCAAACTCTAAGTTTTTCTCTTAGAAACTCAATTCTATTGCTCGAGAATGTTTTTGTAAAAATATCACCAAGTTGATTTTCGGTCTTGTAGTACATCAATCAAACTTTTCTATTTTCTCGCACTTCCCTTAAAAATACAATTTAATGTTAAAATGTTTAATTTTTCTATGAAAGACGAGGATTGTTGAAAATTTCAATGGCTACCCGATTGTTAACAAATACCTTTGTGCTCTCCTTTTACTCCAAATGCAAATTAGATAGAATTTTCCTAGGCCATAACATCTATTATGGAAGTAATGAACTCTACTTTAATTGTTGATTGAACGACGGTCTTCTACTTCTTAGAACTCCATGACAACTTGTGTGTGTCGAGCACTACAAAAAATAAATTACTTTACTCCTATTTTTAAACTCGTAGATAGGATGACTAAGAGTTAAATCTATAAAGACTAGTTAATCAAATTATTTACTTAATATTAGAATAAACCAATGAAAGGAAAAGGGAGATTTCTTTGGAAAATAATTTCTAAAAAAAAACATAACTTAATAACTAAGAATTCAATAAAAAACGAGTATCAATTAAAGGAGAATTAATCACGATTGTAAATTGATTATTGACGTTGTACACACACACACACACACACACACATATATATATATATATTATTCTCTATTTCGCTAGCATGTTGCGAGTAGTTTAACTTTAAAAAACAAACCCCAATTCTTTTGTCGAGCTCAAATTCACCATCCAAACAAGGATGATGTGGTGCAATTCTAGTAGTCAAAAGACATCTTTCTTCTACTATAAAATCTAACCTCGCGTCAATTATGAGGAGACTTTTGGTATTTTTTGCAAACTTTTAATCTTTTGTTAAACAAAACTCTCTCTAAAGGATCTCCCACTCTCGCATCACACAACTCGTAAAGCTCTATCTATTTGAATTTTGATCACATACATGTCCGTAACTCAAACTTGTGTTTTGCTAGTACTCGTCTACTCTTCGTCTCACGCTTATCGGTATTTACATTGGTTCTATTTTGTTTGTTGATCATTACTTTTATAAGTGACAACACTAGCTTCATGTTCTTTGACTAATCTGCTGATCTATCTTTAACTTATTCTCTAGGAACTCCTCACACAAAATTACAATAGAATACCTCCTCACAGTATGAAAGCAAAGCATTTTTTATTATTGAATTCATTATTTTGAGTGAATTTTTTAAAGCACAATAATCAATTGCTATTTTTAATGTTATTTTCATCTTACTACAATGTAATACAACACCACTGTCTATGCTTTGATTGATCTGCTAATATATCTTCGAAATTTATTGCAGATTAGGGTAATGAGCATTGATGATTATTTATAATATTAATATATACTTTGTAACTTGTATGATCATTACAATAACTCTTGGTTCATTGATCAATATGCATTGGTTTAGGCCTACTTAAAATCTTATTAAATTTGAACTTACTTACGTAAATGGTCATAGTTGCGTAATAAATTTTGACTCATCAATTGTAATATAAATTATGTCATATGTTCTTATACTTTCTAATAATAAGGCATATGTACAAAGTAGATTAGTGTTAAAACCTTCTTTGTCTTTTCTTAGTATATAATTAAATCAATTATGTTTGAAATAGATAGTGATACTAACCCGCAAAAATGATTCAGAGATATGCTATAGAGAGCTTTTCGATAGCTAAATTAGCAAAATGGTAAGTATGAAGTAAATATTTATCGATGAGGAAAATTTAAATGAGTGTTTTTCCTTGCTTTCTTCGTGTTTTTATTTTCTTTTAATTTTTCTTTATGATGTCTCATGGAATGAGAAGGCAATATTTAGAGATTTATCATTTAGCCATTCTTAAATGTTATCTTTAGAAAGCAATTGTAAATAATTTTTTTTATAAAAAAACTCATTCCTTCATTAAATTACCAATAAATTTAACTGTTTTTCACTCAATTTTAATTTTCGGTTCATCGTTGTCATATGTAATTTTTTTTTTTAGAAATTTAAAGAATTGTTTGAGATCATATTCTTTTTATGTTTTCTATTTTCTAGAATTTTTTTTTAAAAAAACTTTTGGCGGCAAAAACAGTTCCTAGTAATTCTGTGTTGTAATGTTGATGCCTTGGACAGTTAATTGAGAATCTCCCAGGGGGTTTGGCAATTAATGGTTTATTATTATTGTTCTTCTTCTTCTTATTTAGTTTTTATTTTTTGTTTATTTCAAAAGCTAAGAAAACAAAATATTTGGAAAAATTTTTAAAACCTATTTTGAAAGTTATAAAATGAAGCTTTTCGTGGCATGTATTATCAGGCATTTTTATAACTACACTCACATTTAAAAATCTCAATAATAGCAAAACGATAGCTATATAAAACAGATACTTATAGTAGTCAAAACAATATTTAATTTCAACTTGCTTATTCTAAAATCAAGAATAAGCAACTTCAAATTGATTAGTTACAAGGGTAGTTGTACCATAGTATAATTTCAACATAGAATAATGTTCAAATTTTAAAATAGGTTTGGTGGGGCTCGCATCCTGCAATTTTTATTTTTATTTTTTTCACATGCACATGCACATGCACATCCACATCTGTCTCAAATTCATAAATGAACCATTAGCCTAATCCATGAGAAGATGTACATGTGTTATATCTTTTGATGATGGAAGAAAATTTATCATTGGAGTAGCTAGAGGTTGGGAACAGGAGACAACCGCCACAAATAAAAAAAATCTCAACTTGCTTAAAAATAAAACAAAATTATGCTCTAAGCCTATCAAATGGATTCACACGGTATCCTACAGAACAGATTATAATAGGAATAACTGTACTATAATGATATTAATTTTAAAATTTTTTTCAATCAAATATATGAATCTTAATTTTTTTTTTTTATTTGAGAACACTAATGTTTTTCAAAAATATCAATCAAGTGATTTCATCAATTTTTTCGTTAATTAATGACATATCGGTTATCCTCACAATACCAAATTATAATTTGATCATTTTCTCAATCAAGTATATAAATTTTAATTTTTTTCGTTTGAGTACATCAATTTTTTTAAAATTGTCAATCAAATATTTTTATTAATTTCTTCATTAACCGATGATGTGTTCGGATACAAAATTATAATTTTATGAACTTTCTCTCGAAATTATTTTACCATTTCAAAATTTAATAAATAATAATAAAATATTATTTTTTAGATATAAAATTTCAAACTAGACTACTTAGATTGTTATATATATAATAATAGTAATAATAATAATAATAAGTTAGGTTTTGAGTGTGAAAATTGAAAGAAACACAAACTTTAGATTTTTTAGAGTGAAAGTTGAAGGAAAACACGAACGAATCTTTTAGATGAAAAATCTAAAGTTTGTGTTTCTTTCAACTTCCACACCCAAAACCTAACTAATTATTATTTTTTTAATAGCAAGCCTAACTAAATTCAGTTAGGGATTTTATAACTAAAAAATAACTTCTTTTTTTTTTTTTTAATTTTTTGTCAAATTTTAAAATGGTAGATTAATTTGGGAAGAAATTTTCTTATAACAAAAAAGGAAAAAATATAATTTAGTATTCGGACACATTGTCAATTAATTAGAAAAATTAATGAAAATACTAGATTGATAGTTTTAAAAAAATTGGTGTACTTAATCGAAAAAAATTAAAGTTCATGTACTCCATTGTAATTAAATCAACATGTCTCTAAGCTGACTAAAATATGGTCCTCTTTGTACTGGTTTTGGTGCATTATTGTTCAAGATCAGAATTACTTATTGTCCTGCCAGTCCCTTCTCCACTGGTTAGTCACCAGTGTTTTTACTTATAGACACTTGGAGCAAATGGTAGGAATTACTTTCGTACAGCAACACACAGTATTTATGTTGTGTTCAACAGTATAGAATTCCTTCAGTAAAATCTAGCTTAAAACTGGTTAAAAACCCTCTAAGATACCTGTTAATGTTTCAATGACATAAGATCAGATTCTTTTCACAAAATTAATGGCTTAGTGTTTCAATTACAAATATTATACTTCAAGATTTAGGTATTATGTATGTGTGTTAATTTGGTCAATCAAGTGCAATCATTGTTCTTTACAAGCTTTATACATAGTTTTTTTTTTTTTTTTTTTTTTTTTTTCCTTAGCTCCTCTACTTGTTTTGTCCCTTTGAAGGAGAATCTTTTGGCTAATTGATTCTGCAGATTCCTGTGACCAGCGCAAGGCATAGACTTTGGTTTTTTATAAGAGTTTAGGCATGCTGTATGAAGTAATATTATTGGTCCACGCATAATAGACAACTACTCTTTGGATTTTCGTAAGAGTTTAGGTGTGCTGTATGAAGTAATATTATGGGTCCACGCATAGTAGACAACTACACTAGGCGCAAACTGCACTTTCTCCTTCTATAAAATGCAGAGTTGTCTTAGCGTGAAGCTACCAAGTGACTTCTTAGGGGTTTCACTAATTTTTTTGAGTCATTTCCAAATTCTGTTTCCATGGCTCATGATCCTATTTCTCCAATTAACCTTGTCCCTTTTGACGATGTTCAAGAGCTGAGAAAGGCTAAGCCAACAACAATTCCTGAAAGATTTGTTAGGGACATGACAGAAAGACCAACACTAGGCACAGCTTCACCATTTCCTGATACTGTGCCCATCATTGATTTATCAAGGCTTGTCAAAGGCAACAACGATGAATACGAAAGTGAGATGTTGCAGCTGACAAGAGCTTGCGAGGAGTGGGGATTTTTTCAGGTACAAGTTGATAGTTTTCCTTTCCCCGTCCTTTTTCGTTAGTTCATGATAATATGAACATGAAAGCTAACTTTGATTTTTTTTTTTTTTTTTTTTTTTTTTTTTTTTTTTTTAATCAGGTGATTAACCACGGGATTGATCTGAGTTTGCTGGAGAGCACTGAGAAGTTGGTCAAGGATTTCTTCATGCTGCCTTTAGAGGAGAAGCAGAAGTATGCAATAGTGCAAGGGGCTGTTCAGGGATATGGACAGGCCTTTGTATTTTCGGAGGACCAAAAACTGGACTGGTGTAATATGTTTGCGCTTGGGTTTCGGCCCCACTCTAGAAGGATCCCAAAACTATGGCCATCAAAGCCACCAAAGTTCAGGTCACAGTGCGCTGAAATTTCTATTTCCTAAAGAATTTTAATCGGACATGTCTCCGATTCACTTAACTTATGTCCCATGTATTTTTTGCAGTGAAACTATAGAGCTCTATTCAGTGGAAGTGAGGAAGCTGTGTAAGCATCTACTTGAATGTATAGCCATGACACTAAACTTGAGAGCAGATTTTTTTGAAGAGATGTTTGGGGTGGCTGTGCAAGGCTTAAGGATGAACTATTACCCACCATGTGCAAGACCGGACCTTGTTTTAGGTCTTAGTCCTCATTCAGATGGAAGTGCCCTTACAGTGTTGCAGCAAGAGAGGGGTAGTCCAGTAGGGCTCCAAATCCTTAAAGACAACAAATGGGTGTCAATTCAGCCTATTCCAAATGCATTTGTCATCAACGTTGGTGACACTTTAGAAGTAAGAAGAGTAAACCTGGACTTAATTTTCTTTTTCCATCTTAACCGGAATTGAGGTTATCCAATTCACTAATTTTCTGCATGTACAGGTCTTAACAAATGGAAAATACAAGAGTATTGAACACAGAGCAGTGACTCACAAGGAAAAAGACAGACTCTCTATTGCCACATTTTATGCCCCTAGCTATGAAACAGAGCTTGGACCAATTCCAGAACTGGTGGATGAGAACAACCCATGCAAGTATAGGACATACAATCATGGAGAGTACAGTAAGCACTATCTAACTAACAAGTTGCAAGGCAAGAAAACCCTGGATTTTACTAAAGTTGAAAGCAAGAAACCCACTTAAGGATGCCCCACATAGCCCCCCATTCAACTTTGGGTACTCAATAATTAGATTCTGCATAAAATATCGTTTACGATTATTTGTGAGATTATTAGATATTTAGTTGGTGAACTTTTTATTTTTTATATTTTAATTCAAGTGTGTCTGTTAGATTCATGCTCACAATAGTGTAGTTAAATTAACACGTCTGATATGTTCGTCATGTCAACATGAACATTTTACTTTATTTTTAATTTAGTAGATGTACTGTTTCTTTTCTATTTGAGTATATGAACTTTTTTTTTCCTATTAAGTGTATATACTTTTTTTTTTATTTGAGTATATGTACTTTTAAAAATTTATCAATGATTGCTATTAATTTTGAATCTAACAAATATCCACTTTGTAATCTTATGAGTCATATTCTACTCAAATTAAATAAAACTCATAATTAAAATATCAAAAAATAATATAAATAAAGGAGAGAGGTGGCATCAAGGGAAGATGAAGCTAGAGCATACACAAGCAAAATAAGAAAAATAAAGAGAAAAATGTTTTCTCCCAAAAACCCTAGTTGCCACACCTTTTCCCAAAAAAGCCAATAGTTGGCTCATAAACCCTATTTTGATTTTTAAGAGAAAAGTAAACTATACGAAATATTGAAGCTAGCACTCTACGAATTCTATGACTTTCTTTGTGGGTGTTTAATATGTGTGAATTATCGATAGAGACCAAGCACTTGGATGACTCTTTTTTTGTAAAGGCTAAATCTCGCACCTGCAAGAGGTAATTCTTTACTTACGCTTTTAATTCATACATGTATGATTAGTTGATTCAACGACTTGATCTTGAGAGCCTTGGATGGAGGAATATTCTTATTTTATTCCGCACCTCCATAGGATGCATGATCCATCAATTAGTATCGAGCCTCCGTTGAATCATTAATCGTACGCTTTGTTAATTGTGATTAACTACCTAAATTATCAATTCCCGATAATAAATTTAATGTTTTTCATATTTTATAAAATTGATTTTTGGTTTAGAAATAAGTGGGTGCACGTGAGGCCAATGTTGTATGTTGACACTCGCACATACGACCTAGGGGCCGAGCCGGTCATGTGCGATAGGCCAAGTGTGCCTTATGCATGCCGAGCCTTCGGCCGAGCTAGAAGCGTGCTAGGCACATGATAGGCCGGGCATGCCTCACACATTCTAGGCCTTCCGGGCCCTACACGCTAGAGGCGGCCGTGTGCTTAGGCGCATAATAGGCTAAGCGTGCCTCACGTATGCTAGGCCGGTCACGTGTTAGGCACACAACAAGCTAAGCATGCCTCACGCATGTCAAGCGCATGTTGGGTGCATGCAAAGGCAACACATGTCCAAGCTAGGTGCTCGAGTGCTTTAGAGGCCGGATGCCGGGCCACGTGCTCGTAAGCGTGCCAAGCCAATTGGCACTAGGCCAATGCTAAGCACTAGCCTACGGGCGCTAGGGCAATGTAGGGCACCGGCCAACGCCAAGCCAAGCCCACACATGAGAGCGTTGGGCTAGTGGCGGTTGTTGGCCGATGCTAGGCACTAGCCGGCTAGAGTGTGGTAGGCCATGGGCCTTGTAGGCCTAAAAGCTTATTGGCATAAGGTGGAACCAAGGCTCGAATAGTCTTTAAAATTAAAATTTAGTGAAATTTTTATAAAATGACCAAAACTTGAATTTATAATTATGATTAAAATAAAATATATTTCATTAGTATGTCATGTATCAAGTTGATTGAAGCATGTGTCAATGGTATAGATGAGTCGACTTAGTTTTTGGGAATGTATGTTCATAATTTTTGGTTAAATAGAGCCTATGTGTCTTGACTTCTCTATTATTCGATGTATTTCTTTTCTCATCCTACTCTTCTCGAATGTAACTTGAGGTTTCTTATTCAAAGAAATGTAAAAGTAGAAGATAAAATAGTAGAGTAGATGCAAGGAGAAAAAGCTAAGAAAAGAAGACAATTCCAAAGAATTTATAATAATTTTTCACCTAGGTATTTGACCTACTAGTCTTTTTATGGCTCAAGGAGACTAGAAGTAGAGATCCATTACTATTCGTTGGTTTTTAAGTCATATATGAGATATATGCATTTATTGTATGATTAATAGTATACATGATATGATTAATATGATTGATGACTAGTATGCATGCTTGGATGAAACCTAGCACATTAAATCCTTTAAATTAATATCAAGTTAATTGCCTTTCAATGTTATAAGGAGAGAACTCTCTTGGTCGTTGTTGGCTTGTTGAGATAACTCAAGGTCACTTCTTCCTTGAGGGAATCAAATCATAAGCCATGTGATTTCTTCGAATGTTTGGGTTTAACTTAAAGTGAATTGTTGGGTTTGATGAGATAACTCAAGATCCAATGAATTTATAGATAAAGATTGGTATTCACATAAATGTGAGATGACAAGAAGTTGTCATGCTAATGAGATTAGGAATTGCATTAGATACAATTGGTAAGGAGTTACCTACCTAATTCTTCACGTACGACTTATTGAGATAACTTAAGGTTAATGCATATTAGCGGATGAGATCCTAACCTACTAATAAAAATAAATCAAAAAGTTTTTTCAAGTCTTATTTTGAAGGTTATAGAACTTAAAGAAAATAATGAGAGTAAACATAGATTTTACTTTTTTAATTTATGTTTTGATTTATTTATGTAATTCAATTAACCAAATCTTACACTTTTCTATCTTGTCAAAGTTATTACATAGTATGATGGGTAATACATCGAGATGATCGGTGATTAATGAAAGTAATGCCTTGAGTGGCACAAACTTCCTTGACTAGAAAATGAATAAGAGGAATGTCCTCCAATATGAAAAAAATACTATATTTGATATACGATAAAGAATACCTTAAAGAGGTATAAAAGAAGAGTTCTAAAAGCACCTCAAGCATTTATGTTATTAAAGTAAACTTTTCTACTTCTAGTCCCACATCATAGGTATTTGATACTAGATGTGGTGCATATATTTACACAAATATGAAAGGACTAAAATAAGCAAAAAAAATTACTTCGGGGAGGTTGACCTACGTGTGGGTAATACTTCAAGAGGGTTACCATTAGCAATAGGCACCTATGAGTTAGCACTATGATCCGAGCTTGTGCTTACACTTAGAAACTATTATTACATTATCATTTCCATTTCTTATTTGGACCAAGATGGTTTTTCATTTTTATTTAAGAACAAAGATTTTTCCTTTTATAAAGATGATGTTTTATATGAAAATACCGATATTAATAATGTTTATATGTTTTGAATATAGACAACCCTATTTGTAACATAAATATAAAAATACTCAAAACAAATGATCTAAATAAAAACTATCTATGGAATTATCGACTTAACCATATAAACAAAAATCGAATATCCAAACTACACAAAAATGGATATCTAGAATCATTTGATTATGAATCTTATGATGCTTGTGAATCTTATCTACTTGAAAAAATGAAAAATGCCATTTTTATGGAAAATAAGACATATTTATTGATTTGTTAGGCCTTATACATAGTGATGTATGTGGCCGAATGTACATCCTAGTAAGAGGAGGATATGATTATTTCATAACCTTTACCGATGAGTTTTGGTTATGTTTACTTGATGAGACACAAATTGAAGTGTTCAAAAAGTTTAAGGAATTTAGGTTTAAAGTTGAGAAACAAACTAACAAAACTATTAAGGCACTTAGATCAAATCGAGATAGAGAATACTTAAGTACTAAATTTTTAGATCATTTAAAAAAGAATGAGATTCTCTCTTAATGGATCCACTCGAAACACCACAAATGAATGATATGTTCGAAAAAAGGAACAAGATGCTATTAGACATGGTTCGATCCATGATGAGTTAAAACGATATCCTTATTTCATTTTGGGGATATGCACTTTTTACCGTGATATTTATTTTGAATAGGGTTTCAACAAAGTCTATTGATAAGACTCCATATGATATATAGAAAGGAATGAAATAAAATTTTTCTTTTCTTAAGATTTAAGCCTATGAAGCATATGTCAAATGTTTGGATAGAGACAAGCTAGAGCTCAAATTAATAAAGTGTAAATTTATGTATATCCAAGAGAAACAAATGGATATTACTCTTACCAACCACAAAAAAAAAAAAACGGTGTTCATGGCTAGGTATGTTGTATTCCTTAAGAAAGAATTTATAGATGCTAGAACCAAGTGAAAGAAAAGTTAAACTCGATAAGATTCGAGAAGACTCACAAATTGACACTCTACTAGAAAAACCCCAAGTAGATGGGTTACAAAGCATTGTAACCATCTCATAAATTGATACATAGGAACTTTTTAGGTCTAAGAGGATTCATCAGGAGCTTGAAAAGATATGACCCTCTTTTCTCTACACATGAAGACATATGTTATATATGACGATGAACCTAATGCATATGAAGAGGTAATGTTAGACATTGACTCCAAAAAATAATATAAGGCCATGCAATCCAAAATGGAATCCATGTACACAACCAAGTATGGACTTTGGTTGATCCACTTGAAAGTGTCAAACCTATTGGATGTAAATGGATTTTTAAGAGAAAGTATCACATGGATGGAAATGTACATACGTATAAAACTAGACTAGTGGAAAAAGCGTATCATTAGAAATAAGGTGTTGATTATGATGAAACTTTTTCACCAATAGCAATGGTTACATTAATTCAAATTATCCTTACAATTACTACATGTCATGATTATGAGATATGGTAGAAGGATGTCAAAACTGTTTTCCTTGATAGGAAATTGAATGAGGATATATCCATAACATAGCTCGATAGTGTTGTAACCAAAGAACATGCAAATAAGATTTACAAATTACAATGATACATTTATGGACTTAAGCAAGCATCTAGGAGTTAGAATCAATATTTTGATGAAAAGAACAAAGAGTTTGACTTTTCACAAAATGAAGATGAACTTTGTATATACAAAAAGGTTAGTGGAAGCTCAATTTTCTTTGTTGTGCTATATGTAGATGACATATTACTTATTGATAATAACACTACCATGTTACACTTTATAAAAGATTGGTTATTCAAAAATTTCTCTATTAAAGACATGCGAGAGGCAACTTACATTTTAAGAGTCATGATATATAACGATAAATCATAAAGAATGTTATGACTCTCTCAAAGCATGTACATTGACAAAACACTAAAGAGCTTTAGTGTGGAAGAATCCAAGAGAGGACTTATTCCAATATCACATGACATAAAACTCTCCAATGAATGAATGGTCTATTATAAGGTGACCCTACCTAGATAAATGAATGATTTATTATTAGGCGATCCTACTTGAAAGATGTGTGGGGAAATGTGGTCCTTTTTTTGAATTTTGAGCTTGATTGATTGTTTTATTTTTTTTTAGTTGAAATTAACAATAATCTACCCGAGAGAAACATAGGTCGCCTCACCTTGTCGCATTCAACTCCCCCATTGGTGCCTCATTTTAAAAATCTGTGTTGGATTATATCTCACGATACTCGTCAAAATTTCCTTGCCCCTAAGGCTTGGACCACTACTCATAGTGAACTTGAGTCTTTTATCTCTTTTTTTCAACCAATTGGTCCTTACTAGATTTTAAACATGATAACCCACCACATGTTATGATCCACCATCATGAAACCATACTCGATTGCTTTGATCGCTTGCCAAACTTTGACCGAGTCATTATCCTCCCTTAGACTCGCTCTTTGCCCCTAGCTTGATGGCTTTGATCGCTTTGATTTGAGCATAAAAGCATACTATTTAGACATCTCGTTTCTTTAGTTAGCATAGCATGGTGATGCCAATGTTTGACAAGTTGTTAAACCCAATTAGAGTTTCTAGACTATTGGTCTTGCCCTCAAGTATTCTCAATTTAATGAAATGTCATTCAATCGAGCTACAAAATGCCTCCAAGTGTTGGTTAAGATCGGACACTTAATCATTTTCTTAACATAATCACCGCTTGTATTCGAATACTTGTTTCTTGATGCTTGCATCACACTTTATAAATTGATCTTAAAATTTTTGTCATCTTTTGAAAACGATCATAAACATTTGGCTCTTATGGATTGAGTTGTATATTTGAATCATTCTCTTAAAATAATTCAGATTATTTAAACAAAATGTAGAGATGTTTCAATGAAAGTACTTTCATTCATGAAGATATTTAAATTTATTGATAAAAAGTTAAATCATGACATTCAAATGCTATAATGCAATTTTTTCAAGAAAGTTAGGCTAAGCAAGCAAAAAAAGTGTTTGGGTCATGCAAAGTTTGCATAAAAGTTGACATTTGAGGCATTTGAAGGTAATTAGTCCAAGATAAATTCATTTCGGGTAAATGAAAAAGTTTTGAGCATAAAGTATTCGAAAAGAAGTGGTTTTGAAAGATAATTTTACCTTAGAATATTTTGATTCCGTTTATTTTGCCTCCAAGCTTTGTTGATGAAGACTCATGATTCAATGTCATAAAAAAATGACAAACAACATACCAACTTTTCTCAATCATCATTTTGTGTCTTTTTTTTTCAGATTTAGTATCCAACAACCTAGGTAAATTGTCTTTGATCGAAAGGACTTGTAAAAGCACGTAATGCGAGCTATGGCATTGGGTTTATAAAAGAAGGATATGAAGGCTCAAAATGTCTTTGAAGGTTTTTTGACATAGAATCACTTTATTATCCATGAAAATCTCTTTAGGTCGCATTGCTTGGACTTTATCACTTTAGCCACTAGTTAGGTCGGTATGCCCTCGAGAAAATTTTTTTAGGCTTGCCAAATGGATTTTGTCATTTTGATCGTTGACTTTGTTTTCTAGCTTTAACTCTCTTTGTTTTTTTGTTGAATTTTGACTCCCATCTTGACTTATAATTTTTATGTTTTGGAAGTTTTTCTTTCTATTTTTTTTTTGTTTTTTTCTCCCCTCTTTTTCTTTTTCCTCTTAAAATAATTGATGAGATTCTTTTGATAGAAGTTTTTAAGAGTTTCATCGACCATTCATGAACTATACACTTTACCCTCGGTGTGAGGGGTGATTCCAGTTCGAGTTATTATGAAGAAAATCATCGTGCTCAAAGTGGGATGACGAAGAATAAAATTTATGTGAGACATATGAAAGATGGACTTACCTCATCTCAATGACTCGAATCACCTATATCGTTACACACTAATCTCTTTTGAACGATGATGATTAATTTAGAGAAAAATGATGAATGCTTTCATGAGTAAAAGATATATTGTTCATCACTATTTAAGGCTTCAATCATTAAGTCTTTCCTTTGGGCTTCATTATGTTTTCTTAGGCAACACTTTTCCTTCAAAGGTTAAGTTTGAGAAAGGATAAAGAATTTTTTTTTTTGTTAACAAAATGGAGGATTTCGCTCATTACTTTCTCGCTCGTAAAAGCTATTAGGAGGATATATCATTGGCTTTGAAGAAATTGTCTCTAGCATAGATCTATCACATTTTGAAATTTGATCAATTTTTGTAAAAATTTCTTTGAATGAATTTTCCTTTATGCTTCCTTAATGGAGGAAGATGCTAATGCCAAGTAATACTTTTAAATGAACATCTCTTGATTTCAAATCAGATAATATCAAATTGCAAAAGAAACTTAAGCATTCTTTCATTCAAATATACATTTTAACTCATGCATAACAAAACATTCAAAAAATAGTTTTCAAAATCCGATAAAATTAAATGAGTATGCATCCTCATCATATCTTTCGTGCTCACTCCATCTCTTCATTCCATGCATTGGGAGCCGTATGGCTTGGTAGTTGATCCATGCTCACATCATAAGTATTTGAAAAACTATCAAGGTTGATCCGTCCTTTCTTAATCAAAGTCAAGAGCCTCTTTTCGAGAGCAGGACAATTATCGATATCGTGTCCAAGTAGCATCGAATGATATTCGTAACTTTCATTTTGTTGGTACCATACAGGATAAGGAGGGAGCTTTGGTTTGATAGGAATTGGGGTAATCAGTCCAGTACCCACTAGATGTTCAAACATCTCACCCAATGAGATAGGTAAGAGTGGTAGTTGCTCGAGTTCTTTTTTGTAGTCTTGGTTGTGAGTTGGTGGATTTTAAAAATATGTAGTAGCTTAAGGGAATTGATTTACTTGGTAAGTTTGATAAGGTATGTATGAGAACTTGATCGATTTAACTGGTATGTTTAGTTTATGGTGTTTTTTAGGTCGGGGGTATATTGGGTGAATGAAGGTCTTTGGGGGTTACCTGGAGCCGCCATGGTTTTTATGTTGTCTTTGATTACTCCTTTGATTTTTTGATAGGTAAGATCCAGTCCCAACCTAATGTATCTCCTCATCTCGTTCTTTTGTTACCATTGTCTCTTTTCTTTTCGTAACTATCAAAAACCTTTTCAGCTTTAATTGCTTGCTCCACCTTTCCAGCTATAATAACAATGTCAATAAAGTTAGTTGAAACATTACCAATCAAATACCCAAAGTAGGGTGCTTTGAAAGTATTCAAAAATATCGAGATTAACTCATATTCTAGTAATGGTGGGTGGATTCGAGCCGCTACGTCACGCCACCTTTGTGCGTACTCCTTAACGACCTCTTTAGCCCCTTTTTCCATACCTTAGAGATCCGAATGATTCGGAGCCACTTCTATGTTAAACTTGTGTTGCTCGAGAAAAGCATCGGCTAGATCTTTCCATCCTCTCGATCTTGGACCCCTCTAACCTCATATACCAACTCAATGCCGATCCGCCTAAGCTCTCATAAAAGAAATGTATGAGTAGTTTTTCATCGTGAACAACATCCGTCATTTTACTACGGTATACCCTCGAGTGGGTCATAGGACACTCGGGTTTCGGTATATTTAGCAAAATCTAGCACCTTAAACTTCCTCGGGATTACCACATCGAGCACTAGACACATTTCAGCAGCTTTGATAGGATCGTAGACATCCGCCCCTTTATTACCCTTAGACGTTCTTCTAATGCCATAAGTTTGTCCATACTTGGACCTTCGGTTGTCCTATAACCGTGAGTTTCTTCTTCCGTAGGATCTACAAGGGAAATATGTGACATTTACGGGACTCATGGGTCCATGGGATAAGCAAATGCCCTAGCAGGATGTGAGCTATCACTCGAAAAGTTGCTTTATTAGAATTCCCCGATTGATTGGGCAATAGAACAACATGAGGTACTTTGGGTTGTTCCCGTCCTTGATTCAAGCCACCTTCCCCTCTTAAGGCTTGGTCTAATAGGGATGTTATTTGAGTCACACTCTTTTTAGTGAGTCAAACTCTTCCGACTAATTGTCTCCTGTCGTGGTCTTTCTTCATTTTTCATTTAACGAGTCCGAAGTCGAGTGTTGTAGACGCGCAGAGGGGATCGAGTGGAGCGGCCTATGTTTACTTCACTAAAAATGAAAAAAAAATATATACAAATAAATACTTAATGCAAATACATGATTTTGAACTAGGTTGGATAACTTTCTTTATTAAATTATGACGGAATCCTATCAAGGATGGGTTAGACCAAGCTAGTACTCGCTGCGGGCAAAATTAACCCATAGATACTTAGGCGATTAGGCGATATGTATACCTCCAATTTCAATCGTGACTTGATTTTGGAATGATGAAACCACTCTTATTATAAGCACACGAAGGGTGAAACTTTTTTTCGCAGTCTCGACACGAAATTCAAGTGGCAGACAATCTCTTTCATCATTTTGAGCCCGCTCAAATCCGATCTAAAGTCCTCGACCTTATTTCTGAATTCTTCGATTATGATTTAATACGAAGGATAACCTTCACTAAAAATTACAAAAATAACCTTGGAATACCAAGGGTTAGTATCGACATCATTTGACAATGATTCATGTCTTAATTGGGTCAATCCTAATAGATAAGATCTAGTTTTTCTATGGTTGGGTAAAGCTTGACTAGTCCTAAAGATATTTCAAGTTTCTAGACTCGTCTAAATTACCAGTTGGGTAATCCAACCTCTAACCTTAGACACTAAAGGTAGGGGAAGGTTATTCCATCATTTTCGATGTATAGGGTGAGTTTCGGTCCAAACGAGATTCCGAAAGAGCATCGGTAGACTTTTGTCATACTCGCCTCAAGATCTCTCTATCTAAGTCCTATCGGGATTTAGCTCGGGTCCGCAGCTTTTATAGGTTCCCTTCGTGGTGTGTGTAGCAGAATAAACAAAAATATGCAACCCAATTCAAAAAATGAACATGCCATGAGAAAATAGAATGCGTAAAATAAATTACAATAATATAAATATATACAAAAAAAATGAATTCAGAAAATAAAATAAAATAATAATAATAATAAACATATGAGAGCTTTCAAAAAAAATAATAATAAACATAGGAGATAAATTAAAAAACTAAACCTATGGCGTAACTTTAGTCCCCAGTGAAGTCGTCATTCCGTTGCTACCCGATGTCGGACGGGTCTCTCCAAAAATATCTAAAATTAGATTGGTATTTACAAGTTTATTTACGAGTTTGGAGTCGCCACCTAGTATTGAAGGAACTAGGAAACTAAAACGGACAATCGGTTCGGAGATTTTATTGTAACGAGTTGGTTACGCTTTTGGGAAGATATCGATCACCCAAAAACGCCCTTTTCGAAGAAAGGTACCATGTCTAGTTTAGCTCTAAATTTATCTCATAGAATATTTTATTTACGTTAAATTATTTTTTGATTTTTAAACTCTTATTTTTTTAAGAGAAATTGAATTTTTTAGTTATGGGTGTGGTATCGTATTGAAACGATCGTTGGTCCCCTTCGTCGGGAAATACGTCGATTCAAACATCGGATCCACTTTAAGCTTTGACACAACCAATGTGTCGGAGGACATTTTGATTAAACAAATGAATTTTGGTGACGTCGATCCCTATCGGATAGGAGACTTCGTCGAAAAAAATATATTTTTTATTTAAAAAAAAACTTTAAAATTTTAATTAACTAAAATCAACTAAAAGAATTTTCAAAAAATTAAATATATCGAAATCATTGTCCGTCCCTAATCAATAGGAGACTCGTTGATCCAATATTTTAATCATAAAAAAAATCTCATGTTAAAATAAATTTCACAACTATGTATCTTCAAATTTTCTAACATACATATGTAATAAAAAAAAATCAAACGAGTCCAAAATTCATTCAAAATTCAAAAACTTAGAAATATCTCTACCTATTCTACTCTATATATATGCCTTTTATTTTAACACGTGTTTGTTACTATTTAAGTCGTCAAACAAACTTCTAACTAATTAACAAATTTCATAAGCAATTAGTTTTGTGATGTGGTAGCCACGTGGTCGGTTTGTTGCCAGCTCATTTTCAACACTTCATATTTGAATGCAGAGTAAAGAACTTGATCCATCTTGTTGGTGGTATCACGCTCCATAAACTTCCTTTGGTGAATGCGTTTGATGAAGCTTCATTGGTGCCTTCTTTTGATACCTTATAAGTTTATAAAATTGACTTATATAAATATATACTTCCTAATATAAAATAGTAATCGTTCTTGCATTATAAAGTTCTTTGCATTCCCTCTCCTTTACAACTTATTCTGTCTCCTTCTTTCTTGCTTTTGGCTTAGAGGAAGGCAGAAGAAATATTTTACAGTTACTCGTGGCTATGAACATGAATATGGAATACTCTTATGTTGCCATGCAATTACCTTTATTTGCTTGCATATGGATAGCATGTCTTATACAGCTGAGTTTTTGTTATCCGATAGAGCAAGAAAGGTGAGAAATATTTGAGCTTGTCCTTCTTCTTTTTTCCTCTTCTATAGTAATATTATAAAGAGAAGAGTTGGTAAAAGGGATAGCTAGCATTAGCAACCAGGTATGTAGAGCTAGGTTATTTGTTCTTGTAAAAAAATAATTAATGTACCTAATATTTTCTTTCTTTTTTTGGTCACAAAACACCTAATATTTAATTTAACAAGACCCTTTATTTAGGTGCGTGATCGATAAAATCTATTGTTGAATTTACAAGACTAACTTTTTTTTCTTTTTTCTTTTTGTTTTTGGTTAATGGCAGTGAAATTCCAATGAGCGAGATCAACTCATCTCCTCCGGTGCAACTTCACACATATCATGATCATGTAATTATGTTTTTCCAATTTTACCTTTTCTTTTCTTATTTGCCGTGTCAATTAATAAATTATTCCCTTTCTCATAAATAAATTTTCTTTTTTGACTTTTTACACCGATTAAGAAAGTTAATTATTATATTATATCATTAGTTTTTGTTTATATTTTTTTTAAGATATCCTGTTGTTACAAATTATATTTGTAAAATCTTTTTCAAAATAAAATTTAATTAGGAGTATTTTTAGAAAAATATACTATTAAATTTTTGAATTAAAAATTGTATTTGAATAATTTTTTTAGAAAATAAACTTAATTATAAGTATTTTAAAATTTTAGAAAAATATATTATTTAAATTTTTCATTAGATAAACATTTTGAATAAAAAAAAAAGACAATCTCTTTGAAAAGAAGATCGAGTATTTAAGGTAAAAGTAAATATAGTTATGATCGTATTCTAATAGAATTTATAATCATAAATACAGTAATATATATTTTGTTTTGGAAACTCATCTTAATTTATTTTTCTTAATTTGTAATTTTATAATCTAGATTTTAGAACTCTTTATATAGTAATTATTATTATACATATGTATGATCGATAATAATTTTGTTTTCTTTTTAACCTCTATATAGGTGGTGATCGATAATGGAATTGTCCAACTCACTTTGTCGAAACCAAATGGTTTAGTCAGAGGAGTGAAATACAATGGAATTGAAGATTTACTCGAAAACGATGCTTACAAAGGGTTCGTCCATGCCTACATCCCAAATTCCCCATTGTTTTCTACCTAAAATTTTTGTGTATTTTTATGGTATATAATTAATTAGCATATATATATTTGTACATTCAGGTATTGGGATATCGTTTGGTCTAAGCCAGGGGGACGTGATTCCACTGATATGTAAGTTTGCTCTTAATGATATATGAATTAATTACTTTGTTTAAATCGCATATATCTTGTACCAACTATTTATTTAGATATATAATCTATGATTTCAAAAATCTGCAGGTTGAAAGCTACAGAGTTTCGTGTTGTAACCGAAAATGAAGACCAAGTAGAGTTATCTTTTACTAAATCATGGAATTCATCGCATGGTCACAACTCCGCAGTTCCTCTAAATATAGACAAAAGGTAAGATTTCTCCTTTCTATTAATGGATCAAAAAAAGATTAGCTAATTAATTACCAATACAATTTTAAACGATCTCGTAGTTAAAGAAGTTTATTATCTCCTTAGACTTTTTGAGTTCAGAAAATTTATTTTTCTAATTAATCCCATCATATCGATGTGAAGGTATACGTATTTAAAATTATTCGAAGAAAAAAATTAGGACTAATTAATATCCAAGATGGTCTAAAAATAATACTATTCAATTAAATAATTACCAATACAATTTTATTCGATTTTGTAGTTAAGGAGGTTTATTATCTGATTAGATTTTTTGAGTTTAGAAAGTTTATTTTTCTAATTATTCGAAGAAAAAATTTTGTTTTAATAAATGTTCAAAATGGGCTGAAAATAAACATGAATTATTATTAGTCAATTAAATTTGCAGATACATAATGAGGCGTGGTAGCTCAGGGTTTTACATGTATGCCATATTGGAGCGCTTAAAAGGATGGCCTGATGTGAACATGAATCAAATTAGGATCG
This sequence comes from Dovyalis caffra, assembly GCA_963924115.1. Classification (NCBI taxonomy): domain Eukaryota; kingdom Viridiplantae; phylum Streptophyta; class Magnoliopsida; order Malpighiales; family Salicaceae; genus Dovyalis; species Dovyalis caffra. The sequence continues at coordinate 1,308,429 of CAWUPB010001178.1, read as the reverse complement.
TCTTCAAACTCAAAAACCAAAGGTAAATAATTAATTATTTTTTATCTTTATCGGTATTTTGCCTTAGAACAAGAATAATTTGTTACATCACGTGCATGAAATACACGGTTAGGTTTCGTTATATAGCAATATCGGATGAGATACAAAGGTTCATGCCAACTCCCAAAGACCGTAAAGCTGGCCAAACTCTGGCATATGCTGAAGCTGTTCGCTTGACCCATACAAGCAACCCACTTTTTAGAGGAGAGGTAACCCCGCCCGCGCCCCCTCTTTTTTTTTTTTACATATTGAGATCTCGTATAATTCAAATTTTTTTATTAACATTTTATATTTTTTTTATGTCTTATTTAACAGTTCTACTTTTATATTGTTATTATTTTAGATTTTAATGTGCCACATAAACACATATGTCAAGTTTTAACCAATGATTGATTGTCACATCATCAATTCAATCATTTAATTTGAGTTCATTATGACACATGATAAACTCGTTATTAGTTAGAGCTTATATAATATGTCATGTGTACTTACATAATATATTAGAATCTGAAACAATAATATAAAAGTAGAACTTTTAAATTTGATATAAAAAAACTTAAGATCTTAATTAAAAAAATTCAAATTATACGAGATCTCGATGTATGTAAAACTTTTTTTTTTTTTCCTAACATCAGTACAGGACCTAAGTTATAAGTTTCAAATATGAAGGTTTAAGTTATTATAATGTTCAAGATGAAGGAACTAAAGAATAGTTGATTCCCAACAGGTTGATGACAAGTATCAGTATGCGATGGAGAGCAAAGATGACAAGGTGCACGGATGGATATCCCAAGACGGAGCTGTGGGATTTTGGATGATTACGCCCAGTCAAGAGTTCCGTTCTGGTGGACCTATCAAGCAAGACCTCACCGCTCATGTTGGTCCAACCATCCTCTCTGTAAGTCTCACCTCTTACTCTAATATCCTATCGTATATTAGGGCACAACATTACATATAATAGAAAAATCGATAAACCTTAAAGGAAGACAGTAGTTAGTAAAATAAACGAAAATATATAAATAAACCTAGCTAGCTAGCCACAAGTTCATTTAGTTCAATTTCGAATCAGTTTACAAATAATTTGCTAATTTTAAAGAATTGATCTCGTCATTAAGAATTTCTTTTTTAATTTTTTGAATTCAAACGTTAAAATTAGCACTTATATATATATATATATATATATATATATATATATATATATATATGAAGTTGATATAGCGATGAGTTTTAAGTTTCCATTGACGCGTAAGTTATTCTGAATATATTTTTTTTATTGACGAATAAAAATAAAAAAGCTAGGTAATTCGATCTCATGAGTAGTAAGTGTGTGTATGTGTATATATATATATCATAGTTCGTTAATTTTATGCAGATGTTCACCAGTACTCACTATACTGGGATGGACTTGGATACAAAATATCGGACTGGAGAAGGATGGAAAAAAGTTTTTGGCCCTATCTTTGTCTATCTTAATTCCATTCCATCTAGGAAGGATTACAGATCCCTTTGGGATGATGCTAAAAAACAGGCAAGTTCAGTCTGTTTTCCTTTTATGGCTAGTGCTTTTACATGACAAATTGGCTCAAAAATTTATCTACTGAAACTTGACTTTTTTTTTTTTTTTTTTTTATCAGATGTCTATTGAAGAGAATCAATGGCCATATAATAATTTAACACGTTCTGAAGATTTTCCTTCTGCGGACCAACGAGGAACCGTTTCAGGCCAATTAGTGATCCGAGACCTGTAATTTTCATTTCTCTATTTAAGATGAAATATAATAATTAATTAACAATTTTTTGCAAGTAAAAAAAATAATTATGCATAAATAATCATTCTTCTCGATTGAAAATTTCTTTCAGATTCATGTACAAATCATTAAAATCGGCGAGCTATGCTTACATTGGGTTGGCAGTGCCTGGAGCCGCGGGTTCATGGCAATTTGATTCGAAGGTTAGTATTTGTTGAGTTGTGCTAAATATTAAGAAAATATAATAAAGAAATTATTAGTTAATTTTTTATTTTATTGTTTGTTCTTAACTTTCAATAATTTTTTTTTTTCAGGGTTATCAATTTTGGACTCGGGCTGACAAGAAAGGATATTTCTCAATAAAAAATGTTCGAGCTGGCGATTATAATCTCTATGCTTGGGTTCCTGGAATTATTGGCGATTACAAGCATGAAGTCAACATTTCCATAAAACCAGGTACAGTGCCACCATTTTTTCACCCAGAGAGGATATTATGGTTTTTTTTTTTTTTTTTAATTTGGGTTATTCTATCATTTTCATTTTCATGTTTTTGGTTTGAATATTAACTTAGGTTACATTGGGAAATGCAGGTAGTAATATCAATCTGGGTCTCCTCAGGTATGGTCCTCCAAGAAATGGTCCTACCCTCTGGGAAATAGGCATCCCTGATCGCTCTGCTGCCGAATTCTTTGTGCCAGATCCATATCCAACCCTCGAAAACAGATTATTCAACAATCTCACAAAACATAAGTAATTTGTTCCCTCCTCTACCTCATCATGCATCAAGACATTGATGATCCAAAAATTTAAACTATTAAATATAATCTCAAACATGGTTTTATATTGAATCACTAACATTTGGAACTTCTCGTTTGTGCACAGATATAGGCAGTATGGCCTGTGGGAACGATACAAATATTTATATCCTAAGAATGATCTGATATATACCATAGGTACAAGTAATTTTTCTCGAGATTGGTTTTTTGCTCACGTTCCCAGGTAATATATTCTTCTTTCTCTTGGTTCAACCCTCGGATACGTATTTGTGTTACAATCATCCTAGCTTCAACTGGTTCTTCTATAATTATTACTTGTGCATTACAGGAATGCAGGAAAGAACACTTACAATCCAACCACTTGGCAAATTAAATTTGAACTAGAAAATGTGAACCAAACTGGTCATTACACATTCCAATTGGCTTTAGCATCTGCCCATATATGTGCCCTACAGGTAAATATCTTAGCAACCTTCATTTTTTCTGTCATCAGTGGGGAACTACTCCATATGTCAAAATCAAAGCGCACTTTTACAAGCTCTTGAATTTTTATTGCAACATGATGTTTTGTTAGCATTGTGGAAAAAAGAAAATACACGTAATCTATCCATGGTTATCTATAACTATAAATTATGTCGAAAGATTTGATTCGATTAAAATGTCCTTAATTTTTTTGTTATAACCTTCATTTTTTTCCCATAAATCAAGAATTGCAAGAAACTATTACATTTTTATTTTATTTTCATATTGTCCATTTATTAGCATTAGGAAGGAAAGAGTTGTTTTTCTTGAAAATGATTAATGTCTAATATTAACTAATTTACATTTAAAAATTAAAATATAAGATCTATACTTTAAAGAATTATTTTATGATAACACACTAAAAGTGTAATACTTCTAAAATTATTCAAAATTAATAAGACTTTTTTATAGATATATATGATTTACTTATCACATTCGTTTTTCAGAAGATGCACGCTTAATCTTTGTGGCTATTTATTGTCTCAACAGGTTCGGTTCAATGACCCAAGTGCCGGTCGTCCCCACTTTCAAACGCGGCTGATAGGCAAGGATAACGCAATTGCAAGACATAGGATTCGTGGGCTATACAGATTCTATAGCGTTGATGTGCTAGGTCAACATCTTCTCAAAGGACAGAACACCGTATATCTAACTCTATCGAGAATTAGAAACGCTTTCGAAGGAATCTTATATGATTACATTCGTTTAGAGGGTCCTGCTTAGATACTTAAGACGTTAGAAAAAAGTTAAATATCAAACTGTTCATTCCTAGAGGGAACATTTGAAGTTTTGACTAAAAAATTTTAGATTTAAAACCACACGAGGAAAGGATTTTGAACCCCATTTTATACTTCAAGATTCATTGGATTATTTAATATACCAATTTCAAAGTTCAGAAACTGGACATTCTGTAAGTTTGGGAATCATGGAGATGCAGTTTTACGAATATTACATTTATTATAATAATATTTTCGACAAATAAGAATTGCATGCATTTTTGTTTTCTGTGCGAAAATCTCATTTTATTGTTGCGATTTTTGAGTAATATATCTAGAAATGCTGATTTTTTTTTTTCATATTGTTTTGAACACAGCTGATACATTCTAAAATAACCTTTATTCAGAAGTCTTTATCATTGGCGATGAACTTTCTTTTGGTTTTTATTCACCTAACTCTTTTATTTTTTTCTATCCGAAACGAAAAAGAAAAGAAGGAAAACCTTCTTCTTGTATGCTTCCATGGCTTCAGCAGCTTTGCAGTTCCAGATTTGCCTTTCTTCTTGATTAGGTTCCTGTAAACCCAACAACACAAGTTACAAAATCAGACACTTGAGGACTTGCAAGCCAACAATTACTTAAGAAAAACAATGGATTTTACAAATTGAATTACTTTCCACTTCATAGAAATCATTGCAGTAAGTTTGGAATTATTGATTCCAGAGTGCTTTTGCATTAAACTTTTCCTTGTTACTTTGCTGCATCGTAGAAAACAATAGCTTAATAACTTCAATTGCAAATGCTGCATCGTAGAGTGTGACAATTTGAGAAAGGCTTTTACCTGAACAGAAGGAATGAAGATGCAGGCTTCTTAGGGTTGTTACGGTCCACATTCTTCTGCTGCTTCTCTGGGCATTTTGAATATTTAATATAAAATATATTTAACTATGATATAGGAATAAATATTGACGAAAAAATGTATTAGTAATTTTTAAAAATAAGTAGTAGAAATAACAAATTTGATGATGAATTTAGCAGTTTTTTTCCCTTCTTCTCAATGAGTATGGGTAGAATTCTTTTAATAGTCAAGATAAGAGATCAAATTAATGGATTAGATATCTGGTTTATTGTCTTCCCTAACTCTAGGTAGAATTAAATGATGACTATTCATATGCAATCCATTTTTTTCTTTAATTACCTATGTTTTATTTTTTCCAATTTTAATTTCCTCTTACCATATATATATATTGTTAATATTTTTTTAAGACTAGGCTGTAATAAAATAAAACAACAATAATAATAATCAAGTACTTTATTTCTTGAGGAGAGAAAATGATTAGGGATGATAATTTGCTTTGTCCCGTCTTACTTGGGTCAAGAATGATAACCAAAATTTTACTTTGAACACAATATGAGATGGGGATGGGATAAATTTTTTTTTTTTTGGGACTAGACAAGGACCGCACCTTGCTATTTTACTTTTAAAAATTATAATTTGATGAGACTTAGTTTCATCCCGGTCTGTTTAAGATGAAAATGACAGTCAAAATTTCATCCCAATGAAATACCAAATGAAAATGAGGTAAATTATTTTGAGGCAGGGATCCCCGCCCCCATTGCCATCCCTAAAAATGATGAGAACAGGATCCGATGGAATCGCTAAATATCACGTGAAGTTCTCAGTTTCCATCACCGGGTCCACTGGTCAAGCACTTTACTTCTTTTTGCATGAAAACTTGCTTTATACTTCTATATATATATATATATAAGTAATTATTTTTGTTCATATATATTTTTTTAAGACTAACCTCCAAAAAGTCAATTCTCAAGAAGAAATATTATTAATTAGCTACGTGTATGCCCGTATGGATTTGTCGATGTCCTCTTTAACATGGTAGACTTTTCATAGCTTAATAATTAATTAAGGGAAAACTTCAAGGATGTCCTCAATTGTACAAGTAGTCTCAATATTCCCCTCAAATACGTTTTTGTATCAATTTTATCTTCAAGCATTTAGAAAATCTTAATTAAGAATTTTTATCTATTTTTTATGGTTTTACTTTTCCATCCATTTTTTTCCTTTCAAAAAACGATGTCATTCTATAAAAAAAATTTAATGTTTTGCACTATGTGATTTGAACAGAAATCCTTAACTGAAAATAAAAATAATTTATAAGTAAATTTAATAGAAAAAAATAGTTTAAGAGCAAAAATGATACCAATCTAATAGTTTGAGGATATATTTGAGATTAGCCCAATAATTAAGGCTCTTCTTCAAGTTGCAACATCTCATTTGCAAGACAGCTATATGAAAATAAAGTCGGTCCATTAAATTATATAATAAGTTATAAGTCCAATCATTTACCATTATTATATCAAATTACATGTTCTATATATAAAGAGTATATAATACATAGCTAGAAATACTCGTACTATCATACATTTCAACTCTATCAATCGTCTTCCCTCTAATCTATTTCAAGCTTTCAGAAACAAAAATTATAATGACTTCGGTAAGCATGGTTTCTATTTCTTTTTTTATCATCTAGTGCATGAAATTAACCTATAAATTTTAATTATTATGAAGTTTCTTTCTGTATTTTACTCAGATCATAGAAATGAGAGTACACATGGATTGTGCCGGATGCGAAAGCAAGGTGAAAAATGCTCTGGAAAAAATCAAAGGTAGAAATCATGACCTTAATTATCCTTTTTCTCCATGAATTATTTTCTTTGTTTTGTTCTTTTTTTTGGCCATATTTTCTTGGACTATATCTCAAGTTTTTGCATGTAAAAATATATACACAGGTGTAGATGACATAGATATAGACATGGGATTACAAAAGGTGACAGTCACAGGATGGGCAGACCAAAAAAAGGTTCTGAAAACAGTTCGAAAGACAGGAAGAAGGGCTGAGCTCTGGCAATTACCTTATAATCCACAACATCATAGCTTTTCTGACCATTATTACAATCAACTACAAGTTAATGGTCCTCTTCCTTACCATGCTCCTCAGCCTTCCTCTTCTTACAATTACTACAAACATGGATATGATAGCAATGATCATGGCTATTATCATCATCCAGTCCATTCCTCCATCTTTAATCACCAGACAGGAGCGGCGTTCAGTGATGAAAACCCTCATGCTTGTTCTATAATGTGAACAAACATGTAATAATGAATTAATAAGTCAGAATATTTCAATAAGTACATTTTATTTTTAGTATATATGTACTTGTGCTATAATATTGTTTTACATGTACTAATTTCCTTTTTCTCTTTATGTTTTGATAAACCTTGTTCTCATGAAGCTATAAAAATGATGAGAAACGTCTTCTTTCTTTTGTCATTTTGCACCTTATAAATGATTTCATTCTGATTTAGGCCGAAGGCATGGAATTTTTTACTATTTTCTGTTGAGCAAACCGTGCATTTTTAATGTTTTTTTCTTTCTCATAGTAAGGATATATGATTAGAGATGAAAAACTAATTAAGTTTATTTTGTACTTTTTTTTAATCATTTCTTTTTAGTAAAAGTAAATGACCATCAATTGCATTGAAAAAATTGGATCTACGTTATTATCAGATAGGATAGGAAGCACTCCTCCACATTCTCTATTTTTTTATTTCCCAATCAAGAGATGCCATGAAATGTTTTAATAAAAGGGGTCATATCAAATTCGTTCCTAACGTACAGCCATTTCCTCGGTTGGGTTGATAAACTATAATTTTTACCATGAGATCCCCTAATGTATTCAGGAATTATTTCATAGAAAAGAAAAAAAATTCAAGAATTATCAATTTGATCCTTTCATCCACTGATAGGTTGGAGACTCACTTAATTAGGTGAGGCTAGAGTCTCTAGAAAATACTAGCACAATACTTTTGAAATTGCTATTTTCTTAATTAATAGAATGCCATATTTAATTCTTAATGATTCCTCCCTTTTTGAAATAGTTTTTTTCTCAATTTTTTTTATTTTTTTTATTTTTTTATTTTTGTCTCTACTACCTTTGCTTGCGCCCATATAACAAACACAAATTAGATTTGGGTTCCATTCCATATATTTTTCTTGGCTACAGTCCTTTCCATCAAGGATACCTTTGTTTCGACAAGAAAAATCATCGTTTTTACATTGCTCATCATGTCCGTTTTATAGAAAACATTTTTCCCTTCGCTCAAACTGATCAACCTATTGCCCAGCCCTCCATCTTTGTCTCCTCTGCCCCTTGGGCCAGCATGCCCATTTGAGCCCTAAGTCACCCACCTCAGTCTCCTTTTACAGGTCAGCATCGATCGGCCCATTTTGTGTCTTCATTGGCTCCGATTACAGCCCCCAGCCTGTGTCTTCTCCCACACCATCTCGCGATGCACCTGCCTCCTCTGCCAATCAGCCACCACAGACTAATCTATCATCCACCCTCCATAAATTTCTCATCCCTAGAACTTTTAAACACATATCCTTTGCAAATCCCAACAATGCTTCCCCTTCTACCCCTTGTCTGAACTTGGTTTTAGATTTTAGACCATATGACTTGCAACCATAGAACAGAGGACAGGCAGCCAAGCTCAGACAAGGGTTCCCCACCCCAACCAAATGCTTATATGGCATTCACTCACACTTTGGTCCTAAAGAGTCCAACATGCATCTCTAAAGCCAAAAAAATTTTGGAATGGCAATCGACAATGGCTTAGAAGTTTAATGCTCTCTTGAACTCAAAAACTTAGACACTAGTGCCTCAAACACAAGCCATGAATATTTTTAGCAAAAAATGAATCTTCAAGACTAAGAAGTATGTCGATGGTAGCATTGAAACGTACAAAGCGAGGTTGGTGGCTAAGGGGTGTCATCAGCACGAGGGTATCGACTATAGAGAGACAAGTCTAGCGGTGAAACCCTCCACCATTCGATATTTTCTAGCTTTGGCAGTTTCATATGGATGGCCCATTCGTCAATTGGATGTACACAATGCTTTTCTGTTGAATGGCAGTCTCAATGAAGATGCGTTTATGGCTCAACCATCAATTGGGTTTGTGGATCCTCAGCTCCCTGATCATGTGTGTAAACTCCATAAGTCACTGTGTGGTTTAAAGTAGTCACTACGAGCATGGTTCTCCCACCTACAAGATTTTTTTGATTGGTTTTGGATCTGTAGGTTCAAAGACTGGCTCTTCTTTGTTTTTCTATAGGGTCAACGACTATAGAGTGTTTCTCCTAATTTATGTAGATGATATACTGGTCACTAGGAACAATCCCACCTTTTTTACCTCTGTAATTAACACCTTGAATTCTCGTTTTGCTACTATGGATCTTAGGGACATAGGCTATTTTTAAGGCATTGAAATAATCCAAACACAGAATGGTATCCTCTATCTCAGCAAAAGTATGTTGCTGATCTTCTGACCAGACACGAAATGTTGTCTTGCAAACCAGTGTCACCTTCTATGCTCACCTCGTCCCAGTTAACAAAGAGTGGCTGCACGGTCTTTGAATATCCCACCTTGTATAGTTAGGTAGTTGGTGTTCTCCAGTATGCTACTTTAACAAGGCCAGACATTTCATACGCTGTGAACAAAGTCTGTAAGTTCATGCATCATCCATATTTTGATCACTAGATTGTAGTAAAGCATATACTACGTTAGCTCAAACATACTTCTGGTCAGGGTATTCACATACGATAGTCAGAGACACACACCATGTTTGGTTTTTCAAATTCAGATTGGGTCGGCTCCTTAGACGATAAGAAAATCAACCGGTGGGTATGCGATCTACCTTGGGCCTAATCTTATTACATGGAAGTCTTCGAAACAGAAAACGGTGGCTCGTAGTTCTACTAAAGCATAATTTAAAGCGATTACTGATTTGGCTGCAGAAATCTAATGGGTCAATTCCCGACGGAGTGAATTGGGTGTTTGTCCCAACACCAAACCAATTATTTGGTTTGACAACATTGGAACAACGTACCTAGCAGTTAACCTAGAGTTCCATGCACATAACAAACACGTTGAAATTGACTTTCATTTTGTAAGAGATATGGTTGCAAGAGGATCTTTACGCGTTGAATTCATTTCCACACAAGATTAGATTGCTAATATTCCTACAAAACTGTTGTCTACTAAATGGTCAGAAACTCAAAGTTGGCGAATTCCCCACTATTAGTTTGTGGGGGGAGTGTTGAGATAACAAGGAGCTGAAGAAGACATGGATTCTGCAGACATAATCACACCTAAACTCTATCAACTCAAGAGATGGTTTGCTAACCAAATACTAGACTTAGATAGGAGTTGTAACTAGATAGAGTTTTTGTATTCTCTTATCTCTTATCTCTGCACAACTATAAAGGATGAGTCCTAAGTAATACATTATGCATAAAATTCATTAACTATAGATTACACTGTAATTCAATTCAACCTAAAGCAATAAAATACGATAAACTAAGACTGAAAATTTTGGCCTCTTTAGGTCTTGAATGTCTCGGCCTCAAGAAACATCCAAGCTCACGCCGTCTTCAGGTCCAGGTGGCCTTGGACTTTCGTCTTTATGTTCTAGCGCATCTCTTTTCATGTCACTCTATGAAATTTTTTCCTGTCTCTAAACTTGTACCAAACACGAGTAAATGGGATGAAAAGTTAAGTTTTCATGCCTTTTCCCCTCCACCTAACATCTCCTAAGAATTACACGATTATTCTATTATTATGTGAAGTGTATTATCTTTGATGGCATAAAATGTTTAAAAAATAAAACTAAAATGCTAGGAATACTAACTTTTTTTATAAAATCCTTTTTGTCATCATCGTCTTGACAGAGAAGGATCGAAAAAAATGGCTTCTTCGAAAAAGTTAGGAAAATGGAGCCGTCACCAATCTATTTTCTACGTGTGACAATCAATCTCAGCAATTACACAATATGCTCGAGATGATCTAAACAATGTAGCACCGGATTCTTAATACAGATCTTACTTAGTGGCATCTTTTAGAGATCACAAACATGCTGACGAACTCCCCTTGTTTGGTGATGCCCAATGATCAATATATACATAAATGGTACTTTCAATATAATCGAAAGCGCATAAGTGATTATAAAAAGAAACATAGCATAAATTTAAAAGATGTTTTTACTCATATGCAGTGCTGTAGAACCTTTTAACGGTGCTCTCACTGAGAATTTTCAAGAGTCCCTGATTGTTAGTGCACCTAGGAGTCTTGAACTGGCTCAATGCTCCCCCAATATTTCCAATGAAATAGCCTAATATCTTCTTGAAAGTTCCTGTCTGGACAATACAAAGCTCTAGAGGTCCAATTGAATTGGTTCTTCTTGACACCACATAGCCATGTTCGACGAAACATACATCCATTTTATTGCAACACTCACCAATAACCTCTTCCTCAACTTGTCCTTTGATTTCCCAGTAAATTATGTAGTGACCTGGTAGGTTTTCTACCTCAGCGTGGCTAGTAAAATCCACAAGCTCTGCTCCAGCCTTGCTCATGAGTAGCTGAGACCCCATCTCCACCACTTTTTGCAAGTCTTGTTCGGTGGTTTTGTCGTTGGTTACATTCAAAATTAGCTTTTTCCTGAACATAAAGCTCAATTTTGGTGTCCCATTGTGAAAACCAGCTATTTCCACTACATCTCCAAGCCGGCATCTGTAAAGCCCTGAACAAATAAAGCAAAAGTTTAACTTTTTGGAACCAACTTCTAAATGAAAAGTATAATAGCAACTAAAGAAAAAAGAAATTTTAAACTTACCAGTAAAAGTAGTGAGGACAACCTCATATTGTTGCCCAACCTTGACCTTCGAGAGTGGTACTAGCTCACCTTCTATGAACTCATCAATGGCTGAGCTGCAATCTTGATTCTGTCTATCAAGAGGAATGAACTCAAATATGAATAACTAGGTATTACTGCAAAAGTAACATCCTCAGGAGGCAAAGAAGGATCCACATTAACTCCAATGAAACTCTCTGTTGATGCATAATCAGCACTCACTAAAGGCAAGCCCCCAGAATAATGCCTTAGCTTTTTCCAGTAAGGTAGCATTGAGCCTGTCATTATGGAATAAACATAGTTGGCATTTGGCTAAAGCTTAGTAATCAAACCAGCCCAGTTTAGATTTTCCAACTTCTTGCAGCTTTCTTCTATCTTTGAAGCCAAGCTTGGATTTGGAGAGATGATAGCCAGCACAGCTTTCCTCATCTCTAGCAAGTTGATTCTTTCACTCAGAGTACCTTGTTTAATGTCATTGCCTATTTCTCTCCAAACATCTTCAAATGTTGTAAAGGCTTGAACTATGCTATAAGCAAAAGTAGAGGCTATGAACTCTACTTCATCACAGAAGAAGAGACCAAGGAGGAGATGACAATAAGTAGATTGGTTGTAGTCTTCACCAAAAATGACTTCATGTGGGCGGCAAGTGAAGGTCTTTGTTTTTTCTTGCTTGATCTTAAACTCTTCGCTTGCAAAATAATGAGTTGTTGCTGTTCCTACTTTCAACCCTCCTTTCGTTTTGAATTGTCTGCTGTTGTATATGAACTCAAAGATCCTTCCTCCTTCCCTTATTGGATAGAACCTATATCCATCACATAAAACAAAGAGATATCCGGTATAAGAAATTAAATAGTTGCAAAGTTGTTAAAGAAATGGTAACTCCATGTTAAGTCAATTTGGTAACACAATAAAAAGATATATTTTACCTTGACCTATAGGCTACTGCCAAGCTGAAAAGCTGAAAACTAGTTCGGAGAATATGGTTAGTGAAAAGAAAATACTTCCTCCTTCCTTCTGTGGTTCCCTAACTTAAGAAAAATGTAACCATGAACAAAGTCAGAATCATCCAAAAAATGAAAAAAATTAAGAAAGGTGAGAAGAGATGCACATACCTTATGCAGAAAAGACTAACAGGTTGTTGAACGAGTAAATGAGCAGTATCCCCGTCTGCAATTCTGTTAATGTAAGGCTCAAAATCTGCATGGGAAGCAAGAGGCACCAAAGAGGTGTAAAGGGATTCCAATGCACTTGCATCCATATATTGGATATTGACATCCCCAAACCATTTCTTCAGATACTCCACACCCCAGTTCTGCTCAAGAATCTTGCGAAGAGTGTCAGTCTGAACTTCGAAGGCACTCTCTGATATGCCCTCAAACCAATCAATAACGTCATGCTTCAAACCTTCTTCCATTTGTGTTGTTTGGTTCCAGTAAGGTTGTGGAGATAGCAAGCTAGGTACAGCACAAGTATAAACAAGTAATGATGCCAATATAGTTGGTGCTAGAAGTTGGAAACTCTATGCCTAGCATTTCTTTCTTTTAAAGAGACCATAATAACTTCTGGTGTTAAAACAAAAAGAATCTCATGTTCGATCTTCTATGAGGATTCATATTACATATATGCACATTGCATTTATTTGCATTGGTCCATATATAGAAAGACAATCCTAGAAACTTAATGGAGATGAAAAGAAGGATTTGAGTTTTTGTTTTGTTTCTAATAAATTAACTGAACTTTAACTATAATTTACTTATTTGTGAAGAAGCTATAAATATGTTGTGATCTTCTAGAAACTATGAGTGAGAGAGAGAATCATCGTCTATTTTGATGAATTAAAGATTATTAGAGATAGGATTTGATGATGTGGCAATAATGCATTGGTTACTCAAATTACATTATCTCTGTTTAACTAATTAGATTTGCCAAACAAAAGAATAAAAAAAGATAGGAGATAAGATCTAATGACTGTAAAAAGAGAATATAGAGAATTAACGGGTGGGAAATAATTCGGCAAACTCTAGTCCCAAAACAACAAGGACTTTCCAAACCTAGTATACATCAAATATGGACTCCTTTGTAATTATGAATTCCTAAATAAATATAGATCCAAAACAAATATAGATACCATAATTGATCTCGTCACATTTGGCTATAACTAAATAATACACCAAATCTAAAGAACCATTGACAATCCAAGAAAAGCAGACAACACAAATTTGGACCTGATACAAATAAAGCTTACAAGTGAGGCATTTTTTCGTAGTGCTATTTGAAGCACCATTGAGGTTCTCTATTTTGACCATATCACTCAAGACCTAGCTAGCACCTGTCAATGACGTTCTGTATGCTAGATGGCTCTACTAGATTAATTAGAGCTAAAAGAAGCACTTATTGCAGTAGTAGAAGCCATAAGGTTTTTCCCTCCATTTAATTGGCCATTCATACAATGGCAGACTGATTTTTCCCTTTCCTTTACCTTCTTACCCAAGAGTGCGAACGGGATTCTACACCTAATCTCTAAAAGACTTCGTGCAATAGGGCATACAGTTTTTCTTTTTTCCCCTTTTTCTTTCTTTGTTTCTTTGTTTCTTTTTTTTTTTTTTTCAACGGAAATCTAACAGGTCTACATACAATAGTGGAAATCCTTAGCTTGACAAAGATACATTTGATCAGAAATCGAAATTCATAAGGGGAGATTTCAATTTAGTCTCAACGTGTATACACGCATTCTCAATTAAGTCTAAAATTTATTAATTTTATCAAGTTGATCCTAATCATTTTGAAACAAATTTAATCAAGTCTTTGTATTGATGTTTGTTGAAGAAATCATTTCAATTCAAGAAGTTTTATATGGAGGAAGAGATTAGTATCTTAGTAGATTATCATGAACCTCAATCGAATATGGTAAGCTGGAGTCCATAGATTTGAGTAATGCTTACCATCCGATATGGTGCAACTGAAGAGTTCATAGGTTGAAGGATAAGATTTAAATATGTATATTGGTAGATTGTCTGAATGTTGTGACATCAAGAAGTCTTTCATGAATGATTGTTTCGACCCAATAAATTCGGCAAATAGTTCAATAAGTTTTTACATAAAAACTTTCAATCTATCCATACATTTTTTTTATTATATTTATTATATTACCGAATAATATTTAAATTTTTAATATGTCTTTTTTATTAATTTTTTTATTAAAAGGATCTTCATGGAAATGCAAAAATAAATAAATAATAAAACACACAAGTTGGAAAATTTTATATTTTGATATGTTTTTCAATCAAGGGCATTTCAATAAAAAAAAATATTAATTGTCAAAAAAATTAATCTAAAAACAAATTGAAAACTTAAAAATCATTTAGAGATATAATAGATGTAATTAAAAATATAAAAATAGATTGAAGAATTAGGTTAATATATAAAAACAAATTTAACTATTTACACCCATAATTTTGTTTCTTGAAATCAAGACACCGGCATCAATCTCATGTTCGGAAAATCAGGAGGCCGATAAGAGGGTATTGAATTCTTTACCGCTGATTATGAGTGGTTACATTGGTGGAGATCAGAACTTGGTTGAAAATAGATTTGAGCTTTCTAGAGTGCTGGATTCTTTGGATAGGGCCCAGGGTAGTGAAAACGGGCTCAGTGGCTACTATGATTTCGAAACCCAATTAGATGATCTACTTGCAGCCCAGGATACAAGTTAAGTTTTAATGCTTTTAGTGTAGTTAATTATAAATTAGAACACAAAACATACTCAAAGCACACATTAGAATATATTCTGCAATTAATTAAATTCATAAGCAATAGAGTGCAATAATTCGACTGTTTTGCATATCAGTGATCAGTTATCTTTTTAACTTTTGATTCAGTCTTTTTAATGGGTGTAAACCCCCCCAATTGATATCTTTTGTTTTTCAAGATTTCTTATTTTAGACTCACTGTTATAACATTATCAATTCGAAATCGACACGTGACATTAAATTTTTGAATAAGTATCGATCAGTGATTGATGGTTTTATAAAAAAAAAAGTTTTGAAAATTGTTTTTCAAAAAATAAATAGTTTTATGAGGGAAGATTTTTTTTTTTTTTTTTTCAATTGAAGCAA
Source organism: Dovyalis caffra (assembly GCA_963924115.1). NCBI lineage: Eukaryota > Viridiplantae > Streptophyta > Magnoliopsida > Malpighiales > Salicaceae > Dovyalis > Dovyalis caffra. Next base: position 1,292,744 of record CAWUPB010001178.1, on the reverse strand, counting down.
TCACAAATAACCCACGACATCAGGCTAATGATCAACAAAAGAAAATTGGGATAGAAATTGCTCATGCTGATAAACAAATGTACCTTATTAACCATATCTCTAAAATTAAATTTAAGATATATTTTTAGTTAATTTCAGAGCTTTGAAGAATTCCTCCTGACCCAACGTTTGTTGTGATAAAAATGATTGCCTGGTTATTGAATCAGTCGTCAAATCCAATCAAACTCATTAGGTTGCTAGTTGCAAACTAGCTTAAAAAAACAGGCCAACATGAAAATTTTATTTGATTGAAAGTTGAAACTGAACAATAGAAGTAAATCTGTGAAAGGTTTTTGCAATATTTATTTATTTATTTTTATAATATTGTTATTTTGATCTTATCATAATTTTTTATTATTTTATATTCCTTGACCACGTGATTCAAGAAAGACTAGCTAGTTAAACCACCAACCAATTGTGTCTTTTCTGACCAAATTGGCACTACAAGAAAGATATGTTTTAGTGACGGATTTTTAGCGACGGTCAAAAACCCATTGCTAAAGACAAAAATTAGCAACAGTTTTAATGACTTTAGTAACGGTCTACAAAATAGTTACAAATATTACGATTTGTGATCGTTTTTTAGCAACGGTCTACGAATCCGTTGCTAATATTAAAGGCAAATCGTTTTAGCGACTCGTTTCCATACATAAGAAACCATTGCAAATGTAGCAACGGTTTATACCATCGCTAACCCGTTCCTAAAGATGTAATTCGTATTAGCAACGGTCAAAACCGTTGCTAAAGGTTATTTAATATTTTTCCAACGATTTTATAAAAAAAACCGTTGCTAAATAAAATACTACTTTAGCAACGGGTCTTGCCCATCGCTAATCCGTTACTAAAGGGTAGATTAGCAATGGTTTGGTATATTTAAACCGTTGCAAAAATATTCGTTTTAGCAACGGTCTATAACCGTCGCTAAAACGTTACCAAATGGGCCGGATCGAAGATTAGCAACGGTTTTAAATACTAAACCGTTGCAAAAATATTTCGGTTTAGTGATGGTCTAGGACCGTCGCTAAACCGTTGGTAAAGTAAATTTTTTTAATTTTTTAACGATTGGAAAAATAATCGTTGGAAACATTACATTGGGATCGTCGCTAAGACGTCGCTAAAAGTAAACCGTTGGAGGGAATCGATCAAATTTAATTTCAAATTTACGTTCGGACCGTCGCCAAAAACTATACCTTTTTATAAGTGCCAGTTGAACGGAATTTGCACATTTTTTCTTTCTTCTCCTCCGACAACGACTACATCTATCTTTATTTTGCTCAAAACCTGTCCTCTCTTTCCTCAAAGCTTTTGTTTCCTTATAATCTCCATATTTCTTCCCTCTTTTCCTCCTCCTTTCAATCTTTCTCTCTGTCGTTGAAGCTGCCATTTTCCGACGATCATATTCCGACGAGGATTTTTGACCGACGATAGTGGTCCCCTCTCATCCTTCTCTTGGTGACAGGTCCACCTAAATCTAGTCCCTCCTTTCAATTATTAATTTTTTCAGTTATTTATTTAAGTCAAATAATTTGATTTTTTTTTAATTTTTTGTTTAATTACTTATTATTGCTAGTTTAATTATTGAATTGATTGTTCATTGCATGTGTTTTTTTAACTTGATTATTTAATTAAAATTTATTTGGTGTGTTATTTTAGTGTAAATTGTGATAGTTAATTGAAATGTTTAATTGTTAATTTAATATTAATTGTTATATTAATGTTGTTGTTAATTATTGATTAATTGAATATTATTGTTAATTTTTACATTTTGTGTTATTTTTATTTTTAGTTATTGATTGAATTAATTTTATTGTTAATTGTTAATTTACTTACTTTAATTTATTGTTCATTTTTTTAGTTAGAAAATATAATTGTTATATTTTATTTTATGTTGTTAGTTAAATTGTTATTTTTATTATTATTACTGTAGCTACTAATTGTTAATTTACTTAAGTAATTCAAAATTTATTGAAAACATTAGTAAGTTTATTTATTCCTAGTTCATTAAGTTAAAGCGTTAGGTTAGTACAAAATAAATCAATAAATTAAATATTAATTATATTGTAATATATTGTTATTTTGTTGATTAAATATTAAGATTATATATTTAGTTGTTCATTTAGTTAAATAGATAAGTAATTACAATATTAATTAAGAAAAAAATATAGCATTTTTTGGAAATTTTTTTGAATAGATAAAAAATAAAGTTATTAGAAATATTTGTAATTGTTAGTAATTAAATAAATAATTAAGTCTGTATTTAAAATTTTTTTCAGAAATAAATTTTAAATAGATAAAAAATAAAGTCATTAGAAATATTTGTAATTGTTAGTAATTAAATAAATAATTAATTTGTATTTAAAATTTTTTTTCTGAAATAAGATTAAATAGATAAAAAATAAATTTATTCGAAATATTTGTAATTGTGAGTAATTAAATAAATAATTAAGTTGTATTTAAAATTTTTTTTTGAAATAAATTTTAAATAGATAAAAAATAAAGTCATTACAAATATTTGTAATTATGAGTAATTAAATAAATAATTAAGTTGTATTAAAAAAAATTTTCTGAAATAAATTTTAAATAGATAAAAAATAAAGTCATTAGAAATATTTGTAATTGTTAGTAATTAAATAAACAATTAAGTTGTATTTAAAATTTTTTTCTGAAATAAATATTAAATAGATAAACAATAAAGTTATTAGAAATATTTGTAATTGTGAGTAATTAAATAAATAATTAAGTTGTATTTAAAATTTTTTTCTGAAATAGATTTTAAATAGATAAAAAATAAAGTCATTAGAAATATTTGTAATTGTGAGTAATTAAATAAATAATTAAGTTGTATTTAAATTTTTTTCTTAAATAGATTTTAAATAGATAAAAAATAAAGTCATTAGAAATATTTGTAATTGTTAGTAATTAAATAAATAATTAAGTTGTATTTAAAATTTTTTTCTGAAATAAATATTAAATAGATAAAAAAAATAAAGTTATTAGAAATATTTATAATTGTGAGTAATTAAATAAATAATTTTTATTTAAAATTTTTCAGAAATAAATATTAAATAGATAAAAAAATAAAGTCATTAGAAATATTTGTAATTGTTAGTAATTAAATAAATAATTAAGTTGTATTTAAATATTTTTCTGAAATAAATATTAAATAGATAAAAAATAAAGTCATTAGAAATATTTGTAATTGTTAGTAATTAAATAAATAATTAAGTTGTATTTAAATTTTTTTCTGAAATAAGTTTTAAATAGATAAAAAATAAAGTCATTAGAAATATTTGTAATTGTGAGTAATTAAATAAATAATTAAGTTGTATTTAAATTTTTTTCTTAAATAAATTTTAAATAGATAAAAAATAAAGTCATTAGAAATATTTGTAATTGTTAGTAATTAAATAAATAATTAAGTTGTATTTAAAATTTTTTTTTGAAATAAATATTAAATAGATAAAAAATAAAGTTATTAGAAATATTTGTAATTGTGAGTAATTAAATAAATAATTAAGTTGTATTTAAATTTTTTTTTCTAAACTTAGCTTGTTTATTTAGAAAATAACTTGTGTGTAACAAAACAATATTTGAGATTTAGTAATAAAAGTGTTTTAAGTAATTACATAAACAATTAATACAATTACTTGTTACTATTTTGTTTAAAATAAATTCGGATCGCTCTTGGATTGACTTTAGATTAACTAGTGAATTATTAAATGAGTGTTTTGTAGAAGGGTTTAATGAATTTATTAATTTTGCGGTTAGTCATCCACGAGTGCGTGGATGGAAATAAGATATGATGTCCATGTAAACAAAAAAAATCAAAATTGTAGTTATGAAAACCCCGATACCGTTTAATTAAGTATCATTTGCTTAGATATGGGTTTGTGTACTGGGTATTATGTGTGGAGACGTCATGGAGAGAATGATTTAGCAATTAATAACAATTTGTTTAATAATGTTGAACAAGAACAAATATGTGATGATCGTCGAGTTAATCGATACCACACAATGGTGATGGATGCAACTGGTCCATCTTTTAATTCGTCTAATACGGACGAAGACCCAAACCCTTCTACACAAGCATTTTATGATTTATTAGATGTGCATCGAATAGAGAAATATGGCTCGGGTCGGAAAACCATTCGCAGTTATCCGCAATGTCTCGTTTGTTGCATCTCAAGTCCGAGCATCATTTTTCGGAAAGGGGTTACGACGATTTATGTCAACTTATGAAAGAGTTTATGCCTCCCGATAACTCGTATGCCGGAAGACTTTTATAGTATAAAAAAGATAGAAATGATGGGTTTACCCTTTGAAAAGATCCATTATTGTATTAATGGTTGCATGATTTATCGGGGTCGGGACAACAAGAGAATCACTTGTAAAATATGTGATCATCCTCGATATCAAAATCCTAGGTAGGGTTCGATTAGACAAACATTTGTCCCCTATAAAAAAATATATTATTTTCTAATAACCTCACGATTACAAAGGATGTATGCATTAAATGCCACCACTAATGACATGACATGGCATGCGCAACATGTGTGTGAGCTTAACATCATGCGCATTGTTCATACTCCTTCACATGGCAACATTTTGACCAAACACATCCTTCTTTTGCATCGAAATTAGGAATGTTAGATTAGATGTTTGCACAAATGGGTTTCAACCTTTTGGTAAGTCCGGACAATAATATTCTTCGTGGACTGTCATTGGAATGCCATATAATTTGCCACCATGAAAATGTATGAAAGAAGAATATATGTTCTTAACTCGTTATTGTCCCCGGTCCTAAAAACCCTAAAATCAATTTAGACGTATACTTACAACCTTTAATTAAAGAGTTGATAGAATTATGGGAAGTAGGTGCTCTTACTTATGATATGTCCTGTAAAGATAATTTTCGGATGAGAGTTGCTATTATATGGACAATTAGTGACTTTCCCGCATATTCAATGTTATCGAGGTTGGAGTACTACGGGTAAGACTGCATGCTCGCATTATATGGAAAATTTTGATGCTTTCGACCTTTGAAACGGGAGGAAAACTTCATTGTTTGATTGCCATCAAAAATTTCTCTCACTACACCATCCGTTCGAGCGAAATAGGATCGCGTTCAAGCAAAATTCAATTGTTACGGACATTGCTCCACCGATAAAGTCCGAAATTGAAATTTTACAAGAATTAAACAATTGAGGGTTGTTGAAAGTAACGGAAGAGGGATCCGATGAGTATAATAATAATATATCTAAATATTATGGTTAGAAAAAACGTAGTATATTTTGAGACCTACCTTATTGGAGTTCTAATATAATACGTCATAATTTGGATGTCATGCACATTGAGAAAAATATCATAGAAAATGTGTTTAATATAATCATGAATGTCTTGGGAAAAACAAAAGACAATACAAATTTAAGAGAAGACTTAAAGCTATATTATCAACGGCCCGAATTAGAAATAGATGAAAACTCTAGAAAATACCAAAAACCCCGTTATACTCTAGACAAACAACAAAAAATATAATTACTTGAATGGATTAAACAACTAAAGATTCCGGATGGATACGTCTCTAACTCAGCAAGGAGTGTGGATATGAATAACCTTAGATTACATGACATGAAAAGTCATGATTGTCATGTATTTATGCAAAGGCTAATACTTATTGCATTTCATGATATATTACCAACAAATGTATGACAATCACTCACCGAGCTTAGCTTATTCTTTAAGGTAATAACATCTACTCGATTAAGGTTGAAGATATGATCCGTCTTGAGGAAAATATACCAATAATCTTGTGCAAATTAGAGCGTATTTTCTCAACTAGTTTTTTCGACTCAATGGAGCATCTTCCCATACACTTGGCATATGAAGCAAAAATAGCCGAACTCGTACAATATCAATGGATATATCCATTTGAAAGGTATAAATTTATGATTTCGAGTGAACATGCGTAAGTTTATAAATCTATCAAATATTGATTAAGTCTAATGAACTCACAATATTATTGTAGGTACCTTCATAAATTAAAAAATAATGTTAAGACCAAGGCCAAAGTCGAAGGGTCAATATGCAATGCGTATTTAGTTGAGGAAGCTTCAATGTTCGTTCATATTACTTCGAGCCTCATGTACACACTAGGCATCGAAAAGTGCCTAGAAACTTTGATCTGTGATCGAAAACCGAATGACGATATTGAAGGCATGTTAGCAATATTCATTCCTACGGGTAGACCTCTTGGTCGAGCACGATCACATGTCCCGACGGATCAAGAAAAGAATACAACGCACACCTACATTCTATTGAAATGTGATGAGGTCACACCTTACACGGAGTACGTTTTATAACTATCAAATATTATTACTATACATTTATTCTTTAACTACCATTCAATTTTAAAACATATAATAACAATATTTTTTTGTTAAATATTTTATCGATCAACTTTATGAAAGTGACCCCGACATATCGAAAAATGAGGTTGATTTTCGACTTCAAAACCAATTTGCATCATGGTTCCATCGATATGTGAGTATTGCTGCTGTCAAGATTGTTATTAAATATTCATAAATTTATTTTTGGAAATTTTATTGTAACATTACATGATAAGTAACTCGATCCTTACATACGAGCAAATCGAGCATAACCTAAAACTATAACATATCATTATATTAAAGATTTGGCCAAATGACCATTGCGAATCGCGAAGTCGTATGCAAGGTACATTATAAACGGATATAGGTTTCATATCGATGTTGGTGGTTCGGAGAGAGCATCAATGTGTAGTGGAGTATGTGTAAAAGGGGTTAGCTACGGTATGGTGGAAAATGACTACTATGGTAGGTTGATTGACATACTCAAACTTGAGTATCCAGCCTTACCAATAAAGAAAATAGTTTTGTTCAAATGTGATTGGTATGAGATGACACCAGTACCGGTACACGAGTTCATGATCATTATGGACTAGTCGAGGTTCATAGTCACAAGTATTTAAATAGATCCGATCCCTTCATACTAGGATCATAAACGCATCGGATGTATTATGTAACATATCCTACATGTAAACGCATATGACGAGATTGGTTGGTGGTATGTGAGGTTAAACCAAGGTTGATGGTTGATATGCTAGAAATGTATGTTATCGTCGATCAAACCAATATCGAACCCTTTCAAGAAAATAAAATTGAAGGCCAACACAATGTCATGCACGTAGATGATGATGAAGGTCAATCATTGATTGATCCTACTTGGAGCATTATTAGAATTAGACGGTGGTGAAATAGATATTCAAAATGAATCGGAGTTAGAAACCGATGTTGAAGAAGACTTAGATGAAGAATGTGACAATGATGATAATGATAATGATTAGAGATAATATGGTATATCCCAATAGATTATGTTATATTGTATTTTTTATTCAATTCATAAATTATGCATTTGGATTTTATGTAATTGCAGTTCGAATTTAAGGGTTTAGGCAACCTTGTTCTCCCGGGATGTTGGGATAGGCTAGTTTTGTCCCCCAAGTATAATTTTTCAAACTATTTTAATAAATCTCCGAGGTACCGTCCCCGTTCTATCACAAAAAGGAAAAAATTAGGTTTATTGGTATGTTTACCTACATAGTTAACTTATAAATTTTAAAGGTAAGATTTAATTAAATAAATGTTTTTGATTTATTGTCGTTTAAATATAAATCAATTAGTTCATATTAATTTGAATGTTATATGTAAGTATATGTGCATTATATAATTAATATTTTATTTAAAAACTATTGAATTTAATAATTAATATGTAGGTCATAATGACTCGAGGTAGGGGTCCTGGTTCGGATACCGATCGGTCGACAATGATCGTGGACGCGGACACCCTTCTTATTCTCGCTCATGGTCGGATGGATCCCCCACCGAACATGCCTCCGTACCACTCTTCCGGTGGCCCCTCCACATCCCGTTCCATGCCTAGCATGTCTCAACCTCCACCATTTCCATATTATGAACCTCCACTTTAACCTCCCTCATCTTTTCCTTCGTCATCGTCGGTGCCTTCGTCATCACATCGGGACAACCGTTCCGTTCCTAAACACGTTCCACCCCATAATGTCCCACGTCAATCCATTTCGGAACCAATAACATCCGCGATTGACCATCGAGCACGGGTCATTGTCGTTGGGTGCAATGAGTACGAGTTTATGCTTAGTTTAATTAAATATTTTTTGTTTACCTTTATTATGTACTCGGTTATTTATGAATTTAATTCATGTTTATTTTTTTGTAGGTTGTATCCCTCCGATGTTTGCTCTCGCTCGATTGTTAAGACATTTCAAGAGTATGTTCATATTTCGGGATGGATGTGGAAGAAAATGAGTCCAAAGATAAAAGATTTTTACCGAGAAGAATTTAAGGTTCTAATTTCTAAATTTTATTTGATTAATTATATTATTTAATATTTAATTAAATAGCACAAAATAATATGAAAATCAATTTAGTAGTGTTTATTATTATTTTTTTTTTTACGAAATCATTTAAGTGGGATGATGATTTGAACAAGAACATAGTTAAGAAAGCATGGGAATGTCTCTCACGGAAGCGATATTCGACTTCCTTTGTCGTTTAAGAAAAAAACCAAAGCCGACATATATCTCACAAGAAATATGAGATGCATGGACTACGGAATGGATGAATCCCAAGGTCGTTGCTCTATCCGAGATGGCGAGTGGGGAATCGTAGGAGCGAGACTAGTGGAGTCGGAGCTGGTCCTTCTAGACATACGGGGGGATCAATCAACCATAGAGAGCACACCATACGCATGGTAAAAATGATATATTAATTAATTTATTTATAATTTTTTAAAAAATAATACCCAAAATAATTAATTAAAACTTTGACTATATTTAATACATTTATGTTTATTTATATATGTTTTCGGTGTAATGTGTTGGGTCGTGAACCCGATCCTCACGAGGTTTTCTTGAGGACTCATCGGAGAAAGGTTAATGATCGGTTAGTCTTCATCGATCAACGGTCTAGGGTTATCGGAGTAAGTGATAATTTTAAAACATTATTTAATTAATATATGTTAGTTAATAACGTTATCCGACATACGTACTTAATATGATGTGTTTTCACACTTATACGGAAATCGTACAAAGATTAATTAATGAGGAAGAGGTTGCTAGCCGACAGTCAAGAGAGATCGAAGTGATCGCACCCGACATTAATGACATCTTTCGGAGGGTCGTTGGTGGAGGAGATAGTAGGAGAAAGAGGATGTACGAAATCGGGTCACATGCATCTCACTACTATTCAACTCGTCAATGCGAGCTCATCTTCTCGCTACTTCTAGATTCAATGCAGTGATGAGGTGCGATTGAAGGAATTACAGGAGCAAACATCCGCAAACACGACATATATCAATAACTTAGAGGGTACTATCAACGACCTACGGGGACAAGTGGCATCGTTGTTGGATACGACAAATGAGTTGAGAACCTATAGTCGACGAGCGGTATACGATGATGTCGCGGATGCGACGAGATGTTCATGCGAGCATTTTGAGCGTGGTGGTAGTTCATTCGCCATTCCCGAGATCGACGACGACGCAACCCGACCTTTAGACGACTCTACCCGACCTCCGACCGATCCCGGACATTAATTTATTTTAGCTTTTCCGTTTTCTTGTATTAACTGCAACCTATATACTATTTTTTGTTATTTCACAATAATTTAATTATTTAGTAACGTTTTAATACATTTCGAATAATAAAAATCTACGTTTACGATATTTTATAAGATTTTTGTTTTTTAAAATTGTTACTTTTACCTCATTTTATTATAGCTGTAAAAAAAATTATTTTTTCAATTAGCAACGGTCTACACCGTCACTAATCTGTCTCTATTTAGCAACGGGTATACCAAGGGTTTGCTCGACCATCGCTAAATTCATTATCGTTTACATCGACATTTAGCGACGAACTAACAACGTTTTAAACCGTCGCTAAACAATACCAACGAGTTTTTTAGCGACGGTTACGGGACCGTCGCTAATTAATCGCAAAAACGTTTTAGCAACGGGTTTTTTTGATTAACTCGTCGCTAAACGGCATTTATCTTGTAGTGTGGTTATTAAAACTATGTTCTTATTTATCTATTTATTTTGGGAATTAAAATATAAATTAGTCCTTTCGAGTTTCATAAAACAAATTGATTAGTTCTTTTTATTTTAAAAATTAATTATTTTGTTCATTGATAATGTTGATTATGATTAATTTAATATTATTTTATTTCAAAAAAATATTTTCTTTTTTCATCCATCTTTTCATATTTTTTTACCTTTTTTTCTTTCTCTATTTCTTAAAAAAATCCAAAATAAATTAAAAACTAAAAATATTAAATTATAAATGGATTTAAATAATTATATTTTTAAAAAACCAATTAATTGTTCTTCCAAACTTGAACAACTAAATAATTAGTTTTTTCAACACTTGAAGATCTAATTAATTTATTATTCAAAAATTGAAGGACTAATTGATTTATTATTCAAAACTTGAAGGACTAAATAACTATTTTAAAGCAAAATGGATTAATTAATTTATTTTTCAAACCTAAAGGGACTAATTTATAATTTACTCTAATTTTGAGCGTTTTAAGCTGCCGTCTTGTAAACCACGTGAGTATAAAAGTCAATCAATACGTTATCGGGGAAAACTCCTTTGAGAGCTAACCAGAAAACCCATTGATTAAAAAAAAGAAAAAAGAAGCTAACAAAAACCTCAACCCGAAGAATGAAACCATCTAAGACGACATCCCTTGAGGGCCAGCCAAATTCGTTTGCCAAGCTATTTGCAGCGCCAGCCGTTTCTTCTTCAAGATCGAGAGCATCTGGTAATGAGCATGAGTCCATAATCACCGATGGTGAAGCCATTTCAAACGCTTCCAAAAGTAGCAGACCTGGTGGGAATCCTCTGCATAAAGCGCCATCAGGAGTGCCATCTTCATCTCTAAGGGAGATATCTCGTGGTGAGTTCCTCTCGACTTTATTATTTCTGCTCTAATTTTATTCTACAAAGACAGCAGTTTGTTTGAAAAGGCTGTAAAATAAATAATTAACCATTTTTGTTTCGGGTAAACTGAAACTTTGATCTAGTAGGTGGAGAAGAACCCGAACTCACTGCTTCTACAGAGATTCAGCATCACAAAACGAGAGAAGAGAAGGTTAAAACTTTAAAGAAATTGTCGAAACAAGAACCAACAAGTGAGATTGCTGTCAAAATTGCTTTTCTTGTTGAGTCCTTGAATGATTCGAATCATATTACAGAAGAGATAATTAAAAAGTGCAAAGAAGGTGAACAGAAGTTGGAAGATGGTTTGTTGCTAGTTAAACAAGCGCAACAGCGGTTGGATCTGCTCTTGACGGAAATTTCTGATTGATTAATCATTGAAGTAAATTAGTTTTGTTTTTGTTTTTCTTTCCGCTTGTGAATGGTATTTACCCTTTCAAGTTATGTTGAAGGCTGCTATTACTTTTTCTTCGGTATCGATTATGCCAAATAAAATACTGCCCTTCTTCTTGCTCTACAAAATTATTTCTTGTGCATTTTTATTTTTAGCCTCAAGTTTTTATCATGAAATCAAATACCTTATTGATTTAATATATATATATATATGTACACACACTCCTCATTAGAAGGCCAAGAGCCAATGAGAAATTGACGCCTCACCTGAAACTTTGTTTGTAAACTCATTTCACCAATTGTTAAGGACACGGTAATGATGGGGGGGGGGGGGGGGGGGGGGGGAAGCATATCTCAAGAAATCCAAAGTGTATATATGTTTTAATTCACGAAATTTCAAACCTTCTTTAAAAATTGAAATCGATTCCATGGAAATCAAGCGGTCCAATTTAACATAATTTGCCAAACTACATAGCTTTTTGGAAGAAATCAATATCAAAATTTTACCACAGTGAAAACTATTAAAAAATATATAACATTATTTTTAAAATCTCATTTAATATCATAAATTTTTAGACTAAGATAGTTATATATAATTATCTTATCAAACTCAATTAACAAAAAGACGATACAAATAGGTGGAAATCATTGTTATTTTTCTCCATAGTTGCCTCAAACTTCACGCATAGCATATATATGGAAAGGTGTCTTTCGTTAACCAGGTACTCTTGATAAAAAGATTATCATGTATTTTCTTATTTCCAAAGACTTATCTACATATATGGAAAAGTCTCTTTCGTTAACCAGGTACACTCGATGAAAAGATTATCATGTATTTTCTTATTTCCAAAGACTTATATATATATATATATATATATATATATATATATATATATATATACACGACATAACAAATAATAATTTTTTAATTTGTATTAAAAGTTAAAAAAAAAAAAATTGGAAATGACGGAGTAATTGTTAAGCAAATAATTAAATTACATGTCTCCTGGCCTTTTTGTTTTTTTCCCAGCTCATGACTAAGCCCTCTTTCAATCACGTTGGCCTATTTTTTTAAATAAATAAACAATAAATTCCACACATGATCTCACGTCTGACGACCATGTATTACGTACGTTGAAGAAATTTCTATTACCTTGAGTAACAGGAATTTATTGTTGAAATAGGCTTGGTATACTGACCTGCAGCAATCATATGACCCACTCGCTAGTAATTGATTAATTATTCCAATTATAACTAGTTGGGATGGCAACTTTTTCACATTGTTGTATGAGAAGGTCAAACGAGTAGAAAATATGGTAGCTGTAAAATAATCCATCTACCCTTCCTTCTATAAAAAGGCTTCTTTTTGGTGCTGATTCTCACCTAGAACAGAGAATAGGAAACTTAATCAGTAAGAGAGGTCTTGTGCAGCAGTTATAATGGTCCACAATACAAGTACTGTTCCTGCTGGAGGCTATTCTCAGAATAAACGGCCGTATCCTCCTCCTGCTCCTCCTCTTCCTCCTCCTCCAAAACGCAATTCCTTTTATGATCACTTCAACAAAAGAAGCATCCAAGACCCAAATAAAAACTGGAATAGTCAGCCATATTCAGCAGAGTCCCAGATTCCTCCTAATCGTGCAGCAACCCCCAAGCCGAATCCTGGAATCTTCAGTGAGTCTCAAACTAAACTTTATCTTGAATTCTCTACATTATATAGAAGAAAATATAGAATATGCTAGATGCACAAATTCTTCAAAAAAAAAAAAAAAAAAAAAAAAGAAATTATGGACATGATTTATAAATAAATATGTATTTATGAAAATTGTTTAATGTGGTTATACATTTGATATGAGTCAAAAAAATATTAAATAATTTTCATGAAGAACCGTCATAAATATTAAAGGCTGACTTCCGTGTATGTGATACAAAATATAAAATTATGTAGTTATTGTATTTTTTTTCTATTAATTAAATTTAATACTAAATATGATTGTTAATAGATACATCTCACATGCTTATAAAAAATAAAAATGAACATATCTCGAGTGGTTATTCCTCAGGATTTTTGTTTTTATTTTTTTTATGTATAGTTTATATATAAAAAAAAAAAAATCCCACAACTATTGAAAATATAGAACATTAAAATATAAAGTTAAAAATGGATCATTTGCTTTAGAACTTTTTTTTTTTTGTCTTTTTTGGTGAAAAATAAAGTCAGATATCAGAATCAGTAATTAGCAACAATTGAAATGAGTAAAACAATTGTTCCACCATTCACGACTATTTCCTATTTCCTAGGGTCATATAAAGAATATCAAACACACATATGATTTAATTATCACTATTGAAGTGTTAAATTTTATTGTTGAGTATGAGTTGCATCTATAATACATACGTAGGTGTTGTGACGAGTAATCCATTCACGGCATTTTATGACTAATGTATTATGATTACGACACTTATGGTCAAATAAAAATTCTGAAAGGAACGCCCTATTGCCAAAATACATGTATAAAGCCCCAATACTAATTGTGTAATCAAACTATGGCATCTGATATTGTAGAATCAAACTATGGCATCTAATGTTTGCAGATTACATGCTCTGATATTAAGTTAAATAACTATTTTAATCTAAAATTTAAAATATTGATTGAGGTTTCAAAATATAATTTATATTATTTAAATTTTTTTTTCAAAATTTAAAATATTGGATGAGAGCTCAAAATATGTTACATTATTATTTAACATAATTTATCAAATAAAAACCCTTTGAATTAACTATCTCAACATATAATTTATAGCTTAAAAGTTGCAAATGATAGTGGAGAAATTTGAACTTATGACCATTTATAATAGGTTTCTAACACTCTCTCTCGTTGATCTATTTTTTGAAATTTATCCAGTAGTTTAGGTTTTAGGATTTTTTCTAGACCATTGAGCTTCTTTGATGATATATTAAATTATATAGTTGAAATTGAGTTCAATAATAATAATAATAAATAAATAAACATTGTTATAATTTGTTCATTCTCAACTTTATATAATACTCTTTTTTTTTTTTTTGATGTGAAATAAGCTCTTTAACAACCATTCAAGCTGTTCAAATTTATAAATGTTAGATTTTTTTTTTGAGTTCGAACCTCTCATTCTCAATTTTATATAATACTTATATATTATTTATTTGTTTGATTTAGGATAAGTTTTCTAACATTCATTTAAGTTTTTCAAGTTTTTAAATATTCGATTTTTTTCATTCTTGAGTTCGAATCTCTTATTTATAACAAATAATTTCCTAACGAGGAGCATTTAATGTATATATCACCTTAACATTGGGCATTAGCATATTCACCTAACAATCATCTGGGGCACGTCCTACCCTCAGCTCAGCAAGGTAATTCTAGTTTGACATTTCCTTCAAGGTGCCTTAGCAAATTATGGTCTGCTCTCTCTTTTGCAGGCCCTTCAAGACCATGTACACCGATTACTGAAGGAAAAAGCGAAAGTAGGAAGCGGGTAACGCATAGCCGTTTAATTGCTTAACCCTTTTTTTTTTTTGACCTTTATCTGATTCTAACCAAACTCCTTGCTGGGGTTTTGTAATAAATTTCCAGCTTGGGCATGCCCAAAACTAGTTGTAAGAAGGAAGATTATCATAGTGATCAGGTATTATTAGGGCTAATTAACTCGCCCTTGTTGTCAGATGGACGATTTGAGCCGTTCCTTTTTCAAGGAGCAAGTCAAATTGAAGGAAACCAATATAGCTGCATTCTTAGATGCCGGACTGGATAGCTTGGGCAAGCTTGATGAGATAGACAAAGTCAAGAGCGATTGCAAGTACCTAGTCTCGCTCTCTCAACCCTGTCTCATCAGTCAACAGCGGATGGAGACCATTCGAAACCTCTACTACAACCTGGACAAATGGTCTGCCGAGTACTCAAATTCTAGTGAAATTCTCAACCGTTATGGCGATCTCAAACTCCTACAAGAGAGCCAACAAGCAGAAGCAGATGCTAAATTAAACGATATACATGCCATACAAGAGTCTGAGGGAGAGATTCTGCATGAGCTCGCAGGAGCAGAGGCAAAACTCCTGGATTTAGAGAAGCAAGTACTAGAATATAAGAAGTTCGTAGCCGACCGCAAGAACCGACTTGCTTCCACTCAATCCCAAATATTGAAGCTATGTCTGGATGTACAAGCAATGCAAATGAATGCAATTAAGGCTGCTGCAGACCAAAAGTCTCTGGCAGATGAAGTGGAGAAGGCGAAGAGAGATCGGAGTCACCTTGAGGAGCGCTGGCAGAATATCTCCTCTGAGTTACGACTTAATTAGAGAATACCAATAGATTTTGAACCTTTTTTTTTTTTTCTTTTTTTCATGGGCTTGTTTGGTCTCTTAGATGGTAATGAGGATTTATGTGGCCTTAAAAGGCTAAGAGCGTCTCTAATGCTCTCTTTATATTAAGATTTTTTTTATAATAAAGATGTTTGATCTAAATTTCATCTCCAATGCTCTCTTTATCGTAATCTCTATCTTTAAAATTGATATAGAGAGTGTCTTTGGCTCTCCAATACTAGAGAGTTCAAATGACTCTTTATTTTATAATTCATTAATGAAAATTACTATTTCCTATGCCACTCAACCTCTTCACCAATAGTTTCTCCGGGTTTTATAGATTTTGTGAAAATAAAAAGTTAAGTAGAGAGTAGCATTAGAGAGGATATTGATCTTTAATCTATATAATTAATGGTGCTCTCTATTTACATTAAAAATGCTAGCTAAAAATAGAAAGCACAATTGGAGATGCTCTAATAATGTTATTATTTCCTCTACTTCTTTAAGAGGAGGCTATAATGCTTTTTATTTTTTATTTTATTATAAAAGAAATAGTAATAATAGTAGAATTGAAGAAAAAGATGAATAATAGGAAAATGAATTCACTATAAGATAAAATGAATACAAGAGATAACAACTCTAAATAATCTCTCAATCTTTTCAAAATACTTCTACACAAACTAATGAACAATCAAGCTTATTTATAGGCTTCAAAATTAGGAAGAGAATTTGAAGGGACTATGAACCATTTAAAAAGATGCATAAATAATTGAATAAATTACATCACTATTTTAATTTCTCATATTGAATGGTAAATTGAATCAAATGAGTAGTGAGAATTGAAATGATCATGGACATTTATTATTTCATAGCACTTCCCTTTGAATGTCCATCGTACAAGGAACATGCCTCGTTAAAATCTTACTAAAAAAAAACCCGGGAAAAAATTCTAGTGAAGAAAAAAGAGTACAACATTTTTTATAGACATGAATCCAATGTTGGGCTTTCCTTGTTGAAAACATCATTTAAGATCTTTAAGACGATGCATTTCGGTCTCATGAATCATTTTTCAAAAGTTATGGTAGGTAATACCTTAACGAATAAGTCCACTAAATTGTCACTTTAATGTATTCTTTCTTTAATGGAATTATACAAGCAACATTATCTTCATATAATAATGTTAGAGCTTCTTTGCTAGTAGATAAATTGCATGTCTCTCGCATATGATGAATCGTCAATCTTAGCAAAACACATTCTCGACTTGCCTCATTAGTTGGTATTTTTGCATGGTAATTTGAATATCTACTAGTTATAGTTTGCTTCATAGAACGTCATAATATAGCTATATCACCAAATGTAAATACATAATCCGTTTATGATCGAGTTTTATATGGATGAGATAAATAACTCGCATCCGCATAACTAATTAAACTTGATTTTGATTTATTTGAGTAAAATAATGTAGAATATGTTTAATTCCATTCCAATGTATCCGTATTAGAGCAAAACTTATGTCTTGCTCATAAGTTTATAGAAAAGGCTTATTAGGTTGAGTATTATTAGAAAAATATATGAATGCACCAATTGCATTAAGATATGATACTTCATAATCAAATAATTATTTGTTATCTTCTCGAAGTCAAAAAAAGGTCTTTTTGGATATCAAGTAAATGAACTACCATTAGGCTAATCAATGGATAAACTTTATTTAGAATCATTGTAGAACTTTTTCTATATAAATTGATTGATGAATAAAAATCTTATTCTTTAAGTGCTCGAATTGCGAGTTGAGATAAAAAAATTTTCTTCAAGGTATTTCACATCAAATTCTTCTTTTAGATAACTTATGGCATTGGAAATTTCTTCGAAAGTTCCAATAATATTTAAATCATCAACATATATAGCAACTATCACAAATCCCTTTTCGAATTTCTTTATAAAAATACATGAATAAATATGGTTATTTTTATAACCTTCTTTCAATAAATATTTATTGAAATAATTATACTACATGCACACAAGTTAGTAATAAAGAGTAGATATTGAAAAAATAAAAAAAATAAATATAAAAAGTATAGCATAAATTGAATTTATAAAAACAAAAATAATAAAATAAATACTAAAATAATTTCAATAAAGATCTCTATAATTTAATTAAATTTATTTCTTGAGAATATGTATTACGTGCTTTAGGCATCTTAAGTCTTTCTAAGACTTTCATATAGATATTATTTTTAATCGAACAAAAAGTTACGATCACATTCAATAAATATATGGATATGAATTTTTTCATATATTTTACCAAGCTAATGAGATAAAAAATATAATTGCATCCATTATAGGAGAATATGTCTCCTTTTAGTCAATGTTAGGTCTTTGCAAAAACTCTTGTATTACAAGTCTTACTTTGTATCTTATAATCTCATCTTTCTTATTTCGTGTTCGCATAAATACACATTTATATTCCATTGGCTTAACATCTTCGAGTGTTTTGACTATGTGTTCAAATACTAATCATTTGTAAAAAAAATATAATTCTACCTAGATTTCTCTTTTCATTTAGGCCAATCATCTTTATGTTGATATTCTTCAATAAATTTATGCCCAGGATCCTTATTTTCATTCAAGATATCAATTGAAACATTATATACAAAAATCTTATCAATGAAAGTTTCTTTTCGAGTCCTATTTTCTCCTTGTATTGACATAATTTATCAAAGTCTCTTGATTTTTTTCAAGCATTTGAACTTCTTTTGGAAGCCTATTATCAAATTTATTTTGGACCATTTTATGAATATTTACATCTTTTATATTTTCATATTGCCCTTTTCTTTTAGGGATTTTTATCTTTAGAACCAATCGGTCTTTCACGCTTTAGGCGTGCTTCGATTCATTTATTATAACATTAATAGATTGTCCTTCTAAGACATCAATTCTAATAGGAGTATTCTCACCAAGGACATGTATTTTAGTTATTCATTTAGGATTTGAGAATACATCTAGCAATTGGTTTACAATACTTGTAAATGAATTATCTTTTGAAATTCTAGTTCACATTATTTTGTACGAGATTCAATATGATATAAAGATAGAGTACTCCATGTAATTTTTTTTCTACATTTTCAATCTGTTTATTTTGCTTATTCTCTCCCCCTCATATTGGAAAAACTATTTTATCAATATGATAGTCGATAAATTAAGCTATAAAAATATCTCTTGTTCATGGTTTAAGTATTAAATTATCAAAGAGGATTTAAATCTAACATATATTCTCAATCTCCTTTAAGCACCTATTTTATTTTGTTATGAAAGAGCACTACGAATATATACTCGTAATGCCAAAAATTCTTAGATAAGAAGTATTTGGCTCATGACCATAAACCAATTGAAGGAGGGAGAATTTTTGATAACTTGTGGGTTTGATGCGAACAAGTGTTACTAAATTTAAGATTACATGTCCCCAAACATAAACAGGGAGTTGTTTTTAAATAATGATTTAGCTATTAATTGGAGCCTTTTGATAAATGATTTTGCTAAACCTTTTTGAGTATGAACATGAGCAATAGGATGTTCAACCTTTATTCGATAGCTAATCAATAATCATTTAATGCTTAGAAGATAAATTCACCGAGTCTTATCAAGGTGAATTATTTTAATGGCATAGTTTAAAAATTATGCTTGTAATTGAATTATTTAGGTTGGCAATCTCGAAAACGTCGGGTTTCGAGTAGATAATAAACATGCATGTGACCATTTCGTGGATACATCTATTAAAATCATAAAATATTTAAACGGTCCACATGGCGGATGAATTGATCCACATATATCACTTTGAATACATTCTAAAAATACCGGATATTTAATCTCAATTTTGCTTGGTGATAACTTAATAATCAATTTGCCTTAAGAATATGCGAACATGAAAATTCATTAAAATTGAAGAATTTTCTGGCTCTTTAATAGATGTCTATATGAATTTTTAATAATTTTTTTTATATCATGAAAGACTCGGGATAAAATAATTAGTCATGCCACATAGTAAAAATATTTGAATTAGTAAACTTTTGGTTTATTACGGTATTTGTTTCAATCATTCTAATGTTTGTAATTAAGATCAAAAGAGATAGCATGTAAATTTTTTCAATATATATTTTCTACCTAATATAATAATTATAATATCTAAGGATTTTATATTTTTCATATTTGTTGTCTTGATATGATATCAATTTAGATGAATATATTTGAAACTCAACAAATTTGTATGAGACTTTAAAGAGAATAGTACATCATTTATAATAAAATTTATCCTTTTAAATAATAACATATTTTTTCTTTTGGAGCCTATAAATTATATCGCTTCAAGTAATAATATATTCTCTCTTCAAGTAATAATATATTCGCTCTTCTAGAGTCTCAAAAATTTATCTCTTTAGGTAATAACATAATCGCTCTTCCGGAGCTTTCTATTAGATTGATATTATCATATATAATATTAATATAAAATAAATAAACATAAAATAAATAAATAAATAAATTCTTTATAAACATAAATAAATAAATAGTATATTTTATTTTATATGTATTTCTACGTAATAAAAATTATAAGAAAATATAAAACATCTTATTTATAAATAGAAAAGCTAATAAGTTATTAATTTCAAATATCATCATTTTCATATATAAAATTGCCCTTTATATTTGACTCTTTCTTTTTCAATAAGGCTTGAGAAGGCTCAATGAGATGCTTTGGTGTACGGTAAGTACGCGATCAATGTTCATTCATGTCACATCTATGACATTCATTTTCGTAACGCTAACTTGATCCATTTTTATGCTTTTTTTCCATATTTATCCACTTCTTATGGCGATTTGTATTATTATGGTCATCATGATTATAGTGATAATTATTTCGACCGCATCTATGGCTATGACCACATCTTTATCCATGTCTAAAATTATTATAAGTTATCATATTCACTTTAGGGAATGGAGTAGATCTAGTTGGATGAGAGTTATTCTTTTTCATCAATAGCTTGTCAATTTATTTATTCACGAGTAAGTATGAAATTGATTCAGAATTTTTTTAAACTTCTTGATATGCTATTGCAAGAGCATATTCGAGATATGAAAAGTAAAAAATATTTACTCAGCATCAAACACTCATGATCAATAATTCTTGTCCAAAATGTTAAGGGCCATAAAATCAAGTTTTGTGAGGCTTGATATTATAAAAATTCTATAATGCAAAGTATAATAATAATATTAGGTAATAAAAACAAATGTAATAATAAAATTTAAACTTTTCAAACAATATATATTAGATAATTAGATTTTATATATTAGATCATTTAAGTTTTTCAAATATATATATTCTATATATCATTAGATTTAAAGTACATGATAAATTAGATACATACCTCTTAATGATTTAAATAATTTAGATCTTTTGATAGAACACTTGTGTAGAAAAAGCCAATGGCTGAAATAAATGATTAAGTCTTTTGGGAGATACATACCTTATAGTCTATTATCTCAATTGGTTAGAGCTTCATGCTAATAATGTGTTGTAAAAGAAATAGTAACAATATTAGAATTGAAGAAAAAGAGGGTAGAAAAATGAATTCACTCTAAGATAAAGTCAATAATAGAGATAACAACTCTAAATAATCTTTCAATATTTTCAAAATACTTCTACACGAACTAATGATCAATCAAGCTTATTTATATGCTTTAAGATTAGGAAAAGAATTTGAAGGGACTACGAACCATTTAAAAGGTGCATAAATAATTAAATAAATTACATCACCCTTTCAATTTCTCATATTTGAATGGTGAATTGAATCAAATGAGTAGTGAGAATTGACATAGTCATATACATTCATTATTTTATAACCTATTTTCATTTTGATCACCTTTTTTTAATAAAATAGTTTAATAATAAAACAAGAAGAAGAGTTGCCCAAAAATGAAGTGTAACCAAAACCACCTTCATGTATCTCAAAACATGTATCATTATTGCAGCTCCATATAGACCGATCTTATCAACTTAAACAAAAACCTTGTCACCAACCAAACACCTAAGCACCACAAACCCTATATACTTCTACCGATTATAATTATAAACTCAAGATATCTTTATATAAACCTATTGATGATATTAGTCAATACTAAAGATTGATGGAAAAATAGATTTATGTTAAGTTATGAAGAATGATATGGATGGAGGTTCGTAGTATAGAGTGTCGTGCACATTATAGTCTCGCTAGCTAGTGTATAGGCTTGTTAGGTCTTTTTTATTGTAACTCTAGTTTTTATACCATAAATAAAAACAACTCCTGTATTTATAAGCTATCACTTGATAAATCCTAATAAGAACTTCGAGTGCAATTGTAGAGTAGGCATAATTATAAAATCATGTAAAAATTTTATATTGTGTGATTGTGCTTTCTTTATACTTTATTTTCTTGTAGAGTTCATTTCTTAACAACTAGTACTAGAGCCCTAAGTTAATGGTTAAGGAGGAATGATGGTAGAAGAAGGAAAATTTAGGATGAACAAGTTTGATGGCAAAGACTTTAGGTTTTGAAAGATGTGGATTGAAAATTATCTATACTAGAAGAAACTACACGAACCCCCGTCAAGGAAAAACCGGAGGGGATGAAAGATACCGATTGGGTTCTACTCGAATCATTAAGCTTTCGGTGTTATTCGACTGCCATTGATATGAAATGTTGCTTTCAACATTGTGAAAGAAAAGACCATATCGTATTTGATGACGACGCTCGTCAAATATATATGAGAAGCCATCTACCTCAAATAAGGTATTTTTAATGTGATGATTTTTCAATCTAAAGATGGTAGAAGGTGCATCCGTAACCAATCACATTAATGAATTTAATATGTTAATTACCCAATTAGAGTCCATAAATATTGTATTTGATGATGAAGTTAAGACACTAATTTTGTTATCTTCTCTACTCGAGAGCTATTCTAGACTAATAATAGTGGTAAGCGAGTTCATCAAAGAATGATAAACTCGAAATTGGATGATGTTTGAGATTTAATAGTTAGTGAAGATTTTCATAAAAGTGAGTCGGAAGAGTATTCAAGTTTTGCTCTAAGTATTGATAGCGAGAGGAAGAGACATTTAGCGAGGTTAGAATCATGGTAATGGCTAATCAAAATCAAAGGGTAGAGGAAAATTCAAAAATACAAAGAGATCACTTGATAAAATTACGATAAAAAGGAGCACTTTAAAAGCCGGTGCAAAGCTTTGAATAAGAAGAAGAATCGGGATGAGGACTCGTATATACAATGAATGATGAAATTATAGATGCATTAATTTATAGTGTGGATAGTCCCATTGAGTCTTGGATTCTAGACTTAGGTGTGTTGTTTTATTCTACTCCACGTAAATATTTCCTATAAAAATATGCAACGAGAAATTTTAGAAAGGTTTATCTTGTAGATGATGAACCTTTAGATATTATAGAGAAAGGTGAGGTTAGTATCATAATTGCTAATGAAATGTAATAGAAGTTACGGAATGTTAGACATATTTTAGGTCTTATGAAGAATGTAATTTTTATAAGCAAACTTGATGATATTGGATATACAATAGTATTTAGGAGTGGCTCATAAAAGATAACGAAGGGGATTATGGTTGTAGCATGAGGCAGTAAAATTTGAACTTTGTACATAGTGTTAATTCCAATGGTTATGGTGATTCGATATGGGATACAATAGCACCGTAGGCTTAGGAACATGAGTGAAAAGAGTTTGAAGTAGTAGACATAAAAAAAATATTATTAGAATTGAAAAATGTTTATGTTGGTTTATGTGAGGTCTACATCTATGAAAAATTATTTCTTAAAGTTCGATAGATCTTTGAAGGAAGAGAAACTAGAATTAGTGCATATAGATGTATGGGGATCAATCCTTGTAACTTCTCTTGGAGGTTCACGCTACTATATCATGACTCCACCAAAAAGATATCGGTTTATTTTTTGAAAAATAAATCGATGTGCTTTCCGTATTTAAAAGATGATTAAAGTTGAAAATCGGACTAGTCCGAAGATCAAAGCCTTGAAGTCGGACAATAAAGGGAAGTATGTTAGCATAGAGTTTAAAGATTATTATTCGGAAAATAGGATTAGAATGATCAAGATGGTTTCCATGACACTAGGACAAAATGATATTACTAAAAGAATGAGCAAAAATTTGAATGAGTGAGTAAGGAGCATGAGATTGCATTCGGATTGATATAGTAAATACAACAGCTTGCCTCATAAATAGAGGACCTTCGAGCTCCATTGGACTTCAAATTACTTAAGGAGGTATGGTCGGGAAAAGAAGTAAATTTTTTAAAGTATTATTTTAGCATTACATTTTCCTCCACTAATAAAATATAATGGCAAATTCATTAAAAAACATTCAAAAGATCAATCAAATTTCAAAGCATGATAAATAGATGTTAAAAGCGGTTCTTTAATCCATTGAGGCCAAAGATACATTCTCATTTCCTAATGAATCTCTCTAAGTCAAAAGTAAGTGAGAAATCCCTCCTTTTGTTAAAAAAAATTAGAAATATTTTATCCTTTCTTTGCCTAGGATAATATAATAGAGCCCATAGTTAAAAGACTAAATGATTGATGTCTTAAAATAATGATAAACAACACATTTTCAAGTCATAATCTCAAATTACATTTCATCATTTCTTCTCTTTGGTTAACCTAAAGGATTTCTAAATCAATCATTGTTTTTTTTTAAAAAAAAAGCGATTAGCGTTTACCAAGTATAGGCAAATTAGCTTTTGAGATGAGAAAATGTCATCTTTCATATATCTCATAAAATTTTTATCCTTTGTCATCCCAAGTTGAGCCTCGATGATTTTCTTTCATACAATCACCCTTCTCACTAGAGAGTAGAATGCAAAGTCTATAAATGATCAATGAAACTCTTAAAAAATTTCTATCAAAAGAATCCCATCAATGATCCTAAAAATAGAAGGGATTAAAAAAACACAAAAAGAAAGGGATAAAAGAAACAAAAAAAAATCTCTAATATAAAAATTACAAGTCAAGATGGAGATCAAAATTTAGATGGACAAATAAAGAGAGTTGAGGCTAGAAAATAAAGTCAACGATGGAAATGACAAAGTCACCACGACAAGCCTATAAAGAAAAATTTTCTCAAGATGACACAATTGCCTAACCGATAGCTAAAGTGACAAAGTTTAGGTGATATTGTCTAAAAAGACTTTTATGGATAACAAAGTGATCTTATGTCATAAGATTCTTAAACACTTTTTGAGCTTTTATGTACCCAAGTTTTTCATGAGCCTAAGCCATAGCCTATATTACTCGCTTTTATAAGCCCTTTTGATAAGAAAAAAAGAAAAAAAATAATCGGTTGGTGTATTGTTCGTCATTCTTTATGACATCTAATCATAAGTTTTCATCAACTAACTTAGAGGAAAAATAAATAGAATCAAGATACTATTGGCCAAGACTATCCCTTAGAACCCTATTTTCAAAATACCTTATGCTCAAGCCTTTCCATTCACCAGATGAAACTTATCATTTGGCCAATAATCTTTAATCATATCAAAAAATTAGTTTTTATACAAGCCTCGTATTACCCAAACACATTTTAATGTTTAGCTTAATAACCCTCTTGGAAGAAAGTGCATCATAGCATTTGAATGTCATGTTTTGGCTCTTGATCAATTAACTTAGACATCTTCACGAATGAAAGTAATTTCATTGAAACATCTTTACTTTTCTCTCAAATGATATGAATTGTATTTAAGAGAATCATTCAAATTCATGGCTTAATTCATGTAAAATCAAATGTCTATTCAGAGATTGTTTCTCAAAAGATGACAAAAATTTCAAGACAAATTTGCAAATTGTGATGCAAGCATCAAAAAACAAAATCCAAGCATAAACGGTGGTTACACTAAGAAAACAACGGATGTTTGATCTCGACTAGTACTTAAGGATATTTGGTGACCCGATCTAAATGATAATCAGTAAAATTCAAAACACTTGGGGATAAGACCAAGGACTTAGGAATTCTAATCAAGTTTAACAAATTGATCAAATTATTACATCATCATGTCAATTAGAGGGAAAAAGTCCCAAATATTAAGGTTTTAAGCATAAATCAAAGCAGACAAAGCCATCAAGTTAGGAGGCAAAGAGTAGTCTTGAGAAAGGATAATGACTCAATAAAATTTTGACTAGGAGTCAAAGCGATCGGGTATGGTCTTGTAGGGGTAAATCATAACATATGAATGGTTATTAACTTTAAAGTTCAAAAAAGTTCTACCTCGAGTTGGTTAGAAAAAGTGAAAAAACTCAAGTTCATAATGAATAGTGATTAATGCCAAGAGGGCAAGGACACTTTAGTGGTACTATAGGATATGATCTAGTACAAAAGTCTAGAATAAAGCACTAAAAAGGGAGTTGAGTGTAGATAAGGTGGGGTAACCTATGTTTCACATAAGTAAGAAACTACCCATTGTAATCAACGTTATTAATATATTTCAAGAACATTAACTCAAATGAAAAGATTGAACCATTATTCAAGTTTAAAATTCAATTTTTTAAATTCAAAAGGGGCTCATGTTTCTCAAATCATCTCGGTTAGGATTGTCTAATAATAGACCATCATCTCTAGTAGGATCATCTAATAATAGATCATCATCTTTAGTTGGATCGCTTAATAATAGACCATCATCTCTAGTAGGTTCATCTAATAATAGATCATCATCTTAGACAAGATCATCCAATAATAGACCATCATCTTTGGTAAAATTGTTTAATATTAGGCCATCATCTTAGACAAGGTCGTCCACTAATAAATCATCATCTCTAAGTAGGGTCGTCCAATAATAGACCATCATCTCAAATAGGGTTATCCAATAATAGGTCATCATCTCATGTAGGATCATCTAATAATAGACCATTATCTTTAATAAGATAATCCAATAATAGACTATTATCTTAGGCAGCGAGCATCGAATAATAAACCATCATCTCTTGCAAGGTAGTCCAATAATAGACCATCATCTCTAACATGACCATCCAATAATAGACCATCATCTCAAGTAGGATTGTCAATAATAAACCATCATCTCATGTAAAGTTGCCCAATAATAGACCATCATCTCTCGACGGGGACATCTAATAATAAACCATTATCTCGAGCAAGATTCCCTAATAATAGACCATCATCTCTAAGCAAGATCATCCAATAATAGACCATCATCTCGGATAAGGTTATCCAATAATAGACTTGTTAGTGTAGGTGGCCAAGATCCAACCATGTTTGGATAGGTTTGAGTTATTGTATCATTGTATATTTATTTTATTAATAATAATAAAAAAAATTTCTATTAATTCTTATCATTTATATTTAATTATTGAATAGAATTAGATAGAAGTTCATTTGATATGCATTTGCATTAATGATTGATCGAAAGATGTGAGATAAATATTAATACTAATAAATGATATCATTAAATACCTAAGTCATAACATTGTCAAGAATGGAAATTAATCATATGTGGTTAGACTTATGAGTACTATGCTCATGCTATATGATATCGATAGGAGATCTTACACCTATTGGTATGATAATATGAAAGCAAACACTTAGGTGATTAATGCTTGTAAACATATCACTCGGACTTGACTCGTCATGAGAATTCATTTGGTTTAGTCTATAAGAATCTCATACGAGATGGATACAACTGGTCCTTAGACTTAAAGTCATCACAATTATCTCATTAGAGGATTTATATACTTTAACACTTGTTTCCATGGACCTAGTAAAGGGTTGCACTTGGGCGATTCGTTGGGTGTACTAGGAATCTAATGTAGGTAGGTCGATGACTAAGCTAAGACATGTCATTCATGATATGCTAAATGAGTTATCATATTACACTTCGATGAATGTCCGCTCAAGAAATCTGTGGCTACAGTAGGACTACTCTAATAGAGTATAGTTGGTTTACTTTAAGAGTTAAGACATTTAGAAATCGAAGAAACCTTATGTGATCATAATCGAACGGACTAAATAACCAAGTTTGAGATCACACTATGATAAATTGCCATGAGGACTAAATTGTATGGTAACCATACTCGCCAAAGTAATTATGGATTAATTGGGTAGTTATTATGCCTTGCTAGAGGCTAATTTTGATTTATGTATCAAGAGATAAAAGAGGAGTCTTTTATTCTTGATACATTACCAACATATCTAAGAGCCCATTGAGTCACACACATAAGTTTAAGTATTCATATAATAAAAGAGAAGCAAAGATGCTAGAAAAAAGATTTCTATTTTGGAAAAAGGTTTTCAAAAATGGAAAGTTTCTTATTTTAGAAATTAGTTTTCTAATTTGAAAGTCAGTTCTAAATTTAAAATTAAATTCCCTAAATAGTTTTATAATTTAGGTTTAAGGGTAATTTGAAAAAAAAAATAATCCTAATGTGGGCTTCCCAAAAATGTCTAACCTAATTTATTTGGAAAGTCCAAAGTAATTAATTGGGCTAAAGAAGTTTGGGCTAATATGTTTAATTAAAAGCCTAAAAGATATTTTAGTGGAGGATAAATATGAACCTTATTGGGTAAGGATGAATGTTCTAAAAGATAAGATAAAAAAACCCATATGCATAATAAGTCCTAATCCTTGGAGAATTAAGATGCAATAACCTAAAGTTCACACGGGACAAGTTGTCGCCCCTTCCTTGTCCTTGGAGGGCAAGAAAGCCTCCCTCCTATAAATAAAAAAAGAGGTATGGAAAAAAGGGTAAAGCAAATAGGGCTACATGGAAAAAGGAAAAAAAATATGGAGAAAATAGTTTTCTCTCTATCGTAGCATACATCACCTCTCCCTCTCTCTTAAGGTTATTACAAAATATTCTTGAATAGATTTATAAATTTTAAAAAAACTAAACAAGTTAAAAAATATGGAGCTAACACTCTACTAATTTTTAATGCTTCTTATGTGAGTGCTTAAACTGCGTGGATTATCGATAAAACTCATATGCTTGGATAACTCTTTTCATGCAAAGGGATAATTCTATGCTATAAGAGATAATTCTTTATTTATATTTTAATTTATGTATATATATGATTGGTTGATTCAATGACATAATCTTTGGAACTTTAGATGAAAGAAAAGTTTTGTTTTATTTCATACCTCTTTAGGATGCATGATCCTTCAAGACCATCATCTATGATAGGATCATCTAATAATAGACTATTATCTCTCGGCAAGGTCATCCAATAATAGACTATTACCGCATGTTTAATTTTTAGGATAGGCTATCTTTGATAACAAGATCATCACATTGCATGTTTAATTTTCGGGGTAGGATGTCTTTGATAACAAGGCCATTGTACTCGCATATTTAATTTTTAGGATAGATTGCTTTTAACAATGAGGCATCGCATAACATGTTTAATTTTCAAGGTAGGCTATCCTTGACAACAACGTCATCGCATTGCATGTTTAATTTTTAAGGTAGGTAGCCCTTGACAACAAAGCCACCATATAACATGTTTAAGTTTTAGAGTAAGCTACTCTTAGCAAAAAGACCATAGCGTTGCATGTTTAATTTTTAGGATAGGCTATCAATGATAATAAGGCTACCGTATTTCATGTTTAAATTTATGGGTAAGGTACCCTTGATAAAAAAAAAGCCATTATATTGTATGTTTAATTTTCGGGATAGGTTACTCTTAACAATAAGGCTATCGCATTATACTTTAATTTTCGGGATCAACTACCCTTGATAATAAGGCCATCACACTATATGTTTAATTTTCGAGGTAGATTGTCCTTGACAATGAGGTCATCACATTGCATTTTAATTTTTAAGGTAGCTAGTGTTTAACAACGGGACCATTGCATTTTAATTCTACGGATCATCACACTCTTGCAGTACGTACTACCCTTAATCAAGTCATTTTTTCCATTTAATTTATTTCTTATTTTTTTGCAAGCTCTAACCAAACTTAATCTAAACTTCACAATTCATCTAACATTTACATCGTAAGTATTATAAAGAGGGGCAACTTATCATAACTCAAAATGTTTCCTATTTTTATTATTTATTATTATTGGAATCTATAAAAAAATGAAATCAAATAAAAAAAACCAAAAAAAACATAATAATTAAAATACCAAAAAATATAGAAATACAATATGAGAGTTATAATTAAATCAAACAAAATTGAAAGTAAGGCAATTGAGGATACAATTGAATCAATTCAAAACTTCAAAACTATAATTACATGATCCTAAGACTAAATGAAAACTTAAAAAGTATAGGGACTAAAATTTTATGTCTAAGGGGTAAATTTGAGATAAAATTCAAGCATATAAGGATCTGAAATTGAACGAAGGAATGAACAATAGGAAAAATTTAAAAGCTTCCCGATTGACCTATTGTCCAAACTTTCCGAGCAATTTTTTAGCATTCCAAGTTCATTCTTCCCTCCACTTCGTACTATTCCTTATCCTCTACCAAAAGAGACTAACCCAATCAATGCAAAAATTCTTGATGGCATTTGTATTAGCCAAGAATCATGTTGCATAATGCCCGCACCATAACAAACATACAACCTTGCACCCAACCCCGGATCTATCTCAACACACTCCTTGCACCATACTTACCCTAGACCTACAACTCACATTGCATTTTAATTTCTCTCGCCTCTACTCATAAATAGCGAAGAGTTGTAAGAGCTTAAGCTTTGATTTCTAGTGGGGAGGATTAGGATCGGTTCCGGTATAGGATATATCTTTTTGGGTATAAATAAAGGGTGCATTTTTGGGTTTTAAGGGGGGATTGAAAAGCAAAATATTTTAGGAGGCAATTGAGGCAATTTAGAGAATTAGGAGAGCGTATAACAATTAGTTTATAACATAATTGAAAAGAAAATAGTGAAAAAAAGGAATTAAGGGAGAAATTGAATAAAAAATAAGCAACAAAGGAGTGAGAGCTTTACCAAACAATCTAAAGAAGGTGGAACCGAATTAGCTATATACCTAGACAACTTTTATAGTTCCACATCCAGAACAACCTCATTGTCGAATTAGACATCCTTTGCCTCCGCCCCATCTACTCGAGCTCTAAGTAAGAACTCCTTTAAACTCCCATCTTCCATTAATACTAATGTAATTCTAGGACTTTGAAGGATTACTCGCCATTCCATAGTAGCATTTTCCTTCTATTTCAATTTCACCCATCCTATAGAAATCCCTATCAATCACGATTTCACATATACCTATAGTAGATTTAATGAATAAAAGATGGTTCTTTGGCAAATCATGGGGTTTAGGGATTTATTGATCTAAATAGATTTAAATGAAATAGGAGTTAGGGTTTTTTGGTAGTTTTTCAAAAAAAATGTAAGGAAAGAAAATCTAGATGACTTTGTAAGATCCTTTTTTTTTTTGTGAAATAAGGGAAGAGATTAATCAATCGTAGTGAGGAAGATAAGAGGTATTACTTTGTTCCATATACGGGTTTAAAGAGAAAAAAGGTCTAGAGGTCGTTTGTTTGATTTGAGATTCTTGGTTTAGGGTTAAGGCTAGATTGAAGAAGGACATAAAGCTTAAGGTTCCGGTCGAAGGAAAAGGAGATGAGGTTTCAACAAGAACGGAGGTCGAGGGTTTCTAGTTGGAGCAAGGGAGATCCATCGATTTTAGATTTAGGAGAAGGGTAAAGAGTCCAGGGTTATATCTTGAAAGGTCAAAGGGTTTTATAGTTGATGCTTTGGGTTTCAAAGAAGAATTGGCTTAGAAGGCAAAATCATTTCGATCTTAAAAGAAGATGAAGATGATGAGAGAAATGAAGAAAAAGAGACTAGAGTAGAGAAGAGAGAGAGAGAGAGAGAGAGAGAGTTAAGAAATGGGATTTGATCGAAATGAATTTAGGAAAGAAATGGAAGTGTGTTAATGGATTGGGTCTAAGCCAAAGAAAGAAAAAAAAGGGTGAGTTGGGCTAAGCCTAACCCACCCGAATCGGAGGCTAGGTCTGGGCTATAAAAAAAAAAAAAGAGAGAGAGAAAGAGGATGGCCTCGGCCCAATGGGTCGAGGGCCTATCGACCCTAAAAAATGCCTAATATTTTAATTTTTTTTATCGATAAATTGACATTAAATTCCTTTTTACTTATCTATCTTTATTACTTGTTTAGTTTTAGATTTAATGCTTTCTTTTTCAGATTTTCCTTGAATTTTATTTAATTAATTTCAATTTAGAATTTATTCTAATAATTAGGTTAGGTAATTAATAAGTGAAAAAATTGTCAAGTCTTCTAATTTTTAGGGCTACCGAAGATTCCCCATCAATAAATAAACAAATAAAATAAAATAAAATAAGAAAAAAAGGAATGTTAAGAAAATAAAAATAAAAAATGCTCAAAACAAGAAAAAGAGACAAAATGTTTAAGTAAGAAAAAAAAAAGAAAATTCCAAGAAAATTAATAAAGTCTCCTATATGATAAGGGTTATTGTTGGCAAAAACAATTACTTTAGTAATTAGGTAGTTCTTTGATATACTTGTTTCGTTGAGACTTAAAATGGATTCGATGTTTGAACCGATGTGTCTCCCGACGAAGGACTCTAACGATTAGTTCAATATGATGCCACAAATAAAACTAAAACACTTAATTTAGCCTTGAAAAAAACTTTAAGTTTAAATCGAAAATAATTTGGTACAAATCAAACACCTTAGAAGATAAATATTAAGATTAAGCTAGATGTGATACCTTTCTTCGAAAAGGATGCTTTTGGATATCGATATCTTTTCAAAAACATAACCAACTCCTTACCTTAGAATCTTTAGACCGATGCTACTTTTAGATTCCTAGTTCCTTCAATACCAAGTGGCGACTCCAAAAAACTAATAATAATTCACATTTTTAAAAATCATAATAATTCATAAAAGATACCTAAAATCTTAAATTTTTATAAGTCCCATCCGACTTTGGATAACGACAATTTGCTTATCAATTTTTGGATGATCAGAATAAAAAGATCATAAGGCATAAGGATGTAACTTTTAATGAGAATATATTTTATAAGGACAAGCTTGGGATAAATTCTAAAAGTATAGAGAATTATTTAGAAACAAGTGAGAAAGCTTAATTGGAAGAGATCTTGGAGAATGATATATTTGGGATTAAGAATTCCTATGAAAGAGATTGATAAGCCCATAAGTGAACCGGAACCAATAGCTCTTACTCCTCGGTTAAAAAGATCAAATAGAGTGTCCAAATCCACTTAAAGGTATTCACTTTTTTAAAACTATTTACTTCTTATTGATACTCGGGGAATTAGAATTCTTTAGTGAAGCAATACAATGAAAGATTCTATCAAGTAGGAGTTAGTCATGGAAGAAAAGATGAGGTCTCTTGAGAAAAGTCAAACGTGGACCTTAACTTAGCTACAACAAAAAGGCTATACACAATAAGTGGGTGTATAGGTTTAAAGAAGAGCATGATGTTGGTAAAAGATACAAAACAAGGTTGGTTATAAAGGGCTTTCAACGGAAAGAAAGAATTGACTATAACGAGATTTTCTCTCTTGTAGTCAAAATGACTATTATTAGGCTAGTGCTGAGCATTGTTGCTGTAAAAAATTTACATTTAGAGTACTTAGATGTTAAAACTACTTTCTTACATGGTGACCTTGAGGAAGACATTTATATGGTGCAACCGAAGGCTTTGAAGTTCCAAATAAGAAAACAATTATGTGTAAGTTGTAAAAAAATCTATATGGTTTGAAACACGATCTCACATAATGGTACAAGAAGCTTGATGAGTTCTTGTGTGATAACAATTTTAAGAGATATAAGATGGAACACTACTCGTTATACTAAGAGGATTAATTACTCGTTATCTTATTTTCCTCTTTACTCTTGTATGTTGATGATATGATTGTTATAGGATCTAACTTGAAGAGATCAATAAGATCAAGTAATATTTAGTTGAATAATTTTAAATGAAGGACTTAAGAACCGTGAAACAAATACTTGGGATGAGAATCAGTAGAGATAAATCTAAAGGTATATTGAAGTTGTCTCAAGAAAATATATGTAGAAATTACTAAGTAGATTCAACCTTTAGGATGGGAAGTTAGAAGCACTCCTTTAGGAAGCCATCTCAAGCTTTCAAAGGAGGAGTCACCAAAGATAGTCGAAGAGTAAAAGAAAGTGTCTACGGTCCCTTATGCATCAATAGTTGGAAGTCTAATATATGTTATGGTTTGCACAAGACTCGATATAGCTCATGCAATGGGATTTGTTAGTAGGGACATGACAAATATAGGAAAGAAGCATTGTTTTTTGTTATTTGAAAGGTACTTCAAGTATGTTTATTCATTTTAAGAAGATAATACTATTCTATAAGGATTTTTTGATGTAGATTTAGGTGGTGATCTAGATAATAGAAAAAGTACAATAGGTTATATTTTTATTTTGGGTGGTATTACTATGAGTTGGGTGCCTCGACTTCAAATATGTGTTGCTCTTTCCACTACTCGAAACTAAGTATATGGTTATTTCGAAGTTCGGTAAAAAAATGGTTTAGGAAGAACTTCCTAAAGGCAATGGGTAAGGCATATGATGATAGTGAACTCTTTAGTGATAATTAGAGCGCAATTCACCTTGCCTAGAATCCATTCTTTCACGCAAAAACAAAGCATATACAATTGAAGTATCACTATATCTAGGAATTACTTGGATGATAGGGTGATATGCTTAAACAAGATTCTAGGATTGGAGAATCCAGTCGATATGTTGACCAAAGCGATTATAAATTAAGGCTTTACATTCCCTTTATTGGCCTTCATGATAAGTGATAGAAGGTAATGCATTATGAGGACTTGAAGTTGGTTGAGAAAACGGATAGTTACAAGAAGTTTTAGTGTTATTTAGAGATCGGTGTCCAAATGAGAGATTGTTAAGTTATAGAGACTAATGTGGATGGAGGTTCACAATATAGGATGTTACACACACGATAGTCTCACTAGTTGGCTAGTGAGCAAAGGTCAAGGGACCAGCACCCATTGCGGTTAGCTTTAATGTTGTTTGATTATACTTGTCTTTCTATTTCTATTTCTAGCAAAGGTCAAAGAAGTTAATGATTTTGAGGTTTACAAGAAAAATGGCAATTAAATGGAGTAAACCCAAGCAAGACACAAACAAGTCCAAACATATGAAGGATAAATTAAAATAACATATAAAATCAAATTAAAGAAAAAGGATATACGATCATATTTCTTGTAAGGGAAAAAAGCTATTGGTCATGTGAAACAAAGAAGGAAACTATATGCAAGTTAAGAATAAAAAAAGACATGGGTGAAGGGACAAGCACAACTTATGCTGAAAAATTGACACGTTCGTGTTTGTGTGTAGCATAAGAAGGCACACGAACAAAATGGGTAGGCATGGCTTGAAGAATAAATCGACACAATCATGTATGTGTTTAGTATAAGAAGACATATGAGTAGAAAGAATAAGCATGGCTTGTGTTGAGAAATTGACACATCCGTGTTTGTGCTTAGCGTAAGAAGACACACGGAAAGAAAGAATAAGCATGGTTTGAAGAGTAAATTTGACATGCTCATATGTCACCATAAGGTTGCCATTCAAGAGAGAAGGAAGAGGCACACTAGTAGAAGCTAAAGACACGGGTTAAAGAGAAAAAATGACATGATCGTGTGAAACAATAAGCAAAACATCCGAGATGACTATGTATGATAAAATCCTACTTCATTCTTATAAGGTAAGGCCATAAATAGAGAAATTAGAGTACACACTAGTTGATTGATCTATGGAATTCAAAGTAAAGACATGGATTAAAAATAAACCTATGCTCTATAGTTACCCTAAACTCTAAAACCTATGCTCTAATACCAATACTTTTCAAGACTTTGAGAGTTAGCCATGACTAGTAGAGAATCGAGGGACCCATAAGGCCCACCTCAACTCAAGCAAGCCTTGGATATCTAAACTATAATCCTTAAATCCTTTAGCACATCATCATTTCTAGATTTATAATATCATAACTTAATAAACATCACTTTATAACTTCAACACAATGACAATTCCATAATCAAATCCTAATATACCTCCCATAAGATATAATTATAAAGCTTCTAGTGGATGCAACAAAATTAAACATAAGTTCTAAAAGATTATAAGTAAGTGAGTTGCACAATCAATGTGTCGACTTTAAGACAAGCAACTATGTGGAAGCTAAAAGGGCACTCTCACAAACCCTACAAAACTAAACTAATGGAGGGTGAGCAAATCAATAGCTCATTAAGTAGATACTATATAACATATCTAAGAAAAGGAAATAGACTAAGGATGATAACTTAAATTTTAACTCAATATGCATTGTTATTTCTCCAAACCAAATGTATATCATAAATAACAAATCATATATCTAGGTTTGTATTACACTTAGGGTGAAAAACATAACGTATCATTGGATGCAAACACCCAAAGGTCACGACTCCCGTGATAAGGTTTTCATATGTTAACCAACAGATGGGCTAGCATTATATCTCTCCCGTTAGCTGGAGCTTAATGTATCATTGAGCTCAAAGGCTACCCCTCCATAGTTAGGTACCCCAAGGTAACCAAATCACATAAAAAACCATATAAACTTGTATATATTCCAAAATATCCTAATCCAATATATCAAATACAATCCATGCTCAAAATCAAATTTGATAGTGCAATCCAATATCCAATAACTTTAACAAAAAATTATACGAATAATCAAAATAACTCTCTAAAGTAAATTGGTATTCAAATCCATAATTGCATATCAAACCATAAACAAAATAATTGTCCAAACATATATTCAATTCATTTTTCAAAATCATATCATACCATTTTTTATATGAAATCATTTTAAATGCACAAACGGTCTATTCCCATCTAAGTTTTAATGGATGTGCTTAAATTATAGACAAATCGATAATGCATGACATATATGTTGAAGGAATTCAAAAGCGAGACTATGCTATATAATATCCACTCACAACAATCGAATGATCAAACATAATCAAGTTCATTGAGACGGAGTTGCCTACTTCAAATATATTAGTAATACAAATGATGGAATAATCATCAATATCACATATTGAAGAATAATTCAAAAAAAATTAAATTATTCTAGAAATTGGGATACAAGATAATTTATAAGAATGAAATTTGAGGAGAAGACTCAAATTGAAAATTCTAACTAAATGCTTACTCTCTCAACTGATTCTACAAGATTGCCTAACTAATTCTAAGTTCAATTTATAATATTTCTCCAACAATCTAATTATCCATCATCAATTTCCAATTCAATCAACTTTCACATATACTATCTTTTCTCAAACTCAATTTAAATCTTTAAATAATCAATTTTAAGTTAAGTAATCAATTTAATTCTAATTCACTCAATACTCATTTCTTTCATCTTTAAATGTATTTATATAACTTAATTCTCCATTTTCCTTAAATTTTTTTCAATCAAGAACCCAATTTTTGAAATTTACTATTGATCTTCTTCAATCTCTCAAATTACTCTAATTTACTCAATTCAACTTCACAAACCACTTACCTAAAACAATTAAATATCATTTAATCACTTAGAATCACTTAATCAATTTTTTTCCCAAATGGGTCTCAAAACCCTAACATTAATCTATCTCAATTCTTCATTCTAACAATAAACCTAATACAATTCAACTTCAATATTATCAATAATTACATATAACATCATAATTTAAAGATCTAATGATGAAATTTCTTAACTTTAATAATTTAGATCTTCAACTTCAATTTCAATCCTAACTATCTAAGCTTTTGAAGCTTTAATCTAGTTAAACTTAATCAGCTGGTTCATAGCTTTTCTAAGCAAATTTAAAAAGTATTTAAGTTAGGATTTGAAAGTGGGATTAGGGAGGAAATTAGAAAGAGCTATGTAAGAAGGAGAGGGGGAGAAAAAGAAAAGTATAAGGGATAATAATGTAATTCTAAGACCTTGAAGGATCATTGGCATTCTATAATAGCCTTTTCCTTCTATTTCAATTTTCTCCACCTTATAAAAATCCTAATCAATCATAATTACACACACACCTATGATCAATTTAATGGATAAAAGAATGTTCTTTGGCAAATCATGGGGTTTAGGAATTTATAGATTTATGTAGATTTAAATGAAACATGACTTAGGGCTTTCCGGTAGTTTTTTAAAAAAAGAAGTGAAAGGAAAGAAAATCTAGAGGATTCAGTAAGATCCCCTTTCTACAAAATAAGGAAAGAGATTGATTGATCTCGAGTGAGGAGGAAAAGATGTATAACCTTGGTTCCATATGTGGGTTTAAAAAGAAAAAGGTTTTAGAGGTCGTCTGCTCGATTTGGGATTCTTAGTTTAGGGTTAAGGCTGGATGGAAAAAGGACATAAAGCTTAAGGTTTTGGTTAGAAGGAAAGTAGATGAGGTTTTGATAAGAATGGGGGCTAGGGGTTTCTAGTTGGCACAAGAGAGATCCATCAATTTCAAATTTGGAAGAAGGGTAAAGCGTCTAGGGTTATAACTTGAAAGGTCAAAGGGTTTTCTAGGTGATGCTTTTCAAAGAAGAATTTGCTTAGAGGGGAGATTGTTTTGATCTTACTAGAAATTCTTAGTTTTGAAGGAGAAAGGACATGAAGAAGATGAGAGAAATGAAGAACAAGAGATTGGGGTTGAGAAGAAGGAGAAACGAGAGACAGAGAGAGTTAAGAAATTGGATTTAATCAAAATGAATTTAAGAAAGAAATGAAAGTGTGTTGTTAGATTCAGTCTAAGCTAGAGAAAGAAAAAAGGTGAGTTAGGCCAAGACTAACCTATTTGAATTAAAGGAAAGGTTTGGTCAGGCTGCAAAAAAAAAAAAAAAAAAGAGGATGGTCTAGCCTAATGGGTTGAGAGCACACCGACCCCAAAAAAAGCTCAAAGCTTTAATTTCGTTTTTTAGATAAATTGACACTAAATGCCTTTTTATTTGTGTATCTTTATTTTTGGTTTAATTTTAGATTTAATTCTTTCTTCTTCTTTTTTGGATTTTTCTTGAATTTTATTTAGTTAATTTCATTTTAGAATTATTCCAATAATTAGGTTAGGGATTAATAGGTAGATAAATTATCGAATCTACTAATTTTTAGGGACTAATAAAGATGCCTTACAAAAAATAAATTAAAAAATGAACAAAAAAAGGAATATTAAGAAAATGAAAATAAAAAATGCTAAAAAAAGTGGGAAAATAGAAGAAAAAAGGGAGAAAATCTTTAAGGAAAAAAGGAGAAAATACTAAGAAAAAATAACAAAGTCTCCTATATGATAAGGATTATTGTTAGCTAAAAAATTACTTTAGTAATTCGGTAGTTCTTCGACATACCGGTTATGTCAAAACTTAAAGTGGATCCGATGTTTGAACTAACGTATCTTTCGATGAAGAGGTCCAATGATTGTTTTAATACGATGCCATAAATAAAACTAAAAAACTTAATTTGGCCTAGAAAAACTTAGAGTTTAAATTGAAAATAATTTGACACAAATAAAAAACCTTAGTATATAAATATTAAGACTAATCTAGACGTGGTACCTTTCTTCGAAAAAGACACTTTTTGGTGATCGATATCTTTCCAAAAGTGTAACCAACTCTTACCTTAAAATCTTTGGATCGATGCTACTTTTAGGTTCCAAGTTCTTTTAATACTAGATGGTGACTCCCTCAAACCAACAATAACTCACATCCTCAAAAATAATAAATAATTCATAAAGATACCTAAAATATTAATTTTTCAAAGTCCCGTCTAAGGTCCGATAGCAATAATTTTGGTTATCAATTTTTGGATAATCGAATAGAAAGATCATAAACCATAAGGATGTAACCTTTAATAAGAATATGATATATAAAGATAGGCTTGGGACAAATTCCAACACCGTAGAGAACTAGTCAAAAACAAGTGAGAAAGCTACATTGGAAGAGATCTTGGAGAAAGATATATATGAGATTGAGAATTCTAATGAAAAAGATGGGGAAGCTGAAACTATACTGGAACCAGTAACTCCTACTCCTTGGCTAAGAAGATCTAATAGAGTGTCTAAATCCACTCAAAGATATTCACCTTCATTGAACTATTTGCTTCTTATTGATGCTAGAGAATCAAAATTCTATAGTGAATCAATACAAGTGAAAGATTTTATCAAATAGGAGTTAGTCGTAAAAATATAGATGAGGTCTCTTAATAAGAATAAGACATGGACCTTAATCGAGCTACTAGAAGGGAAAAAAGCTATACATAATAAGTAGGTGTACATGGTTAAAAAAAAGCATGATGGTAGTAAAAGATACAAGGCAAGGCTAGTTATAAATGGCTTTCAATAGAAAGAAAGAATTGATTTCATCAAGATTTTCTCTCATGTAGTCATGATGACTACTATTAGGCTAATACCGAGTATTGTTACTCGTAAAAAATTTACATTTAGAGTATTTAGATGTTAAAATTGCTTTCCTACATGGTGACCCTAAAGAACACATCTATATGATGCAAACGAAGGCTTTGAAGTTCTAAATAAGGAAAAACGTATGTGCAAGTTGTAGAAAAGTCCACGTGATTTGAAGTAAACTCCCAAGTAATGGTATAAGAAGTTTGATGAGTTCATGTGTGATGATGATTTCAAAAGTTGCGAGTGGATCACTATTATTATATTAAGAGGTTTGATAATTATTATCTTATTTTTCTCTTGTATGTTAATGATATACTTGTTATAGGATCTAACTTGAAAGAGGTCAATAAGCTCAAGCAATAGTTAGTTGAACAATTTTAGATGAAAGACCTAGGACTTGTGAAACAAATACTTTGGATGAAAATCAGTAAAGATAGATCGAAGGCATATTAAAGTTGTCTCAAGAAAAATATATGTAAAAAGTACCGAGTAGATTCAATCTTTAGGGTGCAAAAATTAGAAGCACTCCTTTAGGAAGCCATGTCAAGCTTTCAAAGGAGGTGTCACAAAAGATAACCGAAGAGCAAAATAAAATGTCTATAGTTATGCATCGACAGTTGAAAGGCTATTGTATGTTATGGTTTGCACAAGATTTGATATGACTCATGCAATGGGAGTAGTTAGTAGGTACTTGACAAATCTAAGAGAGAAGCATTAGGAAGAAGTAAAGTGGATTATTTATTATCCGAAAGGTACTTTCGATATGGCACTTTGTTTTAAGAAGAATAATATTATTCTATAAGGATTTGTTGATGCAGATTTAAGTGGTGATCTATATAATAGAAAGAGTACAATAGGTTATGTTTTCATTTGGGGTGGTGCTACTTTGAGTTAGGTGTCTTAACTTTAGAAGTGTGTTGCTTTTTCGACCACTAAAGTTAAGTGTATGGTTATTTCATAAGCTAGTAAAGAAATGATTTAGTTAAAGCACATCCTAAAGAAAAAAGGTAAGACACGAGATGATAGTGAACTCTTTAATGACAGCTTATAGTGCAATTCACCTTACCTAGAATCCATTCTCTAATGCAAGAACCAAGAATATACAATTTAATTAGTCTCATTATATCCAGGAATTGTTGGATGATAGGGTGATATGTTTGAACAAGATTTTAGGATTGCGAGAATCCAACTAATATATTTACTCAAATTGTTACCATTGATAAGTTGAGGCTTTACATTACCTTAATTGGCCTTTATGATTAGTGATGAGGAGGCACCGCATTATGAGAACTTGAATTTGGTTGAGAAAACGAGATAGTTACAGAAGTTTTGGTGTTGTTTGGGGATCGGTGTTCGAGTGGGAGATTATTAAGTTATAGAGACTAATACGGATGGAGGTTCATAGTATAGGACGCTACGCTCATGGTAGTCTCGCTACCCGGTTAGCGAGCGGGGGTCGAGGGACCGGAACCCCTTGTTGTTAGCCTTTGTGTTGTGCGATTGTGCTTGTCTTTCTATTTTATTTCATTTTCTAGCAAAGTTCATTTTCTAACCATTTATTAAACAATAATTAGATCCGATATCGTATTTGCTTTCAGTATTGCAAGTCAATTTATGAATGTTTCAAGAACAAGCCATATGCAAGCACTCAATAAAATATGGAAGTACTTAAAGTCATCTCTAGGAAAAGGTATTTGTATGAAAAAAAATTGATAACACACTTGTAAAAAGATATACTAATTGAGGGCGGAATAGGTAGATTATTAGTTGTTGTTTTACATGGAAGTAACTATTTGATTTGTTATAATATAGAAGTTTATATTATTAACTATTGATTTGTTGTAGTTAAGAATTTTTTCTTAAAATATAGTTTATATATGATGTATATATACGTACTCGGGTTTGACTTAATATTTAATTATGAGATAAAGAACCAAAAACACCGAGCTCCCTATTCATCTTACTTCACCAAGTAAAATTATTTTTGTCATTGTGTGAGATTTTTTTATTCTTTGATTGGAAATATATTTTAAATTGACTTTGAATAATCCTAATGATCGAGTCCTTATTAATTGTTATGAAACACCATCAAGAAAATGAAATTTCTCTTCTAAGCACTCGTAATGCATGAAATTGCATTATTTTTGGACTCGAAGAAATCAAAAAATACAATTAGCTTAATCAAAACTTGGAATCTTCTCTCTATCTCTAATAGTCATTATGCACCAAAGATAGAAAATCGAGGAAGCAATAATATTATAATGATAAGCTAAAAAATATTAAATATCAAGAGAATAAAAATTTTTAAATTACTAAGAGTTTGCAAATAATTATTATTCATACAATCAAATGTAGAATTAAAACACATTTTCTTTTACATAAGAAAAGGAACTTAAGAAAGAGTTAATCCAATAATGGCCATCGTTGTTGTTCTTCGGAAGATGTATGGTTTGTGTGATTAAGGAATAGAAAAATTAGAATGCATTATTTAGAATTTTTATTTGATTATCAACTATTTTCTATAATGGGTTTTGTTTTAGTTATGTTTTTTTATGATTAGTTGAGTGATAATAACGATGATGAATTAATTAGACAAGTTGAATTATAAGGATAGTGACATCCGTCAATAAAATGCCTTAAGAGATAAATGTTAAGACTAAGTTGATTACTATTAGGCTAGTTCTAAGTATTGTTGCTAGAGAAAATTTGCATTTACAGGAGTTAGATGTCAAAAATGTTTTCCTACATGGTGACCATAAGGAAGACATATATATGGTGTAATTAGAAGGCTTTGAACTTCCAAATAAGGAAAAACTTGTGTGCAAGTTGCGAGAAAAGTCTATATGGTTTGAAGCAAGCTCTCGGGTTTGATGACTATTATCTTATTTTGCTCTTGTAAGTTGATGATATGCTTATTATAGGATCTTAGTTAAAAGAGATCAATAAGCTCAAGTAATAGTTAGCTAAATAATTTTAGATAAAGAACTTGGGGCTTGTGAAACAAAGACTTGAGATGCGAATTAGTAGAGATAAATCACAAGGCATATTAAAGTTGTCTCAAGAAAAATACATGCATAAAGTATTGAGCGATTCAACCTCGAGAATGGGAAGATTAGAAGCACTCCTATAAAAAGCCATCTCGGGCTTTCAAAGTAAGAGTCATCAAAGATAGTTGAAGGGCAAAAGAGAATGTCTACATTCCCCGATGGATGGACGAGTTGGAAGCCTAATGTATGCTATAGTTTGCATAAGACTTGATATAGCTCATGCGAGTGGGAGTTGTTACTAGGTATATGAAAAATCTAGGAAAGAAGCATTGGGAAGAAGTAAAGTTGATTTTTTGTTATTTGAAAGGTATTTCGGGTATGTCATATTGTTTTAAGAAGGATAATACTACTCTACAAGGATTTGTTGATGCAGATTTAGGTGGTGATCTGGATAATAGAAAGAGTATAACATGTTATGTTTTCATTTTAGGTGGTATTACTATGAGTTATGTGTCTTAACTTTAGAAGTGTGTTACTCTTTTTACTACTAAAATTGAGTATATGGTTATTTTAGAAGTTGGTGAAGAAATGGTTTAGTTGAAGAACTTCCTAAAGGAAATAGGTAAGGCACATGATGACAATGAACTCTTTAGTGACGGTGAGAGTGCAATTCACCTTGTCTAGAATCTATTTTTTCATAGGAGAACAAAGCATATACAATTGAAGTATCACTATATCCGAGAATTGTTGGATGATAGGATGATTTGTTTGAACAATATTCTAAGATTGGAGAATCCAGTCGATATGTTGACCAAAACAATTACCATTGATAAGTTAAGGTTTTGCATTGCCTCGGGTTGCC
Organism: Dovyalis caffra; assembly: GCA_963924115.1. Taxonomy (NCBI): domain Eukaryota; kingdom Viridiplantae; phylum Streptophyta; class Magnoliopsida; order Malpighiales; family Salicaceae; genus Dovyalis; species Dovyalis caffra. Next base: position 1,248,535 of record CAWUPB010001178.1, on the reverse strand, counting down.
TTTATGATTAGTGATAAGAAGCCACTATATTAGAAGGATATGAAGTTGGTTGAGAAAATGAATAGTTATAAGATGTTTTGGTGCTATTTAGAGACCAATCTCCAAATAAGAGATTGTTGAGTTATAAAGACTAATGTGGATGGTCTGTTTGTAGTATAGGACACAACATTCATGGTCGTCTCACTAGCTGGTCGGTAAGAAGGGGTCAAGGGCCAACATTCCTTACAATTAGACTTTGTGTTGTATGATTGTGCTTGTCTTCCTACTTTATTTTCTTATGGTGTTCGTTTTCTAACAATTTATTTTATAATAATTAGATTTGATATTACGTTTGCTTTCGGTATTATAAGTCGATTTATGAATGTTTCACGAACAAGCCCCATGTAAGCACTTAATAAAATATTAGTACTAAAAGTTATCTCTTAGCAAAGGTATTTGTATAAAAAAAAAATTGATAACACACTTGCAAAAAGATATACTAATTCAGGGGTAGAAGAGGTAAATTATTAGTTATTGCTTTCCATGGAAGTAATTATTTGATTTGTTACAAGTATAGAAGTTTATGTTATTAGCTATTGATTTGTTGTAATTAAGAATTTTTTCATAAAATATAGTTTATATATAATACATATATACGTACTCAAGTTTGACTTAATATTTAATGATGAGATAAGGAACCAAAAACATCGAGCTCCCTAATCATCTTGCTTCACCAAGTAAAATTATTTTCGTCATTTGTGAGATTTTTTATTTTTTGATTGCAAGATATATTTTAAATTGACTTTGAATAATCCTAATGATTGAGTCCTTGTTAATTGTTATGAAACACCATCAAGCAAATGAAATAATTATTGTTCATACAATCAAACATAGAATTAGAGCACATTTTCTTTTACATATGAAAAGGAACTTAAGTAGAGTTAATCTAGTAATGGCCCATGTTCTTGTTCTTTCGGTGGAAGATGTGTGGTTTGTGTGATTAAGGAAATGAAAAATTAGAATTAATTATTTAAAATTTTTATTTGATTACGAATTATTTTCTATAATGGGTTTCGTTGAGAAATTTTATAATACACAAAGAGTAACTAGTGAACATATATAGTAGCTACTCTATGAGCCCAATTTTCAAGAGAGAGATAGACACATAAGAAAAATCACATTCGGACCCACCAAAAGTGATCGAAGTCTTTCACGTTTGCTCAAATTTTTTTATTTTCTCTTTCATATTTCTCTTTTCTCTTTGTATCTATATCTCTTTATGGAGTAACTACTGTATATGTCCATAAGTTATTCCTTGAGTATTAAAAATTTGTTTTATTTTAGTTATGTTTTTTTATGATAAGTTTAGTGATAATAATGATGATGAGTTAATTAGAAAGTTGAATTATATGGATAGTGACATTTGTCCAAGTAAACATAGAAATTCAATAAAGGGGAAAGGGTCAATAATGCAATATGATTGTGAAAAATAAAAATATATATATATATATATATATAAAAGAGAAAAAAATAAAACCTCACATTATATAAATAGTCAAATAAGAGTAGATAATTGCTAAAATCTTTCCAAAGATAGTAATAAATTCAACTATATTCTCTCCCAAAACGCACAAAAAATGTTTTTTTACTTTCTCAAATCAAGATGGATCGTAGAGTGTGATTTTGAGATCCAACCAAAATTTGAAAATATGGTTGTGGTAAAGTAGCATTGATCACATTATCACACAAAGTCTAAAAAAACAATAATAACTTGAAAATAAAAAATAATTAATAATTCGTTTTAGTATATACAAGGTATGCTCTAAATTTTTTTCTGAAAATTTTTTTCCCCTTCTCCTGCAGTGTTGAACCACTTATTCTACACAAAAAATTAATTAGACAAGTTGAATTATAGGGATAGTGACATGTGTCCAAGTAAACATAGAAATTCAATAAAGAGGAAAAGATCAATAATGTAATATGATTGTTAAAAAATAAAATAAAATAAAATAAAATATATAAAAGAGAAAAAAATAAAACCTCACATTATATAAATAGTCAACTAAGAGTAGATAATTGCTAAAAATTTTCCAAAGATAGTAATAAATTCAACTACATTCTCTCCCAAAACGCACAAAAAATGTTTTTTTACTTTCTCAAATCTAGATGGATCGTAGAGTGTGATTTTGAAATCCAACCAAATTTTGAAAATATGGTTGTGGTAAAGTAGCATTAATCACATTATCACACAAAGTCTAAAAAAAAAAAAAAACTTGAAAATAAAAAATAATTAATAATTCATTTTAGTATATACAAGGTATGCTCTAAATTTTTTTCTGAAATTTTTTTTCCCCTTCTCCTACAGTGCTGCACCACTTATTCTACACAAAAAATTAATTAGACAAGTTGAATTATAGGGATAGTGACATGTGTCCAGTAAACATAGAAATTCAATAAAGGGGAAAGGGTCAATAATGCAATATGATTGTTAAAAAATAAATAATAAATAAATAAAATATATAAAAGAGAAAAAAAATAAAACCTCACATTATATAAATAGTCAAATAAGAGTAGATAATTGCTAAAATCTTTCCAAAGATAGTAATAAATTCAACTACACTCTCTCCCAAAACGCACAAAAAATGTTTTTTTACTTTCTCAAATCAAGATGGATCGTAGAGTGTGATTTTGAGATCCAACCAAATTTTGAAAATATGGTTATGGTAAAGTAGCATTAATCACATTATCACACAAAATCTGAAAAAACAATAATAACTTGAAAATAAAAAATAATTAATAATTCGTTTTAGTATATACAAGGTATGCTCTAAATTTTTTTCTGAAAATTTTTTTCCCCTTCTCCTGCAGTGATGCACCAATTATTCTACACAAAAAATTAATTAGACAAGTTGAATTATAAGGATAGTGACATGTGTCCAGTAAACATAGAAATTCAATAAAGGGGAAAAGGGTCAATAATGCAATATGATTGTTAAAAAAATAAAATAAAATATGTAAAAGAAAATAAAATAAAACCTCAAATTATATAATAGCCTATATTTTTAGGTGGTATAACGATGAATAATCGATAACATATTAAAGGTAACCTTAATTTATAATCGTTATAGGTTTTTTTATTCTTTAATTAATGTTGTGTTTTTTTTTCGGTTAATTTTCATTTCTGTTTCTTAAACTTATATTTTCAATTTATTTTATTTTGAAAAATTAATTTATTAGTCTTATTCATATTTTACTATTTTATTTTTTATTCTTGAGCTAAGTATTGTTGCTACAAAAAATTTACATTTAGAGTAGTTAGATGTTAAAATTGCTATTCCTACATGGTAACCTTGAGAAAGACATCTATATGGTGCAACCGAAGGCTTCCGTGTTCTAAATAAGAAAAAACTTATGTGCAAGTTACAAAAAAAGTCTATATGGTTTAAAGCAAACTCCGAGATAATGGTACAAGAAGTTTGATGAGTTCATGTGTGACAATGATTTCAAGAGAGAGGAGATGGAACACTACTATTATATTAAGAGGTTTAATAACCGTTATCTTATTTTGCTTTTTTATGTTTATGATATGCTTATTATAGGATCTAACTTGAAAGAGATTAATAAGCTTAAGCAATAATTAGTTGAGTGAGCTTTAGATGATGAACTTGGGACCTATTAAACAAATACTTGGGATCCAAATCAAGTAGAGATAAATATGAAGGATATTGAAGTTGTCTCAAGAAAAATACATGCTAAAAGTACTAAGCGCATTTAACCTCGAGGATGGAAAGATTAGAAGCACTCATTTAGGAAGCCATCTCAAGCTTTCAAAGGAGGAGTCACTAAAGATAACTCAAGAACAAAAGAAAATGTTTACAATCCTAAATGCATCTATAGTTAAAAGCCTCATGTATGCTATGGTTTACACAATATCTAATATAGCTCATGTAATGGGAGTTGTTAGTAGGTACATGAAAAATCTAGGAAAGAGGTATTGGGAAGGAGTAAAGTGAATTTTTTTTTATTTTAAAGGTACTTTAGGTATGTCTCTTTGTTTTAAGAAGGATAATAGTACTCTGTAAGGATTTATTGATATATATTTAGGTAGTGATCTAGATAATAGAAAGAATACAACAGATTATGTTTTCATTTTAGATGGTATTACTATGAGTTGGGTGTCTCAACTTCGAAGTGTATTGGTCTTTCCACTACTAAAACTAAGTATATGGTTTATTTCGAAACTAGTAAATGGTTTAGTTGAAGAACTTCCTAAAGAAAGTGGGTAAGGTACAAGATGATAATGAACTTTTTAGTGATAGTCGGAGTGCAATTCACCTTGCCTAGAATCCACTCTTTCATGCAAGAACAAAGCATATATAATTAAAATATCACTATATCCAAGAATTGTTGGATGATAGGGTGAGATGTTTGAACAAGATTCTAGGATTGGAGAATTCGAGTCATATATTAATCAAAGCATTTACCATTGATAAGTTAAGGCTTTTCATTGCCTCACTTGGCCTTCATGCTTAGTTATAAGAAGACACTATATTAGGAAAACACAAAGTTGGTTGAGAAAATGAACAATTATAAGAAGTTTTTGAGCTATTTGGAGATCAGCCTCTAACCGAGACATTGTTAAGTTCTAAAGACCGATGTGGATGGAGATTTGTATTATAGGATGCTACGTTCATTACAATCTCACTAGTCGGTTAGCGAGCGAGGGTCAAGGGGCCAATGCCCTTTGCGGTTATATTTTGTGTTATGTGATTGTGATTGTCTTTCTACTTTATTTTCTTGTAGATTTCATTTTCTAATAATTTATTTAATAATAATTAGATTTGATATTGTATTTGCTCTTAGTATTGTTAGTAAATTTAGGAATGTTTCAAGAATAAGCTATATGCAAGCACTCAATAAAATATTGAAGTACTTAAAGTCATCTCTCAACAAAGGTATTTGTATGAAAAATAAAAATTGATAACACTTGTAAAAAGATTAAAGATATACTAAATGAGGGGCAAAATAGGTAGATCATTAGTTGTTACTTTACATGGAAGTAACTATTTAATTTGTTACAGTATAAAAGTTTATGTTGTTAGCTTTTGATTTGTTGTAATTAAGAATTTTTTTCTTAAACTATAGTTTATATATGATGTATATATACGTACTAAAGTTTGACTTAATATTTAATTATGAGATAAAGAACAAAAACACTGAACTTCCCAATCATCTTGCTTCACCAAGTAAAATTATTTTTGTCATTATGTGAGATTTTTTTATTCTTTGATTGCAAAATATATTTTAAACTGACTTTGAATAATCCTAATGATCGAGTCCTTATTAATTGTTATGAAACACCATCAAGAAAATGAAATTTCTCTTCTAGCACCTCTGAGGCACGAAATTGTATTATTTTTGGACTCGAAGAAATCAAAAATACAATTAACTTCATCGAAAGCAGGAATCTTCTCCCTATCTCCAATAGTCATTATGCATCAGCAAAGAAACCAGGGAAGCAATAATATTATAATGATAAGCTATATAAATATTAAATATCAAGAGAATAAAAGGTTTTAAATTACTAAGAGTTTGCAAATAATTATTATTCTTACAATCAAATATAGAATTAGAACACATTTTCTTTTACATAAGAAAAGGAACTTTGGAAATAGTTAATCGAGTAATGACCACCGTTGTTGTTCTTTGGGTGGAAGGTGTGTGATTTGTGTGATTAAGGAATAGAAAAATTAGAATTAATTATTTAGAATTTTTATTTGACTATGAATTATTTTCTATAATGAGTTTGATTGAGAAATTTTATAATACACAAATAGTAACTAATAAACATGTACAATAGTTACTCTATGAGCTTAATTTTTAAGAGAAAGATAAACATATAAAAAAAATCATATGCGGACTCAACAAAAGTGATAAGAAGACTTTCTTATTTGCTCAATTTTTTTTATTTTCTCTCTTATATTTCTCTTTCCTCTTTGTGTCTATCTCTCTCTATAGTAACTATTATATATGTCCACTAGTTACCCTTAAGTATTATCAAATTTCTTAATTTTGTTTTAGTTATGTTTTTCGATGATAAGTTTAGTGATAATAATGATGAATTAATTAGACAAGTTGAATTATAGGGATAGTGGCGTGTCCAGTAAACATAGAAATTCAATAAAAGGGGAAAGGGTCAACAATGCAATATGATTGTTAAAAACATAAAATATATAAAGAGAGAGAAAAAAATGAAAGCTCACATTATATAATAGCCTATATTTTTAGGTGGTATAACAATGAATAACTGATAAGATATTAAAGTTAACCTTAATTTATAATCATTGTGAGTTTTTTTATTCTTTAATTAATGTTGTATTTTTTTCATTTAATTTTCATTTATGTTTCTTAAACTTATATTTTCATTTTTTTTTTTTTTGAGAAATTAATTTATTAGTCTTATTCATATTTTACTATTTTATTTTTTATTCTTGGTTTTTTTTTTTATAAAACTTGCTTTGATTATTAAATTAAATATTTTTTATTCATGTAATATTACTGGGGTATTAAAGTTTTTAAAAAAATTAATACTTTCTCAAATGAAGATGGATCGTAGAGTGTGATTTTGATATCCAACCAATTTTTGAAAATATGGTTGAGGTGAAGTAGCATTAATCACATTATCACACAAAGTGTAAGAAAATAATAATAATTTGAAAATAAAAAAATTAATAATTAGGCATAATATTTAAACTTTTTAAAACCATAAGGTTGTATATTGAAAATATTTGAATTATAGATATAAAAGTGAAATATTGGTGAAGTTATATGGATAAGAAAACTAAAAGGATAATATTGAAATTTTTTTAACCTATATGGATAAAAGTGTATTTATAACTATATAGGGATAAAAATGATGGTTTTGAAAAGAAAAATGAAGTACTGTTGAAAGGAACAGTGCACACACAGCGGCCTCTTCCCCGGACTTTCGTTTTAGTATATACAAGATAAGCTCTGAATTTTTTCTGAAGATTTTTTTTTTCTCCTTCCTCCTGCAATTCTACACGCGTTCTGAATTGGGGTCTGTTTGCTCTGAATTTTTCCTGTAGAAGTTTGTTGTCTTTTTTTTTTTTTTTTGTCCTTTCTCCTGCAATTATGCACCTCTTTCCTATTGTGCATAAAGTCTTCGTCAATTTAGACGACCGGACCTAAAATCAACATTATGAAGTGGGGTCAGTTGTTATCTTGTTGAGGAAGGACCGAAATGACAGCCACAATCCCAGGCCACACAAACATATATATATATATATGCAAAATTGTAGAATTGTATTATAGAAAAATCAAGTGGTCTTTATTACACGTAATGTAAATGACAGTCTTAAATAAATTGTTTCATAATTATTTCACCATAAATTGTTTTTTTTTTTGGTTCATATCTAACATAAACTATTATTGTATTCCAATTTTAATTAAATAATATTATTTTTAATAACAGGCTAGTAATATTATCTAGATTTATTCTAATCTATTTTTCACATTACGTAGCAATCCGAACTAAACACATTTATTTCAATTTAATAATATATATTATGTTATTGGTATACAAAAAAAAAAATCTTAAATTAATGATAAAATTTCATCTAATTAAATAATTTTTAATCAATATTATACTTTTTATTTATTCTTCTTTATGTTTTTCATGAATTTTGTAATTAAAAAAACATGATTTATGCATTCATTCATAAATAAAAATATATAATAATCTAAATAAAAAATTCATATAAAATTTGAAAGAAAGTTTTAATATTTTTTTTCATAAAATTAGATCTAAGAAATAAAGCAACAAATAGTATAAAAATTAACAAATAATTTTTTAAAAACTTTTTGAAAATATGTACATTTGATTTTTATATATTTATTTATAACTTAATTAATATTATTAGTAAAAAAATATTTTTGAATTATTAGGTGGTTCTTTTGAAACATTATTTTAATTATTTTCTTTGAAAAAATAACTTTAGAACATTGAAAAAAAATTAATAGCCAATTGTTTGTTCTATGTGTGCGGATATATAGTTAATTTTAGCCATTTATTTTCAAGTTATTTATTTTCCAATTTTTTTATCTTTTCATTTAATTAATTCTAAGTTATGTATTTTATGCAATTTATTACTTTGAATTTTATTTCTTGTAAATATTTGAAGTCATTCATTTTAACCAATTTATTTTCTCATATTTTTATTCATTTACATATTTTATTTTGAGTCGAGTTGGATATTTACTTTGAATTATTGCACACATCATAAAAAAAACCTACAAAAACTTTGGACTAGAGTTAAAACCCTATTAGCATTTGGATAAAGAGATTTGGAGGCAAGTATGATGAAAGTCTACTAATACTCGTTAAAACTCTTGTTTGGACTGGAACTCTCTCATATATAGAAGATGATGGAATAACATTCTCTTACCTCCTCGTGTATAAGGTTAAAGACTCGGATTACCCTACTTAGTAATTTAGACAATCTAGAAACTTAAAAAGATTATAGGACTAGACAAGCTTTGCCTAAACTAAAAAAAAGCTAGATCTTGCCCTTTAGGATGGACCCATTAAGACATGAACTATTTTTATGAGCTTGATCTATTCTAACCTTTGTTTTTGTAGGATACCATCAAAACAAAGAATGACAAAGAATGATCTAGAGGATTTTAGGACCGGATCGGAACGTGACCTAGTTTGAAGAAGGAGGCTATTAACCCTATATTTTGTTAGAAGTGAAAAAAAAGGATGGGGCCCTCAAGCAATAAGTACACCACCGAAGATGAGCTCATATGAAATTCCGAAATCACATAGCCACTACTACCTCGAGCTTGAGTCCGAGATTGCAAAGAGTAGAATTAGAATCTATTTGTAATGTAAATATTATAAGCATTGTCATCTAAGTGATTGTAACAAGTAATTATCGAAAAAAATAGTTTTACTATTTTTATCCTTCAATGAAAAATGGCTCTAAGTCACATGTAAAATGTGTTAGAAGTTTAAATTTCAAATTCTTCTATGTATGATGTCATAAGATGTGCTCATCACTAGGGTTCTAAAAAAAAACTATCAAAGATGAATAGGATTTGGGGTAGATATGTTTCTCAAATCGCCCAAAATATCTATAGGGTTGTATACTCAACGAGTATTAAAATTTGATTTGGCCCTTCCTCGGTACAAACTCTATCATGATTTGATGTTCAACAAAATAAAGAAAGGTATTCAATTTGATTCATACCATGCTTGTATATTCACCGTACATATCTTTTTTGAATTTATTTTACAAGACTTGAAATATAGGTCCTCCCGCTAAAACTCAACCTCCTTTTCAAATCCACCATACATGACATAGGCTTTACTAAACCGAAAATGAAGAAAGAGAATAGTGGGAGCAAGCTCACTAATAGGAGCTGAAGCCCTAAAAAGAGATGTCGTTTGCTTGACTATCCTATTCAATAAAAAAGCTATGAATTGGGGAAATGGTCTAAATCAAGGAAATGCTCGAATGAGATGCCATACGCATTCCCAATATCCAACTTGCAACCTAGGACATCCATCGCATAATATACTAACATGGGGGAATCAATATTTCATTCGGAGGATTCCTACTAACTAGACCTTTCGTTTATGCAATAGGTCTATAAATGCCATAGATTTAAGGAGCATTGACATTAGATCTCACTAATTAGGAAACCAAAGCCAAAGAGCTAGAAGCGCCCCATGTAGATAAATTTTCCACTATCAAAGAACACTTGAGGTCTATTAAAGGAGTTGGCATATATGACCCTATAAGAGCTATTCGATTTGCTTAGGACTCGATATGGTAATTCTCAAGAAATTCATAGTACCAAAATGCATTAAGTACACCATTACTTAGTATCCCATGACCCACTCGAGAGTTTACTATAGCAAAATGGTCGATGTAATACACAATGAGAAGTTGTTGATACACTTCTTCTATGAGAGCGTAGAAGGATCCGTTTTGAGCTTGTACACGAGGCTAGAAAGGGTCAAGATCAAAAAATGAAAGGATCTAGTCAAAGTTTTTATCAAGAAGTATAGGTTCAACTTGGAGATAGCTTCAAATTGATCCGATTTATAGGATATGGAAAAAGGTCCAAGAGAAATCATTAAGGAGTACACCTAAAGGTGCATAGGGTGGTAACCTAGATTTATCCACCACTACTTGAATAGGAGTTTATCGTTATTTTCTTAAATGCTTTCAAGACACCATATTTTGAGTATTCGGTTGGGAATTCCTCTAATTTTACTAATATTTTTATTATAACGGGAGGGTAGAATAAGCAATTAAAGTTGAAAAGATTACTAATGGTTTTTAAAAGTAAGAAAGCAATGGTACTAAGAGCATAAATGGTGAGATAGAATGAATTGAGATAAAATCTTATCAATCTAAGAGTCAAGAAAGAAATCGAGAAAAACATGATGACCAAGACAATTGTAGTAACATCAAAAGCCATACATGTACCTAACATAATCTTTACCATCCGTACAACCGAGAGTATAAAAAGGTGTTTCAATAACTACCATCCTAATTTTTTTATTAAGTGAAATGTTTAAATGCTTAGTGAGGAGTGGTTGATCACCTTAATTCTTGCCAAACCAAAGCATTCCCCTTATCCTATATGGTGCCAACAAGATTAAAGTTACAAATATAATTCATGTGCTACTCGGACATAACATCGATAATAATCTTGCTTTCAAAAAGAGGCTTTTGGCTTTGATTATGAAAGTACATATTAGTTTTGATAGTGGTCCAAACATTATTGATATGAGTATGAATCAATTGTCAATTCATACGATCACTAACACATGGGATGAAGAGACCGAGTGAGCTTGAAAGATATGGTGAGAATGCATGCTCATGATTTACAAATGCTATCTTTTAGTTTTGTCAAATTTTGAATACTATTCCCTAAATGTTTTGGTTATGTATGAATTAAAACGTATCTTTGAATGAAAGAATGCTTCTACTTTCTCTTGCCACTTTATATTATCTGATCTAAAATCAAAAGATGTTCATTTAAAAGTATTATTTTAGCATTACATTTTCCTCTACCAAGAAAATACAATTACAAATTCATTTAAAAACATTCAAAAGATCGATCAAATTTCAAAGCATGACATATAGATATTAAAAGTAGTTCTTCAATATATTGAGGCAATACGTCCTCATTTCCTAATAAATCTTTCTTAGCGGAAAGTAAGGGATAATCCCTCCTTTTGTTAGAAAAAAAGTGGAAATCCTTTCGCTTTCTCCAACTCGAACCCTTGAATGAAAGTTTTGATTAGAAAAATATCATAGAGCCCAAAGTTGAAAGAATAAATGATTGATGTTTTAAAATCATGATGAATAGCATATTTTTAATTCATAATCTCAAATTACTTTCATCACTTCTTCTATTTGATTAACCTAAGAGATTTCCAAATCAATTATTTAAAAAAAAAGATTAGTGTTTATCAACGATAAGCAAATTAGCCTTTGAGATAAGGAAAGACCATCTTTCATATATCTCATAAAAGTTTTATCACTTGTCATCTCAAGTCAAGCCTCGATGATTTTCTTTTACACTAACCTAGACTAGGATCACCACTCATATTAGGAGAAGAATGCAAAGTTCATGAATGATCGATGAAACTCTCAAAAAAATTTTATTAAAAGAATCTCATCAATGATCCTAAAAGAAAAAAGGAATGAAAAAAAAAACAAAAACAAAAAAACAAAAAAAATCCCTAACACAAAAATTATAAGTCAAGATGAAAGTCAAAATTCGGACAAACAAAAAAAGAGAGTTGAGGCTTGAAAACAAAGTCAATGATCAAAATGATAAAGTCACCATGGCAAGCTTAGAAACAAAAATTTTCTCAAAATGACACAATTGCCTAACCGATGAGATAAAGTGACAAAGTCCAAGCAAGTATTATCTAAAGAGACTTCTATGGATAACGATGTGATCTTATGTCATAAGACCCTTAAACACTTTTTGAGCCTTTATATATTTAAATTTTTCATGAGCTCAAGTCATAGCCTACATTACATGCTTTTACAAGTCTTTTTTTATTGAAGAAAAGAATGATTGAGAAAAATAAAAAACATGACCAGTCGGTGTGCTTATTTGTTATTCTTTATGATATCAAATCATAAGTTTTCATCAACTAACTTGAGACAAAATAAATAGAATCATCATAGTCTTGGGCAAGAGTATCATTCAAAACCCAATCTTTAAAATACCTCATGTTCAAGCCTTTCATTCACCGAGATGAGACTTGTTATTTGACCAATCATATCAAAAAAAATCAGCTTTTATATAAGCCTTACATTACCCAAACACATTTTTACATGTTTAGCTTAATAACCCTCTTGAAAGAAAGTGCATCAAAGCATTTGAATGTCATCTTTTGACTCTTGATCAATTAACTTAGATATCTTCATGAATGAAAGTGCTTTCATTATAACATCTTTTCTTTCCTATCAAACAATATGAATTGTATTTAAAAAAATTATTTAAGTTCATAGCTTAATTTATGTGAAATCAAATATCTATTTAGAGATTGTTTCTTAAAAGATGATGAAAATTTTGAGACCAATTTGAAAATTATGATGTAAGCATCAAAAGATGAAATTCGAGCATAAACAATGGTTACGCTAAGAGAATGATAGATGTTTGATCTTGACCAACGCTTAAGGGCATCTCGGTGGCACGATCCGAATGATAATCGATAAAATTGAGAATATTTTAGGGTAAGACCAAGAACCTAACAACTCTAATCAAGTTCAATAAACCGGTCAAATAATAGTGTTGTCATGTTAATTCGAGGGACAAAGGCCAACGTAGTAAGCTTTTGAGCATAAATTAAAGTAGACAAAGCCATCAAGCTAGGGGTAAAGAGCGAGTCCTATGACAGGAAGATGACTTAGTAAAATTTTAACGAACAATTAAAATATTCCGGCATGGTTTTGTAGGGGTAAATCACAACATATGTATGATTATCAACTTTAAAGTTGAAAAAGTCTATCTACCTTAGCCGATTGGAAAAAGTGAAAAAAAACTCAAGTTCACAATGAGCAATGATCAATGTTCAAAAGGGCAAGGAAATTTCAATGGTATTGTAGGATAGGATAGGATCTAGTATAGAAGTCTAGAATGAAGCACCAAAGGGAGAGTTGAGTACTAACATGGTGAGGCGACCTATGTTTCATATAAATAAGAAACTAACCATCATTCAAGTTCAAAATTCAAAAGTTTCAAATTTAAAAAGGGCTTATATTCCCCAAATCATCTCAAACAAGGTCGCTCAATAATAAATCATCACCTCTAGTAGGATCGTCTAATAATAAACCATCATCTTAAGTAGTTTTGTCCAATAATAGATCATTATCTCTAGTAGTGTCGTCCAATAATAAACCATTATCTCAAGCAAGGTCATCCAATAATATGTCATCATCTTAAGTAGGGTCGCCCAATAATAGACCATCATCTCTAAGTAGAGTCTTCCAATAATAGATCATTATCTTAGGTAGGGTTGTCCAATAATAGACCATCATCTCTAGCAGGGTTGCTTAATAATAAATTATCATCTCCGATGGGATCATCCAATAATAGATGATCATCTTAGGAAGGGTCATCCAATTACCATCATCTTAGGCACGATAGCCTAATAATAAACCATTATCTCCGATAAGGTCATCCAATAATAGATCATTATTTTAGATAGGGTTGCCAATAATAGACCTTCATCTTTGGCAAGGTCATCCAATAATAGACTATCATCTCGGATAAGATCATCTCATAATAGGCCTCTATACTTCATGTTTAATTTTCAAGATAGACTTTCATGGACAATAAGGCCATTGCATTGCATGTTTAAGTTTTTGGATAAGTTGTCCTCGACAATAAAGCCATTGTACTCCATATTTAATTTTCAGAATAGGCTACCCTTGACAATAAGATCATCGCATTACATATTTAATTTTCGAGGTAGGCTACCCTTGATAACAAATCGATCGCATTACATATTTAATTTTTAAGGTAGGTCGTCCTTAACAACAAGGCCACCGCATTGCATGTTTAAATTTAAGAGTAAGCTAACCTTGACAATAAAGCCATTGCATTGTATATTTAATTTTTAAGATAGGTTACCCTTGATAACAAAGTCATCAAATTACGTGTTTAAATTTTAAGATAGGCTACCCTTTACAAAAAGGCCATTGTACTCGCATGTTTAATTTTTAGGATAGGCTACCCTTGAAAACAAGATTATCGCATTGGGCTTTAATTTTTAGGATAGGCTATCCTTAACAATAAAATCATCACACCATATGTTTAATTTTTATGGTAGGCTACCCTTGATAACAAGGTCATCGTACCGTATTTTAATTTTCAAGGTATGTTACTCTAAACAATAAGGCCATCACACTCGCACGTTTAATTTTCAAGATATGTTACCCTTAATAACAAGACTATTGCACTACATTTTAATTTTTAGGATAGGTTGCCATTGACAATAAGGCCATTGCATTTTAATTTTACAAATCATCAAACTCTCGCGGACAAACCGCCTTCAATCAAGTCATTGTATCCATTTAATTTGTTTCTTCTTTTTTCTTTACAAGCTCATTAAGCAAATCCAAACCGAAGTTCACACTTCGACTAGCATTTGCATCATAATATTGTAAAGAGGGGTTAGCTATCATAACCTCGATTTTTTCCTTTTTTACCATTTTATTAGTTGTTATTATTTATTTTTACTTTTTACTTTTATTATTGGCATTCATAAAAACAAAAGGAAATCAAATAAAAAAAACAAAAAAATAAATATAATTAAAACATCAAAATATAAAATATGAGATTATAGTAGGCAATTGAGGATATAATCGAATCAATCCAAAACTCCAAAACCATAATTACGGGATTCTAGGATTAATTGAAAATTTGAAAAGTATAGAGACTAAAATTCTATCCCTAAGGGGTATAAATGAGATAAAATTCAAGCAACATGGACCAAAATTAAAGGAAGGAACAAATAACGGGATAAATTCGAAAGTTGCTCAAATAACCTATCATCAAAACTTTCCTAGTAATTTTCCAAGCATTCCAATTCATTCTTCCCTCCTTTACTAGTATTATCCCTCATCCTTTACAAGAGAAGACAAACCCAATCAATGCTAAAATTCTTTGTTGGCATTTGTACCGACCAAAAATCATGTTGCATAATGCTTGCTCCATAACAAATGTACAACCTTACACCTAGCTCTACTTCCATCTCAACACACTCTCTATACCACACTTACCCTAGACCTTCACACATACATTGCATTTTAATTTATCTAGCTCCACTTATAAATAGCCAAGAATTGTAAGAGCTTAGGTTTTGATTTTTACTAAGGAGGGCTAAGATCAATGGGAATCAATCCAAGGGTATTGGGTATATCTTTTTAGGTATACATAAGGAAGCTTTTTAGGATTTGAAGGGGAGATTAAAAATGAGAAAATTCTTGAGAAAATTATGAAGAGGCAATTAAGGTATTTCTAAGAATTAGGAGGGAATAACAAAAGGAATTGGGAGAGGGTATAGCAATCGGTTTGTAACACAATTAAAAAGAAAATAGTGAGAAAAGGAATCGGGGGAGAAATTGAAGAAAAAGTAAGCAACAAAGGAGTGAGAGCCTTACTAAATGGCCTAAAAAAATGAGGAATTAAACCAATTACACCTAGACAACTCTTACAGTTTCACATCCGGAACAACCTCGCTATCAAATTAGACATCCTTTGCCTCTACCTCTATCTACTCAAGCTCCAAGTAAGAACTTCTTCAAACTCAAGTCTTTCATTCATACTAATGTAATTCTAGGATCTTGAAGGAATACAAAATATACCCGGATCCTTGCACTTCTCATGAAGGTTTATTTGTATGATTGCTGAAATATTTTCACTTATCTTAATTATCTCACCTCTTTTAAGCCTCTGCTTCCTTTTCACTATACATAATTCTTTCAAAAAATTTACATAACAAGGTACTTGCTTAATTATATCTAACGGTGAAATGTTTACTACATAATTTTGAAATGTCTCATACAAGTCGGTATTGCTTCTAAAATTACGAGTGGAAACAAAGGCATTAGGAAAAGGAGGAATTCAATATTCTTTTCATGGCAAAGACTTACCTGCCACTTCTTCATTCTTTAGAGGGGTTTACTCGCCAACTCTTCTTCTTCTTCGATTCTATCGTTGTATCGATGTAAATGGCACCTTATTTGGCTACTCTAACTCATTTTCACTTCACAAGACAATCGCACTTGCATTTTCTCTTAGATTTATTAATGTTTACGAGGGTAGCTTGCTCGAATTTTAGGCTTCGAATCTATCGACAACGAGTGGCCAATTGGCCCAATCGATGCTTCAAGTTTTAACAATATCTTTAAGAGACATACCTAAATCGAGAGTTTAACCATGTGGATGCTACCTAGGAGAGTACTTGTTGCTTAAATGGCTAAAAAGAGATGTTGGGTTGATTAATCGAGATATTGCTATAACGAAGGTTAGGATGATCCTTCCAACTCGAGTTGTATGTGTTGGAAAAAAGGTTATAATTTTGTTATGGCTATCCTAGAAACCCACTGCGAGCATTTACTTGTCTAATGTTATCATCTTAGAGAGTTAGATACATGTCCATTGAATGTCTCATCACTAAAAAGTTCCATAAGCCTTTGTTGTTTCTATTTTTCTTGTCGCCAATTGAAATACAAAAGCAATAAGATCATTAAAACGTTTTTCAAGGGAAGAAGAATTTACCTTATTGACTCGTCGAGTGACATAGTCAAATCTAGTTCCAAATTACTATGTGTTTGATGCCATATTTGCAATCAAAGTCTTGGCTTCTTCGGGTGTTTTGTCAACCAAAGCACCACTACTTACTATATCAATCATACTTCGATCCGATGGCAAAAGTCCTTCATATAAATATTGAATGAGCAACTGATTTGTGATTTGATGATGTGGACAACTTGTACGGAGCTTTTTAAAGCACTCCTAATAATCATACAACGACTCTCCATTATGTTACCTAATACCACAAATCTCCTTTCTTATGTTGGTTGCCTTGAGGTTGGAAAGACTTTCTCCAAGAACAACCTCTTCATCTCGTGCCAAGTGGTAATGCTCCCGACGAGTGGGTAGTAGAGCCAATATTAGGCATCATCCTTCAAAAGAAAGGAAATGCCTTCGACTTGATTTGCTCTTTAGTGACTCCATTCCGCTTCATACCCGTACACACCATATGAAACTCTTTCAAGTGTTTATGAGGATCTTCATCTGCAAATCCATGAAAACTAAGCAAAAGATGTTTTAGCCCGGATTTTAATTAAAAAGGGATATTGGCATCAAAGTTGAGAAAGTTGATATAGTAAGGTTGTTGATCCAAATCGAGGCAGCAAGCTCTTTTAGCGTTTTGTTTGCGGTTGTATTCTCCATAGTTCCAAAAGTTATTTCGTCTGCTAGGTTTGCCTTTATTTTATGGTTTTTCTTAGTCTTCTCATAGGTTTTTTTAATTTTTGGATCAAGCTGTAGGTTTTCCGAGAAGCTTTTGAATGTAGTATACGTAAACAACTATGAACTCCACTCGCAACGGTGCTAACATTTGACAAGGCTATCGCATGCACCCAAATTAAACTCTTAAAAAACAAATGTAGAAAAGGAGAGTAGGGATCGATCCCATGAAGAGTTTTGTTGTGTTAGTCATTACAATTCAAGAAGAAGCTGAAATAAATCAAAGGGGGTTTTGGATTCGATTGGGATATAATTAAAACTAAACACATTAAATCCAAAAAATAAATTTAAGATAGATATTCAAGTAAATAAGCCTTAGTTTAGGTCACATCAACTTTTGAAACTTAAGATTTATCCTTGATGCGTAGAAATATCGGTTTATCGTTCAAATATTTATTGTGATATTGAAATCAATCTTTTTTTACGATTAGCCAACTAGAAACTTGTATTCTAATTAATCCTTATTATTCAACAATCTTAGATACGATCTAAGATTTAATCAAACAATAGTTTTATGCATTAAAAAAATAACAAAGCAAGACAACACAACACATGTATTCGTATTTAATCTAGTTAAACAATCTTCCTAAGAGTCATTAGTTTCGACGTAGCAAACCATATACTCCTAGTTGCTACAAGAATTAAAAGGATTGAACAATTACATATTCTATATTTAATCTAGCTATAGATTATATCGGCTAATAACTAACTCGCCTATATTAGAAATCAACTTAAACAATGATGAAAACAAGCCTAGAAGAAAGTTTAATACTTGAAATAAAAAACTTATTTGCATTAATATGTAAGCACCTTAAAATCTTTGATTTCCAAAAGCTTCGATTACCTCTACCAAGAAAATGGGTTTAAGTTGCTCATGACGAGTATTAATGGTAGCCGTCATAAGAAAACTAAAGCCGACCATCCTTTTCAAAGTTACAATGAGAATAATCAATCCCCAAAAAAAGTGTCTACCCTATTCGATATATTCCTATTTATAAGGGTTTTCTATTTTCCAAAAGGATAAAAAATCTTCGCTCCTATCTCTTCTCTTTTAGAAAATTCGAGTCTCATTTTTGAGTAAATAACAACGGACCGTTTCTTCTAGTTGAGGTTTATTGTCTATTTCTATGGTTTCAACGTGCCCATGTCAAGTTGCAACGTGCCCACGCTTTTCGTGTTTTTCAACGTCTAAATTGGTTTTGATCAACACTTTCCTCTACATGGCTCTTTTAACACAATTATCAACCAATTCCATATAAAATACAAAAGACTTTAAAGACTAACATTTGGACATTGTAAAATAGTAAAATACAGGGGAATCGAGTAATTAAACACATCTATTCCGATTACTATCAAATCCCCCACACTTAGATCATCCTTGCCCTCGAAGCATGCAATAACTCAAACTTATCAAACCAACCCATTGAACCCCTCATTTTGTCTCAACCATTCTATCCACATATCAAAATGCAATACCTCGAAAGAGTTGAACTAAAAACATGATAAAAACAGGGCAATCGCGATAGAAACTCTATACTTTTTACAATCATGCATAACGAACCCTAACTATCAAGTTCAACTAGAAATGCGATCGAATTCATCACCCTTACCAAGAATTCACTAAAAAACGCTCATAGTGCTTTAGGTTGAATGTATTTGTCCAAAAGCCAAATTTTCCATATATATATATATATATATATGACCCTTTTCTCTTCTTCATTCCTTTTATCGGTAAAAATTTGAACATTCATCATTTTAGGCTAAAAAATAAGCCTTTTGAAAAAAATGTATTGAGAAATTTTAGAAAGAAAGAAAGTTAAAAGATTTAAACGAAGAGATAAAAAATATATATATGTATATATCACATTAGATCAATTTTCTTACTTCCAACCTACCATAACCATCCATCTTCTTTCTCTCTATCTCCTCATCATTTCTCTCCTCTTTTTACCACAAACTCCATCTTAATTTTTAGAGAGAGAGAAGTAGTGTCACTTTAGAGCTTCGCAAAGAGTTTAGGTTTCGATTTTGGAAGGGCGAAGGTGGAAGCGATGCATGCGAACGGAGGAGTTTGTTGAGGAATGAGAGTAAAGGTTCTTTGAAGATGGTGAGGTCGCGGTGGTAGAGATGGAAAGAGTAGAGTGCAACTGCAATTTTAGAGAAAGAGATAAAAGAATTCTAGGGTTTTAAGGATACACTTTTTTTAGAGATACTTTTGAAAACTGGTAAGGATAGTCTAATAGTGGAAAATAGATGAGAAAAAAATAAATGACAAAGAAGCAACAAGACAAGATAAATAGTAAAAGAAATAGTGACTTTGAATGAGTGTCTACAGTAAAATGTCTCACATTTTACGGTGTTTCAAATAGTAAAAAAATAGTAACATCTCATTTTACTTTAATTTTTTTTGTTAACTTTTTAAAAATAAATAGTCAAATAATAGTAGATATTTTAGAAATTGTTAAAAGTTTTCCAAAGATGATAATAAATTCAACTACATTCTCTCCCAAAACGCACAAATATATATATATATATATATATATATTATTACTTCCTCAAATCAAGATGGATCGTAGAGTGTGATTTTGATATCCAACCAGTTTTTGTAAGTATGGTTGTGGTAAAGTAGCATTAATCACATTATCATACAAAGTCTAAATAATAATAATAACAATAATAATAATAACTTGAAAATAAAAAATAAATTAATAATTAGGTATGACATTGTAACTTTTTAAAACCTTAAGGTTTTATGTTGAAAATATTTGAATTATAGATATAAAAGTGAAATATTGGTGAAGTTATATGGATAAGAAAACTAAAAGGATAATATTGAAAATTTTAAAACTATCTGGATAAAAGTGAAATATTTACAAATATATAGGAATAAAAATGATGGTTTTGAAAAAAAATTGAAGTAATGTTGAAGAACAGTGCACACACGGTGGCTGTTTCACCGGACTTTCGTTTTAGCATATACAAGGTATGCTCTGAATTTTTTTCCGAAGAAGTGAAATATTATTTTTCTTTTGTTTTTTGTTTTTCTGTTTTTTTGGCCCTTTCTCCTGCAATTGGGCAACTCTTCTTATTCTACGTCAAGTCTTCGTCAACCTCCAAGTTTTCGACAATTTAGACGACCGGACTTAAAATCAACATTATGAAGTGGGGTCTGTTTCAGTTGTTATCGTGTTGCAATTGTCATCTTGTTGAGGAAGGACGGAAATGACAGCTACAATCCCAGGCCACACAGTTGTTATCTTGTTGAGAAGGACCGAAGTGACAGCTACAATCCCAGGCCACACACACACACATATGCATCTTTGCAAAACTGTAGAATTGTCTTACAGGGAAATCAAGTGTTCTTTATTAAAAGTAGTATAAATGACAGTCTTAAATAAATTATTTAAGAATTATTTCATCGTAAATTGATTTTTTTGGTTCATATCTAACATAAGCTAATATTATATTCCAATTCTAATTAAAGAATATTGTTCTTAATAATCGGCTAGTAATATCGACTATATTGATACTAGTCGATTTCTCATATTACGTAATAAATTAAACTAAATATATTTATTTTAATTTAATAATATGTGTTACGTTGTTGGTATACAAAAAAAATTAAATTAAAGATAAAATTTTATCTAATTTTATAATTTTTAATCAACAGTTTATTTTTTATTTATTCTTTTTTATGTTTTTCATAAATTTTATAAATAAAAAAAGAGATTTATGCATTTATTCTTAAATAAAAATACATAACAATCTAAATAAAAAATTTAATATAAAATTAAAAGAGCATTTTAATTTTTTTTCAATAAAATCGCATTAAAAAAATAAAGCACCAAACAATATAAAAATTAACAAACAATTTTTTTTAAAAACGTTTTTGAAAATATGTACTTTTGATTTTTATATATATTTATTTATAAAATAATTAATAATATTAGTATAAATTTTTTTAAAATTATTAGGTGGTCATTCTAAAACATTATTTTAATTATTTTTTTTGAAAAAAATAATTTTAGAACATTAAAAAAAATTAATAGCCAATGGTTTATATTATGTGTGTAGATATATAATTAATTTTTATCATTTATTTTCAAGTTATTTATTTTCTAAGTCTTTTATCTTTTCATATAATTAATTTCAAGTTATCTATTTTATGTAATATCTTACTTTAAATTTTATTTCTTGTATATATTTGAAGTCATTCATTTTAAGCAATTTATTTTCTCATATTTTTATTCATCTACATATTTTATTTTAAACTAGATTGGATATTTACTTTGAATTATTGCACATACCATAAGAAAACCAATAAAAGCTTTGAACCCGAGCTAAAACCTTATTAGCACTTAGATAGAAAGATTTGAAAACGAGTAAGATGAAAGTCTATTGGTACTCTTTCGAACTCTCGTTTGGATTAAAGCTCACCCTATGTATAGAAGATGGTGAAATAACCTTCTCCTACCTCTTAGTTCATAAGATTAGAGGCTAGATTACCCAATTAGTAATTTAGATAGTCAAAAAACTTAAAAAGATTTCAGGACTAGACAAGCTTTGCATAGACCCAAAAAAAGGGGGGAAAGAGAAGAAAAAGGAGAGAAAATGTTTAATTAAGAAAAAAAGAAGGAGAAAATACTAAGAAAAATTAACAAAGTCGCTTATATAATAGGGACTATTGTTAGCCAAAAAAATTACTTTAGTAATTAGGTAGTTCTTCGACATATCGATTATGTCAAGACTTAAAGTGGATCCGATGTTTGAACCGATGTGTCTTTTATCGAAGAGATCCAATAATTGTTTCAATACGATGCCACAAATAAAACTAAAAAACTTAATTTGGCCTAGAAAAAAACTTAGAATTTAAATTAAAAATAATTTGGCATAAATAAAACGCCTCGGGAGATAAATGTTACAACTAAATTAGATGTGGTGCCTTTATTCAAAAAGAGTGTTTTTAGGTGATCGATATCTTTCTAAAAGCCTAACCAACTCCTTATCTTAGAATCTCTTGACCAGTACTACTTTAGGTTTCTAGTTTCTTCAATACAAAGTGGTGAATCCCTAAAATTATTAATAACTCACATCCCCGTAAATCATAAATAATTTATACAAATACCAAAAATCTTAAATTTTTTAGAGTCTTATCCGATATTAGGTAGCAAAAATTTTGGTTATCAATTTTCGGATGATCGGAATAGAAAGAGATGGAAAAGCTAAAATTGAACCGGAACCAATAACTCGTATTGCTCAACTAAGGAGATCTAATAAAGTGTCCAAATTCACTTAAAGGTATTCATCTTCTTTGAACTATTTTCTTCTTATTGATGCTTGGAGAATAAGAATTCTTTAGTGAATCAATACGAGTGAAAGATTCTATCAAGTAGGAGTTAGCCATGAAAGAAAAGATGAGGTCTCTTAAGAAGAATCAAATGTGGACCTTAACTAGGCTACCCAAAGAAAAAAAAAGCTATACATAATAAGTGGGTGTACAGAGTTTAATAAGAGCATGATGTTAGTAAAAGACACAAGGCAAGGCTAGTTGTAAAGGGCTTTCAACGGAAAGAAAGAATTGACTACGGTGAGATTTTCTCTCTTGTAATTAAGATGACTACTATTAGGCTAGTTCGAGTATTATTGCTTGGAGAAAATTTGCATTTAGAGTAGCTAGATGTTAAAACTACTTTCCTATATAGTGCCCTCGAGGAAGAAATTTATATGATGCAACCAAAAGGATTTGAAATTTCATATAAGGAAAAACTTATGTGCAAGTTATAGAAAAGTCCGTATGGTGTGAAGTAAACTCTCGAGCAATGGTGTAAGATGTTTGATGAGTTCATGTGTATAATGATTTCAAGAGATATGAAATGGATCACGACTCGTTATATTAAGAGATTTGATGACTATTATCTTATTTTGCTCTTGTAAGTTGATGATATGCTTGTTATAGGATCTTACTTGAAAGAGATCAATAAGCCCAAGCAATAGTTACCTAAACAATTTTAGATGAAGGACTTCGGACGTAAAAAACCAATACTTGGGATTAGAATCACTATAGATAAATCATAAGGTATAGTGAAGTTATCTTAAGAAAAATACATGTAGAACATACCGAGCAAATTCAACATCCGGGATGGGAAGATTAAAAGCACTCCTTTAGGAAGCCATCTCAAGCTATCAAAGTAGGAGTCACCAAAGATAGTTGAAGAGCAAAAGAAAATGTCTACAGTCTCTTATGCATCAATAATTGGAAGCCTAATGTATGATATGGTTTACACAAGACTTAATATAGCTCATGTAATGGGAGTTGTTAGTAGGTACATGAAAAATCTAGGAAAGAAGCTTTGGGAATGAGTAAAGTGGATTTTTTGTTATTTGAAAGGTATTTCAAGTACATCCTATTGTTTTAAGAAGGATAATACTACTCTACAATAATTTATTGATGCAAATTTAGGTAGTGATCCGGATAATAGAAAGAGTATAACATGTTATGTTTTCATTTTAGGTGGTATTACTCGTAAGTTAGTCGGCTCAACTTTAAAAGTGTGTTGCTCTTTCTACTACTGAAACTCGGTATATGATTATTTCAAAAGTTGGTAAAAAAATGATTTAGTTGAAGAACTTCCTAAAGAAAATGGATAAGGCACGGAATGATAGCGAACTCTTTAGTGATAGTGAGAGTGCAATTCACCTTGTCTAGAATCCATTCTTTCATGCAATGACAAAGTATATACAATTTAAGTATCACTATATCCAAGAATTGTTGGATGATAGGGTGATATGTTTAAACAAGATTCTAAGATTGGAGAATCTAATCAATATGTTGATCAAAACGAGTTACCATTGATAAGTTGAGCCATTACATTGCCTCGGTTGGCCATCATGATTAGTGATAAGAAGCCACCGCATTAGGAAGACATGAAGATGGTTGAGAAAATGGACAATTACAAGATATTTCGGTGCTATTTAGAGATCAGTATCCAAGTGAGAGAACGTTAAGTTGTAGAGACTAATATAGATGGAGGTTCGTAGTATAGGACATAACATTCATGATAGTCTCGTTAGTTGGGTAGTAAGCAATGGTCAAGAGGCCAGCATCCTTTGCGATTAGACTTTGTGTTGTGTAATTGTGCTTGTCTTTTTACTTTATTTTCTAGCAGAGTTCATTTTCTAACAAGTTATTTAATAATAATTAGATTTGATATTATGGTTGCTTCCAGCATTGTAAGTCAATTTATGAATGTTTCAAGAACAAGCCATATACAAGCACTTAATAAAATATCAAAGTACTTAAAGTCATCTCTCAACAAAGGTATTTGTATTGAAAAAAAATTGATAACACACTTGTAAAAAGATATACTAATTGAGGGGTAGAATAGGTAGATGATTAGTTGTTGCTTTACATGGAAGTAATTATTTGATTTGTTGCAGTATACAAGCTTATGTTATTAGCTATTGATTTGTTGTAATTAAGAATTTTTTTTCTTAAAACATAGTTTATAGATGATGTATATATACGTACTCAAGTTTGACTTAATATTTAATTATAAGATAAAGAAACAAAAACACCTAACTCCCTAGTCATCTTGCTTCACGAAGTGAAATTATTTTCGTCATTATGTGAGATTTTTTATTTTTTGATTGCAAAATATATTTTAAATTGACTTTGAATAATCCTAATGATCGAATCCTTGTTAATTTTTATGAAACACCATCAAGAAAATAAAATAATTATTGTTCATACAACCAAATGTAGAATTAGAACACATTTTCTTTTACATAAGAAAAGGAACTTAAGAAAGAGTTAATCCAGTAATGGTCGTTGTTCTTGTTCTTTGGGTGGAAGATGTGTGGCTTGTGTGATTAAGGAATGGAAAAATTAGAATTAATTATTTAGAATTTTTATTTGATTATAAATTATTTTCTATAATGGGCTTTGTGGAGAAATTTTATAATACATAAAAGTAACTAAGTGAACATGTACGATGAATTACTCTATAAGTTTATTTTTTAGGAGAGAGATAAACAAATAAAAAAATCACATCCTTATCCACCAAAAGTAACGTAAGATTTTCACTTTTGCTCAAATTTTTTTATTTTCTCCCTCGTATTTCTCTTTTCTCTTTTTGGGTCTATCTCTCTCTTTGGAATAACTACTATATATGTTAATTAGTTATTTTTTGAGTATTATAAAATTTCTTGATTTTGTTTTAGTTATGTTTTTTTATGATAAGTTTAGTGATAATAATGATGATGAATTAATTAGACAAGTTGAATTATAGGGATAGTGACATGTGTCCAGTAAACATAGAAATTCAATAAAGGGGAAACGGTCAATAATGTAATATGATGGTTAAAAAAATAAAAAATAAAATAAAATTTATAAAAGAGAAAAAATAAAAATAAAACCTCACATTATACAATAGCTTATATTTTTAGGTGGTATAACAATGAATAACTGATAATATATTAAAGGTAACATTAATTTATAATTATTGTAGGTTTTTTTATTCTTTAATTAATGTTGTGTTTTTTTCATTTAATTTTCATTTCTATTTCTTAAACTTATATTTTCAATTTATTTGATTTTGAAAAATTAATTTATTAGTCTTATTCATATTTTACTATTTTATTTTTTATTCTTGGTTTTTTTTATTTTTTATAAAACTTGCTTTGATTATTAAATTAAAATATTTTTGAATCATGTAATATTAGGGGGTATTAAATTTGAAGATTGATTTGTTTTTATTCTTTTTGGGGGGACGGGGGGTGTTTGTGATGCCAATTGGCAGAGGTCATGAACCATGTGAAGGGCACAATTTTATTTTTACTATATGTTTTCAAAATAAATAGTCAAATAAGAGTAGATATTTTAGAAATTGTTAAAATTTTTCCAAAGATTGTAATAAATTCAACTACATTCTCTCCCAAAACGCACCAAAAAAAAATAATTACTTTCTCAAAAAAGATGAATCGTAGAGTGTGATTTTGATATCCAAACAATGTTTGAAAATATGGTTGTGGTAAAGTAGCATTAATCACGTTATCACACAAAGTCTAAAAAAAATAATAACTTGAAAATAAAAAAATAATTAATAATTAGGCATGATATCAAAACTTCAAGTCTTGTCAACCTCCAAAGTCTTCGTCAATTTAGAAACTTCCAACCGCGCCTAAAATCAACACAATGAAGTGGGGTCTGTATGCTCTGAATTGTTTCTGAAGAAGTGAGTTATTATTTTTCTTTTGTTTTTTTGTCCTTTCTCCTGCAATTATGCAAAAGGTTCGTCAACCTCTAAGTTTTCGTCAATTTAGACGAGCGGACCTAAAATCAACAATTATGAAGTGGTGTCTGTATGCTCTGAATTGTTTCTGAAGAAGTGAATTATTATTTTTCTTTTGTTTTTTTGTCCTTTCTCCTGCAATTATGCAAAAGGTTCGTCAACCTCGAAGTTTTCGTCAATTTAGACGAGCGGACCTAAAATCAACAATTATGAAGTGGTGTCTGTATGCTATGAATTGTTTCTGAAGAAGTGAATTATTATTTTTCTTTTGTTTTTTTGTGTTTTCTCCTGCAATTATGCAAAAGGCTTCGTCAACCTCAAGTTTTCGTCAATTTAGACGAGCGGACCTAAAATCAACAATTATGAAGTGGTGTCTGTATGCTATGAATTTGTTTCTGAAGAAGTGAATTATTATTTTTCTTTTGTTTTTTTGTCAATTATGCAAAAGGCTTCGTAAACCTTAAGTTTTCGTTAATTTAGACGAGCGGACCTAAAATCAACAATTATGAAGTGGTGTCTGTTTCAGTTTTCATCTTGTTGAGTAAGGACCGAAATGACAGCTAGAATTCCAGGACACACAAACATATATATATATATATCTTTGCAAAATTGTAGAATTGTCTTTTAGGAAAATCAAGTGGTCTTTATTAGAAGTAGCATAAATGTTGGTCTTAAATAAATTGTTTAAGAATTATTTCATCATAAATCGTTTTTTTTTTGGTTCATATCTAACATAAACTAATATTGTATTCCAATTCTAATTAAATAATATTGTTCTTAATAATTGACAAGTAATATTGTCTAGATTTATACTATTCGGTTTTTTGCATTACGTAGCAAATCGAACTAAACATATTTATTTCAATTTGATAGTATGTATTATGTTATTAGTATACAAAAAATATCTTAAATTAAAAATAAAATTTCATCTAATTTTATAATTTTTAATCAACATTTACTTTTTATTTGTTTTTCTTTATGCTTTTCATAAATGTTGAAGTTAAAAAGACACGATTTATGTATTCATTCTTAAATAAAAATATATGATAATCTAAAGAAAAAATTTAATATAAAA
This sequence comes from Dovyalis caffra, assembly GCA_963924115.1. Taxonomy (NCBI): domain Eukaryota; kingdom Viridiplantae; phylum Streptophyta; class Magnoliopsida; order Malpighiales; family Salicaceae; genus Dovyalis; species Dovyalis caffra. The sequence goes on along the minus strand of CAWUPB010001178.1, from coordinate 1,220,590 downwards.
TTAAAAAAACGTCTTAATTTTTTCTCATGAAATTACATCAAAAAAATAAAGTAACAAACAATATAAAAAATAACAAACAAATTTTTTTTTTTTAGCTTTTTGAATATATATATAAGATTAGTATAAAAATATTTTTGAATTATTGGGTGGTTTTTCCGAAACATTATTTTAATTATGTTCTTTGAAAAAATAATTTCAGAACAATAAATAAATAAATAATTAATGGCTAATGCTTTGTATTATGTGTGCAAATATATAGTTAATTTTTGTCATTTATTTTCAAGTTATTTATTTTCCAAGTCTTTTATCTTTTCATTTAATTAATTTCAAGTTATTTATTTTATGCAATTTATTACTTTGAATTTTATTTCTTTTATATTTTTCAAGTCATTCATTTTATGCAATTTATTTTCTCGTATTTTTATTCATGTACATATTTTATTTTGAACCAAGTTGGATATTTACTTTAAATTGTTGCACACACCATAAGAAAACCTACAAATGCTTTGGGTCTAAACTAAAAGCTTGTTAACATTTAGATAGAAAGATTTAGAGGCAAGTGTGATGAAAGTCTAGTAATACTCTTTCGAACTTTCGTTTGGACTGAAACTCACCCTATGTACAAAAGATGGTGGAATAACTTTTTCCTACCTCTTAGTGCATAAGATTAGAGATTGAATTATCTCATTGATAATTTAGATAGTATAGAGACCTAAAAAGATTTTAGGACTAGATGAGCTTTGTCTAAACCCGGGAAAAGCTAGATCTTATTTATTAGGATGGACCAGTTAAGACATGAACTTTTTTTTTTAGACTCGCTATATTCTAACCTTTGTTTTTGTAGGATATCATAAAAAAAAAATCATGACGAGAGAATGCTATCTAGGATTTTAGGAACGGATTAGATTGGGTCCAGCTTGTAGAAGGAGGCTATTCGTCCTAGATTTTACGTTGAAGTGAGAAAAAAAAGCTAGGACCTTCGAGTAATGAGTACACCACCGAAGATGAGCTCATATGAAATTCAAAAACTTGTATACCTACTGCTGCCTCAAGCCCGAGTTCGAGATTACGAAGAATATAATAGGAATCTATTTGTAATGTAAATATTATAAGCATTGTAATCTAAATGGTTGTAATGAGTAATTATTGAAAAAAAATAGTTGTCTTGCTTTCATTATTCAATGAAAAATGGCTGCGAGTCATATTTAGAATTTCTTAGAAGTTTAAATTTCAAATTCTTCTATGTATTTTGTCATAAGATGCACTCATCACTCGAGATCTAAAAAAAACTATCAAAGACAAATATGATTTGGGGTAAATATGTTTTTCGAATCGCCCAAAATATCTATTAGGTTGTACTCTCAACGAGTATTAAAATCTAATCTAACTCATCCTCAATACAAATTCTATCATGATTTGATGTGGAACAACATAAAGAAAGGTATCCAATCCGATTCGCATCATGTATCTATATTCATTATACATATCTATTTTGAGTTTGTTTTACTAGACTTGAAATATAAATCATCCCGCTAAAACTCAATCTTAGCTTTATAGTAAATCAACTATGCTTTATTGGTATACTCCCACTATGGCCACAGTTTCTTTAAGCGGACATTCATCGAGGTGCAATGTGATAACTACTTTAGCATACAAAGAATGACTTGTCGTATCTTCGTCATCCATGTATCTCCATTAGATTCCTAGTGCACCCAATGAATCGCCCACATGCAATTTTTACTAAGCCTATCAAAATAAGTGTCAAAGTACATAATTTCTCTAATTAGATAATTATGATGACTTTAACTCAAAGGATCAATTGTACCCATCTCATATGAGATTCCAATAGACTAAATCAAATAGGTTCTCATAGTGAGTCACATCCAATGATATGTTCTCTAACATTAATCACCTAATCGCATGCTTTGGCATCACCATGCCAATAGGTCCGAGATCTCCTATTGTTATCTTATAGTATAAGCATAGCTCTCTCAAGTCTTACTAAATATAGTTAATGTCCATTCTTAACAATGTTAAGATTTGGAGCATTTAGTGATATTATTTAAATGCATCAATATTTATCTCACATTAATTGATCAATCATTAATGCAATACATATCATATAGATTTCAATCTAATTCTATCAAATTGTAAATACCAGGAATTAATAGAAAGACTTCTTTTATTAATATATAAAAATGCAATATTATAATAAATCAAACCATCTAAACAAAATTAGATCTTGGGCACCTACACTAACGAGAGAAATGGTCTAAATCATAGAGATGCTTAGAATGAGATGCCATATGCTCTCCCAATACCCAACTTGCAAACTACACCATCCCAACATTCCATGCGGAGGCTTCATATCCTACTAGGTCTTTTGCTTATGCAATAGGTCCGTAAACATCACGGATGCAAGGAGCGTTGACATTAGATCTCACTAGTGAGGAAACCACCAAAACCAAAGAGCTAGAAGGGCCCCATATGGATAAAAATTTTACTATAAAAAAATGTTGAGTTCCATTGGAGGAGCTGGCATCTATAACCCTATAAAAGTTGCTTTGATTTGCTTAGTACCTAATGTGATAATTTCTAAAAAAATTAGAGTACTAAAATTCATCAAATATGCACGTACCTAGTGCCCTATGACCCACTCGAGGGTTTACTATAGTAAGATGGATGAAGTAATATATGATGAGAAAGTCGTCGATACACTTCTTCCATGAGAGCCTATGAGGATCTAATTATATGAGGCTAGAAGGGGTAAAGATAAAAAAAATAAAAGGATCGGACCAAATTTTTTATCAAGTAGTATATGTTCAATTTGGAGGTAGCTTTAAGCCGATATGATTTGTCGAGTATAGAAAAAGGTCTAAGAGAAACCATCGAGGAGTATGTCCAAAGGTGCATAGGGTGGCAACCCAAATTTATCCACCACTACTTGAATAAGAGTTGATCGTTATTTTTTAAATACTTTTAAGATACCATATTTCAAGTGTTTGATTGGGAATTTCTCTTCAATTTTACCGATATCATTATCATAGTAGAGAGGGTAGAATAAACAATCAAAGTTGAAAAGATTACCGATGGTTTTGAAAAGAAGAAGAGCATTGATACTAAGAGAATAGATGGTTAGATACATTAAGATGATATTGAATCCTATCAATCCATAAGTCGAGAGAGTAATCAAAGAAAATATGACAACCATGGTAATCTCGGTAACATCAAAAGCCATTCATATACCTAACACAACCTTTACCACCCGTACGATTGAGAGTACAAAAAAGACTAAGAGAATCTACCACCCTTACCTTTTTCAATGGGTGAAATATTTGAATTTCTAGTGAGTATTGGGCTAATCACTCCAATTCCTATCAAACCAAAGCACCTCCTTATCCTACATGGTACCAAAAAGATGAAAGATATGAATATCATTCCTCTATTATTGGACATAACATCGATAATTGTCCTACTTTTAAAAAAGAGGTTTTTGGTTTTGATTAAGAAAAGGCGAGATCAATTTTGATAATGATCCAAACACTCCTTATATGAGCATGAATCAACATCCAAATAACTTCTAGTGAGTATTGGGCTAATCATCCCAATTCCTACCAAACCAAAGCACCCCCTTATCCTACATGGTACCAAAAAGATGAAAGATATAAATATCATTCCTATATTGTTGGACACAAACATCGATAATTGTCTTGCTTTTAAAAAAGAGGTTTTTGGTTTTAATTAAGAAAGGGCATATCGAGTTTTGATAATGATCCAAACACTCCTTATATGAGCATGAATCAACATCCAAATAATACATTCACCAATGCATGGGATGGAGAGACTGAGTGGGCTTGAAAGATATGGTGATGATGCATACTTATGATTTAAAAATCTCATCTTTTATTTTTATCGAATTTTGAATACTATTCCCTAAATGTTTTAGTTATGCATGAATTAAGTCATCTATTTGAATGAAAGAATGCTTCTACTTTCTCTTGTCACTTCATATTGTGTGATTTAAAATCAAAAGATGTTTATTTAAAAGTATTATTTTGGCATTATATTTTCCTCCACCAAGATAATATAACAAAAAATTCATTTAAAAACATTCAAAAGATTGATTAAATTTCAAAACATGACAAAGAGTTGCTAAAAACTATTCTTCTTTCTATTGAGGCTAAAGATACATCCTTATTTCCTAATGAATGTTTCTAAACGGAAAGTAAGGGGGTAATCTCTCTTTTTGTTAAAAAAAAAAGAAAAGAGTAAAAATCCTTTCTCCTTTTCTAATTGAATCCTTGAAGGAAAGTTTTGCCTAAAAAAATATCATGGAGTCCAAAGTTAAAAGACTAAATGATTGATGTCTTAAAATAATGATGAACAATACATCTTCAAGTCATAATCTCAAATTACTTTCATCATTTCTTTTCTTTGATTGACCTAACAAAATTCTAAATCAATCATTATTTTTCAAAAAAAAAAAAGATTAGCGTTTATCGATATAGGTAAATTAGACTTTGAGATGAGAAAAGACCATCTTTATATATCTTTAAAAAAATTTATCCCTTGTCATCCCAAGTTAAGCCTCAATGATTTTCTTTTACAATAACCCGGACTAGAATCGCCCATCACATTAGGAAGTAGATTGCAAAGTCTATAAATGATTGATGAAACTCTTAAAAAAAATTTATCAAAAAATCCTATCAATGATCCTAAAAGCAAAAAGGAATGGAAAAAAGAACAAAAAAATGGATAAAGAAACAAAAAAAAATCTCTAATACAAAAATTATAAGTCAAGATGGAAATCAAAATTCGGACGGATAAACAAGGAGAGTTGAGGCTAGAAAAACAAAGTCAATGGTAAAAATGACAAAAGTCATCAAGGCAAGCTTAAAAAAAAATTTCTCAAGATGACATAACCGCCTAATCGATGGCTAAATTAACAAAGTCCATACAATAATGTCTAAAGAGACTTCTATGGATAACAAAGTGGTATTATGTCATAAAAACCTTAAACACTTTTTGAGCCTTTATGTATCTAAATTTTACGTGAGCCTAAGCCATAGCCTACATTACGTGCTTTTATAAGCCCTTTTGATAAAAAAGAGAGAGAAAGAGAGAGAATGATTGAGAAAAATAAGAACACATGATCAATCAATGTGTTATTTGTCATTCTTTATGATATCAAATCATAAGTTTTCATCAACTAACTTAGGAGAAAAATAAATAGAATCAAGATACTTGTTGGGCAAGACTATCCTTTAGAACCTAATTTTCAAAGTACCTTTTACTCAAGCCTTTTCATTCATTAGATGAGACTTATCATTTGACCAATTATTTTAATCATATAAAAAAAATCAATATTTATCCAAGCCTCATATTATCTAAACACATTTTACATGTTTAGTCTAATAACCTTTTTGGAAGAAAGGGTATCATAGCATTTGAATGCCATGTTTTGACTCTTGATCAATTAACTTAGACATCTTCATGAATGAAATTACTTTTATTGGAACATCTTTGCTTTTCTATCAAATGATCCGAATTGTATTTAAAAAAGTCATTCAAGTTCATAGCTTAATTCATGTGAAATTAAGTGTCTATTCGGAGATTGTTTCTTAAAAGATGATGAAAATTTCAATATCAATTTGCAAATTATGATGCAAGTATCAAAAGATGAAATCTAAGGATAAATCATGGTTACACTAAGACAACAACGGATGTTTGATCTCAACCGAGTACTTAGGGGCATCTAGGTGACCTAATCTCAATGATAATCGATAAACTTGAGAACACTTGAACGCAAGACTAAGTACATAGCAACTCTAATCAAGTTCAATAAACTAGTCAAAAAATAGCATCGTCATACCAATTAAAGGGACAAAGGTCCAAACAATAAGCTTTTAAGCATTAATCAAAGCCAACAAAGCCATCAACCTAGAAGGTAAAGAGCGAGTCCTTTGAAAGGATGACTTAGTAAAAGTTTCATAAGTAATAAAAGTAGTCGAGCATGGTGTCTTATGGGTAGATCACAACATATAAATGGTTATCAACTTCAAAGTTCAAAAAGTCCATCTACCATAGTTAGTTAGAAAAAGTGAAAAAACTTAAGTTCACAATGAACGACCAAATGGTCAAGAAATTTCAATGGCATTGCAAGATAGGATACGATGCGAAGTCCAGAATGAAACACCAAATGGGAGTTGAGTGTCGATAAGGTGGGATAGCTTATGTCTCACACAAGTATAAAACTAACCATTGCAATCAACCTTATTGATATATTTCGGGAATGCCAACTCAAATGAAAAGAAGAAACCATCATTCAAATTTAAAATTCAAAAGTTTCAAATTCAAAAGGGGCTCATGTTCCTCAACTCATCTCGGATAGGGTTGCTCAATAATAGACCATCATCTCCGACAAGGTAATCCAATAATAGACTATTATCTTAGGCAAGATCGCCTAATAATAGACCATCATCTTTAGTAGGGTCGTCTAATAATAAACCATCATCTCTAATAAGGTCGTCTAATAATAGAACATCATCTTAGGTAGGGTTGGCCAATAATAGATCATCATCTCTAGTAGAATTGTCTAATAATATACCATCGATTGAGGTAGCGTCGCCCAATAATAGATCACCATCTCTAGGAAGATTGTCTAATAATATATCACCTCGAACGGGGTCATCCAATAATAGGTCATCATCTCGGGCAAGGTCACCCAATAATAGGCTATCATCTCTAGTAGGATCATCCAATAATAGACCATTATCTTAGATAGGGTCACCCAATAATAAATCATCATCTCTAGTAGGGTTACCCAATAATAGATCATTATCTTTAGTAGGGTCATCCCAATAACGAGATCATCATCTTTAGTAGGGTCATCCAACAATAAATCATCATCTCAAACAGGATCGTCCAATAATAGATCATCATCTCTAGCGAGGTCATCCAATAATGAACCATCATATCAAGCAAGGTCATCTAGTAGTAGGTCATCATTTTTAGCAGGTTATCAAATAATAGATCATTATCTCGGGTAGGATCATCTAATAATAGACCATCATCTTTGACATGGTGATCATATAATAAACTATCATCTCCGGTAGGGTCATTTAGTAATAAGCCATTGTACGAGTATGTTTAACTTTCGGGGTAGGTTATCCTTAACAACAAGGCCATCACATTGTAAACCATCATCTTAGGTAAGGTTGCCCAATAATAGATCATCATCTTTGGTAGAGTCGTCCAATAATAAACCATCAATAGAGGTAGCATCGCCCAATAATAGATCACCATCTCTAGAAGGATCGTCTAATAATAGATCATCTCGAGCGGGGTCATCCAATAATAGGTCATCATCTCGAGCAAGGTTATCCAATTATAGACCATTATCTCGGATAGGGTCACCTAATAATAGACTATCATCTCTAGTAGGTCGCCTAATAATAGATCATCATCTCCGGCAAGGTCATCCAATAATAAATCACCATCTCAAGTAGGATCTCCCAATAATAGATCATCATCTCTAGCAAGATCATCCAATAATGGATTATCATCTCAAGCAAGGTCGTGTAGTAATAGATCATCATTTTTTACAGGTTATTAAATAATAAACCATTATCTCAATCAAGATCATCTAATAATAGAACATCATCTCTAACAGGGTGTTGAAATAATAGACCATCATCTCCGGTATGGTCATTCAATCATAGGCCATCGTATTGTATGTTTAACTTTCGAGTAGATTGTCTTTAATAACAAGGCCATTACATAGTATCTTTAATTTTCAAGATAGGTTGTTCTTGATAACAAAGCCATTGTACTCGCATATTTAATTTTAAGGGAGGCTATTCTTGACAATAAGGCCATCACATTGCATATTTAATTTTCGGGATAAACTGCATTTAACAATGAGGTCATTGCATTGCTTGTTTAATTTTCAAGGTAGGTAGCCCTTGACAACAAGGGCACCGCATTGCATATTTAAGGGTAGACTATCTTTGACAAGACCATCACATTGCATGTTTAGTTTTCAAGATAGGTTACCCTCGACAACAAAGCCACCGTATTGCATGTTTAAATTTCAATATAGGCTACCCTTGACAACAAAACCATCATACTAGATGTTTAATTTTTAGGATAGGTAGTCTTTGACTACAAGGCTACTCGTATTGCATTTTAATTTTAATTCTACAAATCATCATACTCTTAAAGATAGACCGCCTTCAATCAAGTTATTTTTGTTATTTAATTTATTTTTTCTTTATAAACTCATTAAGCAAACCCAATCTAAAGTTCACACTTCAGCTAGTGTTTATACCGTAAGCATTATAAAGAGGGGACAACTATCACAACTTAATTTTTCTCTATTTTTTTAGCATTTTTATTAGTTATTATTATTTATTTTTACTTTTTAATTTTATTATTTTAATTTATAAAAAAAATCAAATAAAGAAAAAAAATTAAAATTTTTAAAAATACAAAAATACAAAATACAATATGAAAGGTATGATTGAATCAAATAAACCTAAAAGTAAGGTGCTTGAGGATACAATCAAATCAATCTAAAACTCTAAAACCATAATTATAGGATCCTAGGACATAATTGAAAACTTGAAAGTATAAGGACTAAAATTCTATACCTAAAGATACAATTAAGATAAAATCCAAGCATATAGAGACCAAAATTGAAGGAAAGAACAAACGATAGGAAAAATGAAGTTGCTTGAACAACATGTCATCCAAACTTTCCTAGCAATTTTCTAGCATTCCAATTCATTCTTCTCTCCTCCAACAATACTATCCCTCATCCTCTACCAAAGAAGACAACTTCAATCAATGCCAAAAATTTTTACCGGCATTTGTACCAGCCAAAAATCATGTTGGACAATGCCTACACCATAAAAAATGTACAACCCTATGCCTAGCTATGCATCCATCTCAACATACACCCTACATCATACTTATATCGGACACTGTTCACACACATTGCATTTTAATTTCTCTAGCTTTACTCATAAACGACCAAGAATTACAAGAGCTTGGTTTTTGATTTCTAGTGAGGAGGGCTACGATTGGTGGGAATCAATCCTATGGTATAGGATATATCTTTTTGGGTATAAATAAGGGATGCATTTATAGGTTTTAAAGGGGATTGAAAAGAAGAAAATTCTAGTGAGGCAATTCGGAGAGTTAAAAAAGGAATAATATAAGGAATTAAGAGAGGGTATAACAATTAGTTTATAACATAATTGAAAAAAATAGTGAGACAAGGAATCAAGGGAGAAATTAAAGCAAAAATAAGCACCAAAGAAGTGAGAGCCTTACCAAACAGATCTAAAGAAGGAGGAATTGAGCCAGCTACACCAAGACAACTCTTATAGTTCCACATCCGGAACAACCTTGCCATCAAATTGGACATCTTCCGCCTCTGTCCTCATCTATTTGAGCTCCGGGTAAGAACTTCTTTAAACTCACGTCTTCCATTCATACTAATGTAATTCTAGGACCTTGAAGGATCACTGCCATTCCATAGTAGCCTTTTCCTTTTATTTCAATTTCACCCACCTTATAGAAATCCATATCAATCATGATTCCACACATACCCACGATTGATTTAATGAATAAAAAGAGGTTCTTTGGCAAATCGTGGGGTTTAAGGAATTGTTGATTTGGGTAGATTTAAATGAAATAGAACTTATGATTTCTAGAAGTTTTATGAAAAAAAGAAGTGAAAGGAAAGAAAGTCTAGAGGACTTAGTACGATCCTTTTTTTATGAAATAAGGGAAGAGATCGATCGATCTTAGTGAGGAAGATAAGAGGTATGACCTTAGTTCGATTTAAAGAGAAAAAGGGTCTAGAGGCTATTTGTTTGATTTGAAATTCTTGGTTTAGGGTTAAGGTTGGATTAAAGGAGGACATAAAGCTTAGGGTTCTTGTTTAAAGGAAAAGAAGATGAGGGTTCGATAAGAATGGGAGATCCATCAATTTCAAAGTTGGGAGAAGGGTAAAAGGTCTAGGATTATAGCTTGAAAGGGTAAAGGGTTTTCTAGGTGATGCTTTGGGTTTCAAAGAAGAATTGGCTTAGAAGGAGAGATCATTTTGAACTTTGTAGAAATTTTTAATTTTGAAGGAGAAATGAGATGAAGAAGATGAGAGAAATGAAGAACATGAGACCGGAGTGAGAGAGAGAGAGGGAGTTGAGAAATAAGATTTAATCGAAATGAATTTAGGAAAGAAATAGAAGTTTGTTGGTGGATTGGGTCTAAGCTAGAGAAAGAAAAAAGGGGATGATTTAGGCCAATCCTAACCCACTCGAATATGAAGCTACGTTGGGCTATAAAAAAAAAAGAGAAAGAGGATGGCCTAGCCCAATGAGCCGAGGGTCCACCGACCCCAAAAGAGGCCCAATGCTTTAAATAAATCGATGCTAAATGCCTTTTTATTTATGTATCTTTATTTCTGTTTAATATTAGATTTAATGCTTTCTTTCTTTGAATTTTTCTTGAATTTTATTTTCTTAATGTTAACGTAGAATTTATTCCAATAATTAGGTTAGGTAATTAATAGGTGGATGAATTATCAAGTCTACTAATTTTTAGGGACTAATGATGATTTTTTGCTAATAAAAAAATAAAAAATGAACAAAAAAGGAATATTAAGAAAATAAAAATAAAAAGTGCTAAAAAAAGGGGAAATGAGAAAAGAAAAAAGAGAGAAAATGTTTGAGTAAGAAAAAAAGGAGGAGAAAATACTAAAAAAATTAACACCAAGTCTCCTATGTGATAGAGGCCATTGTTAGCCAAAAAAATTACTTTAGTAATTAGCTAGTTCTGCGATATATTGATTATGTCAAGACTTAAAGTGAATTTGATATTTGAACTGACATGTCTCGTGATGATGGAGTCAAACGATTCGTTCAATATGATGCCACAAATAAAACTAAAAAACTTAATTTGGCCTAGAAAAAAAATTGGAATTTAAATCAAAATAATGTAGCATAAATAAAACACCTTGGGAGATAAATATTAAGACTAAGCTAGACGTGGTGCCTTTTTTAAAAAAGGGAATTTTTTGGTGATTAATATCTTTTCAAAAGCGTAACTAACTCCTTACTTAAAATTTCTAGACTAGTGCTACTTTTAGATTTCTAATTCCTTTAATACTAGGTGACGACTCTCCAAAACCTATAATAACTCACATCCCTATAAATCATAAATAATTCATAAAGATATCTTAAATCTTAAATTTTTTAGAGTCTCATTCGATGTCGGATAGCAACAATTTTGATTATCAATTTTTGAAAGATCGAATAGAAAGATCATTAGGCATAAGGATGTAACTTTTCATGAGAATATGTTGTATAAGGATAAGCCCGAGATAAATTCTAATAGTGTAGAGAACTAGTCGAAACAAGTGAGAAAGCTGAATTGGAAGAGATCTTGGAGAATGATATATCCGGGATTGAAAACTCTAATAAAGAGATGGATAAGCTAAAACTAAATCAAAACTAGTAACTCCTACTCCTCAACTAAAAAGATCTAATAGAGTGTCCAAATCCACTCAAAGGTATTCACCTTCTTGAAACTATTTGCTTCTTATTGATGCTTCGGAGAATCGAATTATTTAGTAAAGCAATGCAAGTGAAAGATTCTTTCAAGTAGGAGTTAGCTAGGGAAAAGAGATGAGGTCTCTCGAGAAGAATTAGACATGGATCTTAATTGAGCTACCAGTAGGGAAAAAAGCTATACACAATAAGTAGTTGTACGGAGTTTAAAGAAGAACATGATGCTAGTAAAAGGTACAAGGTAAGGCTAACTGTAAAGGGCTTTCAATGAAAAAAAAAAGAATTAACTAAAGTGAGATTTTCTCTTTTGTAATCAAGATAACCACTATTAGGCTAATGTTGAGTATTGTTGCTATAGAAAATTTATATTTAGAGCGAGTTAGATGTTAAAGCCGTGTTCCTACATGCCGACCTTAAGAAGACATCTATATCGTGCTACCGAAGGCTTTGAAGTTCCAAAGAAGGAAAAACTTATATGCAAGTTACGAGAAAAGTCTATATGGTTTAAAGCAAGCTCTTAATCAATGGTTCAAGAAGTTTGATGTGTTCATGTGTGATAATGATTTCAAGAGATAGGAGATGGAACACTCTTATTATATTAAGAGATTTGATGATTGTTATCTTATTTTGCTCTTTATATTAATGATATGATTATTGTAGGATCTAACTTGAAAGATATCGATAAGCTTAAGTAATAATTAGCTGAACAATTTTAGATGAAAGACTTGGGAGGATCTAGGAAACAAATACTTGGGATGAGAATTAGTTAAATTTGAAGGTATATTGAAGTTGTCTCAAGAAAAATACATGCTGAAAGTACTTAGTAGATTCAACCTTTAGGATGGAAAGATTAGAAGCACTCATTTAGGAAGCCATATCAAGCTTTCAAAGGATGAGGCACCAAAGACGACTCAAGAGCAAAAAAAAAATGTCTACAATCCCTTATTCATCAACGAGTTGAAAGCCTAATGTATGCTATGGTTTGCATAATATCTAATATAGCTCAAGCAATCGAAGTTGTTAGTAGGTACATGGAAAATCTAAGAAAGAAGCATTGGAAAGGAGTAAAGTGGATTTTTTGTTATTTGAAAGGTACTTCGGGTATGTCCTTTTGTTTTAAGAAGGATAATACTATTATGTCGGGATTTATTGATATAGATTTAGGTAATGATCTGGATAATAAAAAGAGTACAATAGGTTACGTTTTCATTTTGGATGGTATTACTATGAGTTGGGTGTCTCAACTTCGAAGTGTGTTGGTCATTCCACTACTAAAACTAAGTATATGGTTATTTTAGAAGTCGGTAAAGAAATAGTTTAGTTAAAGAACTTCCTAAAGGAAATAGGTAAGGTACGGGATGACGATGAACTCTTCAATTATAGTTAGAATGCAATTCACCTTACCTAGAATCCACTCTTTCGAGTAAGAACAAAGCATATACAATTGAAGTATCACTATATCCAAAAATTGTTGGATGATAGAGTGATATGTTTGAATAAGATTTTAGGATTGAAGAATCTAGTCTATATGTTGATCAAAATAGTTACCATTGATAAGTTGAGGCTTTGCATTGCCTCAATTGGCCTTCATGATTAGTGATGAGAAGACACTCGCATTAGAAAGACATGAAGTTGGTTGACAAAACGGACAATTACAAGAAGTTTTTGTGCTATTTGGAGATCGGTCTCAAGTGAGAGATTGTTAAGTTGTAGAGACCGATGTGGATGGATGTTTATAGTATAGGACTCCATGTTCATTACAATCTTGCTAGTCGGTTAATGAAATGGGGTTAAGGGGTTAGAACCCCTTGCGGGTAAACTTTATGTTGTGTGATTGTGATTGTCTTTCTACTTTATTTTTATTATTATTTTTTTTTATAGAGTTTGTTTTCTAATAATTTATTTAATAATAATTGGATTTGATATTGTGTTTGCTTTTAGTATTGTAAGTCAATTTATGAATGTTTCAAGAACAAGCCATATGCAAGCACTCAATAAAATATTGTAGTACTTAAAGGCATCTCTCAAGCAAAGGTATTTGTAACTTAATATTTAATTATGAGATAAAGAACCAAAAACATTGAGCTCCCTAATCATCTTGCTTCACCAAGTAAAATTATTTTTGTCATTGTGTGAGATTTTTTTATTCTTTGATTGTAAAATATTTTTTAAATTGACTTTGAATAATCCTAATAATCGAGTCCTTGTTAATTGTTACGAAACACCTTTAAGAAAATGAAATTTCTCTTCTAGCACCTATGAGGCATGAAATTTTATTATTTTTGGACTCGAAGAAATAAAAAATGCAATTAACGTCATCAAAACCAAGAATCTTCTCCCTATCTCCAATAGTCATTATGCAACTGCAAAGAAAATTAGGGAAGCAATAATATTATAATGATAAGCTAAAAAAATATTAAATATCAAGAGAATAAAAAGTTTTAAATTACTAATCAAATGTAGAATTAGAATACATTTTCTTTTACTTAAGGAAAGGAACTTAAGAAAGAGTTAATCCAGTAATGGCCACCATTGTTGTTCGTTAGGTGGAAGATGTGTGGTTTGTGTGATTAAGGAATAGAAAAATTAGAATTAATTATTTAGAATTTTTATTTGATTACGAATTACTTTCTATAATGGGTTTTGTTTAAGTTATGCTTTTTGATGATAAGTTTAGTGATGATAATGATGATGAATTAATTAGACAAGTTGAATTATAGGGATAGTCAAGGGCGGAACCAAGTAGAATGCTACAGGGCCCCGCGCCTCCCAATTTTTTTTTCTCAATGGAACATTTCATGCCATACTCTTTTATCATCTTTTTTATTTTATCATAATTCTACTTTCAACATGACACCATCCTAATTCATGCTTTAATTGGCATTTTTTTCAAGAATGCTTCAATTAGAATTTTAATTAATGTATGGATAAATGAGTGTATTTTTACACAAAATAATTAATTTGAGAGCTTAAATAAGTGTAAAAATACACTTGTTTCTATAGAAAATATTCCCTATGCATAGAAAAATCCATCTAAGTACATAGAATATTCCTACACCTCCTAAATGATTTTTCTATGCCCATTGGATAATTTTCAAACACATTTAAAATACTCAAAATAATTAATTTGCACGAAAAAGTACTATTCATGCACCGAAAATATTCACTGAATATCAAAAAATTCATCCAATGGCATAGAATAATCTAGCACCCCTCTAGCAAATATTCTATGCAAATAGAACTTTTTCATGCACATTTAAAATACTCAAAACATTTATTTTACGTAAAAAATTACTACTTATGTATCGAAAAACATATAAAATATTCACCCAATATAAGAAAATTATTCTAAGCGCACTAAATATTCTAGCATCCTCATGGAAACTATCTTATGCTCATGGAGTAGTTTTCATACATCCTTAATATATTTTTAATTTATTTAATAACGGGTTCGAGATACTACAAAATGGTGGGGGATACTCATTGGAGTTTTCATCTAAAATCTATTTTTGGTTTGATGAATATGTTTAGTGCAATTATAGTTGAGCAGCATTACAAAGTTGACATATTCAATGCTCGTGATAGATTCTCAATTCAATAATCACACGATAGAGTTACTCATTCTTAGTTAAGCTTTAAATCCTAAATAGATACGCATATCATTTAGGATTGATGAAATTTTTAAATTGGTACGTAAATTTTACCCTCAAACTTTGCTTGATCATGAAATGTCGTAATTAATGATTCAATTTGAGCATTTTGATTATATACAAAATCTTTTAAATTTTGAAACATTGCCAAATATATCCGATTTGTGTCAATAGTTGATGAAGATAAGAAAATTTGAAAGTTATCCACTTATGTATAAAATGATAACGGTTATTCTTACTCTTCTAGTTTTCACGACTACCACGGAGCGATCATTTTCGATTATGAGCATAGTCAAGATTAAATTTCATAATAAAATGGAAGATAACTTTTTTTCGATTGTTTGTTAGTATATATTGAAAAAAAATTACTAAAAGTTTTAGTATAAATTCCCTTATAGACGACTTCATGACTTGAAAGAATGAAGATCTCTATTTTGAGTTATTGTATTTTGAGATTATTTTAAAATATATATTTGTATGTTATATATATATAAATTTGTATAAATTATGACAAATTTATAAATCTTTATTTTGACCTCGTGGACATTTGATCCTGCGTCTGCCACCAGGGATAGTGACATGTGTCCAATAAATATAGAAATTCAATAAAAGGGAAAGGATCAATAATGCAATATGATTGTTAAAGAAATAAAAAAATAAAATAAAATATATAAAAGAGAAAAAAGTAAAACCACAAGGCCTTATGAGTCATTTCACTGGTGTCTGTAGCAAAATATTATTGCAGTTCTTCTCCCTAGCCTTTGTCCATCCATGGATTACATCTAATGCGCTTCACCCAACTCTGTGACTTCAAAGCCCAACTATATCCTCTTTCACGCATCATCCAAATTGCTACAAACACAGATCTGAAGGTACTTGCAGAAGGACCCTATCCCCTTAAACATATAGACCAACTCTTTCTCCTCAAACAAACGCAGCCAACAAATCAAATATGACCACCAATATTCCACCAAACTCAAACTTTGCCGCTCCCCCCATTTTCAAGTCAATATGCCAATTTTTGGAGGAGAAGGCTATGAATGTTGGAGCATTCAAATGCAGGGTCTGTTCATTTCAAAAGGGCTATGGGAGATAGTGCAAAATGGGTATGAGCAACCCACAAATGCCGTTGAATTCGAGTCTTGGGATAACAATAAGAGAAAGCAGTTTGACGAAGATCGGTGGAAGGATGCAATGGCCTTAATGTATATTAAACAAGGAATCAGCGAGAAAATATTTCCAATGATTGAAGAAGCCTTAACGTCAAAAACAGCTTGGGGGATCTTGATGAATGAATTCAAACACTTGGCTAAGGTAATAACGGTTAAACTTCAATCTCCATATATGGAAAGATTTTGATGTCTTAATTATTAATAGAGGGAGGCGAATTGATCAATTCAAACATTCTAATCTCAAGTATCAAACCATAAACAATCATATAAGAAATTTTTGTCACATGATTGAAGTGGATATTATCATTCAAACTATCATGTAGGAGGAATACGTTCGGGTATCCCAAAATGAGTTCCATATATCATCTAGTAATCAATTGTTTATGCTCACGAGTAATATAAAATTATTATAGTCTCATTAATAGTTCAATCTTTTAATCTTTGAAATAATTATTTATCGTCATATATACAAGACTGTAGTTGAAAAGCTAATTGTTACTTCCATTTATTTTTTGTCAGAAAAAAGTAGATGGAGCTTGGCTGACAAACATCCAGTATGATCTTTCACAATTGACTTCAATTCGATCGAGTTGGAATATTTGCAGGATTCCAATGAAGCTTCGAAACTTGAAAAATGATGCATACAGTCCTCAAATCATTTCGATTGGACCTCTTCACCATGGAATGGAGAATGTGGTTGCAATGGAGGAATACAAATCAAACTATATGCTCTCCTTGCTTGAACGAACACACAATGCAGTAGAGATTTTGGATAAATGTGGTGAGGCTATTCTACTTTTGGATGAAAGAGTTAGAGCTTGCTATGCAGAACAAATCAAATATAGCAAATATGATCTTGCTAAAATGTTGTTATTCGATGGTTGCTTTATCCTTGAACTTTTCTTAAGGATTTTTAAATCTGATGCTACTAATCAAGATCCTATATTTACAACTTCTTGGATGATCTCAACTCTTCGGCGTGATTTGTCACTCTTAGAGAACCAAATTCCATTCTTTGTTCTCAAGAAGTTGTACAAAAATATAATAAAGCGTGAACGTACAGATACAACCCTTTTGAAGCTTGCTCTTCATTTCTTCAAGCCAGATTTGTTTATCAATGAAGGGACATTGAGTGATGTACATCATTCGCTTGATATATTACATAAATCATACTTGCCTTCTCAAAGAATAGACCCAGACGGCCAAGGATCATGGAAATTGATGCATTGTGCAGCAAATCTAAGAGAAGCTGGAATTCAATTCAAAAAGGATTGCAAACCAAATCTATTTGACTTGAAGTTTGAGCATGGTGTTTTCAAAATCCCACCTTTAGTCGTAAATGATTCAACAGATTCACTCTTTCGAAACCTCATTGCTTTCGAGCAATTTTTCCCTGATCATGGGCAACATGTAACATCTTATGTATTACTTATGGATCGTCTAGTCGATACAACAGGAGATGTTGAATTACTCGGGAAAAAGCAGATCATTGAAAATGATTTGGGTGGCTATGAAGATGTAACCAATCTCTTTAACAATATTTGCAAGGAGGTTGCAGTAAGAGAGTTTTATTTTGCAGGCCTATGCGATCAAGTGGATAACTACTACAGCAAAAGGTGTAATAGATACAAAGCTATCCTTAAACGCAACTATTTGACAAATCCATGGACAATAATATCAATCTTGGCTGCTACTTTGCTTCTTTCGCTTACTGTATTACAAAGCATATACTCGGTACTTTCTTATTATCCTCATTGATACTTTCATGCTTAGATAGACCTATATATGTATATTTTTTTCATCATTCAATTTTTTTATTATCTTTGTTTCTGTATTTGATGTATCTTTTGCCATCCAAGTATGTTTAAGATTTGTTTTTTTTTTTTATTAAGTTTATTTACCTACAGAATCAAAATACTCGTCACTCTATATTCCTAAAAAAAAAAAAAAAACGTCAGGCCGCCATTGATTCTTAACCTTGGAGTCTTACATGCTTCTCACGTTATTATTTAGAGTTTAAATACTAAAATCAAAATCATTAAAAATTTATTTTTTGTGAATACATGCATCTATCCGAGCTTAAATAATTAATAACTATCTTAAGACCTCATTGGAAAGAAAAATATATATATATTAAAATCCAATATATATTAAAGTGTGGGAGATGTTTTATAAGAGTGGTCGAAGGATTTTTCAGAATAAGTTTGGAATCTAGATTGGGTTTTTTTTTCAATGGGATAGGAAGCTCCTATGGTTAAGTAAGGGTTCAGTCCATTTTATTTTAAGTCTTGGATTTAAACAAAAAAAAAAAAAAATTTACCTACCAAACATTGTTAATGGCCTTTTCCTTTAATACTTCACCACGTAAGACTTAAGATTGGAAGTAATCAAAAAAAAAGAAAAATATATATTCTTTTTTTTTCTGACTCCTATCAATTTTCTTTAATACTTCACCACTTAAGATTCTTTACGCCTTTAACATTAAATTTACCTTAACGTTTCAAGTCCAAGTCCATTTTTTTTTCTTTTTTTTTTTCTTTTTTCTTTGATTACTTCCAATCTATAGTGCAGTGGAATAAGGAAGTCCTATTATTACAATATAAATTCAATTAGGTTCTAGTATAATTTTTTGAGATTTTTTTTTTTTTGGATATATAAAATGAAAAAAAAATAGATATATTATCTCATATTTTGTGTCAGAAAATATTACGTCTACATTATACATTACTCTGAGCTCCTCCTCTTATTAGCTATTTTTACAAATTCTCTAAGTCAATTACATGAATGTATAAAATAAAATTATACAAATTTTGAAATGACCAAGTCGCAGCTGCAAACTCCTCTCTTGGTTAGATAACTTGCTCCATCATATTACTAATACTGTCACTATATATCTAAAAGACATGGCGTTTTGGTTGTTAATAATCTTGTTCACCTTAATTTATTTTATTTATATATATATTTTGTAATTCAAGCACAATAAACCCTTTGTCGTCCAATGGTTAGGGTAATTGCCTTTCAAACAATATAGCAGAGTTCGCTCCCACCAGACGCTTTATGCTTTGATTTTTTTCCTTTTTCATATATATATATATATATATATATATATTACTATTCCTATATATCTAAAAGGTATGAGAATTTGACAACCCTGCTCTCCTCTTTTTTCTTTTTTTTTTCCGAGTATTGTTCACTTTTTTCTTTTTCTTTTTTGGTTTCATGTTGTTGTTTTCTTTTTTGCCAATTTTGTTTTTTTCATCAAATTAGGTTTTTTTTAATTTAATTTTTTTCATCCATTGTTTATCTTTTTTTTTATTTCAAGTACTATGCGCTTTTTTTCTTTTTTTTCACGTTGTTGTGAATATATGTCTTCTGTTTTTTCCATCAAGCTAGATTCTTTTTTTAATTTTTAGGTTGTTTTGTTTTGGCCTCTAAAATTTTAAAATAAAAATTTTAATCCCCTAACTAATGCACTACTCATGTTTTTTCTTTTTCTTTTTTTCTTTGTTTTTTTCCAATAATTTATGTTCTTTTTTTTAATTAGGTGTTAAAATTTTAAGAAATCAATCGTTACTTTTTTCTATACAAACTAACGATTAAATAACATATACGATATTTTATATATATATACGATTTTTTTTATTATGATATATTTTTCTTTTCTTTTTTTGTTTGAGTTGCTTTATTATACATGTCTTTTTTTTCCTTTGGTTTTTTCCATCAATTTAGGTTCTATTGTAATTTATTTTTTAAAAAAATTCAGATTGTTTTATTTTGGTTTCTGAAATTTTAAAATAAAAAATTTAATCCCTTAAGCGATGCACTACTCGTGTCTTTTTTTTTCCTTTGCTTTTTTTCATCAATTTATGTTCTTTTTTTATTTAATTAAGTGTTAAAATTTTGAAAAATCAATTGTTGCTTTTTTCATACAAATTTACAATTATATAACACTATGCATGCCTTTTTTTCTTTGCCTTTTTTTTCATCAATGTATGTTTTTTTTATTTGATTAGGTGTTAAAATTTTAAAAAATCAATCGTAACATTTTTTTCACATAAGCTGACGATTATGTAATATATACGATATTTTTTATATTTTAGAATAAATATAATTTACTCTTATTGTTTAAAATTGATTTTTTTGGATAAAAAATCTAATCAAGTTAATTTTTATTCTTATTTTTTTATAATTTTATTTATTAATAAATATGACTTATTTATCTATGCATGGATTTGAATAATTTTTTTAATACCTGTTTTTATTTGCTTCGTTCTTATATAATCAAATTTTAAAAATTGAATATGTGTATTTTATTTTCTTATTTTTTCATAATCAAATTTTATCAAAATCGGTTTTAGAGTTTTTACTGCACTCTATTAACTTCAATATATATTTTACCATTTAATTTTGTAAAATATTTATTTATTTATTTTATAAATTCTCACCTATTGAGTACGGCCATGTTGTATCGAAAAAAATAACGTTAAAGTCATTGATTTTATTAGAAATAAACTATGCATCTATATACATAATGCCAACTATTTGCTATTACTTTTTTAATATTTAAAATGATTTTTTAAATAAAATAATTGAAGTAATATTAAAATAATTGCCTAATAATTCAAATACAATTTTATATACTGATATTATTCATTATTTTGTAAATAAATATATATAAATCAAATATATATATTTAAAAAATAATAATAATCTTCTCATCGGTAAAAAAGTTTCATTTGTTAATTTTCATACAAGTTTTTATACTAATTATTGCTTTATTTCTTTGCTGCAATGTAATGAAAAAAATATTAAGATTTTTAAAAAAAATTATATTATAATTTATTTATTATGGGTTTTATTTAAGAATAAATGCATAAGAAAGAACAAATCATATTTTTTTGACATCAAAATTTTCAAAATTTATCTTTTATATTTAATTTAATATATTTTAATTAATTGATAGCATAATATATGCTATCAAACTGAAATAAATATATTTAGTTCGGTCCACAACATAGCACGAGAATCCGTACTATTCATATGTCTAAAATTCTTATTCACTTACTATTCATATGCATAAAATTACTAGTCACTTGATGTCAATTTAAGTAATTTTTGTGTGTCATTTATTGTCTGTTTTTAGACATTAATATGCAAATTTAACAATTTTTTCTATTTTTCGTCCCTCATGTTGTAACATTTTTTTCAATCCTTAGTTTTTTATTTTTTTTCATTTTCACGTAGTATGTGTGTATAAACACACTATCTTTTTATATTTTAAAATTAACATATACTTCAACTTATATTATTCTTATCATTTAAATTTTATTCTTTGAATTTATCATTTTTTTATAAAAATTCACATCCAATTAATATTTTATATGGGATTTTATTTATCGATGAATATAATTTATTTGTCTCTATATTTGAATTTTAGAATAAAATTTTAAAACATGATTGTTTTTTCTTTTTTAAAAAGTAAATTGATATAATATATATCATGAATTCTTAAAATTTATAAATGACGAGTTGCGCATATATAAATATATAATTATTTTATTCTAAAAGGTTAAAAACGTATTTCAAATAATTTGTCTCAATTCCCTATGTATGATCAAGACATATAAAAAAATATCGAATCATTAATTTTATTAAAAATTAACTATACATCTTCCAACATAATACAAATTATTTACTATGAATATATTTTCTTAATATTATAGAACCGATTTATTTGAAATAAAATAATTAAAATAATTTTTTAAATGAACCAAACAATTAGTCAAATATAGTTTTTTATGCTAATTTTGTTGATTATTTTGTAAAAA
Source organism: Dovyalis caffra (assembly GCA_963924115.1). Classification (NCBI taxonomy): domain Eukaryota; kingdom Viridiplantae; phylum Streptophyta; class Magnoliopsida; order Malpighiales; family Salicaceae; genus Dovyalis; species Dovyalis caffra. Next base: position 1,198,364 of record CAWUPB010001178.1, on the reverse strand, counting down.
CATTTATATAGATCTAATGTATACTTGAAAAAAAAAATCTTTTCACCAATATTAAATAAGAATAAATTTTTATTTTTTCATTGGTTAATTTTTATGCAAGTCTATACATTAATTGTAACTTTATTTTTTTGATACATTCTTATAAACAAATATAATTTTAAAGTATTTGCTTTTGAATTCTTAATTAATATTTTAGGTTTAAATTATTATAAGTTTTTATTTAAGAATACCTAAATAAAGAAGAATAAATCATGTTTGTTAAGCAAAAAATTTATGATAAACATAAAAAAAAAATTAATAATTAAACAAAAAATTATAAAAATTTTAAATGATTTTGTTCTATCTACCCTTAGCGTTATATGGATAATTTTAAAAATTAATTTTCTCATTAGCATTAAATAAGAATTTTTTTCTTTTATTAATTTTTGTAAAAATCTGTCCATTAATTATAACTTTATTTTTTCAGAAGACAATACTATGAAAATTATATTTTTATTGTTTTTTAATTTTTTATTAATATTTTAGTTAAAATTATTATATTTTTTTATTTTAAAATCAATCCATAAAGAAGAATGATTTATGTTTTTAAAAAAAATTATAAAAAAAACATTAAAAAAATTAGTTAAATAGAAAATTATAATTTAAAAAATTAAAATTTTAAAATAATTTTTTTCTATCGCATCTACAGCGTAGCGTGAGTAAACGACTAGTCATGGTCTATTTCCCATTTTATATGGCAAAACGACAACGACAAAAAACTAAGGAAAATAATAACTCACGTGATAGCCACCATACAGGACAAAATATAAAGAATTCTCAACTGGATTAAAAATGACTCCAGAATCCATGAAATATATAAGAATAAAAAATGACTCCAAAGTCTAGTTAATCAACCAAGAACATTGGAAGTCTATCATAACTTCGCGTTCCCATGCACATCAGAATTAGTCAAATAAGAAGACATTATCTCCTAGCTAACATGTGCAAGGGGGCTAGGCAATGCGTTTCCAGGCATTGCTTTGGGGCCATGGCACCCCTAGGTTTTGAAACTTTTCAATTTGACTCTTCATTTTTTTTTGTTTTTTTAAATATATATACACACACCTGTGGTAGACAATCTTTTCTATAGTTTAGATGAACAATGAAAATGTGCATTATCCAGATTCAAAAAAAAAATCTCTAAAATTAATTTTTTAAAATTTTTTCTCACTTTTTTTTTTTATGTCTATCTCTTTTTTATGGAGTAAATATTGGTAATTACTCCTAAAGTAATATAAATTTTCTCAGTTTATTTAAGAAGTTGAGGTGGGGTGGTTAATTATTAATACTAATTTTTTTTAAGAAAAAATCATAGTAAGGATAATTTTTATGCAAGTTGTGATTGTTGTTGAATAAATTGCATTCTCAAAATAATAATAATAATAATAAATGACTTGCAGTCATACCAAATTATTATTAGAACATCATCAACTGTATTTGGTGTTGCCCTCGAGTAGCTGAGATTTTTTATCGGTTGATTTTTGCTTAAAAATGACTCGTTTCTTAGTTTTAGGAGTTCATATTTAATTAAACAATTTTACTTTATATATTTCTTCTTTTGAAGGTTAATATATTTAACAAAATAATTACTCGTGATCAATTGAAAAATATTTATTTTGACATAAAAGGGATACATATTGCTCTAAATTAATAATTAGGTTTATCTCACATTTAGATCATGTACTCTTTGAATTTTTTATTGAGACTTTCGATTTTTTTTTCTTACCTTGATTGAGACCCTCTAATATTAAAAATTTGTTGATTTAAATCCTCGATTATAACATTGTCAATTATTCATCCAACATGACAAATTAAATTTAACAATAACCAATAATTAAGCGGCATGTGGCATAATGGGTTCCAAATAATAGTTTTTAGTCCGAAAAAAAAAAAAGATACCACCAAGGGATGTGGTCTAGCATTAAGGGGATTATCTTAGTTTGGGCAAAACTAAAGTTCAATTCTCATTATTCATGGATATATAACTATAATTATTCCTTCATGTACCAACCTTGAGCTTATTTGGTTGAAGAGGAAGTCTAGTGATTGATTAAAAACTAAACATGTTCCGACATTAGCTTAGCCCAAGAAGAAGTGAATTTCGTCTCGATTAATGCTGGTCTAAAGATACCCCACTACCTGTAAATATTAAAATAAAAAAAATATATGCAAACATATTTTTATTAATAAACTAATACTTAGTAATAAAAACTACCGCAAAAAATATAAAAAACAACTTTGCCTCCCAAATTATCCCAAAACCAAATTAATCTTTTGCATTTTATTTTCCAATTTTTTATTCTCAATCCCGTTCTTCCTCTCTCATCCTCTCTCATGAAAATCTAAATCCATAAAATTTCATTATTCCAAACCAATTTGGGCACAGGCCATCAAGTCTCGACTTGAGAGGGAGATTATAAGAATATTAACAAAAACACTAAAAGAAGATGACAAAATATTGTTTATTTCACTATTTTTCAAGACCTATGCCACTGTTCATTAAATATAACAATTAGTATTTAAACTAGTTGAATATCCGCGTTACGCTGCAAGTAGATAACTATTACATATATAGGGTTAATGATTTGTATGATGTAATATAAGTAGAAATTTTTATTTTTGGTGATTAATATAAATCAAATCTATATATTGTTGTTTTTAGCACACAAAAGGAACATAATTAAATAACAAAAATTAACATAATAAATAAATAAATTTATTGTAAATTAAAATTAATAAAGAATTGGAAATTTTTACCTTGGTCATTAGAAAAATTAATGATTAAAATCACATTACTATATTTTCGTGGTATAAAGATGATCGAGCCATCAAAATGGTTTTACTATAATTTTAAGTGATCGGCTCGAGGCACAATCATGTTGCTTTCTTGAAACGATACGTGTCATTCACGGAATTTATCCGATGCAACGGATAAAAAATATATTGCACGTCATCTCAAGGATACAACAAGCTCAAACACCTTGTCGTGTGTTAACAAATTTACACTATTTGTAAGACTTGAAACTCTAAAAATTTTAGCACCATTCTTACCCAAAGATAATACAAATAAAAAATATATGGCTTTTTTATATAGTGGGAGATTAAAAAATAAAACAAATGTTTTTATATTTTTTTTTTAAACAAAGCAAGAGAAGAGCTATATATTTTTCTTTCCTTAACAAAAGTATATCATGCACTTTTATCAAGAAAATAAGCATATAGACATGCTGGTGTCGGTTGCCAAAAACATGGCACATATATATAGCTGCAGCAAAAGAGCTATTTATTGCAATTAAAAACAAAATGGTAAGTAACGATTTTCTTTTTAATATTGCATTTATACTATTTCCATAACAGTGAAAAAAATAATGGTAAGTAACATATGCTTTAAATATTTTTATTAGCCATTAATATATCTTTTAATATTTTATTAAAAACTATACCAACATATATAGTTAATTTCTAACAAAATTAATGACATATATATATATATATAACGATTCAAAGTATATAGAATAAATAGAAAAAAAAAACCATCTAAATTGTAGAAATATATTGAAGTCAATAGATTAAAATAAAAAGTACAACAAAATCGGTTTTGATAAATTCTGAATAAATATATATAAAAAAGCAAAAAAAACGTATGAATTTTTTGAACTCATTATTATTTTAAAAAAAATGAAGCCAAACCATCTAAAATATACTTTTAGCTCTCTCTCTCTCTCTCTCTCTCTCTCTCTCTCTCTCTCTCTCTCTCTCTCTCTCTCTCTCATATATATATATATATATATATATATATATATATATATATATATAACACTCATTAAAAAATATAAAAATAATTTATTTATTGTATAAAATATGATAATATATTTTTAAAAAATAAATCATTGACGTTTTAAAATTTTATTCCAAAATTCATATATTAAAAAACAAAATTTGTTAACAAATCAAATTAAATAAAAAATAAAAAATTAATTTAATGAGAAATTTAATAAGAAACAAATAATTGAAGAAAAAAATTTAAAACAATAAGAATAAAATAATCATATATGTATGTTAACATCAATGTGAAAGAAATAATTAATATAAGTTCAAGGACATTAAAGGGATCAATAATATATATGTTTTCTTTCTCGGTGAAGTGACAAATTATATATGATCGTTTAATGTGTACATCGGTTGCTAGATATTTAGTTATACTATGACAATATATATATTCTTTTAAGGGTTTCTTTTTGTCTCTTGGGTGATCCAATCCTAAAACACATCAAGATTTAAAATAATTAACCAACTTTCTTTTTTGCTCTATCATGAGATTGGTGGCCCGACTTTTAAAAATATAAAATAAATTATAGGAAGAAAATAAAATCGGGGTCTCGCCTAGTTGGTATATATATTAATTTTTTAAAAAAATTGAGTCAAATTAATTTTTAACTAATTATTAGTTTTTTAAAAAATTAAGTAAAATTATCTAAAACACACTTTTGGCCTCTCTACCTCATCGGAATTTATAGATGCAATTATGCTACTCTCATCTAAAAATCATTAAAAAAAAATCAATCATATAAATCATAATAATATATTTTAAAAAATAAAACAATGAAGTTCTAAAATTTTATTTCAAAATCCATATATAACAATCAAATTTATTAACAAATAAAATTATATAAAATTAAAAAATTAATTCGATGAGAATTTTAATAAGAAACAAACAATTAAAGAAATAAATTTTAAACAATAAAAATAATATAATTAGATATCTATGTTCAAGCTAAAATTTTTAAAAATATTATATATATTCTATTACCGTAAAACTATACGCAAAACTAAAAAAAAGATCTTTTTTATATTTTCACACCTAATTTTATGATAAAAAATGTAAAAATAAATTATTAGAAGGAAAAAAAAAGGCAAACGTTGGTTGGGAGTACTTGTGCGAGCCTACTTAAGCCCACTTCTCAAGGCCAGCCCTAAAAAGAAAAAAAAGGAAATGCTTCTCCGGCCAGCCCTTAAAAAAAAATACGATAAAATGAGCCGAGGCCAAAAATAAATAAAACGCTATAGTAAATGAACAGGAAAAACCCTAGTTCTTTTAGTTTTTTTTTTCAGAATAATTATAATATCTAAAACATACTTCTAGCTCTCTTTCTCATCGGAATTTATATATGCAATAACTTCATTTTCATTGAAAAATCATAAAAATAATCAATCATATAAATTACAATAATATATTTTAAAAAAATAAAACAATCGAGTTCTAAATTTTTATTTCAAAAGTCATATATAAAAAAAAATCGTATTTATTAACAAATAAAATCATATAAAATTTAAAAATTAATTCGATGAGAATTTTAATAAAAATAAATAAATTTTAAATAATAAAAATAATATAAATCAAATATATATGTTCAAACTAAAATTTTAAAAAATATCATATATATTCTATTATTATCAAACTTTAAATAATAAAAATAATACAATCAGATATATATGTTCAAAATAAAATTTTTAAAAATATCATATATATTCTACTACTCGTCAAACTCTACATAAAATAAAAACAATAACAATCTTTTTTTAAAATTTTCACATGTAATTTCATGATAAAAAATATATAAAAAAAATATTTATATAGAAGGGGAACAATTGTCATGTGATATTTAAATAAATTATTAATCAATAAATATTATATTATTATACCATATATATTTAAAATAATATTTAACTAATAAAATTTAATATTAATTTAATTATATGGTATAATTATCAAATATATTATATTACTAAAACACTTATCAATTTTTATATATATTCAAATTCGTAAAATAGTATATCAATATATTATTTATATCATAATATAAAATAATAAAAAAAATATTATGTTGTATAATAAATACAATATTCACAATCAAAATATAAATTACTATTTTATAATAATTATTTGATATTGTTTGTAAAATATAATGATAATATACTATAATTATTAACTATAAATAATTTTATTATTTAAAAAATATATATTTCTAATAAATAAGGACCTAAATAATATATTTGATCATATAATAATAGTCATACAAATATAAAAACTGAAAAAAGAAATGAGGCCGGACGTTAAAAAAACAAAACAAAAGAAAAGAAAAAAGCATTGCATAAATACAATATTCACAATCAAAATACAAATAACTATTTTATAATATTTATTTGATATTTTTGTAAGATATAATGATAATGTATTATAATTATTAACTATAAATAATTTTATTATTTAAACAAAATATATTTCTAATAAATAAGGACCTAAATAATATATTTGACCATATAATAATAGTCCTACAAATATAGAAACTAAAAAAAAAAAAAAAGGAAGGCCGGATGTTAAAAAAAAAAAAAAACACTACTATTTTTTTAAAAAAATATAATGATAATATATTATAATTATTAACTATAATAATAGTCCCGCAAATACTTTAATAGTTGAAAAAGAGGATAAATTAGTCAACAAATTATATTACCTCTACAACAATGAAGTTTGCAGAGTCTATTCATTGGAGAATGGAGAACGATGCTTGAGTAAAGAAGTTAATATATATCATTGGATTTGAAAGAATGAACGACGTTAAAAAAAAAAAAAAAAAAAAAAGGAACTACTACGAGTAATCGGAAATGGCCAAAAGGACAAAAAAAAAAAAAAAGAAGTTAGTTTTCAAACCAAAGAGACTAATTAATTTATTCCCCAAGGAATTTTTTTTAATTTCTCGAAAGAAAAAATAAAAATAGTAAAATGGTGAAAAGCACCAAAAAAATTAGTTTTCAAACCAAAGGGACTAATTAATTTATCTCTCAAGGAATGATCGACCAAGATGCAAAAAAAAAAAAACATGAATAGGGACTTTGAGCAACCCCACTTCTTTTAGTATGACAAAAAAATTAGTTTTCAAACCAAAAAGACTAATTAATTTATTCCCCAAAGAATTTTTTTTTCCTATTTCTTAAAAGAAAAAATAAATATATTAAAATGGTAAAAGAAAAAATAAAAATAGTAAAATGGTGAAAAGGACCAAAAAAGTTAATTTTCAAACCAAAGGGACTAATTAATTTATCTCTCAAAGAATGAGGGACCAAGATGCAAAAAAACATGCATAAATAGAGATTTTGAGTGTGTAGCTATAGCGAATGGATAGGAGCAACCCCACTTCTTTTAGTAGGACAAAAAAAATTAGTTTTCAAACCAAAGGAACTACTTAATTTATTCCCCAAAGAATTGTTTTTTTATTTTTTTCTATTTCTTAAAAGAAAAAATAAAAATAGTAAAATGGTGAAAAGGATCAAAAAATTAGTTTTCAAACCAAATGGACTAATTAATTTATCTCTCAAAGAATGAGGGACCAAGATGTAAAAAAAACATGTATGAATATGGATTTTGAGTGTGTAGCTACATTGAATTAATAGGAGCAACCACACCTCTTTTAATTTTTTTATAATTAGTATTCTTTTTACTACGATCTTTTTTGTCGCCCAATATTTTATTGGTATTTTCTATTATGCCACTTTATGCTTTGTAAAGTTACAATATTGCTCTTTTAAAATTTCTATTTTAACAAAAACACTAAAAGAAGATGACAAAATACCTTTTATTTCACTATTTCTCAAGACTCATGCATATTGTTCATTAATCTAGCAATTAGTATTTAAATCAGCCTTCTTTTTGTTGTGGTCTTTTTTGTGGTCTCTATTTTGTTGGTATTTTCTATTATGCCACTTGATGCTTTGTAAAGTTACAATATTGCTCTTTTATAATTCTTATTTTATTTACGGTTTTTCAGCCCTATTTTGTCATTCGACCTCTTTATTAGACATAGCATTTAATGCTACAGACTTGAACTTCATGCTTCATATCTTTTCTTCTCAGTCTCAACTCTTTCGTCAGAAGAACTTGCCACCATTGAAAGAAACACTTAATTATTGTTTTGCTGCAAATTTGTTCTGCATTTTTTGTTGGGATTGGATATATTGTTGATAAAAATATAATCCATATGGCTTTTTTTAAACTGGGTATTTTAAAATCAATCCCTCAAAACTAAAATAATTAAAATTTTGCTTAAAAAAACACTCAATGGAACTATACTTTTGAACTAGAGTTTTTTTACGCTAATATTATTTATTTTATATATATATATACACTAAGTTTCTCATCAATATTATAAAAATTTATTTTAAATTTAATTTTTATGTAATTTTTTAAAATTAATTATTTCTTTATTTTTTTTCAAAGCAATCTTTTGAAATAAACAATTAAATTTACATATAATTTTTTTTAATATTTCTTATTAATGAAACTTACGTTTCAGATTATTACAATTTTTTTCAAGAACCCATGCATAAAAAAATCATTTTTTTTAAGAATGAAATCTATTAAAAACCATAAGAAAAAAATTAAGCATAAATTGTGATTAAAAAATTATAATGTTAGTTTTTTTTTTAATTTCGATATATTTTAGTAGACTTACATAATGACGAGGATCATCGAATTATAATTTTTTTTAATTTCATTTATTATGCTCGATATGCAATGTAGTGCGGACAAGCTGTTAATATAAGACTATTAAAGTGGGCGAGTGATCCCTAGTCGACTCATAAGGGACCCATTCAATGAAAACTCATATTGATTACTTTGAGAATTAATAAAAATGGTCAATTATAGGAACATATTACGGTAATCTCTCGATTTTATGATAGAAGCTGATGAGGAGCTTTATCCTAGTGTAATAAAATAAAAAGGACGCATAAATACATAACTTTAAATCTATTGAACTCAATTCTGGCCCATAACTCATCAGAAGGTACTAACTCGTTGGACAGATCCAAAAACCTTGAAAAACAACGCTCAGGAAGAATTTAGGAATCATCCTATACTAAGGCATTCCAACTCAAAAATGGAAAACAACACTCTCCTTTAGGTGTTATTTATTAATTAGAAATAGAACGGTGAGAATGAGAATAAAAATTTTATTCTCACGTTATACTTGTTTGGTTAAAATGAATGAAATGAGAATAATAGTGGGAATGAAAATGAAAATATACACAACTTATTTTTTATATAAGATGTGGAAATAAAAATAAAGAATGAGAATAAATTTTTTTAAAAAAATAATCTACTTTATTTATTTATTATCACGTTAACTATTTTTACCATCACCATCACAACCACCACCGCAACCAATAGTAGCACTACCACCACTACCACCACCACTAGAACCAAAGCTATTATATCAACCACTACTAACATCGTCTTTATTGTTTTTACAATTATTATAGTTTGATAAAATTATTTTTTTAATTATTATTTTTATTTATATAAAAAACTAGATATTCAAAAATTTAAATTAAATTTCGATTCTTCATTAGTATTCCAAACACGGTATGAGAATACAAATATCATTTCAATTCCTTAATTTTCATTCCGATTTTGCATTTTTATTTTGGACTTTTTATTTCGATAATCAAACGACACCTTAAAATCGAGTACGAGGGACAAAGTATTTAGTGGTAATTCTCTATTTATGACATTAATCAATCACTCATTATAATTGTACTAATATCATTATAAATCAAATACAATAATAATAGATCACTAACTATTGTCGGCTCAGCTACGAATATCAAAAGAAAAGAGTATTTCTATCATTTCTCTAATATAAGTTGCCCCCACAATATCCATATAAAGATTCAAACCACCACCAAGTAAACGGGTTCTGGAAAACACTCACAACACAATATCTATAGCCTGTACAATTCCCTCTTCTCTATGCATTACATATAAATAGTTAAATACTTGTAAAAAAAATCTTTTTAGCCGATTCTTCACCTTTTGACTACTAATTTAATATTGAAAGGTTACTAATCTAATAAAAAAGACTTGTTTTATAGCTACACAAAATTAAGGAATCATCCAACATTTTTAGTGACTTCCAAAAAATAATTTTTACCTTTGAAAGCCACACTTTTTTAATTTTACTAGACAAGTCACAAAAAAGCTAATTGAGTTTTTATTATGACAATACGATTTCTTTATACGATTGACTCTTCATTTATTGGTATAAGATGAAGGATTATATATATATAACGGTAAAGTACTAAATGTAATTGATAGGAATTGAAAAAAAAACGAGTATTAGTTTATACCATTGATTAATAAATCAAATTTAGATCACATATAATATTGGATGTAAAGAAATCTTAAACGGTGAAGTACTAAATGTAATTGATATGAATTGAAAAAAATATCTGAGTATTAGGTTAATTGATTAATAAATCAAGTTTAGATCACATATAATCATAAAAATACTAATCAATTTATAGGAAGACAGAGAAGAGAAATGAAGGCTAAAGAAAAAGAAAAATAAGTGCCAGCGCCACAGAAAAGTAGGAAATTCTAGACGTCTAGCGAAGTAGGAAATTATTATCCTTATAGGCTATATTCTAGATAAAGAATACAGTTAAGCCTAGAAACTGTTCATGAAAAATTCAAAGAAGATAATGGGCTGCTAAAGTTGTAATTTAACTAGTATCCTGGGCTGTATGTAGATCATCTAATTGGATTTCAAAATCATGGTAGCCACACTGACCCCGTTTTGACTACCCCTGAGCCCTATCCAAAGAATCCAGCTCTCTAGAAGGCCCAAATCTATTTTCAACCAAGCTCCCATCTCCACTAACGTAACTATCCTCAGACAGAATCCAGCACCCTAGAAGGCCCAAATCTATTTTCAACCAAGTTCTGATCTCCACTAACGTAACTATCCTCAGAATCAGCATTTAAAAATTCAGTACCCTGATGTCCTTCCTGATTTTGTGAACACGAGATAGATGCCGGTGCCTTGACCTCAAGAAACAAAATTATTGGGTCAAAACAATCATTCTTGAAAGACTTCTTGCCGTCACAACTTTCTGACAATCTAGCGATACACGTACTTAAATCTTCTCCTTCAACCTGTGAACTCTTACCATATCGAATTGTAAACATTATTCAAATCTATGTACTCCGACTCACCATATTCAATTGAGGTTGAAGTTGTACCCACGATCATCCACTCAGATACATACTTCACGCATGCAAAGGCAAACCTGAAATCCCAACCCAGAATAGGCCATCAGAATCAATCCAAGGTCTAATTTCCTCTAAAAGTTCTGAAAGCTGTGGTTTATAAATATCAATAGCATAGAATCAACTGTTTCAAAAGTTATCAGAGCTTATGATCCCCTCAAAAGCCTTGCGGAGCAAAACATTCCACGGCCAACCACCTGGTCTAACAACCTCAGCATAAGTTCTTTGTTCCCTATAACGATTTTGTCTTGTGAAAATCCATTTCTTGAAAGGTTGAGCACATCATCTTCCATAGATTAACCCTTGGTTTGTAGGAGTGAAACAAAATATCATTACCACAGAGCTTGTAGCTCAATAGTAGTCTCTTCCAACAAGAAATCACGGATTTAAATCCTAACAAATTATTATGCTAAAAACCTTGAGTGTGTAAGTTAAAAAAAAAAAAAAAAAAAACAAATATCATTAAGGGCCTAATGATATTCTTAACAAACCGGCATGGTTCCATTATCAATAAAACTAAAATAAACATAATTTTATTATTTATTCATTATTTGAAATACTATTCACACACTCACAAATCACCATTCCTTTTATTATTCATGATATTTTTATAACACTTTAGTTCTCGATTTTTATATACTTTTTTTTTAATTTCAAACTTTAATTGTATTATGATTTTGTCACATTTTGTTTTAGTGTTTTTTGTTAATTATTTTTATTATTTAAAATTTATTACTTTAATTTATCATTTTTTTTTAAATTCTCTTTCTTTTTTCAATTTCAAACTTTAATTATATTATGATTTAGTTCTATTTTGTTTTAATATTTTTTGTTAATTATTTTTAATATTTAAAATTTACTACTTTAATTTTTTTTTTTAAATTCTCATCCAATTAATTTAAAATTATATTTACTGATAGTTTTGATTTATTTTTCTATATGTATAGATTTTGGAATAATTTTTTAGAATATGATTATTTTTTCTTTTGAAAAGTAGATATAGATAATTTTTAAATTATAGTGGCATGATTAATATGTATAGTTTGTCCGAAATAATTTTTAGATTAAAAGTGTTTTTCAAATAATTTTTTTCGGTTTTTTTATGTTATTTAAAATTTACTACATTAATTTGTCATTTTTTTAAAATTCTCTTCTTTGTATTTTTTCAATTTCAAACTTTCATTATATTGTGATTTGGTGCCATTTTGTTTTAATGTTTTTTTGTTAATTATTTTATTATTTAAAATTTACTACTTTAATTTATCATTTTTTTTAAATTCTCATCCAATTAATTTAAAATTATATTTACTAACAATTTTGATTTATTTTTCTATATGTATGGATTTTGGAATAAATTTTTAGAACATAATTATTTTTTCTTTTGAAAAATAGATTTAGATAACTTTTAAATTATAGTGGCATGATTAATATATATAGTTTGTCTAAAATATATTTTTAGATTAAAAGTGTATTTCAAATAATTTTTTCTTTTTTTTTAAGAAAAAACTCAAATTAATTAATTAATAGTTGAAAGTCAAATTAATATAGTTTTTTATTTTAATATTATTCATTATTTTGTAAATAAATATATAAAAATTAAATTCATATTTTTTCAAAAATCGATATTCTCATCAACATTAAATAAAAAAAATATTTGTTCAATTTTTTATAAGCTTTTAATAATTTTTATTTATGTTTTTTTGACATAATCTTATGAAATACTAAAGCTTTTTTTTAAAAAAAATTATTTAATTTTCTTTTTAATTAATATTTCATGGATTAACAAGGATAAATCCTTTTTCTAAAGGAAAATTTATGAAAAACATAAATAAGAAATAGTTAAATATAAAATTTTTGATTAAAAAATTATAAATAATTTTTTCACTTTTGATTTTATATGTTTTTATAAATTCACTTCATAAAACGAGACTATCAAACTAAAATAATTTCTCTAAATGATTTTATATATTATATCCAACCCATAGCGTAACACGAGTAAAAAACTAATTATAACTAAAGCCTATTGTGGCTTAGTTTTCTTTTTTGCGACATAGAGACCATCAATTCTTTTTTAATTCTGTGGATTATAAAAAAATTAGTCACTACGTACAAGTATATAGTTGGCATTTAATAGTAGGTTTATGGATTAGCAACTCTATTTTCCTTAATCTTTAGTGATAAAAAAAAAAAAAAAACCACTAATTCAAACATAAAATTTAAAAAAGTTTTTACTGAAAGAAATATTTTTGAGTGTAATATAAATTATTTTTAGAACATCACCCGCTAATTTAACTTTTTGAGTTGAAATAGTTTTTAAACAAACATTAATGAAAAGACTGGATTACAATTGTTTTAAAATATTTAAGATTAAATTGATAAAAATAATAGATTTAGGATTTAATTGAAAATGAATATACATCGAGAGTAAATTGAGGTTCTCCTTATGACTTTCCATTTCCGCTGGAATGTATTGTTGTCAATCTAAGGATTTCCACTACTATATGTAGATCGGCTAGATTTGAGTAAATTATAAATTAGTTTTTCTTATTTGGAGAAATGAATTAATTAATTATTCTGATTTTAAAAATTAATTATTTTGTTCTTTTAATCAGTGTTTATTATGATTAATTTTATATTTTTATTTTATAAAATGTTTTTTCTTATCAATCTTTCCATATTTTTATTTTTATTTTATTTTTTTTCTATTTTTTAGAATAAAAAATAAAAAAATTGAAAAATAAAAAAAACTCAAATTTTAGTTTTTAAAACTAAAGAAACTAATTAATTCGTTTTTTTAAACAATAGGGACTGATTTATAATTTACTCGTTAGATTTCTGGAGAAAAAAAACTGAAAGTCTTTAGTGATTAGGTATGGAATCTCGTTCTCATTCTTGGGTAAGAAGATAAATGAAAAGGAAAAATCCGTCTCTCATTGGATGAATGTCCAGTTAAATAAGACGAGAGAGGGGACAAAACTTATGCCCTCTGCTTAGTATCTTTCTTTTACTGACAAGTTCAAATTCAAAATTCAAAATAAGTTCAAATTCTTTCTTTTACTGATCGTTTGTTACCATTTTGTGTTTTTTGAATATTTTGAAAAATTTAAAGGGAGCAAATGCCCCGTCTCCTCCATGTAAATCTGCCCTTCAGTACAACAAGTTCAACTTCGAAATGGAAAACTACAAAATATTCCAGATTCTTTATATATATATATATATATATATTCTTCAGTATCATTTTGTGTTTTTTGTTTCTTTTTTATTATTTATATTTAAAAAACAATTGTTTGTTTTTTAGCAAAAATATATGAAGAAAAAATTCTTATACATACTTGATTAATTTAAGAAATATCAAACTATATTACTACCAGTTAAAAAAAAAACACTAAAAACGTTTTAAAATTTAATTATGGTAATGAAACCATCCATTGTGTTTGTTGCAGATTTGTTGCAAATTTAATTATGCATGCTAATAATTGGTGTGATATTATTGAAATTTGTTTTAAAATACCTCTGAAAATGGATGAGAGGTGACTATTAGTTATCTCATGAAAGAGGTGAGAGAGAAATTGGGAGATGGATTTGTGGTATTCCATGAGCACAATAGTAGAAGTGAATTTCTCTTGTGTTGTCTTTATCCAATTCTATATATTAAACTCTAATTTAAAATATTAGAGGATATATATATATATATATATATATACTTGAAAAAAAAGTAATGATTTTGTTTGAAGATCAACTGGAAATTTTAAAATGCCCAAGTCATATATAGTTGGATAGCATATAGCTTGGTATTAGTATAAGTTTACAAGAAATAATAAATAATAAGAAAAACATGCAGAATAAAAACCTTTAAGAAGATAGTCAGCTTAATGTGATCAGATTTAACTGTGAGTTCTACTAGCCTAATAGTTTATGGCTAAATAGTTTAAACTTTTCTTAATTTTTAAGTCATTTGAAAATCAATCTTTTAATTTTCAATTTTGGATTGAATCTCTTTTAAACTATTTTTTTATTTGAAATTAGATCATTCTAGTAGTTATTCATCAATTCTAACATGCAAATGCATTTTTTTAACGGTTAAAAACATATTAAAACTTATAAATATTTTATTCTTTTTCTCAAAACTTGCTTATTCCCTCTCAAAAGGTAAGAAGTTAGCATTAGAAACAAGTTTTGAAGAAAAAACAAATCATTCATAAATTTTGACATATTTTTAACTAATAAAAAGTTAAAAAGTCAATTACATATAAATTACGTAAACTTATACAATTAAAATTGACAAAAATCAAACAGAAAATAAAAAATAATTAGAAGAATGTCTAATTCGAAATTAAAAGTTAAATATCTTATCATTAAATCATAATTTATATGTATTCGTCAAGTTTCATTAACTGTTTTTCTTAACATTTAACACGCTTCTAATTTTACTTCCCATTTTATACCAAGGCAGGGCAACGCCAAGAAATTATGAAAATAGCGAGTCACACAACAACCACTGGAAGAAAAGATGACTCCAAAACCAGAGTCCATGTCAGCTAATCAAGAAGCATTTACTATAACCTAGAGATTAAAAATGATTTATGACAGCTAATTGACAAAGTCATTAATATGACTTAGAGATTAAAAAACGAGTCCACATAGACTCCTAAAAGTCAATGCAAAATCCCTTTATAGGACCTAAAGAATTGAGAAACTTTCAATTAGACCCCTGATAAAGTTACAGGCTTACCCCACATTAACTCCTATAACTATTTTTTTTAAGAAGTCCAAGATTATGTTATAGGAATAAACCAACAGGATGATGGGTAAAAGGAAAAAAAAATTACAACCAAACTAAGAATTCATTAGATTTTTGTAGACTAGACTTCTAAATTCTAAGGTTATTCTTCTCTCAAATAAATACCGCCTGTAATAGTCCTTTTTTAAGATGAAGAAAAATAACAATTTTGACAATCTCGGAGGAGAGAGGAGGAAAAAGAATATGGTAGTCATAGTAAAGATAGAAAGAATACCAATAAGTTGTTAATTCAGTAATAAACGAGCTACTTTTCGGGTAAATTTTCTACCAATGTATAAGATTTGGATCTTAAAGTTGCACTTGTTGAAAAGAATTAGATCTTGTTGCTCCCGTTTCAAAAAGAATTAGTTATATCTCTAATATAGAATCAGAATACTTGGGTAAAACCAACAAAAAAAAAAATTAAGTAAATAAAAATATATTTCAATATTTGTCAAACATCTTAGATAGATTACTGACTAATTAATTGGCAATCATGATTTTTTGTCAAATAAAAATTCAACCAAGATGAATTTGAAAAATAAGAGAATATTAAGAGAAATAAAAGTAAATGAAAAAAATTAGTTCAAAAATAAATTAAAAAAAAAACTAGAGAGGGACATAAAAGTTTTTAACCAATACACCTGTCTATTATTCTATTATTATAATAAAAAAAGGATGCATTTGTTTTCAAATAAAAAGAATTAATTATTATTATAGTTACTAGTTTGTCTGATGATCATCTGATGCTTAAAAAACTGGAGCAGGCTGTAACTACTAGCTGTTAATATTTACAGCTGAGTAGTCTAAAATTTCTCGGAAAGGATTTTGAACTTGCTTAAAAATTACT
The DNA here is from genome assembly GCA_963924115.1 of Dovyalis caffra. NCBI lineage: Eukaryota > Viridiplantae > Streptophyta > Magnoliopsida > Malpighiales > Salicaceae > Dovyalis > Dovyalis caffra. Next base: position 1,181,588 of record CAWUPB010001178.1, on the reverse strand, counting down.
TTAGAGTCCAAGCTATATATGAGAACAAAAAATGACTCTAGAGACCTGGCCAACTATGAAATATTTGCCATGCTTCATGGATTAAAAATGACTCGGACATTATAGCTATTTACTATAAAAGTAATTGAAGAGGTAGTACATTAAATAATAAAAATAAATAAAGGTTATAATTGATTATTTTTTGGTAGAAAGATATAGTAATTGAAAATCTTGTTTCTGTGTCTTAATAATTATTCATCGAAAAAAGAAGAAACTTAGGTAATGAATACAGGTAGATACCTTGATTTGCTTCTAAACTTACTCGCTTATAGGTGGTGTGTGTGAATCACTCATTTTGATAGAGGCCTATCGTATAGTGATTTTAATCCTGATTGAAATAAAGTTTTAATATATTGATTTCTGTATAGTATTCTATGGAAGTCAATTTTAATATTGGTGAGATTTTTTATAATTTTATTAATTTAATAGTGAAAGTTTTCTTATGGACTGCCTTTCTGTGATTTTTCTTCTTCATTCATGGGGAATTTTTTAAGTAAAAATTATTGGTGTTTTGTGTGCTTGTTCAATTTTAAAAAAACTGGAGCAGGCTTTAACTACTAGCTAGGCTGTTAATATTTACAGCTGAGTAGTCTAAAATTTCTCGGAAAGGATTCTGAACTTGCTTGAAACATTTTCTAACTGTGACTTTTCTTGTAGTGTCGGGCATTATAACTATTCACTATAAAAGTAATTGAAGAGGTAGTACATTAAATAATAAAAAAAAAATTAAAGGTTATAATTGATTAATTTTTTGGTAGAAAGATATAGTAATTGAAAATTTTGTTTCTATCTTAATTATTATTCATAAAAAAAGAAGAAACCTTATGTAATAAATATAGGCAGAGTGATTTTAATCCCAATTGAAATAAAATTTTAATATATTGATTTCTGTGTAGTATTCTATGGAAGTCAATTTTTTTAAAAAAAATTACAATATTGGTGAGATTTTTTATAATTTTTATAATTTAATAGTGAAAGTTTTCTTATGGACTACCTTTCCATGATTTTTCTTCTTCATTCATAGGGAATTTTTTGGTGAGATTTTTTATAATTTTTTTAATTTAATAGTGAGAGTTTTCTTATGGACTACCTTTCCATGATTTTTCTTCTTCATTCATAGGGAATTTTTAAAGCTTGTTCAGATGTTTTTTTTTTAATCGCCATTTTTATTACACAAAAAGGAGCACAATTTATTCGAGGCAATTGACCTAGCACGTGTTCCAATCCCAACATTTCAGAAAATTTCATAGAAGGTTGTTGTTATTTTCGTTAACGGCAAGGATCCAAGGTTCTTGGAAGCAGTACATAAGAGGAGATATCATATTGCTACATGAGTTGCTTGGTGGGAACAATTACCTTCTGGAAAGAAGTTGTATGCATGAATCCTCTGAGACAATCCTACGTATTTCTTGCTTAGCCGGCCGAACAGAATTCGTAAAGGAGTTACTGAAGAAGAAAGCAGATTTAGCAACAAGGCTCAACCCAGTTGGCTTTAGCCCATTTCAAATAGCTTCAGCAAATGGGTTTGTGGAGATAGTAAGAGAGCTATTGACGGTAAACAGCGAGCTTGGCAAGCTTAAAAGCAGTGATGGTAGAACTACTCTTCATTGTGCTGCCGTAACTGGGATGGTTCCTGTGATTAAGGAATTGCTCTTGTTTTGTCCTGCCAGCAAGGATATCTTGACATCCAAAGGCGAAACCGCACTTCATCTAGTTGTAAGAAATAATCAGTTTGAGGCTTTCAGAGCCATGGTTGCTGTGCTCAAGCCTCTTAACATTAAGGAGCTTCTAAACGTGACAGATGAAGATGGCAGTACTGTTTCACACCTTGCAACTGCTAAGAAGCAGACTCTGGCAAGTTTCTCTTTCCTCTCTTTGTTCTTTCTTTCTGTTTGGCCAAGTCCAAAAGGGAGGTGCAGGGTCTATCATTCCCCATTTTATTCCTATCTGCATACTTAAACTTGAGACCTGCACATTTGATCCGGGTGTATCTTGTTCTCTTGGATAAAAAGATTAAAGATGAATTAACGGAGGACACAGATAGTATATATAAAACTTACGAGGAACATTCAGCAATAAACCTCAAAAGATAAGAGTAGCTGGAGTTCTGCAAATCTGTGAATACAGTAATAACATTACAGTTTCTATTCAGTTTGGTCAATTTCATTAAAACAGACCTTCAAAATGGCATCAATTCATGTTTTGATTTTCTTAATTACTCTACTTGCTACCTCTTGTGTTACAGATCCTGAAATCACTTCTTGGAGGTCAAGAAATTGACAAAGGCACAATCAATGTGAACGCAGTCAACAAGATTGGATTGACTACTTTGGACCTGTTGGATGTTTCACAGCAAATGGAGGTCGATGCAGCTGATTACATGGTCAGGGAATTGCTTCAGGGTGCAGGAGCATTACGAGCAAAGGAACTTGGAACTGTTGTTGATATTACGGATCAAGTTGCTCGTGTCTCTACCACTATATCAGCATCATCCCCTCAGAATGTAGGGCAGCTCATACAAAATGTCGTTGAACTTTTCAATCCAGTGAAATACTAAAGGAAGCTAGCCGAAGAAGTTAAACAGACTCCAGCAGGAACACAAAATGCTTTGATGGTTGTGGCAGTACTTATTGCAGGCATGGCATACCAAGGCATCTTAAAACCTTCTGCTGGCAATTATTCGTCAGAAACTGATGATACGCTTTACTATTATGCTATGATAGCATCAGGAAATGGGCTTGAGTTTATTATTTTCAGGCAACACCATCGGATTTTTTGCGTCGTTTGTAGTGATCAATTTGGTTATTCAGGTGTATCCACTCAAGGCGTTACTGGGGCTAGCTGTGCGTTGTATGGTTGCAAATTATATTTGTGGTCTTCTACTTATCGATCCGACTAGCACGTCAATTACTCATAAGTCGCTATGGGGTAATGGTAATAGTAGTTTCGGTGGACTTCATTCGCTTCAGCATCTGGTTATTCAAGAGATGGTCCACACAAATACGAGACGAACGTGCTTTCTTAAGCCGTAGAAGCAGTGCCTGACTTATGAAAATTATGTAAAATATGGTCATTTTGATGTTGAATTCTAAAAGTATTCAGAATAAACTTGTTGCAAGTATTTTGTGTGTCAACACCCGAAGTTCGTGGAACTTCTGAAAAATTATTATTTTATTTGCTAAAAATTTTGTTTGTCAAAGATGTGGGTTTTTATTAATTTTGAAATCGATACCTAGTATTAAAAATAATTAAAAACTTAAAATAGACACGAGTTCAAAGATTCTAAAATAAAACGTTGGTTATGCATTTAGAAAGATATCAATCATCCAAAAACTCCATTTCCAAAGAAAGGTACCATGTCGAGTTTAGTCTTAAAATTTACCTCCTAAAAATTTATATTTTTTGCCAAAATTGATCCTAAGTTAAAATTCTAAGTTTTATTTCCTAAGTCAAATTAATTTTTTATTTTTATTTGTGACAACATATTGAATCGATCGTGAAACCCTACCATCGAAAGGCTCTTCAATTCAACATCGAATTTGGTTTAAGTCTCAAAATAATCGGTATATCGGAGAATGACCTAATTACTAAAATGTGAGCGATTTGAGTTAACATCAATCCATATTAGTTAGGAGACTTTGTTAATTTTTATCTAGTTTTTTTTTAAACTCCTTTTTTCTCTCTTTTTTCTTTTACCATTTTCATTTTTTTCATCTTTTTTTTTTTTGGTGTTGGTCGGGAGTTGTCATCGGTTCCTAAAAATTATGAGACTCAACGACTCGTCCACCTATTAATTATCTAATTTAAATATGAAAAAAAAAACTAAACATTGACTAAATAAATAAATAGCATAAAAACTCAAAAATTCAAAAAATTAAATCTAAACTATGCATAAAAATAAAAGGCATGTATTAAAATTTCAGAACTAATTTATCTACAAAAAAGCTAAATTAGGGGTATTGGGCTTTCGGGTCCAATGGACCTTCGATCTATTATGCCAAGCCTACTAAGTTGGCTTATTAGGTTGGCTCGTAGACCGGCCGACCTTTATTCTTCACTTAGACTTGGGCTAGGCTAAGCTTAGCCTAGGCCTAATCGAGCATCGACTGGGTCAAAGCTCAGCCCGTTTAGGCTCCCAAACGAGTCGGGTTAAGTCGAGCCCTTCTCCTAATTTGTTTCAACCAGGATAAACCCTAGGCTTGCTAATATTTTTCTAAACCATTCCCAAATCACAAAGATCAAATCTTTGAATGGCTCGTCTTCTCCCTTCTCTTTTCCTCCTTCAACCTAGCTTTACCTATAACCTAAACTTCCTATTCAATCCCTCTCCCTAAGCCATCACCCGGAAAGAATAGCCCGATTTCCTCTCTTCTCTCTCAAACCTAGAAGTTAAGCTACCAATTCCTCCCAAAATCAAATCCCTAAATCACTCATCTTCTACCTTCTCTCGCTTCTCCTTCAACCCATTTTTTTCTAAAACCCTCATCGAGATCAAATGATCTCTTTGTTCTAATCCCATCACCTGAAAGCCTCTTGATTTCCACTTCTTCATCTAAACACTAAAACCCTAAGTTTCATTTGAATCGTCCGGATGCCCAAATTTGTAACCTCAAAAGTTTACAACGAATCCTTCTTCCTTCTTCTAATACACCCAATTTAATCAATTCTTAACTAATTGCTTGAGTAAATTAAACACCAAGAAGAGGAGTCGCAAATAAGGTTTCATGATGACAATGACTATGTGTTATGCCAAACAAACACGTGGCCCTCGACTTAGTTATGGGTGTTTAACCGTGCTTATCCTTTGACATAGTCTTTGCTAAAATAAAGGCACGTACACTAGTAGATCGAGTCTTTTGCAAAGCCGGTGCTATCGTGGTGCTTATTTGAATCGTTTTGTTGATTTGTTTTTTCTTTATTCTCAGCATCGTGTTCCACTCGCCTATTTAAAGGCCATGGACTAAATAAATAAGGAGGAGATTTCTTCAACATTCATTTATTGCTTAGCAATATTTATTTCATTTGTTACTAATCTTCATTCCAAAATAGCTCGTAGAAGGAGTAGAATGCGTGCTCACAGTACGTGGTGAATTCCGGGGACATAATATATTGGTATCGAAGCCACCCATGGCCGAAGAAACCGGAGACCGGCGTCTCCTTCGACTGGAGCAACGAGATGGAGAATATTAGCGGATAGATGATAGAATGCTACATGCATTTCAAACCGGGAGGAGTCTTCCACGAACCAACCGGTTCGTAGAAACACCCATGGGGAAGGGACTAGTGGGGGAATTATTCCTAAGGTGACCAAACTGGATTTCTCGAGGTATGATGGTACGGAGGATCCTATACTTTGGATTTATCGAGTGGAGCAATTCTTTGATTTTCAGAATATTGCTACCGAAGAGTAAGTTCGATTAGCCTCCTATCATCTTGACGGTGATGCCCAATTATGGCTCCAACGTAAAAAAATTTTACAACCCGAATTAACTTGGCACTCTATGAAGGAGGGACTCCTCAAAAGGTTTGGTGTTTACGCTTATGAGAATTCTTTTGCTGATCTTTGTAAGCTTAAGCAAATGGGAACTCTCCGGGACTATCAATCACAATTCGACAAGTCGCTTCTTCGAGCTGGCACATTAACAAATGAGCAAGAGGTTGGGGCATTCATAAGTGGGCTAAAGGAAAGTCTTAAGGCTGATGTACGAGCCCAAAGACCTACGAGTCTTAATGAGGCCATAGGCCTTGCTAGAATTTTTGATAACAAGTCCACCAGATTTGGGCTTAACTCCCAGTCGACCTTATAAGTAGAAGGCCTACTAATTTTAATAACAAGGGGACTCTCACGACGAAGATCTATAACTTTCACCATCGTTCCACATTCTAATACCATTGTCCATCGTTTCACTCCAACGAGTTACGGCAGCGACACCGACAAGGGCTTTGCTTTCACCGTGACGAGCCATATTCCCTTAATCATGCTTGCAAAAAGCTCTTTTCATCGAGCTTGAGTGTGGATTCGACGAACCAAAGCAAATTCCACTCGATGTCGTCGTCGATGATAAACTAGAGCCGCCGACCATATCTCTCCATGCCATTGCTGGTGTCCTCACTCCTCAAACTATGCGGGTGTGGGCGAGGCTTGCTTGGGTTGTTCATTACTTGTTCGATTGACTCTAGTAGCACTCATAATTTTCTCCAAGCAACGGGTTGCACGCACCCTAGATTAACGGTTGAGCCGAGTCCTCCCATGAAGGTAATGATTGCCAACGGTGAGAAACTCAATAGCTTGGGTCTTTGTTGGAAGGTAACAATCCACCTTCAAGCCTCTCCTTTTCAAATTGATTTTCTACTCCTTGATTTGGAAGGGTGTGATGCCATGTTAGAAGCCCGGTGGCTTCAAATGCTAGGGTCAATTGTTTGGAATTTCGGAGATATGGAAATGAAATTCAACAAAGGAGGAAAAATGATTTCTTTGCATGGAATAAGCCAAAATGAGGCCAAGTCGGTTCGGGTCAAAACCATGCGGCGAGCACTTCAACAAAACCGGGGTCGTAGAACGTTACTACACATTACCATGATCCTCATTAATTTGGGAAGAGTGGAGAAACTAGAGGAATGATGAGTTCTTTAACAATAATATCCCGAGGTCTTTGACGAGCTAAACGGACTTCCATAAAACCGAGGTCATGACCATCGATTCCATTGAAAGAAGGAAGTCAACCGATCAATCTTCATCCTTTTCGATATCCTCATTTTCAAAAACAAGAAATTGAGAGATTAGTGGCGAAATGTTGGCGAAAGGAATCATCCGACTCGACACTCGATCCTTTCTCCTCACTCGTATTGCTTGTTCGAAAGAGTGATGGCTCGTGAAGATTTTGTGTTGATTATCGTGCCCTCAACAAAATTACGAGTCAAGAATAAGTTTCCCATTCCAATAATTGAGGAGCTCCTAGATGAACTACGAAGGGCTAAGTGGTTCACCAAACCGGACTTAAGGTCGGGATACCATCAAGTACGTATGCATGCAATCGACATACCTAAAATTGCTTTCCGGACACATCACTGGTCACTATGAATTCCTAGTTATACCCTTCGGACTCTCTAACACCCCATCTACTTTCCAAGCCTTGATGAACCAAATTTTTTAGCCATATTTGTGAAAATTTATGTTGGTATTTTTTGATGACATCTTGGTATACAGTCGAGATTGGAAAGAGCACTTACAACATATCAACATGGTACTATCAATACTACGGGCAAACCAACTGGTTGTGTGAGAGGACAAATGTTAATTTGCTCAACGGGAGATTCATTACCTTGGCTATATCATTAACGAGGAGGGTGTTAAAGCTGATTCGGAAAAATAAAAGCCATGACCACCCGGCCAACCCTTCGGAATGTCAAGGAGTTACGAGGTTTCTTAGGCCTCACCGGCTACTATCAACAATTTATAAAAAGGTATGGAGTGATAGCTCGACCTCTCACCAACTTGTTAAGAAAGAACGGTTTTTCTTAAGGATCGAAGCATAAATTACTTTTCAAAAACTCAAGGAAACAATGATTCAAGCACCGGTATTGGCTCTTCCGGACTTCTCTATTCCATTTGTTGTTGAGTGTGACACTTCTAGGATCGGGATAGGTGTAGTCCTCATAGCATATTTCAACACTTGGCCTTCGAGGTAAAAATCTCTCCCTTTCTACTTATGAAAAAGAACTAATGGCCTTAACTCTTGTTGTTCGAAATGGCATCCATATCTACTTGGGGCTCGATTTATTGTGAAAACGGATCGGAAAAGCCTTAAACACTTGTTGGAGCGGAAGATTTCAATAGAGGCCCAACAAAAATGGCTCATTAAGTTGTTGGGGTTTGATTACGGTATTGAGTACAAGCGGGAGAGTACCTACCAAGCAGTGATGCCCTCTCCCGAAGGGATCAAATTGAGTTTCATGCCATCTTAGCCCCTATACCACACTCGGTTAGACCCAATCCTCACGGAAAATCAACATAATCCGAACTTCAAAGCTTACACCGAAGGTGCAGCGTGATGAAGTCGTAGGACCATGGCAAGTTAACAAGGGCATACTATTTTTCAAAAACAAGATCTATCTCCCTATGCCATCGACGCTTATACCTACTTTCTTGGCGAGAGATACATGGAATAGGTCATGAGGGATATCATAAGTCCTTATATCGTCTTAGAGCTAACTTCTACTTGGAAGAACATGCGGACAAACCTTCCGAAATTCATCAAAGAATGTGACACTTGCCGGCGTCACAAGGTAGAGTTGTAAAAACCAACGGGATTGCTTCAGCCCCTCTCAATTCCTACTCAAGTGTGGTCCGACATATCTATGGACTTCATTGACGGTCTACCAATGTCAAAAGGTAAAACAACTCTACTGGTGGTAGTTGACAGACTATCTAAATATGCACATTTCATTCCCATATCGCATCCTTATATCGCTCCAAGCGTTGCATAAGTGTTCTTTGACAATGTGTTTAAGCTTCATGGCATGCCACGATCCATTATTTATGATAGAGATGTCACTTTCACTAACTCTTTTTAGAAAGAGTTGTTTAAGCTTCGTGGTACCGACTTCAATTTTGACTCATCCTATCATCCCCAAATGGATGGGCAAATTGAGGTGGTGAATCGCACAATTGAAATGTACTTACGGTGCTTTACAAGTTCAAAGCTGAAAAAATGGACTAGATGGGTCGTTTGGGTATAATTTTATTACAATACCCGCATCCATCCATCAACACAAACCACTCCTTTTGAAGTTGTCTATGGTCGACCTCCACCATCCCTCCTCTCTTATGTTCGAGTACGGCTAAAGTCCGAGCAAGTGGAGGAGTCCCTATTGGAGCGAGATAAGGTACTTCTAGAACTCGCTAACGCATATCGCGCAGCACAACACCGCATGAAACAAATATATGATAAAAATCATCAAGAGCGAAAATTCCAATCGGGTGATCGGGTGTATGTCAAACTTCGACCATATCAACGAAGAATCGCAGCAAATCGCTCTTCCTAAAAGTCGGCAACAAGATTCTTTGGACCTTTTCAAGTGATGGAAAGAATTGGACGAGTTTCATACAAACTTGAACTTCCCCTTCTAGTCGAATTCACCTCGTTTTCCATGTTTCTCTTCTCAAAAAGTCGGTTAGCGACCAAGCAAAGGCGGGCCCCACACTACTACCATCCTTGGATGAAGATGTCCCAGTGATACCCACGACTATCTTGGATGTACGAGGCGGAGGAAGAAGACATGAGTTCTTAGTCCGATGGCGGGGTCAACCTATGTTTGAAGCAACTTAGGTTAACGGAGCTTCCTTCTTACAAGATTTTCTAGATTTTTATACCCCTCGAGGACGGGGGCATTTTAAAGAAGGGAGAAATGTTATGTCGAACAAACACGTGGACCCCGACTTAGTTATGGGTGTTTAACTATGCTTATCCTTTGACATAGTCTTTGCTAAAATAAAAGCACGTACACTAAGTAGACCGAGTCTTTTGCGAACCGGTGTTATCGTGGTGCTATTTGAATCGTTTTGTTGATTTTTTTTCTTTATTCTCAGAATCGTTTCCACTCGCCTATTTAAAGGCCATGGACTAAATAAATAAGGAGGAGATTTCTTCAACATTCATTTATTGCTTAGCAATATTTATTTCATTTGTTACTAATCTTCATTCCAAAATAGCTCGTGGAAGGAGTAGAACGCGTGCTCACGCGCGTGGTGAATTCCAAGGACATAACACTATGCCACTTGTCATCAATCATTGGTGAACTAGTTCAGTAATTGGAAGCAAAATAAATAGCTTGAGAGGGATGAAGGCTCACTTAGTTTTTTTTATTAAAGAGGGAGACCGGGTTGAGCATGAGTGGTTGTTAGTGATGGTCACCTGCTTCGATGCGCAGAAGGTATCCTTAGGACAAAAACATAGGAGCAACACTAAAATGTTAGGATGGTGTGGAACCCACTCAAAGATCAACTCACATTTATAAGTATTTGGATCAAACAAAAGACAATTTTATTGACTTGAATTGTCTTACATAGTAATTGACACCACAAAAACTCAATAACAAGTGTTTAAATAGGGAAATCTCCATCTGGTTGTTAACCCACGTGGCCACTACTCTTTAATTTGCTAACAACTCATTAACATGTAATAACAAACACTTAGTGGATCGGACCACCACTTGACTCATTCTACCACAACCATTTAACGAAACATCTAAATAAAAGGCATACTCGAAGACTCGGTAAAAAACTTTATCCAAACTTGAATTATTTTCCCACATAAAATAAGTTTAGCCATCCGTTTTTGTTTCTTGTACTTTTGCTACCTCTCGCTTCTATCGCTTCTCTTTCCCTCCTTCAATTCTAAAATTTCCCATAGTTTTTCTCCTTCTTTACTAGATCCCCTCTTTTCCTCTTTTCACTCTTTGTCTTTCAATTGTTCTTGCCCCTCCCCCCACCCTACCCCGAAACCCTAATTCGACCCCAGCTTATACCCAAAGGTCTTCCTCTCACTATGGGATCAATTCCCTTAAATCTAAATTCCCTTACAATAAAACAAATTTTCTAGTTTACGGTTCGTTTTGGCTCTATATGGACAATGCTAAAACTTGTGCTTAATGTTCGTACATTGTGCTTTGTGTGTAGGTATGGTGCGAGTGTGACAAAAGGAAGGGTACACTACCATTCCTAATGGGAAATTGTAGTGCAAGGAGCAACTAGCCTCTCGTTTATCCCTTTAGCTTGTTGTCTTCATTGATAAAGATGAACGAGGCCGGATGATGGCAAGTATATCCGGCCATTGCAAAATTTGAGGGATTTAGACGACATGTCGTTCAAATGATCTCGAATTGGTCCCGTCGTTCGCATTTCGGGTCAATTTAGGTTCCTACGAGTTTTATTTTGTTTCAATTGTACCATCTGGATGTGTCATTGTACTCCATATATTTTTAATTTTTTTCAATTGGATCCCTATATCATGTAATTTCGGTTCTAGGGTTTTTAATTATTTCGATCGTATCCTTAATTGTTTCAATTTCAATTTTGTTTTTATTCAATCATGCTCTTAATGTAATTAAAAACAACTTTTATTTTGTGTGTGTGTATATATATATATATATATATATATATATATATATATATATATATATATATATATATATATATATATATATATATATATATATATATATATTGCATTTTTTATTCCTTTTCCCTTTTTTTGTTTTTTAATAAATACTGAAATTAATTAAAAAATAAAATAAATAAAAATAAGATAAAATAAATAAAAAGATAATAAAAAATAAAATCTAAAAGGAATAAAATTAGAAGAAAATATATAATCCAAAATTTGGATTATGATATTGTGGTTTGTGTATTTCTTTCTTTCCTTATAAAAGCTTTATCCTATGAGCACATGCTTATTCTATGTAACTAATACAATTAGAGTGAAAAATCATGAAACCCCCATCAATAAATTAAATAATTAGTTTTTCAAAAAAAAAATTTAATCAATTCGTTTCTCAAAACTAGAAAGAGTAATTATTGATAAGAATACTATAATTCAAAATCAAAATTAGAATTCAAAGATAGATAGGATAATAATTCTATATGTACCAATTCAATTTACAATTAGGAGGATACAAAACTCTTCTATAAATAGTCTTATGTATACAGATATTTACATACATCAAACACTGATTCTTTCATGGTATCAGAACCTGCAAAGAGTGAAGGCCCAACCTCATACTTAAAAATAACAACAAAAAAAAGGGATTATGGCTAAGCCTCAAACCCAGCAACTCTGAATCTAATGAGCTGATGGGCTCTGGATTGAAATTGAGAAGCTGAAAAGGGTGAAGGTCCGGCCTCATGCTTAAAAATATGCAAAAAAAAAAAAAAAAAAAAAAAATAGAAACTGCTGCTGAGTGTCAAACCCAACAACTCTGAATTAGACTACAACGCAGCACTAAGCTGCTTCTATGTTTGAAACGAATTTTCTCTTTCAATTATTTATAGTGAAGTTATATATGTATATTCACTAGTTTTAGGTAAGAAAAAAAATACAAAAAAGGAGAAATATAAAAGCATAGAAATATAGAAAGGAAAGAAAAAATTATGATTATTTTATTTTTCAGTTGTAGGAATCATCTAACAATCATCCATAACTTCCCCTCCATCCAAACAATTAACACCTAGTTATTTCTTCGATAAAACACATGTTATCAATACCTAATTTTTTATTCATTCATTTATTTCTTAACCAACGTCTCCTTATATTTTGAACTTTTCTTACAATAATTGTAATGGCTTCACCTTATATATATATATATATATATAATAAAAAATTTCAAACACATATTTTTCTTAGAATGTATTAAGCACAAGGCAACGTGGACCTATGAATATAATTTATATTAGTCTCTAACATATTTCTTCAAGTGAAAGTCTCAATATGTGGGCTTGAAACTTACATAGGTTCACATTGTCTTGTGTTTCATACTTAAGAAATTACGAATGTCTTGTGCTTAATACTTGAGAACTCAAGACCACATGATCAACGAAGTTCCGATATCATATTAAAGAACCATCTCATCTAAATGCTTAAGCTAATAGATGACGCCTTAGAATATAATTTATCTTAGTCTCAACAGAATGTTTTATTTTGTATGTTTTTGGATAATATACTTTTTTATTAAAGTAAATATAATAAAAGAAGAGAACGGACATTTTCAACGCCCTTTTAAGGAGAGAATGTTATTATTCTTCGAACAAATGTATTTTGATCGGTGGAACTTTATTAATTAAAAGAGAAAAATAACTCTGTCAAAAGTTGCCTTGATGGCCCGGATTTAGATTTGCAAATGTTGTGCTTGTTGGCCCAATCATTTACAGTCGGACTGGACAAACTTTGAGCCCAATAAATAGACCCAGGACCCTTTGGACCCTCTTGAACCAAATACAGAGGTTTAGAATCAAATATTCTGGGCCTATAAAATCCACTTGAGGCTGGAAGCCAGCCTGACGTAAAAGCAAAAAGATTAGAATTGGAAATCTTAGGAATCTATTTAAATGCACCATAATAAAAATGCTGAACGAGGAATAGAAATTTTATTTTATTACAACTATCTCTAACAAGATAGATATAAAAAAAATTGAGTTTACATAAAAATATTTTTATTATTTTTGTAGATTCGGATATAATTTTTTTTTCTTTTTTTGGTTTATCTTTCTTTTTGAAAATAGATTCATTGAGTATTTTTAAAAATTTTCTAAGTTGTCTGAATTTTTATTAGCTTGTGCGGAAATTTTCATCTTAAAATACTAAAAAATATAATTTTTTAAAGTATTTTTGATCAATAATAATAGTCAAATCAATAGAGATATAATAGGCCAAAACATGATAGTTTAAATATAAATTTGACAAAATTAATAATATAGACTTCAATATGCTGCAACTCTTAAAAACAAAAAAAAACTAATACTAAACCATAGAAAAATAGAAAATACTGTTGGACTAGAATGCTTTCATCAAACGATATACGCGGATTGAGTTCTTATCCAAATCAAAAGAAAAATAGAAAATTATTTAGAAATATAGAGTCAGATTGTAGGGACATATAAAATAAAACTAAGAGAGAGCCATCAACAACAACAACAATATATATATATATATATATATATATATTAAAATTGAAGTTTAAAAAAGGACTAAATTAGAATATTTTTTAAAATATAGGGACGAAATATAATTTACTCAAACATTACAACATTAAGTATTATATTACAATATAACTAAAAGAAGGGGAGCAATTGAACAGTAAAACATTATTTATTTACTGTTCATTTATCTTAATTTACTATTTATTGTATGGCATTTTTGTAATTTTTGCAATGGCATTTTCATAATTTTTATAGTTTTTTGGACATTCATTTTTAAATTTTACACTTCATTTCTTTTTAGCCCCTTATGTTTTCAAAATGTATTTTTAAATCCTCGTATTTTTAAAAATATTTTAACATCTTATGTTTTTAACTTAATCCATTTTTTTCTAACATTTTTTCAAAATATATTTTTTGTTCCTCATATTTTTAAAAGATTTTTTTTGGCTTCTTGTGTTTTTAAATTTTAGAATAAACATATATATCGGATTATATTTTTTATTGATTAAAATTAATCTCTTAAATTTGTCGTTTATTAAAAAAAATTTTATCAAATTAAATTTTTAATTTTTTATAAAATTTTATTTGTTAATAAATATGATTTATCTTTTTATGTGTATGAATTTTTAATATGTTTTTTAATAAAGAATAGAATTCACGTGTTTTGTTAACTTATTCTTGATATAATCAATTTTTTTGAAATTAAATTTTAAATTATTTTTATTATATTCTATTAACTTTAATATATTTCTTACAACTTAAGTTTTTTTTTAACGTATTTTTTAATTTATACAGAGATGGTAATGATGTATACAAAAAGTATTGAGATCATTGATTTTATTAAAAATTAATTTTGCATTTATACGTATAACACCAGCTATTTCCTATTATTTATTTTTAATATTTTAAATTTATTTTATTTTAAATAAAATAGTGTTTTAAAGGAACCATCTAATAATTCAAATACATATTTTTATACCTAATATTATTGATTGTTTTGTGTGTGTGTGTGTATACATCAAATGTGCATATTTTTAAAAAGTTTTAAAAACTTCATTAGTTAAATTTTATATGAATTTTTATATATTGCTGATATATTTCTCCGATATAGCCTTATCAAAAAAATATGAAGATGTTTTTAAAAATTTTATATTTATATTGCTATAGGTTTTTATTTAAAAATGAGTGAATAGAAGAAAAAAATGAATTGTGTTTTTTTAACAACAAAATCTATGAAAAACATAAAGAAGCACGAATGAAATACAAATTTTGATTAAAAATTATAAAATTAAATAAATTTTTTATCTTTTATTTTTAATTTAATATATATTAGTAAGAAAAAATTAAAAGAACTGAGATATTTAATATTTTTTTAGACTTAGATTCACTATTCATTGTGTTGCTTGATTTTTTTCTCTACCTTTTCGTTAATTTTTCTTTTGACACTCGATGGATTTGAGAAGCTTTATTTTTCCCCGATCGATCTCTTTTTAATTTTATTTTTAGGCCTTTTTCTTCATTTCTTCTTTTTTTCAGATTGACCATTTAATGCTCCTCGTCTTCTTTTATTTTTTTATTTTTTTTTCAATAGGGAAGCCAAAGTCACTTGCTATTTGAGAGTGATTATAAATTCGTGCCTCTTTCTTTAAGAAACAAGTTAATTAGTCCATGTGGTTCAAATTTTTTTTTCCATTTTTGCTATTTCAATTTTTTTTAAAAAAAATAGAGAAATAATAAAAAAAGTAAAAATATGAAAAAGAAGACATTTTATAGAATAAAAAATAAATTGTTCATGGTCAACATTGATTAAAAAATTAAATAATTTATTTTTGAAACCAAAAGAATTAATTAATTCATTTCTCAAAACGAGATGAAGCAATTTATAATTTAATTTGCTATTCAAGAATCTCTTTATCATGGATTAAGAAGTAAAATTTATAGAAATTAATTTTATAGTAGTTTTTATTTCAATTTATTGATTTTAATATATTCCATACAACTTATATATATATATATATATATATATATATATATATATATATATATATATATGTTTGTTGATATATGTATATATATACATATCACTAGTTTTGTTGGAAATTAATTACGTATCCGCTCGCGTAACACCATTAGCGCCTTTGATTTAAAAACTATTTTTTTATCATTTTTTTATTTCAATATTTTTTTTAAGAAATAGAGAAAGAAAAAAATATGGAGAAAGTTATTTTTTAAAATAAAAATTAATTATATATATTTATATTTATATATATCATTAGTTTTGTTGAAAATTAATTATGTATTTGAATACATAACACCATTGGTCCCTTCGGTTCAAAAACTAATTTCTTTATCCTCTTTGCTATTTCAATGGTTTTTTTTTTTTTTTAAGAAATAGAGAAAGAAAAAAATAAATATATGAGAATTTTTTTAAATAAACAATAAATTATTCGTGGTTAACATCGATTAAAAAAATTAAATAATTTATTTTTGAAACCAAAAGAATTAATTTATTTATTTTTCAAAATGAGATGAAGTGATTTATAATTTAATTTGCAATTCAAGAATTTCTTTCATCATAAATTAAGAAGTGAAATTTATGGAAACCAGTTTTGTAATGGTTTTTATTTTAATTTATTGACTTTTGTAATGGTTTTGTTAAAAATTAATTATGTATCTACATACATAACACTAATTATTTTTTATTTATTCTTTTTTAGATTTTAAAATCAATATTTTTTTAAAATAAAATAATAGAAATATATATATCATTAGTTTTGTTAAAAATTAATTATGTATCTACACACATAACATCAATTATTTGTTATTTATTCTTTTTTATATTCTAAAATCAATATTTTTTTAAATTAAATAATTGAAATAATATTTTGAAAGAACCTTTCAATTATTCAAATACAATTTTTTATGCTAATATTATTGATTATTTTATTAATAAATATATATAAATCAAACGATTTTTCTCAGCAAATAAATATGATTTATATTAATTACGAGAAATAAAATTTTTATCCGTATTATACCATACGAATTGTTAACTTTATGTATAAAAGAAGTGCAAGTGATACTGTTCATCTGTTGTAGCACTACACTCATTGTCTCTATTCATCAATTTTTTGTTGCTTCTTGGTCCCTCTTTCTTTGAGAGATGAATTAATTAGTGACTTTGTTTTTCTTTTTCTTTTTCTTTTCTTTTTTTTTAAAGGGCTGTCCGGGCTGACCAAAACCTCTCTAAGATAATCCTTAAATGGGCCTTGATGAGATGGAGATAATGTTTGCATATTTCAAAAGCCGGACAGTAAGAAAGAAATAAAAAGTTAGCCCATATTATTGTAAAAAAACTAAAAGAACTGAACTAACACTATTCCTTTACTGTTGCTTCACACTCAATGTCACTATTCTTTATGACTGAATGCTTCTGCCCCTTTCCTTTTCGTTATTTTCTCTTTTGCCATTCTCATTCTTTGAAACATATCACAGCCCTTTCTTTGTGAAGTTACCTCTCTATCCTTAAACATAGCTCATCTCATTATTGTTTCTCTTCAGCCTTTTTTAGTCTTTTCCATTCCCTTCGTTATTTGCCTTTCTTTCTTTCCTGTCGTTTTCTTAAACATAGCTCATATCATTATGGACTTCTTCTTCTTTTCATATATATATATATATATAAAATTAGGTATAAAAAATATAAAAAATAAATCGTCATTTTTTAAATTTTATATAGAGCTTGAAAATGATAAAATATATATGATATTTTTTAAGATTTTTATTTGAACATATATATCCGATTATATTACTTTTATTTTTTAAAACTTATTTCTTCAATTATTTGTTTCTTATTAAAATTATCATCAAATTATTTTTTTGATATAATCTTATTTGTTAATAAATTTAGTTTTTTAATACATGAATTTGGAATAAAATTTTAGAACGTTAGTGTTTTATTTCTCAAAAATATATTATTATAATTTAATAATACAATATTTTTTAATATTTTAGTTTCAACATATATATCTAATTATATTACTCTTATTGTTTAAAACTTATTTCTTCAATTGTTTGTTTCTTATTAAAATTCTCATCAAATTAATTTTTTGATATAATTTTATTTGTTAATAAATTTGGTTTTTTCATATATAAATTTTGGAATAAAATTATAGAACATCAATGTTTTATTTTTTTTAAATATATTATTATAATTTACACAAGAAATTATTTTTATACTTTCTAAATGAGTATTTTATTTTTTAAAATATACTATTATAATTTATAAATTCTGATTATATAGACACACACACGAGTGAGTGAGATATATATATATATATTCAAAATTTATCGAACCAATTTTGTTGTAATTTTTATTTTAATCTATTAGCTTCAATATATTTCATACAATTTAGGTAGATTTGTTTTTGTATATTTTTCTATTTATTCTATATACTCGAATCTTTTAAATTTTATTATTTATTTTTTCATATTCTAAAATTTATTTATTTTTCAAATAAAATAAGTTAAATAATGTTTTGAAAGAACCTCCCAATTATTCAAATATAAATTTTTATGCTAATAATATTAAATATTTTGTTAATAAATATATATAAATCAAATGATTTCAAGGCGATATAGATTCGATTTACATTAATTATTAGAAATAAAATTTTTATTCGCACCGCACTATATGAATTGTTAACCCTACATATATAATGATTGTTGGATCGTAATGTAGCGTGAGTATCTAACTAGTTAAAAAAAACTAGAAGAGGTGAAAATTTCTAACAGCAAAAATCACTATTTATTACTATTCATAAGCTGTTCATTGTGATCCAAAATTACTGCAGATGCTACAACTTTTTTCCAGCCACTAATTGCCTTATGCAATACTCTTCTTATCCGTTGGATGTGTTTATATTTTTCTTTTTTTTTTCCCAAATAATTTAATGCCTTTACTGTATCACCTTCCTAGCTTTCTCTATTTTTGACCCTTCTATTTTGCCTTCAATTTCTTTAATGCCATCGAGTGGTTTATGATGTTACTGTTGTGCCCTAATCTTTTTTTTCTTCCACTCTCTTGCTTTTTGTCCTTTTTAGTCATTAAATGTTCCCTTCGACCTTTTTGACCATTTTCTTCTGTTTTGTCCTTATGTCTCAGGCATTTGATGGCACTGTATTTTGTTTGGTCATTTGGTTTTATTTTTTTTCACTTTCGATCCTCTTAAGCCCTTTTTTATTAATTAATTTTTTTTTATTGTTACGAATTACTGAGCAAAAAATATTGATGATCCTTCGTTATTTTTTATGTTTCTCAAACAACCTAGAAATGAAGAAATATTTATAATATGTTTCTATTTTTTAAAAAAATTTATATTTTAACTTATATTACTCTTATTATTTAAAATTTATTCCTTTAATTTTTCATTTTTATGTAAAATCTCATCAAATTAATTTTTTATTAAATTTTATTTGCAAAAAAATAAGATTTTTTTTATCTATGTATGGATTTTGAAATAAAATTTTAGAACATAGTTATTTTTTATTTTTTAAAATATAAATGATATAATTTATATGATGAATTCTTAAAATTTTTTAATCATAGCTCTGTATATGAGAATTGTGCACGAGAACTGATCATATATAAGTAGAAAAAAAAACAATTTCATTTTTTATATTTGATATTAATTTATGTAATCAAAATGTATCGAAATGAAATTTTTAATATTTTTATTTTATTTTACTAACTTTAAATTTATTTAATAAACTTCTTGCAAGTTAAATGTTCTTTCTTTAATATTTTTTGTTTTATGTTGCAAAATATTAATTATACTTAGTATCGTTATTATGTACAAAAAAATGTTAAATTCCTGGATTTATTAGAAATTAACTATGAAATAACACAAAACACAAATCTTTATAGTATATTTATTGATTGACATTATGGATACATTTTTTCAAATTAAATAATTAAAATTATATTTTGTTGAACCAATAAATTATTCAAATACAATTTTATTCTAATATCGTTGATAATTTTATGAATAAATATATAAAAATCAATTATATTGACTTTCAAAATCTAATCTTCTCATCAACATTAAAAAAATAAAAATAAAAATTATTTTTTTATTTGTTTATTTTTATGCAAGTATTTATATCAATTGTTACTTTATTTTAACGACACGATCTTATAAAAATAATGTTATGATTTTTTTATATTTTCTTTTTAAATCATTACAATTTTTTTAATAAAGAATTCATGGATAAAAAAGAAAAAATTAATTTTTTTGTACAAAATTATGAAAAACATGAGAAAAATTAGTGAAATATAAAATTTTAATTAAAAATTTTAAAAATTGAATGATTTTTTTTCACTTTTAATTAATATATATTGACGGACACATAGTATAATATAGACCATTGAACTAGAATGATTTTTTTTAGATTATTTCACATGTCTTGTTTGACTCGCAACGTAGTACGAGTAAGAAACTAATTATACATATAACTAAAAGAACCGATGTAGTTCTACGAGTAAATGTACAGATACCCAGCTTCTCTTTCTTTTTCTTTTTTTTGGCTGCTGGGTTGACCGGTAGCCAAGGCTCGCACGCGCTCGCCTTGGCAACCTCCCATATTTTTTTCTTTTTCATAGACCCAAGTCTTAGTGCTCGGGCATTTTTTTCTTCATATATATATATATATATATATAGCTTGTGATTAACAAACATATTTTTTTAGGTTACGAGTGGCCATGTTGAAACATTTTGTATTTTATTGTAAATTTGTAATGGATAATAATTTTTTGATATAATTTTATTTGTTAATAAATTTGTTTTGATATAATTTTATTTCTTAATAAATTTTGTTTTTTAATATATGAATTTTGCGATAAAATTTTACAATGTCAATGTTTTATTTTTTTAAAACATATTATTATAAGTTGTACAAGTAAATTATTTTTATATTTTTAAATGAGTGTTTTATTTTTTAATATATATATATATATATATATATATAGAGAGAGAGAGAGAGAGAGAGAAGTATATTTTACATAGTTTGACTCAATTGTTTTTTTAAATAATGAGTTAAAAAATTCACAAGTTTTATTTTTTTTATATATGTTTATTTAGAATTTATCAGAATCAATTTTGTTGTAGTTTTTATTTTAATCTATTGACTTCAATATATTTCTATAATTTATGTGGTTTTTTTTTGTATATTTTTCTATTTATTCTCTATACTCTCAATATATATATAGCTTTATTATAAATTAATTATATATAGATTCAATTTATATTAATAAAAAAAATAAAAAATTTTATTTACATTACACGATACGACTTATTAACGTTATATATATAATGATTGTCTATTAGTAACACAACTTGGATATCCGATCAGTATATATATAATTAAAAGAGAGGTGAGGGTGAACCTGTTCATAGCCTGTTCACCCAACCCCTTTAGGAATTTTTTTTCCCTCTTAGCTGCCTGCACTGGCAGGGCCAAACGCGTGGCCTCTTTTTTCCTGATTAACTCTCTCTCTCTCTCTCTCTCTCTCTCTCTCTCTCTCTCTCTCTCTCTCTATATATATATATATATATATATATATATATATATATATATATAAGTGAAAAATTAAAAGAGGTGAGGGTGAAGTTATTCATAGCATGTTCACCCCCACGTATTTGTGCATATAATATATATTTTTTTTATGAATCTTGCTTATATATTCATAGCATGTTCACCCCCACGTATTTGTGCATATAATATATTTTTTTTTGTGAATCTTGCTTATATATATAAGCAAGATTCACAAAAAAAAAAATATTATATGCACAAATACGTGGGGGTGAACATGCTACGAATAACTTCACTCTCACCTCTTTTAATTTTTCACTTATATATAAGCAAGATTCATGAAAAAAAATATATTATATGCACAAATACGTGGGGGTGAACATGCTATGAATAACTTCACCCTCACCTCTTTTAATTTTTCACTTATATATATATATATATATATATATATATATATATATATATATGAATCTTGTTGTGTTTTATTTTGTTATCAGGACAATGCTCTCTCATTCTCAACTTGATATAAAAGACTAAATCCTGTTATTTTTGGTAAAAAAATTATAAAAAACATAATAAATAATTAATTAAACACACAATTAAAAAAATATTTTATTTTTAATTTGATATATTTTAATAAAATTATAATATAATACGTATCATCAAACTAAAATTATTTTTTAAAATATTTTATATTTTATATTTAATCGGCAGCTTAGTAGTACGAGTAAAAATCTAGTATTATAAATAACAACTGCTTTAGGTTAATAACGCACACAGCAACAACAAATGTCAACTAACATTTCCTCCCTCTCGCCGCACAGCCCAACCTTCTGAACTCTCATTATTTCTCTAATTGGGTTGAAAAGTGGTTTGGGCCTTGAAGACTGCATGATTCTCTGGATGGGCCTCAGGTAGTCGAAACGTAGTCAAATTTTGAAACCCAATTAGATGATCTACTTACAGCCCAGGATACTAGTTGAATTACAACTTGAGCTGTCCAAATTAGATGATCTACTTGCAGCCCATTACTACTTGAGCGGTACATTATCTTCTTGAATTTTTCATCAATAATGTTTAGGCTTAACGGTAAGTCTTTATCTA
This sequence comes from Dovyalis caffra, assembly GCA_963924115.1. Lineage (NCBI taxonomy): Eukaryota > Viridiplantae > Streptophyta > Magnoliopsida > Malpighiales > Salicaceae > Dovyalis > Dovyalis caffra. Next base: position 1,159,165 of record CAWUPB010001178.1, on the reverse strand, counting down.
GCATAATAATTTCCTACTTCGGCGGACGTATAGAATTTCCTACTTCCTTAAAAGCGGCAGCGGCACTTTTTTTTTAAAAAAAATTTACTCATTTACATGGGTTTTGGACCCATTGAGGAGGGACCAACCCAACAAGTCTTTATCACAAATTGTACTTCGATTAGTTTCTGTTATAAAATCAAAAGACCGCTGTGATACGTTCTCATACTAGAGATTTTATTAATTCTTTAAGTCAGTTAATATGAATTTTTATTGGGCGTATTGACGTAATTTGTCACAAAATCTAGAGTTGTGATAAAATAGTACGTATATTATTAATTTGAGATATTTAAACTTTAAACTATTATTTTTTAATAAATTTTATGTTCGACGGTCAATATTTTGACCGCTAAATGAATGCTTAAAAAGACATCATGAGGCCTTTAATATATATATATATATATATATATAGTTCTTATATAATATTTTGAGATTATTTTTAATAGTGTCGGAGAAAAACAACTTTTAGCCTTGAAAATGAATCTCATTTTAAGAGATGGTGTAAGACGAGCTTTTTAGCATGTTTTAGGATATAATGTGCAAGGGAGAAAAAGCTTTTGGAGGTTATTTTTTAAGTAGGAGGGGAAAAAAAACGCAAAAATCTTCTTTTTTGAAAAAGACAATGAATAATGCAAACCAAAAGGCATAACTACGTCGTTTTGACCCTTGCTCGGCCTTTTTTTCCTTCATTCGATTGAAATAACGTTTTTTGGATTAGTTAACTTTGTTCAGTCCCTCACTTTCTCTGCATTTATTTTTTAATCCCTCAATTGGCAATTTTCTTTTATTTTGTTCTTGATTATATCCCTCAATCGGTAATTTTGTTTTCTCCAGTTTGCATTCTTTTTATTGTTCCAATTTCAACTCTACATCTCTTTTCTTTTATTTTTATTTTTCCTTTTTTTGGTGTGTTTTAGTCCTCTTTTATTTTATTTTGTTTATATTGCGACTCTGTATTTTTCAATTTCATCCCTCTTGTTTTTTCTTTATATTGCTTTAGGTTTATAACCCACGCGCCACGCGGCAACAACCATTGTCAACTGACATTTCCCTCACTTTCCTCCCTCTCGCCACACGGCCCAACCTCCTAAACTCTCATTATTTCTCTAAAGGGGTTGAAAAGCGCTTTGGGCCTTCAAGACTGCGGGATTCTCTGGATGGGCCCTCAGGGTAGTCGAAACGTGGTCAGATTTTGAAACCCAATTATATGATCTACTTTCAACCCAGGATACTAGTTGAATTACAGCTTGAGCGGTCCAAATTAGATGATCTACTTGCAGCCCATTACTACTTGAGCGCTCCATTATCTTCTTAGATTTTTTATTAATAGTGTTTAGGCTTAACTATAAGATTTTTTCTACCATAATAATTTCCTACTTTCTTAATGTGGCAGCGGTACCTTTTATTTTCTTTTTCTTTAAAAATTAATTATTTATTTCATTGATCAGGATTAATTTAATATTATTTTATTAATTTCATTTTTTCATCTATCTTTCTAGTTTTTTTTTTAATCTTTTTATTTCTTAAAATAAAAATTCAAAATAAATTGATATTGAAAAAAATTAAGTTACAAATAGATTTAAATAATTAATTTTTAAAACAAAAAAGATTAATCAATTCTGAAACTTGAATAAGTAAATAATTAGTTTTTAAAACAGGAAAAAATATTTAATTGGTTTTCCTAAACTAGAAAAAACTAATTTATATATAGTTTACTCTTCGAGAGCTAACCAAAACCCATTTATAAAATAATAAATAAATAAATAAAAACCCTAAGATAGCGCTAACAAGAACCCTAACCCGAAGAATGAAAACATCTGATCAGGCGACAGACCTCCATGGCCAGTCAAAATCTTTCGTCGAGTTATTTTTGCAGAAAGCCCGTTCTGCCTTTACATGGAAAAGATCTCCTTACCAGCATGAGTCCATGAGAAGTCATTGTGAAGCCATCTCAAAAGCTTCCAAAAGTAGCAGACCTGGTGGGAATTCCCTGCATAAGGCGCCGGCAGGAGTGCCATCTTCGTCAGCGGTGAGATCTCGAAGTGGTTTCTCTCGTGGTGAGCTCCTTTCTACTTCATTATCTCCGCTCTAAATTTACTCTTCAAAGACAACAGTTTGTTTGAAGAGTGTAAAATAAATAACCGTTTTTGTTTCGGGCCGGTAAACTGAAACTTTGATCAAGCAGGTGGAGAAGAAGACGAAGTCACTGCTCCTACAGAGATTCCGCATCACATAAGGAAAGAAGTCAAGCTTAAAATGTTAAGGCAATTTTCGAAAATAATGGAACTTTCTGATCATCAGGCGACAGCCCTGCATGGCCAGTCAAAATCTTTTGCCAAGTTCTTTTTAGAGCATGCCCTTTCTGAAAGATCTCCTCACCAGCATGAGTCCATGAGAAGCCATCGTGAAGCCATCTCAAAAGCTTCCAAAAGTAGCAGACCTGGTGGGAATTCCCTGCATAAAGCGCCGTCAGGAGTGCCATCTTCGTCAGCGGTGAGATCACGAAGTGGGTTCTCTCGTGGTGAGTTCCTTTCCACTTCATTATTTCCACTCTAAATTTACTCTACAAAGATAACAGTTTGTTTGAAGAGACTGTAAAATAAATAACCGTTTTTTGTTTCGGGTAGACTGAAACTTTGATCAAGCAGGTGGAGAAGAACACGAAGTCGCTGTTTCTACAGAGATTCCGCATCACACAAGGAAGGAAGACAAGGTCAAAATATTAAGGAAATTGTCGAAACAACACCCAACAAGCGAGGTTGCTCTCAAAATTGCTTTTTTTGTTGAGTCCTTGAATGCTTCGAATCATATTACGGAAGAGATAATTAAAAAGTGCAAAGAAGGAGAACAGAAGTTGGAAGATGGATTGTTGCTAGTTAAACAAGCACAACAGCGGTTGGATCTGCTCTTGACGGAGATTTATGATTGATTAATGATAGAAGTATACTAATTTTGTTTTGTTTTGCTTTTCTTTGCTCTTGTGATTGTTATTACCCCTTCAAGTCATGTTGAAGGCTGCTACTAGTTTTCCTAGCATCGATTATGCCAAATAAAATTTTGCTATTTTTTTTGCTCTATAAAATTATTTCTTATGCATTTGATTTATTTTGTGTTCTTAATTGTTGTGTGTTTTAGCTTAAATATTTTAATTTTATCCTTTTTTCTTTTTTAATTTATTTTGTTTTCTTGCTATAAGAATTAAAAAAAAAGTAAAAAATTATGGAAAAATGATGAGAAAAATAAGTGTCTTTTAGAAAAAAAATATATTAAATTAAGCTATTTACCTCAATAATTTATTTTCTTGAGATCAAGGCAACAAAATCAATCTCATATTCGAAAAATAAATACTGAATTTTTATATGCTGATTCTGAGCATGGTTACGTTATTGGAGATCAGAACTCTGTTGAAAATAGCTTTGGACCTTCTAGACTGCAGGATTCTTTATTTGGTAGTCTAAAAGTGGTCAGTGGCTACAATGATTTTGAAACCCAATTAGATGGTCTATTTGCAATCCATTACTACTTGAGCGGTTCATTATCTTCTTGAATTTTTCATCAATAATGTTTGGATTTAACTATAAGTTTTTATCTACCATAATAATTTCCTAATTCGGTGGACGTTTAGAATTTCCTACTTCCTTAAACTGACAGCGGCACCCCTTTTTTATGTTTTTAAACTTATTTACATGGGTGTTGGAACTCGTTGAGGAGGGATCAACCCAAGACGTAAATTAGTTTTTACTAGTTTGATACACATGTTATATCGTGGTATATTTTGGTCGGATAATCGTCATGTATGTAAAGTTAATGATTTTTATGATGTAGTGTAGATAAAAATCTTATTTTTTTATAACCAATGTAAATCAAATTTATTTGCTGAGAAAAATTATTTGATTTATGTATATTTATTAACAAAATAATTAATAATATTAGCATAACAAGTAACATAAATAAATAAATCATTAATAATTTTTTTTAATTTTTTAAATGTTATGTATGCGGACACATAATTAATTTTCAACAAAACTAATTAATATATATATATATATATATATATATATATATATATATATATATATATATATATATATATATATATATATATATATATATATATATATATATATTATCTACACATATTTTTTCTACTAATATATATTAAATTAAAAATAAAAGATAAAAATTTAATTTCATAATTTTTAATCAATTTTTGTATTTTATTCATGCTTCTTTATGTTTTTCATAGATTTTGTTGTTACAAAAACATGATTCATATTTTTATTCATTTGTTCTTAAACAAAAACCTATAATAATATAAATATAAAATTTTATTATAAGATTTTTAAGAATATCGAACTACTTTTTTATGTGACTACGTCGAAAAATATATTAACAATCTATAAAAATTTATATAAAAATTAACTAATGAATCTTTTTTTTAAATTTTAAAATATTTAGATTTGATACACACACAAAATAATAATAATAATAATAATAATAATAATAATGGGCATAAAAACATATATTTGAATTATTAAGTGGTTCTTTTAAAATATTATTTTATTGAAAATAAATTAAATTTAGGATACTAAAAATAATTATAGGAAATAGTTGATGTTATATGTGTAGATGCATTATTAATTTTTAATAAAATCAATGATCTTAATACTTTTTTATATACATCATTACCATACTCTGTACAAATTTTTTAAAAAAAGTATGTTTAAAAAAACTTAAATTGTAAGAAATATATTAAAGTTAATAGAGTGTAATAAAAATAATTTAAAATTTTATTCCCAAAAAAATTGATTATATTAAGAATAAGGTAAAGAAACATGTGAATTCTATTATTTATTAAAAAACATATTAAAAATTCATGCACAAAGAAAGATAAATCATATTTATTAACAAATAAAATTTTATAAAAAATAAAAAATTTAATTTAATGTGAATTTTTATAATAAACGATAAATTTAAGGGATTAATTTTAATCAATAAAAAAATACAATCCAATATATGTGTTTTTTCTAAAATTTAAAAATACAAGAGGCCAAAAACATTTTTTTAAAATGTGAGAAACAAAAAATATATTTTGAAAAAATGTGAGACAAAAATAGATTAAGTTAAAAAATAAGAAGTCAAAATATTTTAAAAATATAAGGATTTAAAAATACATTTTAAAAACATAAGGGATCAAAAAAGAATTTGAAAATGAATACACAAAAAACTATAAAAAAAAATTTATGAAAATGCCATTATTAAAATTACAAAATTACCCCTCTTTGAACAGTAATAAATAGTGAATTAAGGCAAATGAAAAGTAAATGAACATCATTTCACCGTTTATTGGTCCCAGTTCTTTTAGTTTTTAGTTAATTGTAAAATCAAAAGACAAATGTGATATGTTATTATAATAGAGATTTTATTAACTCTTTTAAGACAATTAATGAGAATTTTAATGGGTTTAATGGCGTAATTTGTCATAAAATTTAGAGTTCATAAAATAAGATATATATTACTAATTTGAGATATTTGAACTTCAAACTAATATTTTTTGAACAAATTTTATTTTTTTTGTGTAATGTTTGAAGGTCAAAATTTTAACCATTATCTAAATGCTTAAAACATTGTCGTTTTAAATAGTTTAATTTTTTTAAAAAATAAAATTAGTTTTAAAAAAATTATTTAACAATAGTCAAATTTAAGGAAGCTTAAGTGATTTTGTTGTTTATGAATTTTACTTTTGTTGTTGGTTAATTAATGTATAATAAATCCATCTAGTAAACAAAAATTAATTAAAATTCTCAAAAAAAAATTGAAATGTTTAAAATGATGTGTTTTAAGTATCTCAGTTAACGATCAACATTTTAACCATCAAATATAACAAAAAATGATTAAATTTGTCTAAAATATTGATCATTTTAATCTTTTGTCCAAAGTTTTTTAACTGAAAGAGGCACAAAATAAATCATGATAGCAGGCTAGCTAATGATCAATAAAAGAAAATTAGGATAGAAATCAGTTTAGGTTGTTAATCAGTCAGGTAATGCATATGACTTAGTCAAATCCAATCAAACTCATTAGGTAGCTAGTTGCAAACTTACTACTATATGTGGAAAATCCTCAAAAAGACTAAATTTATATGTCAAAATCCTCTTTATCCCAAAGGAAAAACTCCACTAACATACATATATACATATATCACTCAAGTTTTTATGTTGATTTGAAAAGCAAAATTTTTCTTATTTTATATATTTATGTATTAATATCAATACAACATTAGATCACATACATACATATATATATATATATATATCAACCTGAAAGTTACTGTGTGAATATGTCTTAAACTATTGAAGTTGATGAGTGCTCCCTAGTCGACTCATAAGGGACCGTTCAATGAAAACTCAAGTTAATTGACTTAGAGAGCTAATAAAAAATGATCAATTATAAGACCATATTACAGTAGTTTTTCCATTTAATAAAAATGCTCAGTTATAAGTTAATGCTCTCATCAAACGATATATGTGGGTTGCGATCCTATCCAAATCAAAAGAAAATTAGAAAATTATTTAGAAATATAGAGTCAAAGATTGTCAGGGACATATAAAGTAAAACTAAGAGAACCATCAATAATAACCAGTTTATATATATATAATTTGTTTGTTTGTTTGTTTGTTTTTTGTTTTTTTTTTTTTTTTGAGGTTTCAAAAAAGGACTAAGTGAATAGTTTTTAAAATAAAGGGACAAAATATAATTTACTCAAACATTACAGCATACTATAAATAACAACTGCTTTAGGTTTATAACATTAACGCACGCTACAACAACAAATGTCCATATACGTTTCCCTCACTTTCCTCACTCTCGCCACACAGCCCAACCTTCTAAACTCTCACTATTTCTCTAATTGGGTTGAAAAGTAATTTGGGCCTTCCAAACTGAGGGATTCTTTGGATGGGCCACAGGGTAGTCGAAACGTAGTCAGATTTTGAAACCCAATTAGATGCTCTACTTGCAGCCCATTACTGCTTGAGCGGTCCATTATCTTCTTGAATTTTTCGTCAATAATGTTTAGGCTTAAACGTAAGATTTTTTTCTACCATAATAATTTCCTACTTTCTTAATATGGCAGCGGCACCTCTTTTTCTTTTTCTTTTTTAACATTCATTTCTCTTCTTTTTCTTCCTATATATTGTTTAGTATTTTTATGATTATATGTGATATAAATTTGATTTATTTAGTTCTATATATATATATATATATATAGATATATAATCCTTCCCTTTATGTCAATATTTTAAAGAAATCTTTAGTTCTAACAATTATTCTCTTCCATTTTCTTTATTCTCTTTTGCGGTTTACCTCCCAATTAATGGCCACGTTGAAAGAGAACTAAATAAAGGATAAAGCATTATCTTTTTTAGAGTCAATCATTTGATTATGTTTTCTTTTATTTCTTCCGAGATACATATTATTCTTTCTGTTCTAAAAAAATAAAAATAATAAAAATTCACATAAATTAAAAATTATTAATTGTTATATTTTAGAAAAATACATAATTTAAAATTTTAACTAGATAAATATTTTAAAACGGATACAAATAAAAAATAAACAATCTCTTTATATATATATTAGGCAATCATACACCATTAATTACAAATATATGGTACAAATTTTTTTAAGAAAATATGGTTTTTTTTTATTGTAAGAAAATAGTAAATTTTATTTCAATGAATTGAATAACAAATTAAATATAGCAAAAGAATATCCGAGCTAATTTTGGATTAATTGGCTAACTATAAGTAAATATATGTAGGGTAAGGTGTGAAGGGAAGGGAAGGGAAGGGAAGGGAAGGGAATGATGATTAAAAACTCAATTAATTAGCTGTTATTATAAAATTGAGAGACTACCGTTGTAGTTATTATACTATTACAAGTAGCAGAAGTCTGGACCTTCCCGCTTCTTTCCAATCTTACGCAATTATCTCACTCGCGCGCTCGAGGGTTTGAAAATGGCGAATTTGAACTCCAGTTACAGAGATTCATCTCCTCAAATTCCATCAGATTCAGGTTTCCTTTCTCATACTCATCCTTAGTTCCTTCGATTTTCTTTTTAATTGCTCAGAAATTTTGAATCCTCTTGGTTATGCTGTTCTTTCTCTGTTGTTTAATTTTTGTTTTAGATTATAATTTTTATTTTAATTCCCTCGGGTATATGACTAGTTATTATACTATTATAATTTTTGTTCAATAGCTAATCTCGTAACTTTTTTTTTCTGCAAATAAATAAGATTGTTCACCATTAATTTGTTTGGTTGCTGAGAAAGTGGAGGAAATTGAATATCTTGAATAGTGTCTTTTTTATAAAACATTAATTATGTATTTAGCTTTCTTGAGATCAAATTTCATAAATTCTTGCACCTTTCATACATTTTCTCTGCCAATCAACGAGAGCCTTACCTTTTGTTTGGTTGCTGAGAAACTATATGAAAAATCCAACACCTAATCACGTTTTATTGTTTCAGTCATATTATTATTGGTGAGTTATTCACGTATAAAACTGTTTATTAGTTTCATAAAATTTGAAAGGATTAAACACACATTGTAAATTACTTGCGAAAAGGAAACTATCCCCTTACGCATATTGACCAACCCTTTCTCCTGAAGCAAATGTAGCCTATGAAGAGTGGAGCATTCAAATGCAGAATTTTTTCGTTTCAGAGGGGCTCTGGGATGTAGTGCAAAACGGGTATGAGCTACCCAAAGATGCTGCTGAATTAGCGTCTTGGGATGACAAGAAGAGAGTGCAATTTGATGAAAATCAGTCCAAGGATGCAACTGCCTTACAATATATTAAAGAAGGAGTCAGCAGGAGGCTATTTTCAATTATTAAAGCAGCATCAACGGCAAAAATAGCATGGGAGATGTTGATGAATGAATTCAAAGGTTTGGACATGGTAATTACGAATCCATGCTCCTGGCAATTCTTTTGTTCTATTTTAGTTTCTGTTCTTTTGTTCTGTTTTGGTTTCTGAGCCTCAACGGTTTTTTTTTTGCTTTTTTGTCAGAGTAAACATTTTGGAAAGAATAAAGCTCAAGAGGAAGAACATTTGAATGGGAAGAATGCAACTGAAGACAAAGAACATTTGAATGGGACTAAAGATCAAGATGATGAATATTATAATTGGATTACGCGCATCAAGTATGACCTTGCAGGATCGACCTCGATACCGTCAAGTTTTTGTATCTGCAGTATTCCAAGCAAGCTCAGAAATGTGAAAAATGATGCTTATAGTCCTCAGATTATCTCAATTGGACCTCTTCACCACGGGATGGAGCAACTGCTTGCTATGGAGGAATACAAATCATACTACACGTTTGCATTGCTACTAGAAACACGCAATCCATTTAAGATTCTGGATGAATGCGGTAAAGCTATTCTACAGTTTGACAAAAGAGTTCGTAATTGCTACTTGGAGCAAATTAGGTATGACAAATATGAGCTTGCCAGAATGTTAATACTAGATGGTTGCTTCATACTCGAGCTTTTCTTAAGAGTTTTTGAACCTGATTCTGCCAATCAAGATCCTCTGTTTACAACTTCCTGGATGATATCGGCTATTCGGCGTGATTTGTCTCTTCTAGAGAATCAAATCCCATTCTTTGTTCTCAGTGAGCTGTACAAGACTATAGTAGAGGGTGAACGTAGAGATACAGCCCCTCTCTTGAAGCTTGCTCTCTATTTCTTCAAACCAAAGTTGGTTATCAACGAAAGGACATTGCATGATGGATGCCATTTACTTGATATACTGCATAAGTCCTACTTGCCTTTTTCTCACAGAAAAAATCCAGAGGACCAAGGAGCATGGAAATTAGTGCTTTGTGCAGAAAGTCTAAGAGACGTTGGAATTGAATTCAGAAAGGAATCGACAGCAAACCTGTTTGACTTGACGTTTGAGAATGGTGTTTTCAAGATCCCACCGTTGAATGTGAATGATGCAACAGATTCCCTTTTACGTAACCTCATTGCTTTCGAGCAATTTTTCCCCAGTCACGGACAGCATGTAACGTCGATGCGTTACTCATGGATCGACTGATAAATACAACAGGGGACGTGGAATTGCTCGGGAAAAGCCAGATTATTGAAAATGATTTGGGAGCTACGAAGCTGTTACTGATCTGTTTAACGATATTTGCAAGGAGGTTGCTGTGAATGAATTTCATTTTGGAAGACTATGCAAGCAGGTGGATGCCTTCAAGAATAAAAGGTGGAATGCACACAAGGCTATGTTCAAACGCTCCTATCTGACAAATCCATGGAAAATCATATCCATTGTTGCTGCTGCTTTGCTCCTTTTCCTTACAGTGTTACAAACCTTATACACAGTACTTTCCTATTACCCTCGTTGATCCTTTCAGTACTTTCCTATTACCCTCATTGATCCTTTCATTCTTTAGATATATCCATGTATAGATGTAGTTTCATCGATCGATTTGTTTCACTACTTATAGATTATAGATATAGTTTCATCAATTCATTTGTTTGACTACCTATGTTTCCGCTTTACACAGATCCATGCATAGAGATATATTTTCATCAATCAACTCGTTTGATGACCTTCATCTCCGCATTTGATGTATCTCTGGCTATCCAAATATGAACTTTCTTTTGTTAGAAATCGCTATTACATACTAATAAATTCGATAAATCATTCCAAAAGGGTGAACTTTTTTTATCAATTTGATCCTTTTTTTTTTCAAAAATTAACCTGAAAAAATAAATTTTACTTTAATTCAAATTCAATGCACTTTCACTGAACTTGTGATTAATTAATATCCTAAAGAGAGAAATTTATCCTTCTTGTGAATTAAAATTAAAATACATTAGACAGGTTTTGAAGAACTAAGCTTCCTATCAAAAAAGATACAAGTCACAGGTTTTGGATAGAATTCAGTACAACAAAACTACTGCACTGGATGATGCTCTTGGAAAACTTAGTAACTTTTGGAAGAGTTCCAGCAACTCATCTGAGGTGACACAGCTTTTCGGATCTGAACCATTGCTCCTCCTTTTGGATGTGATCACCATCTTTTCCAAACCAAATAAATTCTTAAGCAGAAACTGCACCAATTGAACAACAAAAGGCTCTGCCACCGAGCCATGTATTGTAACTGTTTGCAGGTTGTGTGGAAGATCTTGGGGAGATTCATCAAGCTTACTCCAATAACTTTCAACAGCTAATGCACGTTTAAGGAAATCAGGGAAAGTAAACTGAAATGTCAAAGAACAGCTTCCATCAGATGTACCTCAAATAGAGAGATGATCCAAAGGACCATAAGAATAGGAGGCAAACATAGATGTGATGGATTTCTTCAACCTACATAAGTCTTTACTATATGCATATCGAGCATCTCCAAACTAGGAGAACTCCTCAGCATGCCAACAATCCCTGGAAGATGCTCCTTGGACAGATCTGTATCAAGAATTAGGTGCTTCTGAGGAATAGAGGGGAAAGAAATCTTCATCAATTCCCATGCGGTCCAAAGCTAATCACAGTAGGAAAAAAAATTAATGGAGTATAACAGTGTCAACTTAGAGGTCAACTGAAATCAAAATATATGCACGAAAATGAAACAAAAATAAGAAGACAGCAGAACTTTAGAAATGATATGAGTTAGGTGAAGCACAACCTGGATAGATTGTTTGTGTATTGTAAGAACCTTGGCACTATTCAAATTCTCAAGAATCTTCATGGCCTCATGATTTTTATCCTCAGAGCTGCTGAAACGGTACATGAAGCCAAGGGCAGCATCCTTAAGAGAGGATAAGTTCTTTAGGTCCACTTGTCCTACAGAGCTTGAAATATCCAATGAAATAATGTTTGGGCCAGAAATTTCCAGCCTCGACTCCGGATATCTTCGAACAACAACTTTCAAATATTTGAGGTTTGGTGAAACAAAATTTAACTTGCAAAAATTATAACATTTTATCAAAGACAAATTTTCCAGCGATGGAAACCCAGATAATATCTCTTCTATTTTATTCCCTTTCAAAGCAACATATTTAAGAAACAAAGTTCTCAGAGATCTCATAAGAATCTTCCCCTGCAGCAGACTTTGCAATAAACTAACTTCAGCTCCCTTATCGAGTCACAGTTAAATACGAAATCAGGAATCTTGTATAGATTACCAGGTAGATCAAGAGAACCATAACAATCCATGAAATCAAGGTCAAGAACCTGAACTTCCCTTCTTATTGCAAAACGAGTCCACGTATTGATCGTATTGGCAAGCCTCATTTCTTTTTCAGCTAATCTCTGGCTTTCAGGGTCAGGATCAAATATATAATCAGTATAATGCATAAAAACTCAAATTTCAGATGGAAAAGATGAATTGGATTACGTTCATGAAGAGTTAGCACATGACGAACAAAATTATTGAACCTCTTATTAGATCTTGGGGCTTTCTCATCGTACTTGGGCTCTACACAGTCATGGAATGAACAAGCATCTATATGGATGTTGTCAGAGGTAGCCCAGAGAAGTCCAAATCTCCTTAAAAGTGAAGTCTTAACTGCATCTTGAGTTGGCAAGAAGGACAAGATGCGGGCAAGCACCGAATCCGGCAAATTGCTAATCCTGTCTATTTGAACCTCTTCCTCCACCTCATCTTCCCATCCCTTATTATTCCTTTTGAAGCTACTACTAGCCTCATCATTAGCATGTTTTCTCTTCATGATTCATAATCTGAAAATCAAGCTTCTGAAATAGAAAGAATCCAGACAACACAAATTGTTAAAACGTTAGTCAAGAACACCAAAATGAAGGACTTTTAGCTGTGATCCAGTTCACCATATCTCCTAAAGTGAGAACTGAGAAACATAAAAACCGTGAAGTGGGTTACTGTCAGTCTGTCACTAAGAATATTAAACCCTTAAATGGCGGTTAAAAGAAAAACAGACTAAGGAGAACATGGTAGTTGTGATTATAAGTGCAAGACATAACACAAGAAGAATGCAAGTAAAAAGAAATCAATAGGCATCAGAGCCATTACCTGAAAAGATGAGAAGGCCGCCCGACTAGGTTGGCAACCTTCCCTCATGGAGAGTAAGAGAGGTCATGGTCTTCTTCATCTTTCAAGTCTCTTGCTGGCTCTTGACTTTCCTTTGTTTATATAGGACAGCAGGAGGCAAGGAATCCAAAAGCCAAAAACACATGTCTTCGTAACTTTTCCCTCATGGGATTTGAGAAGTCATGGAACTAAAGGGTCCTTCCAAACTCGAAATTGGTGCATTGAACTCGCATATGGAAGTCCATGAGAGAGGGTATAAGTTTCTTGGCTTTGCAGCTGCAATCAATCAATGAAAATGAATAATATTAGATATCTATTTACTATTGTATCAGATTTAGAACTTGAAAAGTCACATTATTGGTGTTTGTGTGTTTTTCCCTTCGTAGATTTAATTAAGCTTTCGTAACTTTGAAACTCTTGAGAGACATGTTTGATTGGTTAAGAACATGCAGGTGCTGGACGTTGTAGGCAACAAGCTTGGATTGCAAGAACAAGCCTCATTTCTCTCTCAGTTAATTTCTGGCTTCCAGGGTCAGGATCCAATATATAATCTTCATCCTCTTATTACGTCTTCAGCCATCACCATAATAATACTTAGGCTATTCCCAATAAACATATCTCTGTGTCTTCAGGACTAGCTGGAACAGTGAGTAGAAGACCAATGAAGAGAAGTTCCACCATCACTACTTCTAAACCAGCCAAGCTCGCGGTTAACCATCAATAGCTCTCTCACTATCCCCACATGCCCATTTGCAGCAGCAATGCATATTGGGCTAAAGCCATCTTGGTTAAGCCTTGTAGCTAAATCTGCTTTCTTCTACAGAAACTCCTTCACGAATTCTGTGTGACCAGCTAAGCAATCAACATGTAGGATTGTTTGAGAGGATTCGTGTAAGGAACAACTATCTAGTAGCTAACTGTTTTCACTAAGAAACTCTTGTAGTTTAATTGTGTCTCCTTTATAAGATGCCTAGAACAACCTTCGATTCATTTTCTTAAATGGAAATATAACTAAACGTAGTCTAATCCATGAAAAATAAGCGAACTAATTGTGAGACAAATACTTGTGCAAGCGAATGCAATATTTGATTGTTTTTAGAGTATAAAATCAGGAATCTTGTATAAAGTCTCAGTTTCATCACTATCACCACGAGCCAAGAAATCCAGATCAAGAACCTTAACTTGCATTCTTATTGAAAAACGAGTCCATGTATTGATCTCAGTGGCAACCCTCATTTCTCTCCTAATTAATTTCTCATCAACTGAATAAGGCATAAAAAAGTCAAATTTGAGACGGAAACAATGAAGTGGATTACGTTCATGAAGAGTTAGCACATGACGAACAAAAGTTATGAACCTCTGATATCTTGGACCATCATTTTTATCATAATAATACTGAAGCACTTCACAGTCATGGCACGAACAAGCATCGAATTTGAGATTGTCAGAGGTAGTCCGAAGAAATCCAAATCTCCATAAAAGTGAAGTCTTGACTGCATCTTGAGTTGGCAAGAAGGATAAGATGTGGGCAAGAACCGAGTCCGGCAAATTGCTAATCCTATCAATTTCTCACTCCTTCCTTTTCCCATTCCTTTTCGAACTACTACTACTAGCCTCACCAATAACATTCTTTCCCTTCATGATTCACAATCTGAATATAATCCCCAAAATTCGCACAAACTGGAACTCAAGCTTCTGGAATACAAAGAACCGACATAACCCAATTGTTAAGACAGTAGTCAAGAACATCATGCTGAATATTAATTAACAAACACAAAAGTCAAAAAATGAGTCAGTGACAGACAACATATAAAACCCTGTAATGGCAGCTAAAAACTCACCAAAATGGCGGAACGGATTTTTTTTTTCCGGGTTAAAATAAAGAAAGGTGATTAGCATACAAGGAAGAGATGACAAGAAGAAAACAAGCAAAACTTTGTTCATGGCTACCAGTGAAATTACCTGAAAAGATGTAAAGGATGCCCTTTTTCGCTTAGATTAGCAACCTTGCCTCATGGACAAACAGAGAGACAGTAAGAGCTCAATCTCCTCTTGTTTCAAGTCAGTTGCCAGCTTTTCCCTTTCTTTTCCTTTGTGGAGAAGGAAATACTTCAATCTAGAGGAAACGTCAATGGGCAAAAATTGTCCCTCAAAATATTATATCACCATCAGTTCTAGAAAATACCCCAAAAAGATTATTTACAGACTTGGAATTCTCTCGTAACTCTTTGACTTAAAGATGCCAACTTTACTCCAATTACTATAAAACCTGCCTAGCTTCCACCGCCTTACTATTGCACCAAAACGATGCCGTATGGACGTCCTATATATAAACACCAAACTTCCGCACCTTGCATGAAAAGCAAATTTCAGGAGGAGGGAGAGGAGAGAACTTGACACCGGGAGGAGAATGCCCGCCGTCGCCCACGCCACCGCAACCACAGTCCGATCGGCGTCCAAGACTTCTCCGCTTCTCTCTCCTGCCGTTTTCGCTGCTTTTGTTGCTTACCGGTATGTATATTCATTCTTTCAAAAGAAGAGATCTCTCTGGTTTTTTTTTGAGAGAGAGAGAAGGAAAAGGAAGGGAAAGTGAAGGGTTTTGTATTTGTTTTATTTTTTTAAAATATAATTAATGGGCTTACAATTTTATTTATGTTTGTGTAATATTTAGCGTAAAAGGTTTTTTTTTTTTTTTTTTTTTTTTATGAGCTTACAATTTTATTTATGTTTGTGTAATATTTAGTGTAAAAGGTTGGTTTTTCTTTTTGTGTTGTGTTTTCTAGAATTGAAAAAATGATAGTTAGATTACTGCTGTAAAAAGGGATAGTTTTTAGGGTTTAAGGTTAGAAAAAGGGTGTTTCTTTTGATGTTTATTAATAGGCTTTGAGGGAAAAAAAATTTTTAATGAGCAAAGGCTTGTGTTTTGAGAGGTTTAAGGATCAATTAGGGAATTTCGTAATCAAGATTAGTTTGTGGTATGTTGTGTTTAGGAATAGTTTACAGTAAACATTATGGTTTCTGGGCATGAATTATGTAGATGGTAGAGTCACTTGAGTAATTAAATGATTGGGACATCATTTGTTTCATTAGTTTTTTTTTTAAGAGAGAAAAAATAATTGAGTTTGTAACTGTGATAGCAGTTTTAAGACCAAATGAACCAATCATTAAGTCTGTAGTATTTTTATTGCTTTTTGTCATTGTCGTTTATGAGGATTTTGGGTAATCATTTGCGATTGTTTTACCTGAAATTCCTTATTCGAAGTCTTTGAGTACTGAAGTAGAGATATTTATTCGTAAACATGATCTAATAGAGGAAATTTGGAGTTGATTTTCTACTTATTTAGTTCTAATTTTTTCTGTCTGTGCTGAAATGTATGTTATACTGATGATGGCAACCAGGTATAAGGGTGAGCTTGCGGACGGATGTAAGAAGATCTTTGGGGCCAATGAGCCATTGTCAAGTAGCTCAAGTGTAGCTTGCGAGTCTAACTTGCCTGCGTTGCCTATTTTGTCAATCAGCAGAGATTCACGTGTTGGATCTTATCAACCTCTGCATGCCTGTTCTTCTAAAGGTCATTAATTTCTCTGCAAATATTTTCTTTGAACAAATTTTTATTCCAACTGAATACGGATTACTGAGTTAGCCTCGAGTATTACACAGAGGGCAGAGAAAAAGTCTGGAAATATTTTTAAAATTATTCGGTCTGTGTATCTGGACATTTACAATGAATGGATTTTTTTACGAAAGGATGTGGGTTGAGCTCCGCACTCTGCTCTTCATTCTCAAGAAGCATTCCATAGAGTTGTGGCAAATTTTTATGTTAACAATACAGCAGTTACTTGTCTACATGAGCACCTCATCTAGCCGAAATTATCTTCACTGTAATTTTTTTTTATAAAGAGCAATTGACATATTAATTCAATGCATCAATATGAATTTGCTAATAGAGTAATAAATGATGTTTATTTGGATAAACTATTTTTACAGAGCTTGAATAACAAAATGCTTACATGCTATTTTATACAGAGCAATTAATATGTCAATAGACTGCATCTGTATGAGATTTGCTTATAGAGATACAAAAGAATATCTGGTTGGATAAAGCTTTATTTTACAGAGCTTGAGTACCAAAACATTTACGTGTTATAGATATGAAATTGTTTCATATGCATTTATTGGGTTTTAAATCATGTTAGTTGTTCTAGTGGTGTTTTGAATCATCATCTTTCACTGCTAGGTAAGAGCATTATTATGCAGAGAAAAGGTTGCAGGTGCTATATATGTTTCGGACAAATATTTCACTGGTTCTTTTGGAGGTTATGAAAAGGCAAGGTTGTCATATATTTAGGTGATGGTTGTGCTTTGGGACATTAATTGTTCATGACTGTAATTTGTTGTGATTGGCAGGGAACACATTGTCACCTCTTCCTTCTGCATCATCTTCAATTTTCGGAGATCTGGACAGGTTATTAAACACAAAACCCTGGTCACCTGCACAGAGAAGATCCCTGAAGCCCCCAAGAGCACTGCATAAGAATGAACTTTTTGGTTTCCGCTACCCTGTATTAGCTGAGAAGCCTGAATGGTGGTGGAGGACGCTGGCATGTGTTCCTTATTTAATTGCTTTGCAAATATCGGATACAGGATATTTTATCCAACCCTTCCTTGAACACTATGAGGTCCTTGGAGATTTGATATATTTTGTACCAGGAGCCATTACCAGATTACCTGCGTGGTTCACTATGGTATATTGCTGCTTTGCTTACATTGGGATCGTGAAGAACAAAGATTTGCCTCACTTCTTTAGGTTCCATCTGATGATGGGCATGCTATTGGAAACAGCCCTGCATATCCTGTGGTATGCAAGCAATTTCTTTCCTCTCATACACTACAACGGTAAGTTCGGGATGCATTATTGGGCAGGTGTGGGATTTGCCTACATTATGATCTTGTTGCAGTGCATAAGGTGTGCTCTTGCGGGCGGTTATGCTCACCTCCCTTTAGTAAGTGATGCTGCATACATTCATACTCTGTTCAACATAGGAGGTTACCAACGACCTTTCTAGATTTCTTTCTTATGTAAAGAGGAAGATCCACAGAGCTTGCATGCTCATGTTGGAGGGACTGCAATTCAAGGCAGGACAACGCAATACACAGTCTTGTCGTTGAGAACATCGAATAAGAACAAGGAAGAAAAGGGAGCAGGGTTGGTTAGTCTACAAAGAAAAAAAAATTTATTTCATTATATTTTTTATTGATTACCATTTACATCTATAATTCTGCTTTCCTAGTGTCAGCTTGAGAAGCTGTTGAGGTTGAGGTTGGACTCTATGTTTGATGCATATCATTTGTTGCATTATAGGGTCTAGTACTCCAGATGTTTAACGCCTAGCAGGATCTTATTTTATCTACTCCAGCAATGTTTGGTGTGTTCATTGGCTGTATGTCATCTCCACTTGCTTTCTGTCGTAAACAGTCTGGGGATGTTACTAATAAATTCCCTTCTGCAATGATGTAGAGGCAACTCTAGAAATGCACAGTTAAGGTCCTAGTCTAGGCTTCTTGCATCCTTTATACATGTCGCTAACTGTGTTGGGAGTGAAAATGGTGGAAAGAATATGCAAGGGAATTGTAGAGAATGATGGGCCCTATATTCACAATAATTAATGGCTATTTTCTGTGAAGCTAGACAATAGCATGTGAAAGTGTCCATTTCTGAGGATGGTGGGTTCAGATGGCTAAGGAAGACGAGTTACTTATACTAGTCCTAATGACACTCAAGAAAAGATTTAAAAACTGTAAGAAACCTACAAAGTGGCCTTGGGATCTAAGTATGGTAGTTTGGATCTGCCTGCAAGTGAAGGAGAGCAGATGACAAAGGACAGACAGTCTAAATCATCTTTAGGCTCAGCTGTTGAAAAAAAGAGAAAAAACGGGAGAGATTTGGCACCAAGTCATGAAATTTATGCTACAAGTTTGTCAAGAATGGCCCATCAATTCTCCCATAAAAGCTAGTGATTATGCAAACAATAATTTCATTAGTGTCATTTTCATGGTCATTAATCAGCAGATTATTCCAAGAACATGCTCTAACCTTCTCTTTCTTTCTCAGAGAGAACACCTGTCATTGGAAGATGAAGAAAGCAACATCTTTGAAATGTGAAATTATTATTTTTCTGTGGCCGCCTCTTTATTTATTTCCTCTCGCTTAATCTTCCAAACAAAGAAAGATATTCTTTTCAAAACAAATTTAAAAAGTTAGTATTCTGTTGTTATCAGGCATAAATAAAAATTTGAAAAAAAAAAGAAACAAGGTCTGTTTGTTTTTGCAAAAAAACATTTCCGACACCCAAACTTGTGACCCAAGTCTGTACTTTTTATCTGCGAGTTGCAATGACCCAAAACCTTAAGATCGACCAATTCAGCTTTTTCCTACGAGATTAGCAGTTTTTTTACCATCTAATCAACTCGACAATGAAAGGCCAAGGTGTCACTGTAAATGTATCACAACCAGTCACTTAACATCACATAAATGGACCATTTTTATGCTTCACTGCAAATTACAATGTAGTCCCTATATTTTCAAGAAACTAATGACTTTATCCTTTTGGTTTAGGGATGGCAATTTGGGTACAACCGTTGAGTATTGGTCTGACCATATGAGATGATTTTGAGCTTTTATGGTTCGTATCCATTAAGATATGAGATACGTATAGAAGAAGATTTTTTTAAATCTCATGTCTAAAATCAAAATATTTATATCAAATACTCAATATTCGTACTAATCTAATATAAATTTATCATCTTTTATCCTCGTTAATTTTATATAAAAATAAGATGAGTATTAATAGATGTAAATACATATGAACATATTTATTTTACAGACTAAGCATAGCCGAATGATGATAAATGATATATATAATCTCTATATTTCTATTTTTGTTTATAACTTACTAGCTTTTTTTTAAAAAAAGTACTCCATTAAGTGTTGAGTTTTTTTTTTAAAAATAAGATTTGAGTTAATATCAATTAGAAATTATTGTTTTTAATTTGGATTTTCATTTAGGTATTCTTAAGTCCTTTTTCATGCATTAAAACTAAATTCATCTATCCGATTCATTCAAAAACAGGCTATCTTTATCAGAATTAAGGGATTATGGTCTTTTCACAGTCTGAACTAAAATAAAATATTTTTTATAAGCAAACATTCAAGAAAGTTAAGGGATTAATTTATAATTTTTTACCCTAGAGGGACCATCTATTAATCTCTTAAAAACATAGGGACTAAGTTATGTGATAATAAATTAATTAATTATCTACATAAAAACAAAAAAAAACGAAACGAAACAAAACTCTTTCCCTCTCTAAAATCTATCTTCCATAACCATCATTAACTGTATCTGTAGTCCGTGTTCCATCAAAAGAAAAGTAAACTTCTCTGTCTGCTTCATTTCTCTTTCAACACACAAAATCCCAAAAAAAGAAATCCAGCAAACCCAAAAACCCAAATTTTGAAAGTCAAATCATATTTCAGATCCCAATCTCAAGTTCTCAACTTTTCACGATCTGGGGCGTAAAGATTTGAACTTGAAATCTATAATTGGGATCTCTTTTTCCATTTTTTCAAGGAAAGTTACTTTCTTTGGAACCAAACAGAGCTTAAATTTGAGATGAGGAGGAGACCAGTGGACTTTAGGCGGCCGGGAAGGAGGAGGATATCAAATGTGGTGTGGTGGACTTTGTGTGGTATATTTGTGTTGCTGTTTATAGTTATTTTTAGCAAAGAGAGTCATATTGAATCAAGACCCACCAGCTCTAATAAGGTAAAGATCTGTTCTTTACTGTTTTTTCTTTCTTTCTTTTTTAGTTTTGTTTTTTTTTTTGCTCAATCTACTAGTTTTAATTGTTTGGTTGATGAGAAAATGTGGGAATTTTGAGGGGATATGTTTTGAGTTTTGGGATTTTTTTTTGTGATTTGGGATTTGAAGGGACAATAGGGCGTAATTGGGTTTGGGTTAGTACTGTCATTTGGCTTAATGAAGGTTGAGATTTACAGTTTGTTGTAGTATTATGACATGATTGTTCGCTTAAATTGCTATTTTTGTTGGTTTATGCTTTTGTGCTGTTGGGTTTGGCGTTATGTGTAGAATGGAATTGTTGTCTGATCTGTGACTTTGCTTGAGCTAGATGGAGTTATACTCTACATGAGGGAAGGGCTGCATTAAGTAGTTTCGAGTAAATTGTTTTGAAATATTAAGCTTGCAAATTGATTTGCTTCATTGGAAGTTCAAAGTTGTATTGTTAGGACATGCCGTATGCTTCCAATAGCTTATTAGGTACTGTTCCTTTAGTGCTTATCATTGGCTTGATCCAGCTTGGTAAATTTGATTCGGGTTGTTGAATTGTCTTAAATGATCTTATTAGGTATTCATTTGAGGAATTTATGTTTGAGGCCTTGTTTGTGCCGTGCATTGCTTCAATGTTGGGCATGTGAAGTATAAACAATGTTAGAAGGACGTTGAAATTCTAAGAATTTTGTATAAATACCTTAATGGTCCACTAGATCATGTACATGCAATGTTGATAAGTGAGGGTGGTTATTTATAAGAGCAGGTTATACTGTATGGAAAAATAAGAGAAGAATGAGTAATAGGTCATTGTTGTTATTTATATGCTGAACAAATTGAAAAAATATTTTTGGAGATGAGTTTGATAACTTACATGAGTTCTATGGTGAGGAATTTTGGTAGAAGAAAACAGAATTATATTTGTGAAAGATCTGTTCTTTTCAGTATTTCTCCATTAAAATTTCCCAGGTTCTGCTAAAATTCAATGTGATTAACGAAAGGAAACTTGTGAAGAAAGATGCATAGCTTGCTATATTAAAAAAAATTGTGCTTTGAGTTGGATTTATAAGAGCATCAAACATGTTGTGATCTAAAGGATTTGAGTTGTGTTTACTGAGGACTAATGGTTAGAAAAGCTCATCACATTTTAACATGCATCTCACATGCTAGCTTTGTGATGTTATTTAGGAAACAGCTGACATGCCACTTATTCATGATATCATATAATGTATTACATTTTTGTGAGTTAAAACTTTTCTTATTTTGCTGTAATTGCAAACCTAGGCCAGACTTGAACCACAATGTTGAACTGTAGAGTAGAAAAATGATTTATTTAAATACTAGACAAACTCACAAACCGAAAGAGAGAGAGCAAAATAGCCCAAAATTTTGGGAAAAATGGCAGCTGCCCCACTCTCTATTCGTGTGTTTTTCATGCCACCAAAGTTCTGATCTCCAGCATCCCTCAGCGAAGTTTGTCAGATGTAATTTTTTTTTTTTTGTTACTTTCTTTTTAACCCTTAACTTTTAGGAGTGATGATATCTGTACCCATATTCACTATAAAGTTGATTTCTTTCTTAAGTGTATGCTTTGAATTTTCTGCTATGTTTATCAAGCGATCTTGAACTGTCTACATTACGTGCTAGACCTGCTGTGGATGTATCCTTAAATTCTATGTTGATAATGGTCCTATATTCCTTATATTCCCTGTTTCCACTTTCCTGTGCCAGCATATTTCTTAGAAAATAAAATCTCTGATTCGTTTGCTTTCTGCAGGACTATACCAAGTATGAGAAAAACATTGAAGGCTTAAACATTACTGATGAAATGTTGAGCCCCAACTCAGTCACCAGGCAACTTAGCGACCAAATTTCTCTTGCAAAAGCTTTTGTTGTGATTGCAAAAGAAAGTAATAATCTGCAGTTTGCTTGGGAATTAAGTGCCCAAATACGCAATTCCCAGGTCCTCCTTTCAAACGCTGCAACAAGGCGAGCTCCTTTAACAACCAGAGAATCAGAAACTGCAATCCGTGACATGGCACTTTTGCTCTTCCAAGCTCAGCAATTTCATTATGATAGTGCAACTATGATCATGAGACTGAAAGCCAAAATCCAAAATCTTGATGAACAAATGGGTACGGTGAGTGAGAAAAGCTCCAAGTATGGTCAAATAGCTGCTGAAGAAGTCCCAAAAGGACTTTACTGCCTTGGTATTCGGTTAACTACTGAATGGTTTGGAAATTCAAATCTACAGAGAAGAATGAATGAGAGAATGCAAATTGAGACAAAGCTTAGAGATAACATTCTCTATCATTTTTGTGTCTTCTCTGACAATATCCTTGCAACTTCAGTTGTTGTCAATTCAACTTCTTTAAATTCCAAGAATCCAGATATGGTTGTGTTTCATCTTGTAACTGATGAAATAAACTATGCTGCAATGAAGGCTTGGTTTGCCATGAACACTTTCCGAGGAGTTACTGTTGAGGTTCAGAAGTTTGAAGACTTCAAATGGCTAAATGCTTCTTATGTTCCAGTGCTTAAGCAACTCCAAGACTCTGAAACTCAAAGCTATTACTTTTCAGGCCATAATGATGATGGCCGAACTCCAATCAAGTTCCGGAACCCAAAATATCTATCTATGCTTAATCACCTCAGGTTTTATATTCCTGAAGTTTTTCCTGCATTGGAGAAGGTGGTATTTCTTGATGACGATGTAGTTGTTCAGAAGGATCTCTCTGGTCTATTTTCACTTGATTTAAACGGCAACGTTAATGGAGCAGTTGAGACATGCATGGAGAAATTTCACAGGTACCATAAATACCTGAACTATTCTCACCCTCTTATTAGAGAACATTTTGATCCTGATGCATGTGGTTGGGCGTTTGGAATGAACGTTTTCGATTTGGTCGAGTGGAGAAGGCGAAATGTTACTGAAATCTACCACTACTGGCAAGAAAAGAATGTGGATCGGACACTATGGAAACTTGGGACGCTACCACCTGGACTTTTGACTTTCTATGGGTTGACAGAGCCATTAGATCCCTCGTGGCATGTCTTGGGATTGGGGTACACAAATGTTGATCCTCACTTGATAGAGAAGGGGGCTGTGTTGCACTTCAATGGAAACTCCAAGCCATGGTTGAAAATTGGTATGGAAAAGTACAAGCCTCTTTGGGAAAAGTACGTAGATTATAGTCATCCTTTAATACAACAGTGCAATTTTCATTGATTTTGGACATGGAAGCTTCATATTTTTCCTGGTGCGTAACATCTAAATTTTTTAGATGAAGTATGCTTGCAAAATTTTTACGGGATCAAGCATGGCTGTTGGTTGTAGAAGTGCCTGTTGTAGTATAGAATGTCAACTTAAAATTAATTATTCAAAATTATTGCCTATTGCCCAACAAGTCATTTTAGTTCAGTATAGGCTAAGCTGTGAGCTCAAACCAACAGTCATCCACTGCAGTTCTACTTGTTCATCTTTCCCATTTTCGACACTTTCTGACAATGTGAGGTTTGCGTCTACTGAAATTTAGTAAAGATGTAGAGGCCTTTTGATTCTTTCTCATTTGTTCTCTCTAGTTTGTACTATCAACTTTCTTTTTCCTTTGTGGTTTCCTTCCAACACAGATGTATATGTTTCTCATTTCCTAACATTTTATTGCTCTATGATGAAATTTCTTCCTCTCCCTCTTCTTTCGCCCTCGACCCTGGTACTGCTTATCGACAATATCTTCCGATTCGTCCAAGTAGAATCCGAAGTATCCGCCTTATTGCATAGAATGCCCTCAGCAGGTTATCAACCCACCCTTAGTGCCTGAATAGATTCTTTACAAGAAAGAATTATTTCTACCAAAGAAGGATTCATAACTTCCATTCAAGCAGTTTATGTAACCGGTGGCCAATTTAACTGACTCTGCCCCTGCCACGGCATATGCGTCAAAAGAATTAGCATCTAAAGGTATCTATCCAGCAATCGACCCTTTAGATTCAGCATCAAGCACATCAAGCATGCTCCAACCTCAGATCGTCGGCAAGTAACATTTTGAAACTGCGCAAAGAGTTGAGAGTATATAAATGCTCTATCAGGTCAGAATTTTAGACCATGAAGGCTTTAGCTAAGCGGTATCTAGCACTCCCCATCGAGGGAAATCTCGAGTTTGAGTGCATTAAAAATGCTCACTCGTGAAACAGATAAGTGGGCTGGGATGAGAATTGGTCTTTAGATCATTCGGCCTTCTGTTTAAACTTAAAAAGCTGAAGGAAAATAAAAATAAAAAATCAATATCTTGACATGGAATTGAGCTTGATGAAAGGCACAGGCTCATTGTCTTG
The DNA here is from genome assembly GCA_963924115.1 of Dovyalis caffra. NCBI lineage: Eukaryota > Viridiplantae > Streptophyta > Magnoliopsida > Malpighiales > Salicaceae > Dovyalis > Dovyalis caffra. The sequence goes on along the minus strand of CAWUPB010001178.1, from coordinate 1,133,869 downwards.
CAGAACAATGGTCTTTTACGATACTTCCACTAGGTGCCAATTCTTTCAACACCCCATTCATGCATCCAAATGATCAACCAAAGGTCTTGATAATGGCAATAAGTAACTTTGATTCGTTATTTCACAAAGCATAGAGCTTTACCTTCTCAGTCACTGTTGCCAAATGTCAAGTCGACAAATCCTGAAGTATATAAAAAACATCCCCTCAACCACGTGGCAGAAGCCCAAGTAGGCCACTTGGAAACACCAAAATGCCGGCGAGCAATAAGCTAACACGAACAACAACACTACTTCACTTTTGTCTCCTGCCTCCTGAGGTCTCTCAGGAAGTCCAACAGAACCATTACTTTTCCAACATTACCCTGCCTAAACGAGAAGTGAGGACTGAGTCAAGTAGATCCTGACAGTACTTTCGACCTGATATAAATCCAACGAAAATCCCATTGATCAGCCGGCCATGCATATCTACATTGCCGCCACTTTCAAAAATGTTTGTTTTTCCTCTCATCCATTTTCAAAGCAAAACAAACATCCCTCAAATCTCTCCATTATTAGAATCCTTTCTTTCTCTCTTGTTCTCTCTCTCTCACACACAAAGAAACAATGAAGAGCAGTGAAAATGAACCGTTTCTGCTCTCATCAGATCAATCTCTCAAGCCAAGAAGACAAAAGTCTCGGGAAGTAAGCTCTAGGTTTCTATCTTCACATGACAATGGAACCCCATCTCCAAACCAAGCTTCCTCATCACCACTTCGCCAAAAAAACCCCTCCGACGTCGGTCGAAAGCATCGGAGTCTTGATGATCCCGGATTCATTCGAGGCCTTTGGCCTTCATCTTCACCTTCACAATCATCAAACAACCAAAACAATCAAGGTACTCTAGCAGATCATCTTGGGAATGCAAGACTGAAAGATTTGTTAGACCACAAGAAAGATGAAAAAAACACAAAGAGTAACAGTGTGTTTTCACTTAGTAGGCAAAGGAGTACTGGTACTGTGTCTGGTAGGTTTGAAAATGTTGAAGAGAAAGAGAGCACAAAGGAAAATCACAGACCAATTCTTGGAGGATCTATGAGATATGCAGGAAGGTTTCACTTTCCAGGAAAATCTTCATCATCGTCGTCATCATCCTCCTCGAATTCCTTGTCTAATAACAATCCTGTTTTTGTTCCTGGAAGATTATCTGTTGATGAAAATGCACTAAACAAAAATTCGAAAGGAGTTGGTGCATCTAGGCGAATTTCAGATTTATTTAAGGATAATCTTGAGTCAGAAACATCTGAGTGCAGTGGCTATGATCTTTCTTCTCCAACTTTAGGTAGAAGTTCTAGGAAATCTGGAATGGAGGTTTCTTCTAAGTATATGAATGATATACCAACAAAGTCTCGGAGATGGACAACAGATACCAATGCTCAAACTGCAGTATCATTAGAATCTTCTCCGAAAATGAAGAAACTTACAATGAAAAATGTGATGAAGAGGGCTAATTCACTTACGGGGTATGGAAGTGCCACATCCCAGTGGGCCTTGTCGCCAGGCCGATCAGGTTCGCCACCAATGTCGGTGGAAAGCAAGGAAAAACTGATGTCCTTCTCAAATTTGAAACCGCCATCAACTCCGTCGAGGACTACAGGTGTTGAGAAATTGCTGAACATGGGTCTGGACTTGTTTAAGGGTAAGAAATCTGTGCCTTCTAGCTCCTTGCTCTCTGGGTCTGGGAATGTTGAGAACATTCATCAGCTAAGAATGCTTCATAATCGGATGATGCAATGGCGCTATGCAAATGTTAGGGCTGATGCTGTGAATGTGAACATAAATAAGCAAGTGAAGGTATGCATCTTCAACTTTGCTAATCAATTTAATGTTCATTGAATGGCTTTATGTCCACTTTTTTATCTGATCTAGAAACTGTGCTCAGTTAAGAAAGATTAAAACCGAATATGCTCACAATTGTCAGGGTTCTAGAATCTAGCCTATCAACTATAGCAAAGTTCCTTGGTAGTAGTCGAAGTCTAAATAAAATTCTTCTCATGGTTTTTCAGAACAATCTGTTATATGCTTTGGATAGTCTTTCAAAGCTTCGACATTCGGTGGTACAAAGGAAATTAAAGCTTCAGAAGGAAAAGCTCGAGATGAAGCTGGACTTTGTTCTTCATTCTCAAGTCAGTAACAAATCTTTCTGCATGACAAATTATGAATAATGCCCATGTAGAAACATCATTTGTTATGTAATATAAGGATAGAGCATACAAATTCATGTATTCGTTTCGGCCAACTTGTGTAGATCAAATTGTTGGAAACTTGGGGAGACATGGAAAGGCAGCACTTGTCTTCAGTTTCAAAGACCAAAGAGTGCTTACATTCTGTTGTGTGCAGAGTGCCCCTCATTGAAGGTGCAGAGGTAATCCCAGAAAAGAAGAGGCAAAAAGAAGCCTGCTTTTAGCAGATAATGTTTAACTATTTTGTGGCTAATCAAGCAATAAGTAATTTTACTATCAAATCCTAAATTACAGGTTGATCCACAATCGGCTTCTATCGCGCTTCGTCATGCATCAGACCTCTCGGCTTCCATCAAGTCAGCATTATCTACATTTTCACCCTCAGTAAGCAGAAACTGCTAAAACCTATCATACGATGTCAGTGCTCGATGCCTCCTGTTTATGTCGTCTGAACTAACCTTGAAGTTCTTTCTTATCAGGCTGAGCAGGCTGTTACACTACTCTCACAATTAGCAGAAGTAGTTGCACAAGAGAAATTGCTAATAGAAGAATGCCTAGAACTTCTTCAGACAGTATCCGTACTCCAGGTAGAAATTTGAACACTTTGCGATCGTTATGATCTCAGTAAACGCAAAGCTGATATCTTAGTTTCAGAAAAATTTATAACTAACATGTCAAGATTACGAAGGACTTTTTTCTAGCCTAATAACTTGCTGATATATTGAAATTATGGTTCTTCGAGTCTTGATTGGAAGTTCTTGACACTTGCAATTTTGTTGGATCATGTTCACAGATTCAGGAGAAAAGTTTGAAGTGCTATATAATTCAGTTCAATTTGCAGCAACAACAACTGCAGTTGCAGCAGCAGCAGGAAGAACGACAATCACAACAACAACAAACCTCTCAATGATTTCTCTATTTTATTTGATGGAGAAAGTATAGTTCTTAGGAAGGATTACTGGATATTCAAGGAGAAATTTTAGTAGGTATTTGAAAATGAGAGTGATGACTGAACAGGACATGATCATAATGTAAAGTAGATGTGATTGTAGCCACTTGAATTAGCTAAAGTAGAAGTTCAATGGTCAACTTATGTTCTCTTTACCCTGACATGAGTTGTGCAATTTTTCACTCAATTTTTCTTTAACCATCATTGCTTCACATTTTATATGTATATCAACATAGTTTTAAATCACAAACATAATTTTAAAAACAATTACAATCACGATTATGAATCACGATAATAAAAAATAATTATTGTGACGTCCGATATCGTAAATTAATCATTATTAATAAATTTATTCTAATTTATATATTTTTAATAATTTTACTAATTAAATAGAATAATATTTTTAATAGGTTAATATTATAAAAAACCAATTGTTGAATTTATTACAAAAAAAATTAATAATACTTTTAATATTATATAAATAATAATAAAATACAAAGAATTATTTTTTTTAATATAACAATTGTTATTCACTTAATAATGACAAATAACAGTATAATACATTAGTATATTGTTATTCACTAAACAATAACAATGTTATATAATGAAATTGCGACATTATATAACGAGAATATTAAATAATATTGTTATTTATGTGAAACATTATTATGCTATTTATTACCAATGCAACTTGAATGGCTTACTGTTGAAGTTAGAGAACGACATGCAGTTTTCAAATCCTAATGACAAGCATACATAATTGACTTGTCTTTCCGCTCCGTGTTTGACCAAAAATGAAGATATACGGCGTCGTTTATCCACCCTCCCACTCATAAGCAGAAGTTTCCAATCTTCCGCTCTCATTCCGTTTCTCCATTCTTCTTTCGCTCTCGATCGCTCCAAAGAAAAGAAAGCAATGGCCACATTATTGGCGGCGGCGGCAGCTCGACAAGCCGCTACTCTCTCTCGAATCTCCTCTCCCAAGACACCAGCTCAAGCCGCCACTCTAATCCACCGCCGCGGCCTCGCCGGCGCTGCAGGTAAATCCATCCCACAAAACACATTCAGATACACATACCTAACATATATTTACACGTATAAATGTACGTATACACATTTATGCTTACGTATGTGTTCGTGCTGTCGATTTGTATTATCCCTACCGTGGATCAGAAACTGATAAATTTTTTAGCTTAGTCGTTGAGAGTTTGAGACAAAATCATCTGCATTTGAGCTTAATCAATTCTTGAAATTGGGGTTAAGTTAAAATAGATTGCACTGTTTAATTGAAATTTCCAGACTTTATTACTCAATAATCTTTGAATAAATGATGAAGTTTTGCTCGGCGATTGTAATTTTTTTTTTTTTTATAATTGCAGACCACCATGGGCCACCGAGGATTAACTGCTGGCAAGATCCAATGAGCCCATCAAAGTGGAAGGAAGAGCATGTCAGTATTTTACATTTTATACTATTTACTGTATGCTTAATATTAGAAAGTCTTTATTTTTGTTAAAAAGCATGTTTCATTTTATTGTCGACGCATTTATTTCTTGAGAGTTCTGTGTTTTTTGTACTTTTTACCAGAGGGCATTGTGCATCTTTGGGGTTTTTGCGATTTGACTGCTAATTAGAGTATTGTCTTTTGGAGCAGTATATCAGCCGGTGTTGATTTAGATTTGAACCATTTCATAGTGATTTTATCCAGACAAGAAGTTTTTTTGTAGTTCTAAGGTTTTCATAGTGAATTCAAGTTTAATGAGTTTTATTTTAATTATCAAACAGCTGTTCGGTGTTTTATGGGAGCTTTCATGTCTGATTCCTTTTATATGAGTTTCTGATCTATGTCCGTGTCCTGTTAATGTTGTTAATATTGGTGGGAAATGGATATAATGGAAGGTGTGTGTGAAATGCAAACTGTGTTGACTGTTTGTTGGATGTTTGGTTTTGCAGTTTGTTATTGTCTCTTTAACTGGTTGGGGTTTAGCCATCTTTGGGGGATACAAGTTCGCCACAAGAGGCAAGGGCAAGAGTGAAGAGGTACTTTTGGATATATTTTTACTGTTACAACCTTATGCTTTACTGTTATTTCCAGCTTTGTCATTAAAAAATGCGAAATTTCACATTTTTCTCATTGGAATGATGTGTCTCTGCTCCATTTACCCCACTGTTTAGCACATGCTACCTCTGCCCTGCTTTGTTTGTTTCATCCTTCTACAATTTTTATTTTTTTCCCTAAATGAAGTACATATCAAAATATAATTTTCTGAATTTATCTTCAATCATTATGATATTTAATGACCATAAAATACGTAGGTTTGTACATTTTCCAAGCTAGAGTTATTTTCTTTAATATGTACATTGGACAAAGTAATGAATGACTTCTTCTTTAATAGCTGGAAATCCAATAGTAGACAAATAAAATAGGACCAATGTTGCCAAAGTTGCAAATTGCCTTAAGGTGGTAAGGCAACTTGCTTGATAAGACAACTTTCTGCAATGAAGAGAAGTGAAATTGAAAAACAAAAAAGGGGCTATAAAAACGTAGTACAGAAACATGACTGTTTGGAATTGAAAATAAAAAATTCAAGATAAAATTTTGGCAGTTTAATAACTTAGAAAGTTAAAATGGAGAGATAAAAGAAAATGAGAGAGAGAGGGGGAGAGGCACTAATTAGAAGAGAGATGAAAGAATTGCGCAACAGATTATCAAAATTATCTAAATACCTTTATTCTAACTGTTGATGCAGCAGTAGGTGGTCTATTAGGTCTTTGATTCAGTGGATGTATATGTGTTGTCTTTTCAACAACTTTAAAAAATATCCTCTAAGACAGCTATTAACTAAAGGGTAGTATTATGAGATCATTGCAAAATAGTTTAAAACAGAAAAATACTAGAAGATTCCTAGGCAACACCTCAAGTGCATAGTGCATAGTGCATAGTTTTAAGTGCCTAGGTAAACACTTTCAAGTCGCCAAGGCATCTGTCTTTCCTCATCTAGGTTGCCTAGGCAAGTACCTTAGCATCTTTTACAACTTTGAATTTCATAGAGGAAGCTTAAAGTTCCACCATGATCAATGTCTACCTCTCATCTTCTTTCGCCATTTCTTCATTTTTCCTTCCTCTGAAGTCTTTTTTTTTTTTTTTTTTTTTGTAGTGTTACTTACCAGCAAAAGCTTCCTCTATATTATGCCAAACAATTTGGTTATGTGACAATGACTTGCGAAGAGTAGTGTGTAGATTCTTTGACTCTTTAAGAATTTTTATTTGCTTGGACCTTATATATAATGATTGAATATAAATAGGCAATAATCATATTGAGTATGGCTACACCAAACACGATCACTACATCAATTATCTTAAGAGGAAATCTGTCTATTAGGAGAAAGGCTGTACCTAAGTATAATGTATAATATGGAGTAGTTGGAAGATTAAAGCTTGAGGCTAACTATTTTGTGTTCTATGGGGATAGCGAGGCTTATAGATGGAATGCAATCTAGGAAAACATAGTTGTTACAATTATTGGTGATCCTCTCAGTTGCTTTCCTTTTATTCTGACATTTTATTTATGATTACAGAAAGCAGTAGAAGCAGCACACTGAGGCTTGAGGCATGTGATCGACCCATGACATTTTTGGTAATAATTGTGTTTGGCTGTACTTCACATGTCTTGGGATCAAGTTTTCTTGTTCGCAGATGATTCTGCTAGTATTGTGAATGGTGGATGATTAAACTTGGAAGTTAAATTGCTCATTTAGGGAAGAAAATAAGCCCTTTACATTGGCATGGCCTTTTTGTTGCCACTCTAATGCTTTGATGTTTAACCTTCTATATTCTGATAATCCGATACTATCTTCCCCAAGTCCAAACTCATTTAATGGATTTCCACAAATTACAGGTTTACGTTGTGTCCTTTTTTTATCTTTTTCCTTTTTACATTAAACTTAAACTATTCTTGCTTACAAGGATAAACAAAATGCTAAGCAAACCTCACTCTTCGAAGAATTAAATAGTCATCTTGCTAGCAGAAAATTGTATATCTGTCTAATCAATGACAGGTTACTCGAATGGACTAAGTGGCAGCTTTTGCAAACCATAGAAACAATGGCATTTGTTTTCTTATCCATTCGGGGGGTGTTTTCGATTGAAATTGCTTTCTATATTGACAATCAACGTTGTTTCAGCATTGTAATTTGCACCCCTTTAAGGGTTAGTATTCGTCAAGTTAAGGGGACATATTTTGTGGAGGATGATTGCACTAGATGGATTCCAATGGCAAAATTGTGCCCATCATGTCTCTCTGAGACTGGAACGATTCCTGATTGGTCTGGAAATGCATCATTTTATTTATACGGCCCAACCAACACTTGTGGAGAAAGTAATTGAAGTAGAGACAAATGGGAAAAATTAATCTTGGTCTAGAGATATTATTATTATTATTTGGATAAAATGCTTGAGTTATTTGAGAAATGGTAATGAAAGGGGTTTAAAATCCCGACCAATCAACAGGAGGGGCAAAGGACATTTTTCCGATAAAGATTTGGTAAAAAAAAAAAGACAACAGAAAGCTTTTAGACGTTTTTCCAGCACAAGTTCATTCTACCAGTTGGGTTTTGATCTCAAGCTTACTCTGATAGGCAGTTCTGTTCTGTTAACCAACAGTCTCCTGCAAATTTATTTGCCATGTCTATTTGGATTTGAGATGATAATTCCATTATATCTCTACTTAGTTTAAAATACTAAGCAAACTCACTTGATAACTGTCCAAACGCTCGTGCAGAAAGATACCTTTACAACAAGCAAGAGTACTAAATGCTGTCGTTGATCAGCTAGAACTCAGACTCGTCTGTTTCCTCTCTGTACTCTTCTTTATCTTCTTCTAAATCAGAAACCGAGTCCTTGTAAAAATCTCCAGCACCTGCATCTGTTTCATGTTCTGTATTTGAATCCTCCATTTCTTCTTCCCTTTCGTTTTTGGTGATAAGTTTTGCTTGTTCATCGCTGTTTCCTTTGTTGCTCATGTTGCTGCTGTTTCTGCTTTCTTGCGTGCTACGGTCTTCTTGTTGATCTTCATGTTGTTGGCCTTCATCGAGGCTCTGTTTCCTGTCATTGCTTCTGATGTTACTGAGCTGGCCATCAAGTCTTCCATTTGTCAGCACTTTGCTGTCATGAGCTATCCGGAGCCTTTTCGATGTCCCATGGACTTCACTCGTCTGGTGATTTGTACGATCTTTCCCAAGTTCGTTTTCCAGATCTTTAGAGTCTTCAGGGTTTTGATGCTCCATTGATGTAGCATCAGAAGAATCCACATTAGACCCACTTCCCTCTTCTCTGTTTATCAATATAATACCTTGATTGTCACTAGAAAACTTTCTATTTCTCAACTTCTCAACCCCATTGTTTTCATGACTGTTCTCCAGCAGCCTATTTGTGGCAACCGTTGTCCCTCTCTTTCCTCTTACTGTGCTAGCATGTTGGTATTTCTCTTTCCCCTTGCTTCTGGATCTGTCCGCCATTTCCAACTTAGCACCACCCCTAAAAGTTCCTTGTCGATCTTCTGCCGCCTGAACATTTTCAAGCCCCAGTTGCCTGTCATGGGTAACTTCTTCTTCACTATCCATCGATTTCTCATCAATATCTTCATCTGCAGTTTTTGATAATCTTCCAGCTCTAGTGACAATTGTCTCAGTAGCATTTGAATCATTGTTTTCCTCGCCTGCACCAGAAGCACCCTTCTCTTGAGAACTTTCAATTCTGTACCCTTGGTCATTATCGATTCCAACGGTACTTCCGTTTCTGGAACCTTCAAGTGTCTGCGACTGCTCCTCTCCGAACACTTCTTTCCTGTCAGTAATGCCTACCCTACTTTCACTTGCATTTTCAAATCTGGCAGCATCAGCACCTTCTTCTGTATTGGTGGATGTAGTGTTACCTCCATTGTCCCTTGTTGAATTCAAACCATTACTTCCATATACAGATTCATGCAATTGAACAACCTCTTCATTACTCTTCCCTACCTCCACCTTATCCTTGTTTACCGTACTCGAGGTCACAGTCAAGTTTAAGGGTGGGCTTGATGGGTCATCTGTGCTCACTGACCTTATCTTTTGGGGGCATTCATGAAGACGGTGCTTCAGATCCTCGATTTCAACTTCCTTTTGTTTCAGACTTTCTCTAAGAGCTACCATTTGAAGAGTTTCTTTCTCTGCATCTTTGTTCATCTCTCCTAGCATTTTGATCTCACTTTGCTTCTCCTCGAGTACAGACTCCATAATCTTTTGTTCATCCTTTATGGAACCAATCGTGGACTGCATCTCCACAACCCTCCTGTCAAGCTCCATCTTTTGGGTCCTCAATGAGTATATCTTCGCTTTCATCTCTTCGGTCTTCCTTTTCATTTCTTTGCTGCGTTCTCTTTCCTTCTGCATAAGAAAAGAAGAGATGTAATCAGTGTTAGTATTAGAAATCTATAAAGAACTAAACATCACAATCTAGATTATACACCGCAGTAAGAAGTTCAGTTTCTCCCTTTCCGAGTGCTGTCATGTGTGCATGCTTGTTTTTACGCGTAATCATGGTGCACTAGCTTTTAGATTGGTGTAAGATGGGTTTCAGCTTGAGAATGGAAGAAGTGTCGTTGAGGGAAAAGTGAAGTGAAGCCGGAGGTTATATTTAGGGCAATTCAGTTCTGTATTCAGTCATCTTGTTAGCATAGGGAGTCGGTAAAATCGAAAACCGATCATGCTCACAGAACGGCAGCTGATGCATTAGTTTTCTTACTCTTCCACATTTCAGGAGTTGTTTAAGGGTCCAAATCCAATTACTGCCAAAAAACTGGGGAGTTTTTGTTTCCTTCATTCTCTTGCTGCAACGGACATAATAGTTTGTCATGTGCATACATGTGGTCTTAATTGCAAGAGACTTGCCAGTTGCGTCGAGTCGCCGATTAGGAGCTGAAACTATGGCAACAATTTGCCAAGAGGGAGGACAAAAGAAGGGGAAGCCACTCTTGAGCCATGTGCTTTACACAATATATTAAGGAAATCTAATATCATATTACATGGGAATTGTGCTTAATCAAACACAACATTAGTTTAGTCCAGTTAGACCCTGTACCAGAAGATTTTGATATATTCAACAAACATCTCCATCCAAGCGGTCCTGTGAAATGTCGTCACACTTGAGACTTTCACCTATCCAAATGACTTTGCTCCATTAATACATTGAGAATCTGGCCAACGACATTGGTCATTCGCATTTTCTGGCAATTTTACCAAATCACAGAGTTTCTTTGGACTTCGGGTTATTATGAGATCATGCATCAGTCGTAAACAGGCAATTTGCCTCTAGAAAGCTGAACTTTATAGGCAGAAAATGATCATTTAGAGGTGAATTTTGCAACCTTTGCAAAGGACTTTTTTGGCTGTATTTGTGGGCGTCGTTTTGGGATCTGCTATAAATTAATGAGTCAATGTCTTTTAGGATCATTCACCACCTACTGGCTTCTAGATATGGCAAAATGAAAGCTGTGTTCAACCTAATCCACATGTTATCATAAGAACATTGAAAAAAGTAATTAACCACATCAAAGGTCCCAAAAATGGTGGGTTTTCCATACCAGAAATCTGCATGCCTAAATCACAACCAAAATGCTGAAGAACTTTACTTAACTACTGAATTGAAGTGACAGCCCATCTTTGCACCAAAAATGGTGAAAAAATGCCATGAAATAACGCAAGATGCTTTCATAGTTGTCTAGAAAACTGCAGAAAGACACGTCAAAAGCAACATGCAGGCATGAAAGATGGAGGAAGAGGAAGAAAGGGACCTGCAAGAGAAACTTAAAGGAGATGAGCTCGTTGTCCTTCTCTTTGACAAGGAGGTGGAAGATGCGTCTCTCTCTGAGCTTGTGTAACACCATAACACCAAGCAAAGCAGCTGCAAATGCTAAAAGTAACATCAACCCATATGGCTTCCCTCTATTTCCGTTACCATTTCCTTTGTGGGATCCCCCTATAGCCATGATCTCTCCAGCTCTTGAAGTTGGAGTAAGAGTAGAAGAAGAAATGGATCTTTCTCCTACTTTTTCTTCTTTAGCAAGGTTTATAGTATGTTATTCTTACAAGAGCTTGCTTGTCATGGAAAAAGAGCCATGCATCTACCTCTCTCTCTCTCTCTCTCTCCTACGTAAGAGCGGAGTTAACAAGGTTGGAGAAGCATGGGAACCGTTTCCAGGCGCTGATTCTGGAGCCCTTTTTCGTGGCTAAGTGTCTATAAATATTTCAAGTTTCCATGCTATCTACTGATTTTACCACAAGGCCCATTTTGCCTGTACAACTATGAACTTCAATTGACAACAAATTTTTCGATCTGTGATCATGGTTGGAAATTAATCTATAAGTACCAATTTGTCCACATTAAAAGCTGTTTGGAGTTTTAGACATAGAATAATCGGTAATATATTACCTTGAATTTTTTATTAATAGAAAAAAGTTATTAATCTTTTTTATTTGCGTCTCGATTTTTTTCTACAATTTAAATTTTTTTACTCTGTTAATCTATTTCATCATATATGAGAGACACGTAAATCATTAAAATAACAATATATATTCTAATTAAGATAATTATTATTGTTTCACTATTTAAAAAAAAATTTAAGATATATATCGTTATTTTAATAATTCATACGTGTTTAATATCATTTAAAATGATCGATAAAAAAACTTAATTATGGATAAAAAAAATTATGGTAGCTATAAAATATGTATGTCTATTGAGATGGTAGAAATGAAATTTCTCAAAAACGGTCAGATCAAAGCGAACCTGAAAAGAAACAAAAAAGTGGGTGAAAGAGCCATCTTGGAAAAATTAATCTTTGTGAATAACATAAGCTAAACGGCAAAACGAGAGAGAGAGAGAGAGAGAGAGAGAGAGAGAGGTTTCTTTCTGTCTTTATCTTCTGTTTCAAGTACAAAAACTTCAACTTGGAATATAGAGAAAGGAAGAAATCTCATAAAATCAAACTTAGCTATCAGAGGAGAAATGAAAATAATGATTATTTTGACGAAACAATGGGGTGAAATTCATCTCATATACTTTTACTATCCAATATTTTTATTTTTATTTATTTATTCAGATACGATACAAAATAAATCATATACTATTAAACATTGAAACAAATTAATTTTTTTATTTATTTTTATTAATCGTATGTCATTATGCCATTAAACAAATATTGAATGAAAATGATGATTTGTTCTAAAATTCAGTGATATAAAGTTTATTTTGTACAGTATTTAAATAAATGAGTTAAAATAAACAATACAAAATAATACAAGAACGTATAATAAATTTGATTCGGAAACAATATAATTCGAATCACATCCTTATCAGAACTCGCATGGTTATGATACCTTACAAATATTAGATTTTACAAATTTATTTAAATCATATAATAAATTTTGTTGTCTAGTATCGTCTAAAATTGATCAACGAAATTAAAAAATTTAATTGTAGATTAAAAAAAAAAGTTCAAGATTCAAATTAAAAATTGTTTTCTTGTTAAACAAAAATTCAAGATGCTTTATAACAAATTAGCATTAAACATATTATATTGGCCGAAAGAATTTGTTTGGCGTAAAAATTTGGTACTTATATATACTTATATCCAGATTTAACTACAAGTTTGTAAATGGAGATCTAATAGTACAAAAAAAAAAAAAAAAAAAGATAAGGATACATTTGAAATTTAATGAAGAAAAAAAAGGATAAAGAGAAAGCAATTTCAAGGAATAAATTAGAGAATTTAAAAAATGTTTAGGAGTCATGGAAAATTAAGGGGTAGGTAGTTCTTCTGCCCCTTGGTCAAATTAAAAAACTCGAGTCAGAGAAATTATATACATGCTAAAGGATTAATTTTTCCAAGTGAAAATAAAATTACACTGAAGAAAATAATGTATGTCACAAGTAATCACACATGAGATTACAGCATGATCGTGAACTTGCTTGAAATTTAATCAAAGAAAGTTTAATGGTAAACTTACTTGGAATTTAATCAAAGAAATTTTAATTTCCAACATGCGTTTTTTGACTAATATTTTTTATTATGAGACTTAATGAATATCTCTTTACCAGATTTGAGAGGTTAATTATTATGTGTGTAATTAAATATATTAGACCATTAGATTAATGTAATTGGATATGTGTTTTTTATATTTTCTATTTATCAAACGAGTAATATTTTGAGGGAAATAACAAGAGAATTAATAATATAAATAAATATAATCTTGATATTTCTATAATCGACCCAAGCGTAAGCATATTTCCGTATTGATTTAACTTTTTAAATTTAGTTTTAGTTTTAATTAACGTAAAAATTAATTCGAAGATATTTCATTACTCTATATATATATATATTATCTTGATTTTTTTTCATTGTTTTTTATTATCGGCAGTATAACCTTAATTGATATCAAGATAATATCCTATAAAAAGGAAAGGACAATATAATTTTCAAAAGTTTTTGGTCAACTTCTGCATTCACATCCATGGAATATTTTATGCAGATGGCGGTTTCTGGTCAAACGGGCTTATGTCATTCACAGTTCAGAATGAAGAACTGTGTGATTAACTGAAAAAAATATTAGATTATTATAAAGCAATTTAAATATATATCAAAGAAAAGCTAGCTAGAGCAGTAGAGCCCAGAAATGAAAATATTTTATAAATATTTATAAAACATTAGTATTCAAAAAATCCTTCAAAAAATAAAATAATAAAGTGCGGAAAAGCTCACGAATAAAAATATTTGTAAATAATATAATAATGGTGATTAAAAGCTTACAAACAGTGTTAGTAATCTACCCTGACCAGTGACAGATCTAAAAAAATTTCTTAATGGATTCAGTATTTGTAATGCATAAATAAATAAATAAGGATTTAGTGATAAGAATATCAAAATATGGAGACTGTTTTAATCTACAAAGTTCTATATTTACTCAAATATTATTTTTAATGTTAATAGTAATTTAAAATTTTATATTGAAAATAATAAAACAAACAATATGGGACAAAATTTTCTATTGAGAAATAAATCATAGAAAAAATATATGAAAAAGAAAATCATATAAACAAAAACTAATTGTATGCAAACTATAAACTGTAGAAGAGTAAATTAATGGAATAAAAAGATAAATGCACGAAAATCTGTAAAATTAAAAAAAAAAAAATGGAGATACACTGGATCAAATAAAATTCTAATAGATCCATATAACGTAATAAAGGATTTAAAATTCGGCTAATGCAAATTTTTCAAGACGAAAACAAATAAAAAAGAGGATTTTTTGTGATGGAATTTTAAATTTTATAGGTATGTTGCGTTAGTATGTGAGAAAAATAAAGCAATTATATATATATATATATATATATATAGAATACTGAAAATAAGGGTGATGAGAATAAATTTTAAAGGGAATATACCTAAATGACCCCACTTGCTTGAGTTTACAATAATTGGGGTGGGGTCAATTTAGTAAAAAAAAATTAATATATCACAAAATAATCCATATATTTGAGTTTTTTCTTCTAAATTTTGTGGGGTCAATTGATCCCTCTCATAATTCGGTGGATCCATCATCTAACTCTCGTTGATTGACCGTTAAACTAACAAATATAATAAATTCAAAATAACAATATAAGCACGAACATCAAGAAAAGAAATATATAAAAAATTCTTAATTTTTAAAATTGAAGCAATCTAGATGGAGTCTCTAGATTCAAATCATAAAATGATTTGAAAATGAGTCTTTAAATTGAATTTTAACCTAAAAAGTAATCTTAGAAGACCTTTGACGATATGTTATGTTATGAGCGTTTGAATAATTTTTTTTAATGATATAATTTGCATCAATAGGATATCTACATCAAAAGTGATGATATATTAATTGAACAGTACGTGTTTTCTTTTCAAATTATCTTTTTAAACTTTTATCTACTGATCTAATTTATAAATTCATCCATTCATTTATTCGTCTCACGTTATTTTTCCTATAAAACAAGTTATGTGTGATAAATTTGATAATATTTAATAAATAATAATATGAAAAAAAGGTCGTGATAAAATAATAAAGATGATAGTAGCAAAGAGATAATGATGATTATAACAATAATGTAGTAACATTCATGTAATATGATGTCGTTGTGAGGTAACGACAATAGTTAAACAAGACGGTGATAGTAACGAGTAACAAAATGTAGCAACTGCAACGGATTTAAAAAATTAATAGAATATTTAAAAAAAAAACTCATTATATATACTAAAATTATGAAATCTAAAATTCGAGTTTATTTTTTCATATAAAATTTTTAAAAATCCTAAAATTCTTTTATTTTAAAATAAAAATAAAACAGTACCGTATACTCTTTTTATCGACAACACTCAACTACCTATTTATGAAATCTCTTTTTTTTTTCCTTCACACAGTCTAATTGAAGTTTTAAACCCTTACCCGAATATTTTTTGACAAAACATCGGAAGGAATCAAGGTAGGCATAACCAAAAATCTCATTTTTCAAAAAAAAAAAAATTATATTTTTCATAACAATCAAGTCTCAATTTTTTTCTCATCAAAGCCACTAAATTTGTTAAATTATCTATTTATTTGGGTTTCAAAATGATTATGATAACCAACGATGTATAGTCTTTCCAATGATTATTTGATTATTTTAGGACAAATTGAACAAAATTCAATTTAATTTTTAACAGTCAACTGCAACGGATTTTTAACAAAAAAAAAAAAAAAAAAAACTAAAATCACTAGAAAATAGAGGATAGAAAATGTAGAGTTTTGAACACCGAGAATGAAAAGTGTAATGTCTCTCAAAACACACACACATATATATATAATACATAAAAACTATATAACAAATAATAATGTATATAATAATGTTGAATTCATGAATATATGAAGTTGTAAAATAAAAGGATACATGTCATGTTATTTGTATTTTTTTAACAATAAAATAAATTTGGATATCTAAATAAAATTTTCTTGATAATTACTATAAGAATATTAAAAGGATTGGTGATCATATTTTTTTCTTTAATTAAATTATTACTACGTATATCCCTTTTAATTTTTATATAAAATTAGATAATTTTTTAAATTTAGTAGTAATAATAATATCATAATTTTCTAATCAAAATTAAAAATTAAATTAGAACATTTTTATTTTTATTTAAAATTTATCATATAAAAAATGATCATCTATTATTATTGAAAAAAATATATATTGAAATAGGGTTCTATTGAATATGCAAGTATTTTAACTCATAAAAAAACTTAAAATAATATTCAAACTAGTTTCTTTCAACAAAAAAAAAATTACAAATTTTAATTGTCCGATCTTGTCCTCTACATATCTAAATTTAAATTTATTTTTTATTATTTGTTGTTGTATCTTCATATGTCTGATACGTATCAAGTCATATTTGACCAGTATTCGTATCCAACATGGATTTGAAGATATATTTAAAGAAGTTTTTTTCTAAATCCATACATCTTTAAATCTTTATTTCTTAACTAGGGTACTTTTAAACTTAATTCTTAAACAAATACACTTTTTTGATACATAAGATTTTTTCATCCACATTATTTTTTCCTTAATTACTGAAAAATAATTTCATCACATTAAATAGCTTCATCTTTATTTTTTGATATTTCATTAATTAAAAAAAGTAAAAATATTAAAACCTCTATTCTTAAAAAAAAAATATATATATATATATAGTTTTCATCTTTTTAGGTTTCGGGGCTATTGTAGGACAAATGGTGGCTGGCAGCTAGCCCCAAAACCTTTTTTTTGCCATCTTCTTTGTTCCTTTAAATTGTCGATGACTTTAGACTTGCCGCAAGGAATGCCATGGAAGCAGGTTCTAATGGAGTAGAAATCCATGGAGCACATGGCTACCTAATTGAGCTGTTCACAGAAGATCAAGTAAATGACCGAACAAATCAATACGGTGGATCTCTAAAGAATCATAGTCGATTTGCTTTGGAAATAGTTGAATCTATAAGCAACGAGATAGGAGCAGATAAAGTTGGAACAAGGCTATCTCTGTATGCAACCTCTATAGAAGCATGAGACTTAAATCCTAAAGCTTTAGAAGTTTACATGGTTGAGCCAAGAATGAGAATGCCTACAAAAAAATATGAATGCCACACAGTCTTCCACCTATAAGAAAGGCTTTCGATGGTACTTCATTGCTGCTAGGGGTTTCGACAAGGAAGATGGAAACAAAGTCGTTACAGAGAACTATGGAGATCTTGTAGCTTATTGTCATTGGTTCCTCGCTAATCCAGACTTGCCAAGGAGATTAGCCTCTTGCAATCTTGCTATCTATTAGACACTGGATTTGATTTTGAAATCCAATGCTTCTCTCTCCTCTCTCAATGTCTTTGTCTTTCCTCGTTGTCAATTTTTGCTTATATCTGCTTTATAGATTATTCACTTTTATAATTATTCATCTTTTTATCTTGGAGAAGATTATTGATTTGAACGCATTTGATTGAGCTCACATGTTATAGTTTCTTCGAACCTTACTTCTTTAAAACATTATCTCTTCTAGCAATTAAGGTTAATGACTAATATTATGTACTTTTTCATACTTGTACAAGGTACGGTTGGAATGTTTTAAAAAACTATTGGCTGCAGATTTATGATGGAATCATTATTTTGGACTTTCCACTTTGGTCTTTATACTTTCTAATTTTTCATATATTTCCAAATAAAAATACACTATTCCCTCCTTAATTTCTTATTTCTCACCTGGAAAAATTTTTATCCTCTCCTTATAGATATGTCTAGCCTATCCAGTGATATTATAAGAAGAATCTAAGCTAGCAATGACATTTGTGTATTGATTATCCTTGTGAAGAGAATGGTGAATCATAATCTGATCTCCATCCATAAAAAAGAGACAGATTTTTTTATATAATAGATAACCGAGGATGACATTTTGTTTGTAAAAATCATTAAATCAACAAGGAATTTCCATACAGTTTGTAGATACTATTAAAAAAAAAAAGTATTTTCAGTCCTTAACAAATAGAATAACTTGTCCAACCAATAAATTGTTGGTTGAGAGATAAGCCAACTTATCTCCAGAAAAAATTCTATCAATGGGCAAAGTTTCTATCAATGAGCAAAGTTTGAATTCTGAAATTGCACTTATTTAAAGTGATTAAATCTTATCATTTCTATTTTAAACAATTTTTTACATATATCGAGACCCTATACAATTTGAATTTTTTTATTGAAACCCTAAGTTTTTTTGTCAAATTTAAGAGTTCTACTCTTATGTTGTTGTTATTGTTTCGGACCCTAATATGCCACGTAAACACACGTGGCAAGCTCTAACCAATGACAACTTGTCATGTGTCATGGTAGACCCAAATTAGATAATTGAATTGGTGATGTGACAATCCGTCATTGGCTAGAGCTTGTTACATATGTTTACATGGTAAGTCTGTCATTGGCTAGGTTCTTAAACAACAACAATATAAACATATAACTCTTAAATTGAATAGAAAAAAAAAACTAGGGTCTTAATAAAAAAAAATCGAATTATATAGAGTTTCAATATGTATAGAATCCTATTTTAAAGAAAATTAGTCTTATCTCTAATGTAAAACGAAGATATATGAGAAAAATAAAATAAAATAATTTGCCCTCATCAATTATACAATCTACATTGTGGAAAAAAAACATTTTTTATAAGATAATATAACAAATACATGTATTCTCATTTAGGTTGTGCATCCAAAACATGTTCAAATGCATGATGTCCATTATCTCTCGATTTAGATTGCATAATTATAACAACTAAAAAAGTCCTCTACATTTACGAAAACATTACAAAGAAAACCTTTTTTTTTTTACCAAATATGCCCTTAATTACTATTTTTTAAAATATTTAAATTAAAAAATTTTAAAATAGAGAAAGAATATATATATATAGAAGAAATTGGATATGATTATTTTTTAATACATGAACAATATTAATTTAAGTCGATATTGTTTTTATTTTTTTAGTATTCTCTCTAATTTTTAAAATAAATTTAATTCAACTATTTTTCCTCTCTAAATAGTAATTAGGGGTATTTTGAATATAATAAAGGATTTCTATCAAAGTTTCGATTTTCTGAATGGTTTATGTAATTTCATAATACCTCATAGGTCTATTGTAATTTACCTTTTTCTTTTTTTAATTTATTGGCTAAAGTAAAACATAACATACCTTCACATTTAGGTTGTGCATGAAAAACATGCCTAAATGTATAATGTCCATGATGCTCAATTTAGAGCCCATAATTTCAACAAATAAAAATGGTAATTAATTTTTCTGTTAAATTCATTTTTAAAAAATTACCCTCGTGTAATAAATGAGTTTATTTTTCTTAAACAAGTTGTTTTGAATTCAACTTGTCTATACGAAAAACTCTTTAGATAGTTGTGTCCGTCTTATGTATTTGACTAAACCGTGAGAAATTAATCTAAATCGGGATATCCTAAAGAACAAAAAATAATTGAGTTTATTTCCCAACCTATCGTATAAATTTGTTATATATATATATATTTCGTACCTATCATATAAATTTGTTATATATTCATTTGGATGCATAGAAGTTAATCAGCTAATAAAAACCAAAAAGTAAAAATTGAAAGTTGAAACCATTAATATTGGGCTCTAACTTAAAGCCCATTGCACAAATTTTGGACAAAAACCTTAAAAAACACAAATAAGAACCCATCTCTTACCAACACCACAAAATTACAAACCGCCATTAGTTTCCATAGAAGGAATCCTGAAGCTCTCTCTCACACTTCTCCACAGGTAAACTATTAACGATCAGCAACCTCTCTTCCTTCCCTGTTAACCAAACATAACCGAATTTTCTTTACTGAGTCAATAAAAAAAATCCAAAAAAAAAACCGTAAAAGACTACTTTTTAAATGAATTCTCAATCACAATCTCAATCAACCTCCGTTGAAGACATCTTCGATTCCTCACTGAATTTAGAGGAAACCCATTTCAAGGAAGGCTACAACGAAGGCTACAGTAACGGGTTAATGTCAGGCAAAGAAGAAGCAGAACAAACGGGCCTGAGAATGGGCTTTGAAATCGGTGAAGAACTTGGGTTTTACCGTGGCTGCGTTGATGTATGGAATTCTGTTATTCGGGTTGAACCGACCCGGTTCTCTACCCGGTTGAAAGAGTCCATTAAGAAGATGGAGGAGTTGATTGAGAAATACCCAGTTTTAGAACCGGAAGATGAGAGTGCGAATGAGATTATGGATAGTTTGAGATTGAAGTTTCGGGTTATAAGAGCGGGTTTGGGTGTGAAATTGGAGTATGATGGGTATCCGAAACCTAAGGAAATTGAGTTTTGATGGGGCAGTTTTGGGTTTTTCTGTAATGGGTTTTGGTGCCTTTGTTTTAGAAGTTTCGTAGTTTTTGTATTATACAGACGTTTTGTTAGATTTTTTAGCTTTTGGGTTAATTGAAGAAGAAATATTTGTTTTTTTAAAAAAAAATTTGATAATTTTTGGTGTATGGAAAATTTGGATCTTTAGATTTTATTTGATCTTATATGGCTAAGTATAAAGAAAGTTTTAGTGTAGTTGATTGTGTTTGACGTTTGAAGCTTCATAGATTCTCCATTGTTCAAAAAATAAGAATTGTTTGCTTAGTATTTGGATTTGCATGACTCTTTTCATTTAAAAATTTTGGTGATTTGGTATAGAACTCTGTGCTGCTATATATATGGAGCTTTTGTTGTCTTTAATTTAATTTATGATTATTGAATTTGGACAGCTTAGTTGGTTTCGGACCATTAGAATGTTGTATTCGGATATGATATGTCAAGAAGTATGTAATTCTAGTGTTGTTGATCTTATTCGATATTGAAGCTTTTTTAGCTTCTCCATTGTGAAGAATTTAAGCAATGTTCCCTTAATATTTGAATTTACAGAACTATTTTCATTTAAATATTGCTGCTTGAAAATTTTGCTTTTCTGATATGGGGTAACTGAGAGAAGTTGGGGAGTTTTGTGGTCCCTTGGAATTATAACCACAAAGTTTGTTGATAATGTCTATTTTTATCATTTAAATTTTATCTGCTTTCGCAGCTTGTAAAAGAGGCAGGAAGGAGGAGAATAATGTTGAAGTTGATGCTTGCTTGCTGTAAGATTTACATTTCTGAAAGCAGAAACAAGGCTGCGCTCGAGTCAATTGAAAGAGCTGCGAAGCTATTCCCTGAAGCACCTATTGTTAATAAGTTTGAAGATGTGACGTATAATAGAGTTGGTTACACCCTTGTCTCAAGTTTGGGTCCAAAACCATCTTCAGACTCGTGTGCTTTGAAGGGTGCTATGCTTGCTATGGTTAAAGCTGCTCTTGAAACTATTGATCTTGAGTTGCATTGTGGAAGTCATCCCCGGCTTGGTGTTGTTGATCACATTTGCTTTCACCCCTTGGCTCGTTCATCTCTGGACCAGGCAGCTGGGATTGCAAAGACTCTGGCAGTAGACGTTGGCTCTATTCTTCAAGGTTCGAGCCCTTTGAACTAATCTGTGATTTATGATAGTAAATTAATGAAGAAAACTTGTAAAAACAATGAGTTTGATTAATTAGCTTGATGACAATTCTAGATTCTGGCCTTCAAAAAGGGCACTTCCTCAAAACTGGTTTCCCTGCCTATAATGATACTTGAGGCAGCCTAAATAGCAGTAGCAGTAGATTGTATATATACCTTCTCTTTTAGTTTTAACTGGATATGGTTGGTTTTTCTTCTGGCTTTCAAAATTGTAGAATTATTGTGATGGTTTTCAATGGAAAGTAAAGTGATGCTGCAAATCCCCAACCCAATCGTTTGTGTTTGCTAAACAGCAGTTCAAAACTGTCATCCAATTACCAGCCGGCAGTAGCTTCTAGCACAGAACAGAACACATAATATATTTGCTTCTAGTACTTAATTTTTCCAGGAAATATTTGTTAAACGATGACATTATGTCCCTATCTCGAGAGAAAATGTGGTCTGCTCAGCATTTCAGTATCCATTGAAAATTAAACAAATGAAATGAGTTTGTTTGACATAGGATTCAAAGTGATGCAGTGGAAGCTATAATTGTTTTTGCTATTGGAGCCTTATTTTTGTTCAGAATAAAGGAGATATCAATAATGAATATTTATTACATAAGCTGTGCTGCGATTTTATCTGTTATGTTGCATTTTAAGGTACTTTCTAGTCTCCTTATTGGATCGAAGCTTTTTTTTTTTTTTTTCCCTACATTGCTAATGATCTAATATATAGTCTGCAGTCCCCACATTTCTATATGGAGCTGCCAGCAATGAAGGGAGGACCCTCGATTCAATCAGAAGAGAGCTGGGTTATTTCAAGCCAAATTCTGGAAACCAATGGGCAGGTGGGCCAAAATCAGAGTCCTTGCCACTGAAGCCAGATGAAGGTCCAGCTCAAGTGAATCAAGCGAAAGGTGTTCTTGTAATTGGAGCAACCAGGTGGGTTGATAACTACAATGTCCCTGTCTTCTCCACTGATATTGCCACTGTTCGTAAAATTGCGAAGCGTGTGAGTGGAAGAGGAGGTGGACTTCCTTCAGTTCAAGCAATGGCACTTGCTCATGGTGATGATGTTACTGAGGTTGCTTGTAACTTGTTGGAACCAAGTAATGTGGGAGGAGATAGAGTTCAGCAAGAAGTTGAGAGACTTGCAAAGGAAGAGGGTATGACTGTGGGGAAGGGGTATTTTACTGATTTCTCACAGGAAAAAATAATTGAAAGCTACTTGAAGTTTTGTCCCGTAATGTAAACGCAAGATGCAATATTGTAATAGAGAAGGTATTGTCCCTTCTGTCAAAATTACTTAAAAAATTCTATGATGAAAGGTGTCTCTCTCAGGGATGTTTGTTCTGAAGCGTGTGATGTGAATGGCTGTCCATACATGAAATGTTTGTATCTTCACCAGAAGTTTTGGCATCATCTTCTTGAAAGATTGCTTAGATGCTAAAGCTCCCATAAATACCAAGTATATTTTGGTTCAACCTGTATCTGTCTTTCTTCTCTTCATCATTCATCCATTGTCATAGAGTTATCTAGCAGATCATCAGGTCAGTTCAGATGTCTGGTGAGTAATTTCCTGTAAGATTTGAAAAAAGAATGCGTTCTGCAATGCTAAATCGTGTTTCTATAAGAGAATTCATGTATGTCGAGTTTGTTAATTATTAGATTTCACAAGTACCACTTCTCTTTTCCTATGTGCTTTTAGCGCTTCTGTCCTTCAATATTCACGCATCTGAATGGGAAGGTGGATCTTGTTTGAGTTAAAGCAAAACCTACTGAACAAGCAAGCAATATAGTGTTGTGTACAGTCTGGAATTGTTTGAAATCAGAGTTGCTTTCAGCAGAATATTCTGACATTGAAGCCTGAATCACTGATTTCATGGTCTGGGTAACAATTACTTGACATTCAAATGGGAATCTGTAGGAAGTCTTTTTTTGGCAAGTCAGGCAAGAAATAATGATGGTCTAGGTACTGCTTGGCTTTTCTGGTCTCCACTATAAAGTATGAAAAGACATAATAGAAATAAAGATTAATACCAAACTCTCTATTGGAAAATTTGATGATTTATCTGCTTAGGAACTTGTTGGGACCTTAACAACCTCAATTTTGCAGATTTTCTTGTGAGACAATAAAGAAAGAGCTGGTATTTGCCAGCATGACAGAGAGACTATTCAGATCCGGCTAACATCAGAATTAGAAACAGCTTCGTTCATTACAAGGTATGCAGGCTTAGTTTTGGTGTGTTAAGATTGATGCTGAGGATGATACAAATAGAGAAAGTTAAGCTGAAAAGGACTAGAAACAGCCTCATACCAACCTTATCTTTCTAACATTAGTTGGTATGAGGCTGTTTCTTGACCTTTTCAGCTTAACTTTCTCTATTTGTATCATCGTCAGCATCAATCTTAACACAACAAAACTAAGCTATCTTTCTAACATTAGTTGGTATGAGGCTGTTTCTTGTCCTTTTGAGCTTGACTTTCTCTATTTGTATCATCATCAGCATCAATCTTAACACAACAAAACGAAGCTGTATTTGCTATTTGATATATCCTGCTGATATGATATATATATATATATATATATATATAGTCACACACTCGGTAAAGATATTAAACATTCATATCCATGCATATTTAAAAGATTTATACTATATTTATATGGAGATCAAAACTTAAAAATATTTTTACGAATATGTATCCTTTTTTATATATAAAAATCAATAATTCTCAATGAAACAAAAATCAAAATTTGTGGATAGGAGATCGTCCTTTTAGTAACTTGCAAACTCCACTAGAGATTAGGTTCACGAGAATCCTTACCTACTCTTTGGCCTTTAGCACTGTGAATTTTCTAACTCATAGGAATAACAATATGATTCTGTGGGCTTTTGTTTGCCATTTCACAGATAATAGTAGACCTTCTCAAATAAGAAAATAATTTGTACACGTGACATGTAGTCAGTATCAGTCAGCTTCTTGGACACTTCTTGCACTGTTTTCTTTATTTACTCATAGCATATGACACTAAAAGCCTGCTTGTGTCAGTAAAATATGATGCTATTCAGCACCATACGAATCATGTTTTGGGTAAAGAAGCCTCAGATATCTCCTTATCCTATAGCTGCTGGTTTGATGTCAAATTGTGGGGACTGCTTTTTAATGAATTTGTGCAATGCTGACTCACTTTAGCCTGATTATTGGTAGTAGTTGAATTGCTTATAAATGCATATGCACATATGACGTGTCTCTCACCATCAGTTCCCTTGAAGACTGAAGCTAAGGCACAGCATCAAGATAATCTTGAGCAGAAGGCAAGAAATGGATTTTGATTCAAGTTGCAAGGTAAACAACATCAACCCCCACATTACTGTCTTTCATAGAATTTCATCTCTCTTCTTTCTCTCTTCTGGGTTTCTTTTTTCTTTTTCTCTTTGTTTTGATCCCATGTTGCATTGCTATTTTTCTTTGTATGTTCATGTGTCTGTTCTTCCATGTACAGCCAGATCATTCAGTTTGATCTTTGTTGAATTTTTACCGAAAAAACTTCTGAATTGGACATTAGCTCTTACTTACGAACAAAACCCACTCAAATCTTCCCATTTGAGTTTTAGTGGATTCCGTCTAAAATTTTTCCAATTGGAGTAGCTTCTTTCAATTTCCCTTCATTGTTCTTGTCTCCGTAGATGCCATGTACTTGTGTTATCTTTTGGTATTCTTTTACTTTTTAGTTTTTGTTTTTGAGATGATCATCTTTTGGTATTTTTTACTTCTTAAGCATTTCTTTTTAACACAACTAGTTAGCTGATAAATCAGAACCATTTGAAGCTAAACCAAATTGACCATGTAACAAATTAACCCTAGAAAAATCTTGAAACATGATCTGCATTTACCTGCCAGTCTACCACACACTTGTCCATTATAACTAAATGAATAGTAGGATACAAATCTGGTATTTTCCCAAGATTAAATGGTCAATGGTCCTGAAATGACCATTCTGATCGTACATTCTGAATTATTATGATGAAATAATAGGATAAGATTAGTTTCTAATTAATTGGTTGAATCCCAAGCCCTTGAGCAAGAGATAGCCAAATTAATCCCTCATCTTTATTGTGGTGGTCAGATTAATTTCCTGCTGTAACGTATATCAGCTTGTAAAATAAAAATTAATTGCTTGGGTGCACAAAGATGTGGACACTTTGATTCTTGACCTGAGATTTTATACAGGTCTACCTACCTCTTCCTTAGCCTTATTGTAAGGCTGATCAACTTATAGAGAAAAATCAAACACATTGATAAGGACTAAAGAATTTGAAGAATGTTTATCTACATTTTATCTCACTATGGACAAAGAAAAGGTACATTTTCACCAATCTATGGTCTTTGATCTCTTGAAAAACTTTTCTATAGTGCTATTACCACCTATGTAGTTAATCTCATCTATTTTTCCAACATCAGTAGATATCTAATTTTCTCTTGTTCATCTTCGTTGCGTAGAACAAAAAAACTGCAAATGAATCCATGCTGATATGTTGCATGCTCTTCATCTCTGAATCACGTAACCGCACAGCTCTGGACTTAATTGAACGAGCTGCTAGGCTAGACCCGGAAACTGTCATTGTAAACCAATTTGAGGACAGAGTTTATAATAGGATCAGGTTCACTATTGTATCATATGTTGTTGTTGATAGCACTGGTAGTCCCATTTATAGTCCGTTGCACCAAACTGTGCTAGCCATGGTTGAGGCTGCATATGGAGCCATTAACCTTGAGTTACACACTGGGGCACATCCTCGAATCGGCGTTGTTGATGACATTGCTTTCCACCCTTTAGCTGAAACATCATTGGATGAAGCAGCCTGGCTTGCTAAGGCAGTGGCAGCAGATATTGGCAGCAGATTTCAAGGTTGGTCCAAAACTTTAACTAGCGCCTTATAGCACTGCAGATTTCGATATTTTATGTGAAACAGCAGTTTGTAGTCTCATGAGCATCCACTACATTGTTATTTTCCTTTCTTCATAAATTGCAGTGCCAGTCTTTCTTTATGCTGCTGCACATCCAACAGGCAGGGCCCCGGACACAATCAGGCGTGAACTGGATTACTATAGGCCAAATTTCATGGGCAGCCAATGGGCAGGTTGGAACACCCCTGAAACTCTCCCAGAAAATCCTGACCATGGCCCAACCCATGTGTCTCCGACCAGAGGAGTCACACTGATTGGGGCACGGTCATGGGTCACATTGTACAACATACCGATCATGTGCACCGATGTTTCGACTGCTCGAAGGATTGCTCGGATGGTTAGTGCTCGTGGTGGTGGACTACCAACAGTGCAATCATTGGCCCTATTTCACGGCGATAATTCAACTGAGATTGCTTGCATGCTCTTGGAGCCTAATCGGATTGGCGCAGACAGGGTCCAAGCACAGGTTGAAATGCTGGCAGCTCAAGAAGGGTTGGACGTAGAGAAGGGCTACTTCACTGATTTTTCACCAGAAATGATTGTGCAAAAGTACATGAATTTAATCTCAGCTAGGAGAGGCTGATCAAACATTTGTTTGGACATTAAGCTGACTGTCAAGTTTCAGTTGACCATCATGGTCAAGGAACATAACCAAATAACACAAACTGGTCAACTGTTCAAATTATCAAGTTTACTCAATTGATAGCTGCCCTCTTATAGTATACATTGCAGGAAAAGAAAACAGAAGAAACAACATAACCTAAGCTGAGGTAATTTCTCTAGTAAGCAAAAAGGGATAAGAAATTATCAAAACTGCATATGTGCAGTTGTCTGTTATATAAATCACTTGCTGATTGTTTCTTCGTTCTACTTCCTCGTACTTGTTGTCTGATCCTGATTCTGAGAAACTTTTTCTATCACTGGATTCAAAATTTGACAGGATCTTTGTTGTATCTAAATTTGGATTTGGACCAGATAGCCCAACAAATTAAGAGAATTGACAAAACAGAGATGCTAGGCCCAAATAAAATCTAGGCTCAACAAATTAGCAAGTTTCGTGAAACAAAGAATGAAATCAAATATTTAAATCTTTTTAAACGAAGAAGGTCGTAATATTTGTATTGTTATCGACATTATAAGGTATCAATAATAATCATTAGTGTAAAAAATATTTTAAAATTCACAAATTCTTAAGAACTGGTAAAAAAATTTTGATAATAATTATCATATAGACCACTTTGCATATGATCTAATATAAGTAATCTCATCATAATATGATTTGATTATATAGACCACTTTGTATATGGTATAATATAAGTAATCTTATCATAATATGATTTGATTATAGCAATGTTTTGTCATCTATGTAGTGTTTAACATAACAACAATTTATCACAATAAACTATAGAAATAATTAATACATTTTACAACACTTCTGCTGAATGTAAAATCCATTTATTTGTTAAAAATAATATATATATAGCTCACCACTGATTGGTGTAATACACCAGGAATGAGGGCATAAAAGAAAACATAAGCTGGGCAGATTGAGAATTCCGCAGGACATTTCTTTTTTCAACCTTGAGCTTTCATTGATTTAAAAAAGCAAAAGAGTTGCCACCATTCTACACCAGATGTATGATCTATGAATATACCAATGTACATTTGAAAGTTTGTCAAAATTTTCTTTCTATCATGAACACTGTTTTTTCCGAAAATCGTTGGACAACAATGTCTTAAGCAGTTCATGCAACCTCTCAGCACCAGGACCGGGTCTAAATACTGAATAACTACCACGCACAGAGCATGGATCAGATCCATTGTCCGAGCTGCCGATACACCATGCTCCAGGAGCAAACCTGCCTGTGCGGTTTAGAATCTCTTTATCAATCTTGTTTAAAACTGGATCATTCCTTGCAAATTTTCGGGCAAATGGAGCATTGCTTTTAACCATTCTATCGAAGTCTTTCATTGTCAAAGAGACAGGGTGTTGCTTAGGAGGATTGTCCCAGGCTATGTAGTGGAGATCATGGCCAATGGCTGTGTTTTGGAATTCTTCAGTGTTGCAAATAACAGTGTGGAAATATCCTTCAGGAGAGGAGATGAAATTTGTGTAGTACATTAGGATAGTTCGTGGAAGGTTCTCCCATCCCATTATACAGTACTCGAGAAAGGATCGAGTTAGCATTATCCATGCCGAACCTGTATACAAGCAAGATAAACACTTCACATTTTCTTTTCTTCTCTTTCTTTTTCATATTAAAAATAAAAGAAATAAAGGATGAAGTCTGTGTAGAAATTAATCAGATTTTTTTCAGAGGCCACGAGTTAAACAGTTGCAGGAAACCGTCTAGATCCAGAGTTAAAAGAATCAAATGACCACACGGCAGTTAGCCTTGTGGTACTCTACCATGCAAGGATTTGGTATGGTCCCATACTACCTTAATAACCACCACTAAAGATAATCTAGTGGGCTATCAAATGACTCCATGAGATTCAAAACAAGTTGCTTCCTAATGGGCGTGTAAAGCAACTCAAATGCTTGTGCTTCTAGAGAAGCCACGTTCAAATTTCGGACAGGGAAAGATGCAACAAAAGGAAGGGTAGAAGACAAGATACAGAAAGAAAACCGCCGTTATATTTATACAGGTTAGCCAACTTGAAAGGAGAGATCCAAAAGACACTTTTCAGGTAAAAGATCAAAACAGTACGTTGTTTACACCTACTGCATTCTCTGCAACTTGCAGTAACTGACTGCACAACTAAATAATGATAATGACTACATGTCAGCATTCATCCCTATCACAAGTAAGATGTCAGTATATGGCGATATGCATTCCACAGTATGCCAAATTTTGGTCAGGTAAGGCATAGTTATATGGTGAGTATCTGAGAGAGAACCGCCTCATGCATTGGTGTTTGCCATGCATTACCACCGTGTTTCCTGTCCTCATATGCACACCACCACACCGGTGGGTGTCTTTGATGCTAATAACACATACAGAGAGCAAGAGGGAGATGGAGATGGAGATGGAGATGGCAATGGAGTATGGGATATGCAGTGATATATGTTTCTGCTATGGACAGTTTCAAGCTAGCATGAATCAGAAATGCAATGCAATCCTTCGAAGATGCAAATATCATCTCATAGCTAAATAATTCAAAAAACAAAAAACCACAATGTTACTGTGTGCTTAATGAACCCATGAAGCTTAGATAGACATGCATACCAGTAAACAACTTGAAAGACGTGGGAAGTGATCGACGTTGAGTGGTTAAATAAAGGTCGGATTTCTTTGATAAGTAAAGGCCTGGATCAACAATAATTGGTTTTGCCCTGCTGTTCCTGCAACAAGTTGGCAGATCAAAAATGACCTAAGTGAATTCTTTTTTCAGAAAATAAAAGCAGATGAAGATTTGCTAAGGTAGTGATGCAAAGTTTCTCTGTTTTCTTTTAACTTACAATTTCCATCCAGTTAGCTGTGCATGTTCAATGAAATTAAGGTTTCTAGACAAATTTGAGAACACGTGGAGCAAATCTGCACAATCAAAATACAATCAGATTTTACAACTGCAAAGTATATGCAAGTACACAAGAAATAGAATTGCCAGAACTTGACAAAAAATATTTCAATCCTCCTATACCCTTCAAATTATCGCGTGATATTTTGCAAGTCAACGGGGAACTCATTCATATTCCTGAAAAGCGTGAAAATATTTGTAGGCACAATGCCATTTCTGTCAGTTCATCCATCCAATGCAACTTATGAATAGTAAGTCCATCAGACAGTTGAGAGACAACCATTGAAAATGATTGTACACCAAAAACCATAGAGTAAGATAATGTGTCGTTGATCAAATAAGATAAATGCCAGCAACTTGTTATGGTTTATACGGTTTCTGAGTTTCCAAATTAGACCGTGCAGGAAGCTACTTTGGCAGGAAAAACACCTTGCATTGGCCTTTTCAGAAAATAGACTGTTTTCAAAGAGAATTGCTGCAGAAGACGGAACAAGATAGGAGCACAGGAGATGATCTTTTTCCTTAAAATATAACTAGAGTCGAGAGAAAAACATGCAGAAGCATAAATCTAATTGTTACAGGACAATAGCAATGTTTAAAATAAGTACACAAAAAATTCCCACTTCTGAATGACAAACAACAAAACTCCATGATCCAGTAACTCACCCCAGAATCCAGTCCACAACTTTCAACAAGCGTCTCCCTATACAAATAAATATCATCAACCCTAATACCAAGTCTTTTTTTGGCAGAAATTTTGAGGTTCCTTGAACCCAAAAGAAAGGGTTAGCACTTAGCAGCTGCACAGAGTGAGCCAGCCCTTCAGCAGGTTCACAACAATACAGTGGCTATATTCCCTTGAAAGACTGTTAAAAGGGACTTAGACTCCATGCGTAACTCTCAGTGTAATTAATTCTATTCTTCATATTCTAGTATAAATAGAATCCCATAAGAACATTGAAGGTATAATCATGATCTTCGAAACATCTTCCAAAAGCAGTAAAGAAATGTATCTTCTATAGCATGCATGACTGCTAATGTGCAACAGGAGGGGGCTAAAGAAAGACAAGGTGATCAATCAAGTATGCCAGCTCATGCATTTCCCATTTCATAACAAAGTAATTCTTTCCTTCAGAAGCAAAATCCAAGAACCTACTTGAGAACTATACCACAAGGCTTAGCCCTAAAGCGAAAAAATCTAACCTTCATATAATTAGAACTAAAGAAGTGGAATACCATCAGCATGGTATATAATATGGTGAACAGTATGAAAGAAACCTGGTTGGATCCAAATACCACATTCACACAAAAAAAAGCTAATGGGTTTACCTAATTTGTGAACTGAAGCAAGGATCGGATTCAATGACCCAGTATTGTTTTCGATACGCAACTTACTGCATCAATTTTCGCTCCAAGTTACGGTTAAGTAAATAAACCTAAGAAATCAACTTATTACACTACAATTTGTCAGATATTACCTGTGTTGGATACAAGAACCAGTACGGAGTTTTATGGCGTATGTGGAGAGAAGTTCAAATTAAGTCAATAAGTAATTTTCAATCTTAAACATCATCAATCCTCTTATGGCAATCGAACACAATAAGTTACCGAACAGAATAAGAAAAAAAGCAACAATAATAATTATCAAACAAGTAAAAAATGCAGCATCAGGTACTAACCATCTTGAGTCACGAGAGGATAATCTGAAGCACTGAGATTGATAAACCAGTCCCACTCCAAACTCTCCCTCAACATGATTGCAATTGCTTGAAGGGTACAGGCAAACATTGTAGGCCCCTTATAAGTCACCAAGTTGGACTGTGCCATTACACGCACATTCCCAACTTCTTGAAACGTTGGGTCAGTCTTCACATACCCTCCCAGCATCAACCTTTCTCGAGGCGGTGCTTCAAGATCCAAATGTAGAATATACTGATTTCTAGGATGATACACAGCCTGCAGAGTCCTCATCATTCTTTGACTATCACCCTTTGTCCCTGAAATGAGATAAGCTAATCTAGGTGGTTCCAATTCTGAATCCTTACTTCTATTTAACCATTTCTTTAATTCCGATTCTACGAAATACCCACTCGAGTCCTCCGGTCTTGAATACGAAACCATGTCAAATGGCACCTGGTCTCCTCCGTAAGAAGATGTAAACACCCCAAAAGTAGCCGACGAAAACAGAGTTAAAAACACTAGCAAGCTCGCAAAAAATGGAATAAGCCATTTTCTATCACTAAACAACCTTCCTGAGTGGGAACTTCCATTCTTCCGCATAGTCACTAATGCCTTTCTGATAGACATCGATCTCCTCTAACTCAAAAACTCTCCAACTTATCAGAGGACACCAAGAAATGCTAACAACTAAAGCAAAACCCACATCAATCTAGCAAACAGAAAAGAGCCAGATAGAAGCAAACCCTCATTTTCAGATAGATGAATAGCATCTAACCTATCAAGGCTTTGAAGCCAAGTTGCATTAACATGTTTAATAACAAAACCCCAAGACGATTTTCCCAGATAAAGAACTCAAATTTCCAAATTAGCAAGATCACAAAGAAATCTTTATGGCACAAACAGTTACAAAGAATAAGCTGAAAACAGCTAATAATACCAATAAAATAAAGGTATTTACAGGCTGACAAAAAGAAATAAAAATGTTAACTTTCAGCTTAAAAATTCAAACTTTAATAACCACGAAGCAGTTAGATTCAAGAAATGCAATAAATAAAAAGTGGGGTTTTGCTATAAACAGTTCCAGATCTAATAATCACTCACAAAAAAGTTAATAGAAAGAGATAAACATAGAAACAAAAAGGAAATGCTTAGAGTGTAAGTTTTAGAAACTTTAAACACAAGAGAACTACAGAAAGGAGGAAATAAAAGAACAAAAACTTACTAAGTTTCAAGAGTTCAATTTGTAGTTAAGAGAGGGACAAAGAGAGGGAAAGTTGCAATCTTTTTTACAATGAGAGGACTATGAGAGATTCAAAGATGGAATCTTTGAGCTGAATCAGCCGATTTTTATTCTTCCAGACACAGCCACACAGGAAGGTAATGGGGACATTAAAAAGAATAATTTGATCAAGATTTTGGATTTGTATTAAATTATTTAGTGAAAAAGCTTTTATTCTTTTGGTAATTATTTGAAGCATAGACAATAACGCACAAGGAATTAGGAGAGTCCACACTCCAATTCACGGCGCGTGCTTCGCCTCCCTTGTTAGACCTCTAGTCCTTTATTGTTCCTTCCATCAAGTCTCCTCCTAAAAAAGAAAAAATAATAATAATAAATAATGAAGCTAAATTGGCATGCAAGTGAAGTTTACGTTTTTTAAAAAATAATGTTGTTCTTTTTTTTTTAACTATTTGTCAATCAACTTATAACATTATGCTAATTTTTTATTACTAGAAAAAATAACTCATAAAATTTTAAAAAAATTAAACCTCATATAACACATGCACATCCATATTAACTTTATAATATGAATTATTTTGTCTCGATATTATAAATTTTGTTAACCAATATATTAACATGAGTTTTCGAAAGAGCATGAATCTATGCACTTCATTTATTTTTATTTTTATTTAGTTAATAACAAAATATCATCTCACGTAAACATAAACTTGTAAAACACAAAAGTATGAAATAATTGTAAAACACAAAGTTATGAAATCACACATTAATATTAGAGGTGCAATTTTTAGTGTTTCAGCTTAAAATAACAAATATTAACTTCGATTCAATCTACATGTACAGTTTAAATTGCATGTTTATCTCATCCAAATTCAACCCTTGGTACAAATTTTTTAAAAACACAATTTCACAAAAAAAAAATTGATATTTTTTATTTAACGATAAAAATGTTTTTAGATCAATATTCACATCAATTGAGACTAAAAATTTTTATATATCAGTCTGTATATTCAAATGTTTCAAAAATTAATTTCACAAAAAAAAATTGATATTTTTTTATTCAACATTAAAAATATTTTTAGACCAATATTCATATCGATTGAAACTAAATTCTTTCTGTATCAGCTTATATATTCAGAAGTTTCAAAATTTAATTTCACCAAAAAAAAAAATTTATTCGACAATAAAAATATTTTCATATCATTTTTATATTAATTGAGACCTGTGTATCGATCTATGTATTCAGATGTTTCAAAATTTAAGCCCAAAAAATATTAGAGAATGAGACAAATTTAGCTAAAAGATCCAAACTTAACCACGCGCCTATGCGAGCAGGAGATGTGGTAACAAAGTCCTAAAGATAACTTACGGCATGATTTAATGAGAAACTAATATCACAATCTTACACGGTACCGTCAGTTTCGAGCATCTGAAGTCTTTCTCTTCTTTGAAACTTCGAACTCCGAACCATCTTCTGTCCTGTTTCTCCTCAGTTTAAGAAAATTTAAGAACCCTATTTTGTCGGTAGTAACTGATTGGGTATCGCCCTTCGGACAGCATGTAAGACATGCATAGGTGATAAAGGTTAGGAGCAAGTACATTGGCTGATCCATCAAAAATTCGGAGAAACCTTAATTTAGCCCATAGTTTTGTTTCATTATCAATTTAGTCTTCAATCTTTTGATTTTATCAATTTTACTCCAATTATAATCTACGTTGGATAGCATCGCCCTTCTATTCATCCATTGTCGGTGATAATTAAAAAATTATGTCTAATTTGTATATATGTGTTAATTGTTTCTATATGAGACTTTAAAAAAAGATTTAATCTTTCTTGAAAGATAATTTTAGTATTAAATTAATAGAAGAAGAAAGTTTTAATTAACAAAAGGCTTGTTTGGTAAAACTGTGATTTTTGTGGTAATTGTAGGTGGAACCATGATTATTATAATTGTAAAAAAGTATTTAGTAATATGAGATGTTAAAATGCTTTCATGTTATATAAAATTCAAAAACTTCATTTTATAGTTTCTTTTTTTTTTTTTTTTTTACTTTCAAAAAGCTTTCAATTTTTTTTAGAATTTTACCAGACATTTTTCATTGATGTTGAGAGGAGTAGAAAACCCCAAAAGCTATAAAATAAAATAAAAGTTCTTTTTTTTTTCCAAATAGGCACAAATTATCCTTTATTTTATACTTTTCATGGACTTGTGCTATCAATCAGAACAAAATTTAAGATATTTTGACACTTAAAACTTTTCTCTTATATTAATTTAGTGTTAAAATTGTTTTTTATGAAAGATTGAAACTCATTTTAGCATCTTGGATTGATGGAGGCTTAATATTATTATTTTAATTATCTTTTCGGTAAAAATGATAAAATTAAAATATTTAAAAGTCAAACCACAAGGTTGTGACCTGTTAGTAAGTAAACATCTGAACTTCTAAATTAGGTCTAAAGTTGAATTTTTGTGATCAAAGCCGTTTGGAGGGTGCTTTTTAACAACTTCAAAAGAAGAATTTAAGGTTAGGAGCAAACCCTCTTCTGTCTGTAGTAACCGATTGGGTATAGCCCTTTGGAGAGCATGTAAGGTATGCATAGGTCATAACGGTTAGGGGCAAGTATATTGGTTGTTCTACCAAAAATTCAGAGAAACCTTAATTTAGACCATGTGTATTATTTCATTATCAATTTAGTCTTAAATCTTTTGATTTTATCAGTTTTACTTCAACTATAATTCACGTTAGATAGCATCACCCTTCCATTCATCCATTGTCGGTGATAATTAAAAAATCATGTCCAATTTGTATGTATTTGTTAAATGTTTTGAAACTTTAAAACATGGTTTAATCTTTTTTGAAAGATAATTTTTGCATCAAATTAATGGAAGAAGAAAGTTTTAATTAACAAAAGGTCTGTTTTGTAAAACTGTGATTTTTGTGGTAATTGTACGTGGAACGATGATTATTATAACTGTAAAAAAGTATTTAGTAATTTGAGATGTTAAAATGCTTTGGTGTTAAATAAAATTCAAAAACTTAATTTTCTAGTTTTTTATTTTTTTACTATCAAATGGTTTTCAAATTTTTTTAGAATATTACCAAACATTTTTCATTGATATTTAGAGGGAAAAAAACCCCAAAAGCTATAAAATAAATTAAAAGTTTTTTTCCCCAAATAGGCACAAAATATACTTTATTTTGTACTTTTAATGGGAGTGCGCTACCCGTCAGAAGAAAATTTAAGATATTTTGATGCTTAAAACTTTCCTCTCGTGCTAATTTAGTGTTAAAATTATCTTTTATGAAAGATTGAAACTTATTTAAGCATCTTGGATTGATGGAGACTTAATATTACTATTTTAATTATCTTTGAAATAAAATTGATAAAATTAAAATATCTCAAAGTCAAATCAAGAAGGGGTGGCTTGCTAATAAATAAATGTTGATTTGTAAGTCAAATCTAAAGTTCGATCCTTATGACTATAATTGTTAAGAATTTATTTTTAAAATATTTAAAATAATATATTAGAGAGTGTTTTTTAATCACATACAAAGAAGAATTAAGAAAAAACCGATCCGTGGACATCTTATTGCTGAAAAAAATATCTGAAAGTAAATTAATAAGGAATAACACATTAAGGGCTAAATCGAATGTTTTCCCTAACAAAAATTGCTGGCGGACCCATTATGCAGGAGCCACATAAATACGATTTTGCGCACGTACGTGGTGGCAGTGGCATTTTGTTTTGAATGATCATAGACGGGGTTGGAAGTGTTAGTTCTGTGGTCCCTTTGATTGATGTTTTCTTTACTATTTACTGTAATTAAGGTTAGGTCAGCTTTCACATGTTAGAAAGTTTTGGGGACAACACGTTGTGTCCCATGTGGCATAACAACATAGCTAGATATGTCGATTTGAAATAATGAAATTTATGAGATTACTTATCAAACTTTTTTTTAATATAAATTTACAAGAATTATCTTTTTTTTTATCTTAATAAACTACTAATAACCCATAAATTTTGTTTCAATCAATAGTTATATCGAAATAGTTGTTTATCTATTCGAAATTTATTCAACTTATACTGAAATAATATAAACTTGAACTCCTTTTAATAATAAAAAAAATACTATATTTGGTGAATATTCAATTTGATTTTTCATTGTTCGGTGTCTTGTACTCTTAACAATGAAATTTATATTCATTGGGACCTTTGGAGCCCTTTGAATTTATAATTTATTATGGATTTCGATAATAACTAAGGTCTATATGGATTAGAATTTGTTGCAAGGAAACGGGTTTTGGATGTTCTTTTCAATTCTAGATGAACCAAATATTTATACATTGTTATTGGACTAGATTCAACCAATTATGTTTGACTGATAATGTTGGACTTAGTTTAGGTTTCAATCACCTTGTAACTATGGATTAAGTCCCAACAACTTGTGATTTTGACATTCACTTATTTTTAATGAAATGACATCTTATTCCTGCTATAAAAAAAATATCAAGAGAGTTTGGACTTTTTTTTTATAAATATATATATATTTTTTTATATAATACTCAAAGTCTTTCATTTATTATTAGATTTCTAAATACATCCTATCTCGTTTCGAAATTTTTTGAAATGTTTAATCTGTTATTTTATCAAATTTTCTGATTATAAATTATTTTTTTTATCAAAATACTCTTTACTAGATTCAACCAATTATGTTTGACTGATATTCCATGTTGGACTTAGTTTAGGTTTCAATCACCTTGTAACTATGGATTAAGTCCAACAACTTGTGATTTTGACATTCACCTATTTTCAATGGAATGACATCTTATTCCTGCTATCAAAAAAATATCAAAAGAGTTTGGACTTTTTTTTATAAATATTTTTATTTTTATTTTTTTATATATAATACTCAAAGTCTTTCATTTATTTTTAGATTTCTAATTGCATTATATCTCGTTTCGAAATTTGTTGAAATATTTCATCTATTATTCGATCAAATTTTTTGATTATAAATTATTATTTTTATTGAAATACTCCTTACTAAAACGAGAGAGAAAAAAAAAGAAACGCTTAAACCCACATGACTCGCATGTTCTATTTTTAAAATTTTTAATTTTGTTTTTTCATTTCAATCAAGAGTATTTTAATTAAAAAATTATTTGATCGAATAAATTGATTGGAAAGACATATTAAATATTTCAAATATTTGTAGAGAGAATCGGAATGCAATTAAAAATTTAAAAACATATTAAAAACTTTGAATATTATATAAAATCAAACATGCATATTTTCTCTTTTTTTGTTTTTCTTTTTTTGGCAAGAGAACTTGGATTCGAATCATCCCAGTGGGATGAGATACTTTTGATCCAAAATTATAATTTTGTTCATGATTTAAGAGAAAAATATACACATGAGGGTTAGGAAAACTACTTGATCAATCCTCGACATAATTTCGAAATTCAGCATGAATCAAACTTCCCCTAACCAAGACATAAAACAAAATCTCAACTTTTTAAACCTACCCGAAGAAGTAAAAGCCCACGTGAAATGGACCCTATACATAGCCTTCATGAATGCAGCGAATGAATGAATTGAAAGGGCCTTCAAATTTGGGAAAATAAAAGATTATTACTTTGTACCACGCATGCTAGATAAAAATAGGAATGAACAAAAATGAAAATGGGAATCCTTAAAAAGTTAGAGAAGGCCCTCCTTCATTTTCCTCCTTCAAGGCCGCTTTTATACCTAACTCGTCCCAACCCAAAAATTTAGTAATAATGTTACGTTACGAGTCACTAATCGTATTCATTAAAAAAAAAACTGTTTTTTGGGTAAAAAAATATTTTCAGATCAGTTTTGGACATCGGATATTATTATAAATAAAACTTAAATAAAATCATTGATTTTACTATTCATTCATTATTTGAAACATTATTCATCCACATTCATTTTACTATTTACATATATTCGAAAGCACTATTTCTTTTTCTATGTGATAGTATTTTTGTAATTTCTAAACATTTTTCATACATTTGTAATGAAAATTTTCCTAATATTACACTTTGGTTCTTTTTTTTTTAAATATGATTTTTTTTCAATATGCAAAATATTTTTTTTTTATTTCGATCTCTCTTTTTTGTTTAATTTTTGTCAATTTGGTCCTTTCTTCTCTAATTTTTTTAATAAAAAATTTTAAGGTAAAAAAATGTTTTAAAAAAATTACTAAATAATTTTTTAACTAAGAATTCATTGGTTTTAACCTTCTTTATACTATTAAATAATTTTTTTTATAAAAAAAATTATGAAAAATATAAAGAATAATTAGTCAAATACAAAATTTGATGTATTTTGATAGACGCATAATATAACACGAGTTATGAAAATGAAATAATTTTTAAAAATAATTTTATGTATTTTATCCGACCCATAACGTAATGCGTGTAAAAAATCTAATACACATGTTAAAATAAAATATAGTTAATAGAAAACTTGTAGCTTAGTGATAATGGTCTATTACAAGCGATTACGGATTCAAATCCTAATAAATTAATTTTGTTAGAAATAACATGATTTTATATTTTTTTTCACTTGAAATGATGTTAAAACAAATAATTGATTTTTTAGACACTTTGTACAATTTTGTACACTCTGATCTTTCAAGTTCTAATTTTATAAAAAATAATTTTTTATTTTAATTTTTGTTACAACAAAATTCTTAAATTTTTTTATGATTAGACTATGCTTACAGTCCAGGCACACAGGCTTAATTGTCTTTAGTCCCATAAGAAAGGGTTTGGTGTGAGCCAGCTTCTTTTTATATTATTATTTATTGTTTACTCAAAATAAACTCAAGAAATATATATATATTTTTTAAAATTTTATTTATTATGTATTAAATTAAATAATTTTTTTGAATTAATGTTAATTAATTTTTATTTTACGTTAAAATTTTTTAATTATTTAAAATATTACAACATACTATATAGATTTATTTACGATAATACGCGGGTACTATGATAGTTAAAATTGAAACTATATTTTCCGTTAAAATGAACAATTATTTTTTTCTTTTTTCTAGTGCCAAAAACAAGGTTTGACGGTGTAATGGTAGCATCTCTCATTACATCTCCTAGCACCATCAGAAAGTGCCATATCAGAGGCTAGTTACATCTATCATTGCGCAATGACCCACCTCTTCCAACATCACCAATAAGTGCTCTGTTCTTGCTGCTTTTTAACACGTAATCACCGCCAGATATGGCGGTGCCCACCTTACCCCACCTTACCCGACGAAGGACAAAAGCAGTAGGCTTAATTAGTAGGACCACAATGAGATGCAAGCTTGTCAAACTAAAATGATTGTAAGAATAAAAGTTATAAATCACCATGTGTTATATACATATATATATTTTTTTTAAATGGCATCTCTCTTTCCTTTATTTTCATGATAGTAATTGGATTTGTAAATCTCGTTTTAACTGATAATCACGTCAAACTAATTATGCATTTGTTTGTAATTTATCTCATTCATATTTGAAAAGTACGAATCTGAGTTTCTAATTACACACATGTTTGTTCAAAATTTATTTCACATATATATAAACTGGAATTCGTATTTTTAAAATATAAATGAAATAAATTATAAATAAATAGGTACTAATTTGACATGATTATTAGTTAAAACGACATTTATTAACTCAATTAATATCGTAAAATAGAGGAAGGTGATGCCTTGGACCATGACCTTATGAATTTATTTATTTATTTATTTTGTTTTTTATTTTATCTATATA
The DNA here is from genome assembly GCA_963924115.1 of Dovyalis caffra. Taxonomy (NCBI): domain Eukaryota; kingdom Viridiplantae; phylum Streptophyta; class Magnoliopsida; order Malpighiales; family Salicaceae; genus Dovyalis; species Dovyalis caffra. The sequence continues at coordinate 1,092,852 of CAWUPB010001178.1, read as the reverse complement.
TAGCTATCACATATTCAAGATAATAAATAAGTCTCCCAATTGATGAAAATCTCAATATGTGAAAATTAGTTTGAAAAACTTACCATTAAAGTGGAGAAAAAAAGAAAAACCCACAAAGATGATTTATTGATTAAGTAGGGAGATAAAAAAACCATGAGGTCATATAAGAATATCAATAATTATCTAATGAAAAAATATTATTATGATTAAAAAAACTAAAGAGCTTTGTAACGAGAAAAAGAAAAAACAAAGAAGAAAAAAACATAATATTAATTATTTATTTTATAATTGATATTTTCTTTTAAACTGTAGATTAAAGGAATTGTCCAATTTTTTTGTTCGTGAAAAAAACTCTACCTTGTAGTTTCCGATTTCAACCCTTTTCCTTCGGAGGAATTGTCCTACGTGTTTTTCGCTTAGCAGTTCAAAGAATGCGTCTTCGCCTCAAATGGGCTCCAAACAATTTGGGCTTTATCTTAGAGCGAGATCCAGCCCGTATTACTTTGTATTCCAAATTAATGAATTTTCATTCACCGAAGGTTTTTTCATATTTGCTAACAGAAATTGGAATAGTATGCAAACGAGTCCCTTTGAAATAATAAAAAATTAAAATAAATGCTCAATTTTTTCATTCAATGACATTGGCGTATAATTATTTCCTTGAGAATCAATTGAAATGACATTAAAAAGACGTGGTAAAATCATTTAAAGCAACAGCGGCCTTATAATTTGGATCCAAAATGTCATTATTTGAGTTGATTTATGAAAAGGTTAAAGTACAACGCCACTAGCCTGATCAAACATGGTTAAAAAATCTTAAAAAAAAAAAAAGGAACGAAAATGATAAACAAGAACAAATTATACAATAATTATAATATTTAAATGTTTTATAGTAATTATTTATATGTGCCATAAATATTTTAAGTGGGATAAATTTAAGATATATTAAAAGATTCTTGTTTGATATTATTGTACTTTTAAATAATTTTTTTAATAAAACAACAATTATTGGGATACATACTACCTTTTAAGGTAAAAATATAGTTTTTTAAAAGTTATGATTCAATTATCAAACATTGCTTTTATTAATATTATTTTCATCTTAGCACGATAACTACAATCACAACACAATTGATAATTGCACAACAATATCAAACAAGCCTAACAAAAAAATAGTGCATACGGAGGAGTCATGAATCATTTTCCATTGCAAGCTATTCATTCACTTAGGAGACATTTATTTTGCATAAACATTTTACAAATAGAAATATTTTACATGAAAAACGATTTTTCATAAAATATTTTACGTGTAAATTTTTTTTTACATTGTTTGTTAAGCAATTATTTGAAAAATACTACTACAATAAAAAGATGATACTATCATTTATCCGATCAAATGATTACCAATTAAAAACATTTAATAAGTATTGAAGTGGATAAAAATAAAAAGTACATATCTATTAATATTATTTCAAAATATGAGTACTCACTCGTTATTCTATTAATAACTATTAATTTATTTTGATTTTAATATATAAAAATCTCATTGCATAAGTTTTAAAAATTAAAGATCAAAATAGTTTTTTAAAAAACTTTGAGGATTAAAAAAAAATCATAAAGAAATTATTAAAATGTTAAAAAAACTTTATAGACCAAAAATATTTTTCTTGAAAATTATAATAATTAAAATGAAATATTTTGATAAATTAATTTTAACAGTTATTAAATAGGTATCAAATGTACAAATAAATTAATATAAATTGAATAAATACTGAATAAAATTTTATATAATAATTTTTTTAATGGATAACAAGTATGATAAAAAAAATTAAATCAAAGGATCATATATTTGTTCATTATCATCTCTGGTAGTAAAAATAGAAACGATTGTAAGATAAATGTGGAGGGATGATGATGTTATGGTTAAAATAGTTGAATAATATTACAAGTGAATTATTGAATTAGTGTTTGTAAAATATTTAAGAAATTTTAAGAGTTAGAAAATATTTTTTTACAAATAAATTAAATTTAAAAATTGACTATAAAATATTTTAAACTGACTAATTTTTGTATAAAATATTTTAAAAAAATTTATGCAAAAACAGACACGACTGTACACTTTTTCTTCCCTTGATGAATGATTTTGTTGATAACAACAAGAGTAGTACATTTTGAAATTTGGAACTTTTAGGGAAAAAAAAAAAGTAGATAGTGACAGGGATAATTAGCGGCGAGCATCATTGCAAAAAAGTTGTAAACAGACGCCGTCGTTTGTGCACTTTTGGAGCAAAGCTGTGACCACGCGCCGCGCAAATTATTACAGTCTAGTAGTTGTTTCATTTAACGTACGACTTGATTGGCTCCGATTGGACTTCACGCCATCCTTGGTACTTTTGATGCTGACATCTTTTGTCACTCATCCTTGCGTCCTTGGCTTACGTGTTTAGAGTCGTTTAAATAGAAATTTAACTTTGATTAATGTATAAATTTATTTGAAAATATAATTATAATCGTATATTTAAAAAAATAGCACCAACAAAAAAATCATCCCTGACGAACCACTCTACTCACCCCAAATAATATTTAATGTTATAAATATTCATCTTAAAAAATATAATCACTCGTGAACTTTAAATCATTTGAAGTTGAATTTTTGAGTTTTTTATTAATTTTGAAAATCCTTAAATTTTTATTTTTATTTTAAATTTAACCTATTTTTTAATTTTTTATTATCTATCTAAAAAAATAACAATTATATAAATAGTTTTATGTTAAACATCTTTCAATGAGATTTATGTAAGGAGCTCTCAAAAAATTTAGGATTATTTAGAAATTATTTTTTATTTTTTATTTTTAATATTAATAAGTAAAAGTATATATTTTTCAATTTGAAATTTTTTGAAAATTTTCTATAAAATGAATTGAATTTTTTTGAATGCATGTGCAACATTTTAGCTTAAAATGTCAAAAAATGAATTTTTAAAAAGGAGAATTGATAGCCGAAATCATTAAATGAACTAAAATTATAAGAATTAAAAGTTTATAAATCCACAAAACTAATAAAAGAATTATTTAAATATTTCAATTTCAAATAATTTAAAATTCAAAAATATTTATATTTTTTTCCCTAAATATTCACCACATTTTAGACATGCGGCAGTGTATCATTATTGTTAGCGTCCTACCATCAACGTGTCCTCGTGGTCGTTCCAATTTATAGCACAAACCCTTTTTCCATTTTGAAAATGTATCATAATGTTCGGTCTTCTGATATTATAGTTTCATCGGCTCGAGGTTTAGAATGAATTCAGTTTCTATTTGTATTTCTTTTCCCTAAGTTTTGATTGTATCCATATCGTTCTTAAAGTTTTAATTACGTGTTAATGTATCATAATGTTTTTTATTCTTTAAAGTTTTAATTACGTGTTAATGTTTTTCTAAATGTTTTTCCTTCTAAATATCCAACTTGTTAAATGTCATTTCAAACCTTTTGACATTAAAAACCATCTTGTTGTGTGGAACTTGCACTCAATAATATTGCTTTTTTCTTTCTCGATTAAAGAATAATTATCTTTATGAACTCATGCAAAGAAATCTAACAACAAGATTCATAGTTGTAATCCTTCGAGATTTAGTTTGGTTTGGAAGTGGGTTTTGTTTCTTATAAACTAATAATGTTTGAATTATTTTTATAAGAGATTACAAAAAAATTACTATTTTTTTGTGTGAATATATTAGTACAATTGTAGGTCCACTTGATCCGGAATACATTCATTGATATATACAAAATAAATAAATAAATAAAAAGAGATTAATTTTATTTTTTTCAAAATAGATTTTTAAAACAAACAAATTATCTTCTTAGAACGTTTTCAAATAAATTAAAATAAATATATCTATTTATTCTTATACAATACTCAAAGTCTCTTTTATGTTCTTATAATTTTGGTTGCATCTCATCTGTCTTTAAAAATATTAGAACTATTTAATCTATTAGTTGATCTTTTTTTCTGATTACATAAATTTTTTTAACCAAAATACAAAGAAAAAAAAATCTAAACACTTTGAAAATAAAAATGTAGTCATGTGAGTTTAATTGATTTTTTTTATACATATTTTAGTAAAAGATATTTCGATTCAAAATTTTATATGGTTTGAAAAATTAATCGAAAATGACAAATTGAATGTTTTAATTTTTTTAAAAAATAGATAAAATACAATTAAAAATCTAGAAATATATAAATTTTTTAAAATATTATACAAAGACAAATAGATATATTTATCCAAGAGATTATATACTCAAAGTGTTAAATATTGGAATTGAAAATTTTCAATGAAGAAGCTAATGGATAAAAAATGCCATTATCCACATGAAGATAAAGGCATGATAACTTGAGAAGCCATACATGATACTGTAAGGGTTAATTAAGAACACTCTTGAAGTCCAAAATAAACCTACCAATCCTAAACGAAGATGAAGACATAATTACAAGCTTCGAGCATTTAGCAAAAGCCCACACACATGCTGTACCAATGTACTAGTTTTGGACAGATTCACATTACATATATATTGGCTGTCAGAGTTCTGCACCCACGATGGAATCCCGAAGGCTGAACCTGTTGTCCTGAACAAATACTGTCATTGGCCAATATTTTGCAGCGCACAGGCTTTCATATCCATCCCTTCTTCCTTTGAAATCTTGTTCCGGCATAAACGAGGTTGTTTTAGTTGGCCAAAGTTAATGTTTAATTCTCATCATATTAGGGATAACTAATCGTAGTTGTTTTTTCACAATGTTAAGTTTGGAATGAGTTGACTTAAAAGATAGTCAAATGATTGATAAAAAAATTAAACGTATTCTATTATTAATTTAATTTAAAAAATAATAAATTTAATCTATATTAATGTAAAAATTAAATAAAAAATACTCTCATATTTGTAAATGTTAACAAAAAAATAAAAATAAACCAAAATATTAGTTTATTATTTATTCGCGTTGCTACAAACACTATTGCACTATTTACTATGCATTATTCTTTTTATTATAGAGTGGTTTTTTTATAGTGTTTAAATTTTTTTAAAATATTTATTATGAATTTTTTCGTAACATTATACTGTAATACCTCTTTTATTAAACATTGTTATTCTTTCCACAAATTTTTTTGTTTTATTTTAGTCCTTTTTTTTGTTTCATTTTAGTTACTTTAATCTTTTTTGTTTCCTCTTATTTTTTAATTAAAAATTTTATGGCAAAAAGATATTTAAATAAAAATAATTTACAAAATAAGTTTTCAACCAAAAATATAGATGAAGATAAATAAATAATATTTTTTAATAAAAAAATTATGAAAATATAAAAAATAATTAGTCAAAAATAAAATTTTGATTAAAAAATTAAAAAATTAAATGAATTTTTATTCAGTTTTAATTTATTATATTTTAATTATCGTATAATATGATACAAGATATCAAATTAAAATAATTTTTTAAAAATTATTTTATGTATTTTGTTCAATCAAACACTAGTGTGTGTGATATATATATACTATGTGTGTATATATATATATATATATATATATTCCATACTAGTTCGGCTTGACCCGGTGGTTCCCATGATTTGTTCCATGACGCAAGGCCTATACATCTAGTTTTGGGCTAGCAACAGCAAGTTAGTTTAGTATATAAACAACAGAAGTGGTCCATACATAGTATTTGGACAAGTGAGAAAAAAACAACCTAAAACCATGATGTACGTGGTGATCTCTAGAGGTTGAAATTTCCAGTCCTTTGGACCATTAATGCTTATCTTTATAGTTTATTGGGCTAGGAAGCGTGTGTTAGGCAAGCGAGAAAAGGACACAGGGTAATTAAGCAGTTTTTGTTGATCATGGTTACTATATTTCAATATAGTTGGTGGATTTGGAGCTCTTTAAAATTGTATTCCTCCTTGGATTCTAGTAGAAGAGAGGCAAAGCTTAAGTTGGTGAGCACCAGCCGAATTACAGACAGGTGAGTACGGATGAAATGTCAAAGATTAATGGCACTGGATTTATGTATGTGTTCATCTTATGTAACTTCAAGTTGGCAGGCCAATTATTAAGTTTGAATTCAAGTGGTCCTTCTCCTAACATCATGTTGAGCCCAACAGGTTCGCCTCACTTATCCAATTATCCAAGTCATACAATATTCACTTACAATCAAGCTTTTTACGAATTTCTTTGTTTCTTTATGAATAGTTGTTTATTATGTTGCTGAGACTAATGTGAATATAATTCGTAATTTAGTATGCTATGCAGAATTAACATGATAATTTTACTAATCAATTAGCGAGCATGGATCATGAGGACAATTTTTTTATGGGGGTTTGAGAATAGAGCTTTCGAAAGGTCCATAGTAGATTGGATTGGATATATAACTTGTAATTGACTTGTTTGTTATGAATAGTCTGTTTGTTATGTTGTCGAGAATGATGTACATATAACTCGTAATTTAATATGCTACGTAGAACCAACATAACGATCTCACTAATTGGTTAGCGAACATGGATCAAGAAGATAACGTCCTCGTGGGGGTTTGAAGATGGAGCTTTTAAAAGGACCACAATATATTGGATTAGATATATAGATCCGTTAGGTTTTTTATAACGCCGATTGTTTATATTATAAATAAGGATAATATCTTTTGCATTTATAAGTTGCCGATCGAAGATTTTAATAAGAACTCTTAGTATAGTATGAAGTAAGCACACTTAATGAACCACATAAATCTTTATATTTGTGATGATTTTGATTTCATGTTTCTATCTTTTTGTTTGATTCGCTTCCTAACAATGTTTTGATCAAATCGAAAAAAATGGACTTAGTCTTTTAATATCGCTTATAATCAAGCTTTTTATGTGGTATTCACAATGCTGACAAAATTCAAATTTTATGTCAGGTTGTGACAAATAAAATTCTTATGAATCCTCTTATTTCTTCATAGATAGTCTTTTTAGATCAGCTCTTAGAAACTGACTTAAGTCTTAATGCACGAAAACTTTCTTTATGAAAAAAAAAAAGGTTATTGCAAGAGTAATTACTTTGCACAAAATAATTATTAAGGATGTAAAAATCAGTCTTTGAACATGTTTTCTATGTCAACAGAAATGAAGGATTTAATTTCAATAATAAAAAAAAATTTAAGGATTCAATAGTTAGGAGATGGAAGACATGGGCCAAATCTCAGAAAAGCAAGGTAACGAGATTTTGGTAGCCGAGAAACAGAGGTAAATGATGGTTTGATTTCTTGAGTTTGATTTATGCAGCAATTGAAAAAGGTCACAATCATTGCAGCCGGTAAGATGTAGAAATGAAAATATTCAGTGGATAAAGCCAGCAATTTCCGAGTCTATCAAGTACTTCAAAAACGTTAATAATTTCATGTTGCACTTATTGAGGCAAAGGTGATGGGGTTGGTTGGTACAAACTTTCCGAACACAACCAGGCCACTTCATTAGTATATCTGGCAGATCATTATATTGATCAACTCAGGCTCCCAAATATACATTAGGATATTATCGTTACATAGTTTTTACATTAATTAAGACTAAATTCATTATTTTTTTAATGAAATCAATGTTAAAACACGTTTAGTTTTTATTGATTACTGGTTTAAAGAATTGTGCTAATCATTTGATCCACATTAGCATATGAGTTTGTTCATTTAATACATCTACGAATCATGTATCGATGGAACGCACTCTATTTGGCCGGAAGGAAGAGGAAAATGTTAATGATTTAGTATTAAATTTGAATATTATAGGTGTAATTCACAAACCAATTAAATGAAATAATCGTTAAGGTCGTTGTGGGTTCTCATAATTCATTGAACAAAAACAGGAAAAGCAGTGGTAATGAGGAATTGCAGGCTGATAATCATAGTGGAATCCCAGCCATTGAAAGCCAACTTTTCCTTGTCATGCCGATTTGGTGAGATATGTTGGCATGCAAATGTTCTTGTAATATATAGGACTAGTGGATTTCGAGCATAGCAAAAGTAAAAATCGGTAGAGACAGTGTCATGTCATGAAATCTTAGCATGCCATTCTTCAGACAAAAATACAAGGCAGAGGATTTTCTTGCCTCTGCTATAAAGCACACAGTACCCAGCTTGCTTGTTTCTTTGGGCAATGGCAATAAAAGCAGAAAGGCAAAGCAGAACAAGGTGATATCTACTGTCCACGAAGCAGCCTCGTCGTTTGTCCTGGTGTCTCCTGGTAAAACCAACAAGAAATGATCGGCCAGTCATGAGCACAATGTGCAAGCTTTTGTAGGTTAAAGTGAAGATCGTATGTCCCAGTAGACAACCCTGGACAGTGGACAGAGAAAAGCAAACTCATTTCTGGCAGTGTTCTTGTTGTTGCGTTTCAGAGAATATAGTCTCAATGTAATCGAGGACTTGGAGTTAGTGACTTTGTTTAGGTAGTAATAGATTAAATTAAAACTAGCACAAATTAAGATGAGTACCATTCATGACAACTTTCTATGATGCTGATCAAAGGTTTAAAGTTCAACAAAAATAATGTAATCAAGTCCCTTTCTAACAACCGTTGGACCATACATACTTTTAGCACTAACACACATAAATTAGAGAAATTATGGCATAAATCTCGTTCATCGGACCGAACTTATCACACCATTTGGCATGCCGATTAATTAAAATTGTTCTGATACAAAAAACATGGTTTATAAAAAAAAAATTTCTTGCAACTAGGAGTGATTATTCAGTTTTTCGATTTAGTTTTGATTCTTTTTCGATTTTTTGTTAACCGAATTGATTAAAACAAAAACTGAACTAAATTGAGATTTGATTTTTTGGTTAAAAAACCAAAATTTTAGGTTCGATTTTCGGTTAAAACCTAGTTTTTTTTTCATCTTTTCTTCTGAATTTTGAATTTTTTCTTGAACCAAGTGGAAAGGTTATTTTTTTGTATTTTTTTATTTATTTCAATGAATGCTAATAACTTGAATTGAAGTTTTAGCAAATAAAATAAAATAAAAATGCTATGAGCCTTGGATGGGTATGTTTAAAAAAACTATTTTGGTTTTCCGTGAAAACCGAATTAAAAAAAAAATCAAACCGAACGAAAATAAATTTCGATTTTGTTTTTTTTTTCAAAATTTTTTAATAAAACCGAATTGAAATTGTTAATTTGATTCGGTTTAGTTAGTGCTTACCCTCGCTTGCAACTAACGAAACACAAAAATAAAAAAAATTATTACATGAATCGGGCATCGGATTGAACTTATCATCCTATTTGACGTATCGGTTAATTAAAATTGTTTTGATACAAGAAAGTAGGTTTATATGAAAAAAAATTCTTGCAACTAACACAAGGAGATGGATAGCATGGGGGCAACTTTCATGCGTGAAAGAAATTGCAATTATTCACTTCATAATGCAATAAACAATACCATGCATACTTTGAATGAGTGCTTATGAAGAACATAATACTAAACAATACGATAAAGTTCTTTGGTGCCCATACAATAGGAGTTGCCCACCAAAGAAAGAAAAAAAACCCTAGTTTTTTTATCAAAAGACTTTCCTTTTCCCTTTTGATTATAGGAGGACATGAATTAATATCACCTTACCCTTTGAGTGCTAATCATTAGTGTGTTTTTATAGAAAAAAAATTGTGAAATCTCTTTGAATGATAAAAAATATACAAGGTTGTATTATATGAAGAAATTTTAAAATAGTCGGTTATTGATTATGGATATTTATTATATGGATTTATTTTAAAAAGAGAGACATATATATAAAAAGAAGAGATAAAATTATAACTGAATTTATAAAAAATAATAAGAATATTTTTATATAAACTCATTTTTTTCTTTCTTTTTGTATTTATTTCTTTTTATAAAGTAAATATTAATAGTTATTCTTTGACAAAAATAAAATTTCTCAATCATATGACTAATTGGCCAAAAAAATTTCTAGAGGTTTCAATGAACTGAATTTTACCTCTAATTTTTAATTTTTATTATCAAATTTCTTTGGCCGAAACAGGAGAAATTAACTGATTTACAACTTACAAGTAAGGCCAGAGGTTGTCAGCTTGTCATTATAGGTTACTTTTTTCTTTTTTCTTTTTTTTTCTTTACCCTAATTTGCCCACAATAAGGAAAAGAAAACAAAAATAAAGGGAAGTGGGAAAAAGCTAGAACATGACCTAATGAACAGGTGAAATGGTTGGCTAGCTAGCTCCAACCTCCAAGTTGATCATGACTCATGACAGGGTTAGTTTTGTTGGCTTCAACCATGACAACTTGACAATTATGAACCATGAGCCCAAGAACGCAAAGAATAAAAAAATAAAATAAAAAATACATGTAGATATCAACCTTATTATATGTTATAATCATTTGATTATTGTCCTTTGTTAAGCGTACAAAAATTATTGTTTTTTGTCCTAAGAAGGACCATAGGAAGGCTACCTTTGATAAAAAGCAAGTGCTTTTAAAAATTATTTATTATATTCCTCAACTAATTAAATTAATTAATGTTGAGCATCTTTACAAATTTTATTAAGGGCAGTGCTAGTTTTTCCTCAGTCAACTTTTAGCAGACCGTATCATGTGTGGTGTCTAAGGTGGCACCACTCCCCTATAAACTATACTACTATACTTGTCATAGAGGGAGACCTAACGGATCTCAAGCTTCACAGTGATGGATAATATTACTCTATTATGTTATTATGTTTTAAAACAACAGTGATTAATAAGATTCAAAGCCTTATTTATTGAAAAAAAATTAGGTTAATATCCTCAATGGTTTTTATATAATTGGCCAATTTTTTAGTTTGTTTTTTTTAAAAAAACGTCTCCAATCTGTTTTTACCGTATGAACTGATTTCTAATCTATTATTTTAGTTAAAATTTATTATCAAATTAAACATGTAATTTGCACATGATATGTGATTTAATAAAATTATTTTTGTTATTTAGCACGAGTGATCTATCTCTCGCTAATATGAAGATTAGTTTTTAAAAATTAGTCGGAAATTTTGATTAGAAATCAACTTAAAATATAAAAACATATTGGAAGTGTTTTTTTTTTAGAAATATATGAAAAATTTAGCATATTATATAAAGACACGTGATAACATTAACTCAAAAAAATTATTAAATATATAATTGTTAGATTAAGTTTGTTTGTGTGTGTAATGAGGTATTAACAGCTCTAGGATTGCTACAGTGCTAATATCAACTACTATCAAAGGCTATTAGATCATTAGATTTGAATTTAATAATAACTATATATTTTAGTTTATTTTTTGATTTATTGGCTTGATAATAAACAAATTGGTCTTGTTTAATTTTGCTTTTTGTTTTTATTTTAACGATAAAAGTATATTTAGATTAACTTTTGCACATTAAGAAGAAATCTATCTCTGATCGAGTTTTAAAGAAGTCATGTATGTTTTTAACTAATGTAATCAGAAGAAAATAATTTTTTATAGCCTCCAATACTGAAAAAAAGCATATATATTAACTTGGATATCACTTTGTAGTTCGATTTTAATTTTTAAATAATCCTCATCCTCTACAAACCAAAACAACTAATCCTTTTCATCAATTTTCTACAGAAAACAAGTGGAAAAGGATGCTTGTTACGGTAATTTGAACGCATTATAGTATCGGAGGTTTCCTTTTGATCACGGCAAAATAAATTCATGAACACAATCTCGTGGCCAGTCAAGGAGGCTCTAGTTGGTCTTGCAATTCACATTTCCACTAAAATCTCCACCATAGTTATAGTCCACGCAAGAAATTCTACGAATTCATCACAACCTTTAAACCATATAGCAACCTATTGAGTGAAAAAAAAAAAAAACACATGTTTAGTCGTCATGGCCAACATTGTCAAACCTCAAAACTACTAACTACTATGTTGTTGTTTTGTTAGTTCTAATTGCACAAATTCATTGCTAACATGGCTACACCATCATCATATTTGTGTCTTCACATAATAATAATATTGACCCTCCTTCCTTCTCTCGAGATCAAGAAGATAGGAGAGGGGTTGGTGGATAGTTTGTAGTTGCAATGTCAACTAATTTTGTAAAAAATTATTAGTTACTCAACAATCATATCTATGCAAAGATTTATCGATTAATGATTGTAAAGGTTTCTATATTTTTTTTATCTCGATCACGTCACTCATTTTGTTTTTTATGTTTTAAGTTCGTTATTTCGATAATTTTTTATTAATAATGTTAAATCACACCGTTATTTTTACGGAATTACAACACATGTAAATTTACTTATTTTTTAATCTTATCTCTCTATTTTTTTTGTTTTTTTTTCCTTGTGCATTCAAAGGAGGAACCCAAGTTTTTTTTTTTTTTTTTTGGTTAAAAAAAAAGAGATAAACTAAAAATTAGAGACCTTTAGACAATTTCTTTGACTATTCGAAGAACTCAAACCTAGCTAACATGCGTAATGAGCTTGAAAAGGTCTAGATTTTTGCTCAACTACATGGCTCCATTGTTTTGTTACCATGACCATCATATGATCACCTTGAGCTCTTTCCATCTACCATTATATAGGGTAGGTCAACACATGTGTCACCTTCTCCGACCCCCTCGTACTCCATTTACTCTTCCCACAAGTTTCTCGACACAAAAATACAACTACGTAGTAAAACAGTAAAACCAAAAGAAACCCTCTCTGTAAACCAAAACCGCCACTCCAATCAAGAAACAAAATACATAGTACAGCAAACAACATAGTAAACAGCAAATCACTCATGAAAGGTATAAAATTTATTTTTTCCAATACACCAAATCGATATAAAAATGTATACATGAATTCAAAAATTAAATTTAGTCTCGATTAACTTATAAATTATGGTGTCCGAAGGGGAAGAAAAAGAAAACAACATAAGAAAGACTGAAGAGTGAACTCTGTTCAACACGAACTGGATCTTCCTCAAAGATGCCTAGTAAATAAACCTCGTTTTCTCCCGTAGTTCTGTACATACATATACCAATAAACCCCACCGTTTCTCCTGGCTAAACCCAAAAGGCCAAAACCCCCTTCTTCTCTCTTCTTTCTCGCTCTTGCAGTCTTTCTCTCTCTAGAACTTTCTCTCTCTAATGCTGTTGTGTGTGTATATATTTAAGTATTTATTGTCTTCTCTCGTGTCATGTCATGCAGCAAGCAAGTATAGCAATAGCAAATAGCACTCTTTCTAGCACATAAAAAGGGCTTTTTAACCTTGCCTTTCTCTCTCTCTCTCACACACACACCCCACGACATTTGCTTCTCTTATTAGCCAGCTCATTCTCTCTCTTTCTATCACTCTCTATCTATCTCTCCAAAAAAAAACACCAACCCCCGCTCCTCTCTATTTATCCGATGACACTTTCAACGTTTTCTCCACCAGATCTCTTGGAGATGCGTGTTTCTTGAGAAAGTTTGAGACTTTCTTTTTTGGCCTTTTCACCCTTGTGGTTATCTGGGGTTTTGATATTGCTCAATACCCATAACTCAAAATCATATACCTTTTTTTAGGTTTCTTTGGTGCTTTTGGCTTAAAGATCTTATTTTGGCATCTGGGTTTCGTTGTTTTTTTGAGAGGAAGAGGAGAGGGAGAGTTTTTGAGAGGGGGAGCAAAATGGCAAATGGGGTTGAGAAAGAGATGGGGGTGTTGTTTAGTGAAGAAGAGTTGAGAGAGATGAGTGGGGTCAAGAGAGGTGGAGATTATATAGAAGTGACGTGTGGGTGTACTAGCCATCGATATGGTGATGCTGTTGGTAGGCTTAGGGTTTTTATCAATGGTGAACTTGAAATCACATGTGAATGCACTCCTGGTTGCGATGAAGGTCTCCTTTCTTCAACAAGTCTTGGTCTTTGTTTCTAAACTATTTTTTGAGGGTTTTAAAGAGATGGGGTTTGTTTTTATGCATGTTGAATAGGTCTTATGTGTGTGTGTTTTTACGTTGTTGGATGTCACTGTCTCTTCTTTAATCAAAAGTGTTAAAGATTCTTTGGCAGTTGTTTGGTTTAAATTTTGTTTTGTGTTAGTATTACAGTCTCTAAGTGTATGTTCTTTTGTCTGAGAGAGTGAGTTGTGCATGCCAGTGCTCAACTAGACAATGCAGTTTTGTCTGTGGACTTCTCTAAGTCGATGCTTTCTGTTTCAGATTGGTCTAAAACTTGTGTTTCGATTCAACAACTGGTCTTTGAGTGGTCTTTTTTACAATGAGAGCTGCATTGCTTTTGTTGTTTTGATTGCAATGGCTGACTTTGACATTCTAAATTTGGTTTTTTGATACTAGAATTCAGCTCTTCCTGTTGGACAGAGTAAGCCTTTGTGTAGCATCACATGACACTCTTTTATGGACTTTGTAGTACCCTCTCTGGCTACGCTATCTTTATAGCTCTCTACCCTTTACTGTTATTGCTTATATTATGAGCAAATTCAAGGTTGACTATATGAAGAGAACTATGGTTTTGTACAAGGATGGCTGCTGGCTGGGATCAAACTAGGAAGTCGACTTCTGAAGGGCTATCATGCACACTGATGCTTAAGTTGGATGTGGTCTTTTGTGTGCATGTGCTTCTGGTTACGTAGTGCTAAGTTAGGATACATCTTCTGACAACTCGGTATCTATCTTTTTTCGTATCGCTGTACATTTTTTGTTGTTGCAACAGTGCAACTGGAAGGCTTGTCTAACCTTGTGCCTGCAACTCCTCAGAGTTGATTGAAGAATTGATATTATCTTGGAAAGTCAAGGCCTTGGGATGGTATGAGTGGAGTGGAGGTTTCAACATCTGTTGTGGACCGGAGTCTTGCAAGGCTTGATAGTAAAATTTGTTTTGATTGCAGGAAGGGCATTTTCTAACCTTTAAAAGAGAGTTTAGGTTCATATGAAGGGGAGTGTGTTCTGTTCGTAAGAATAACTCCAGTGGTCCTTTCACTGAAAGGAGAAACCTGTCACACTGATTATCTTCATTTCTAACTAGCAAAACTACCTACAGCGGGACTTGGTAACTTTTAGGGCCAAGTTTATGCAGCTGCTTTTCTGTGCTCAATTGGCCATTCCGTGCCTCCTGCAGAAGAATGTGGTATATAGTTTGGCACAATAATCCAGTGAGGCTTATATTTAATGTCTCAATCACTTGATAACTTAGTAATAATTCTGAAAAATGGCAGTTGGTGCCCCTAAATTTTACAATGGATTGCATTTTGAGTATTTTCCCCGTGTAATGTCTTTTTCTCTTTGACTTGACTTTACGGAGCTTTCATTTGTTCTCTGCATGTGATCATGGTTCTTTTTTGTATTTAAGTATGACCCCTTTCATTTTTGTGTCTTTAATTTAATCTTTGTTTAGATTTTTGATTGCTTTATTTCCTGGTAATATCAAGTCCTTTCTTTAATTGTTTGAATGACTATCTCGATGCCAGATAAGATGACTCCTGCTGCATTTGAGAAGCATTCTGGAAGGGAGACAGCTAGAAAATGGAAGAACAATGTCTGGGTCATAGTTAACGGGGAGAAGGTTCCATTGGCAAAGACAGTGTTGCTCAAATACTACAATCAGGCCTCAAAAAATGGGAACGGATCCCACAGGGCACACAATGGACGAGCTTGTCACCGTGATGAGTTTGTTTGCTGTAATAAATGTAACAAGGAACGCAGGTTCCGATTACGGACCAAAGAGGAGTGTCGGATTCACCATGATGCTTTGGCTGATGTGAACTGGAAATGTGCTGATATGCCATTTGACAAGTAAGTTTCCTCTTGCATCAAACGAATATACAATCAGTTATTGTTGGTGGTTGGCTTTACTTTGATCTTCATGAAGTTTTAGGTGGTCGTTAGCCATTTTGGACGATGATTCTAAAATCTGTTTCTTTTTACATTTGGAGCTAGTTTCTGACCATGCATTTCATGCATGTATGGTGGAGATTTTGATATATTTGCAGTTTTTTAATAAAATAGGCATTGGTTCATTCTTGTTCTCAGTTGGTACAGTTTCTTGTGGGGTTGAACACTCTTTAGAGGGCAATTGCAGGCCATGAATCCAATGGATAATATCTTGGTTTTATTCATTTGAACTTCATTTTTTGTACTGTCTTGTTTGTGTCTCTACTTCTGTTGTATGATTTGTGGTTTCTTGCATAGAATTTAGTGCTTTATCATTGCTAATAGCATGAATTATTAGCTCAGATGGACATTGATGATGTAGGATGGAATATGGCTTGATTTAGGTGATAGAAGTATGCGCATGCTTTGGAAACAAAAGCTTGTATTATATAATGCAACTTCAGGCTTATATGACCACTTTCGTGATCACAAGTAAAAGTCTCCATAGAAGCTAGATTTAGATCATGATGGATACCTTCAATCAGACATTCAGCAGTACATGATTGGGCCACGGTGTCTGGTCAAACAAATTATCATTATTGATAGACTAATCTCATTAAGAGGTATCACAGAGAGCTAAAGCACATTTAGAGGATTGAAGAAATTAAGTATCCTTGCTGGAGATATCATAAATAAAGGGGTGAGCTATACGATGTAGAAGGATTTCAGGTTTTATTAGAATGGATGGGCTTCATGTATTTTTTCTTTTGCAGCACATTTTTTTCACCGAGTGTTCTTTTTACAAAGCATTTTTTATTTGCTCTGTGTTATAAAGTGTGTTTTTACCTGTCAGATCTTATTCCCTCTGTGATGATTGTAGTTGCAAAGTTTCTTTAAATTTGGCTCATCAAATCGTTGCAAGAATTAAAACTTTCAAGTTTCCTTTAGGCCTTCTTACGAATTAAGCACCTTTTATTAGGATGTTGAAAAAAGAGGACCGGATGTAATTGTGCTTAATATGGATGGTATTTGTAAAGTTTAGAAGTTAAGAAGTAATGTTCCCATGTGGTTGATGCATATTTTAATTTCTGAATTTAAAAAAAAAAATTCCTTATCCTCTATGATGTTCATTGAACCATAGATATCATCCTACCTTTTTCCTACACCTTTGCACCTCTGTTTTGGAGCATTTCCATAGAGGAATATAAAGGAAACTCGGAATATGGTAGAATTTTAAAAAATATTCTATTTCCTAAATACCAGTCTGCTTATATCAGTGTAACTTTGTGCAATGAAATTGAAGGACTCCAGCTTTTGTTTTGATCATTTCTAGTATTGCTTTACCCAAATACTATCTTCAGAACTTTCTTCATTCATGTCTGTTGAAGAAGCAAATGCACTTGTGTTTTTTCATGGGCTGTATTTTTTCCATCTTTTTTTCCCCTTTTTTGAGCGTGTTTCTTTATATCTGGAAGTCTGGGTCGTGAAATTTCTTGCAGTTATCTACTTTGATACATTACTAAAGTTCGTCAATGTAGAAATTTAACTAGATTGTTTCTAATAGTTCAGCTGGTGCCCAGCAAAGTGGTCTAGCATGGATGCACAGTTTGAAAGGAGAAGTTTAACATTGTTGTGATGTTCCATGTGTTTCAACCACATTGCCAAGTTTGGTAATGAATTATCCAAATTACTTTTTTTTTTTTCTTATTTCAGAATAACATGCGATGATGATGAAGAACGTGCAAGTCGAAGGGTATACAGAGGTTGCACCCGTTCTCCAACATGCAAAGGCTGCACTTCCTGTGTGTGCTTTGGTTGTGAAATCTGTCGTTTCTCAGATTGCAGCTGCCAGACTTGCACTGACTTCACTAGGAATGCAAAAGAATGAGTTCAAACCAACGATGCTTTAGCGGTCCTGATATCCCCCCTTTATTTGGTGCCTTTCCATGGCATTATTGCTTTATTTAATCCCCTCTCCCCCACAGTTAAGAGAAAAGCCTCGAGTAACATTCTCTTATATGTTGAACTTGAAATTCCGGTCTCTGAGTTACGCATTGATTGTTCTCATTGGCTGGTATAGAACTTCGAAATTTAGTAATTTATCTCATTTATTTTTTATTTTGCATGTTTATATCTACCTATACCTTCTTTTTCCTTGTCTCGTTTCCGGCATCAATTCTTGATTTTTAGAAAAGCTGGCATAAGTTCAAGCCTGGCCACTGAAAGAAATGATTCTGTGACAACTGAGCTGAAAGTTGAGATGGCTGAACTGGAGTGGTTTAAAATGGTTAAGTTTCTCCAAATTTGATTAGATTTTGGAGGAAATTATATTTGAAAGTGTGGTTGAATTTATCGAGATAAACTCTGGAACATGTCTATACTTACGCAAGTTTCAAATTCCATGCTAGAAAGTAAGATAAGGATGAGGGCTGGTATTGACATTAAAAGAAAAGTTGCTGATGGTTTTAGGCCCTTGGAAGAACAAGCATAGAGCCCAAGGCAAAGGGCTATATGAAATGTTCCCAAAACCAGATTTCAAAGCACCCCTATCTTATGAATTGTGAAATGCCGAAAGCTTACAGTGTAAGGTGGAGCTGTATGGCTTGATTAGCTGGAAAAACAGAGAGAAAGCTTAAATAAGTAGGATAAGGCATTTCATATTTGTGGAGACTAATGTGAATAAGACATGCAGTATAAGAAGCTATACAGATCTAGTAAAGCGGTCTCGTAAAGCGGTCTCGTTAGTCGATTAGCAAGCCAGGAGCAAGAGGATAGCGCTCATTATAGGAATTCGATAGTAAAGCCTCCAAAAGATTTACAAAGTATTAGACAAAATATATAAGCTCGTTAGACATTTTTTCTTATAATCCTAATTATCTAAACTATAAATGAAGAGAATATCACTTGTATTTATAGTCTCCACTTGAATAAAGAAATCCTAATATAATGATAAAGTAAATACTATTATCGAATCTCGTAAAATTTTTTTTTTTTTTAATTTTCTTCTTTTGTTTGATTCACATCCTAATAATGTTCCAAAACTAGATTTCAAAGCACACATCCTGTGAATTATGAAATGCCAAAAGCTTACAGTATGAGAAGGTGGAGCTGAATGGTTTGGTTAGCTGGAAAAACAGAGAGAGCTTAAATAAGTGGGATAAGGCATTTGTGTTGTTGACTTACACAACCAATAATTGCAAAAGAAGACAACGAAAAGCACCACTCCCAATGAGCATCTGGCGTGCACACCAAATTGCACGGATTAAGATTCGAAGACAGTATCTCCTAGCCAACAAAATACAATCCTGACTCAGACAACCAATAATAAAGAATTAAAGAAAAGGGATGGCTATAATAAAGAACAAATTCTTTAAATAGCACTATAATAAAGAACCAAAGAATGGGAGAGATACTGTAAATCCAGCACCAGACAAGCAATGTAGCAAATTTTTTCTTTAATGCAGACATCAACCTTAAATAATTTACACAAAGGAGGCAACTCTGCAATGCACTGCAGGTCCACTCATAGCGTATTTCAAGTTACAGCTCAATACGTTACAATACAGCGGTAAACTTGACAAAAGTCAGTTTCAAGGCTGCCTACCTCTCCCACCTGAAAACCGACCACCCCCTCTACGGTAAGGTTTCCTTCCATGAGTGGAAGAGGCTCCTGCGTTGAATTGCTGAGGAGCCCGAATGTTGCCAGGAGGGATGGCTGGTGGTTGGAAACTACTGTTCTGTCCTAAAGGCGGTCCACTGGGCGTCATTCCTTGGTGTGATGGGGGATTCAGTTGAAACTGAAATCCTTTTCCAAATGCAGCTTGGTTAAAGTAGTTTTGTCCTCCAATCGCAGGCCAAGGTTGAGGATATGCAGGTCCAGCAAAGAAATTTGGTTGTCCGCCTGGTAACAAAGCATTAGGAAATGGTCCCTGACCAGGATTGAACTGTTGCTGAAATGGCATAGGCATCTGATAGGGATGCTGAAGTTGACTCTGTGCAGGCCAAGGCATATTATTTGTTGGAAAACCACCAGGAATTGCTAAAGTCTGTGGCTGCTGAGAAGGTACCACATTCTGCCAAACACCATTTGAAGGTGCAAAAACACCAGTTGGCTGCGGCACCGGGGCAAATGACATTCCAACAGCAGATTTATTGAGCAAATTTTGATCAGGTTGTAGCTGATCTACACCATTTGGTATTTGCTCCCCTGAAGGTTTATTATTCTGCCAACCAGCCTCCCTATTTTTCCCCTTCCTTCTATTGCTTTTCTTTTTTCCACCTGTCTCCTCATTTATTCCCCTCTTCGACATTTTTAACTTCCTCTTGTACTCTGCCTCTTTCTCATCATCTGAAAATTCTGCCTCGTCAGTTTGCTCTTCATCGTTTTCACCAGATGCATCATACCCTTTCTTGTAAAGATTCTTGTCATTAAGCACATGATTGGCAAACTCAGGAACAAAAGATATCAAAGTACCATTATGGATCCCAGCAGGGACTTCACTTTCTGAATTGTATCTCACCACATAGTATGGGTTTTTGACAGGTCCAAAAATCTCATCTACCAACCCCAATGGGGATCTCTTTTCAGATATCCACAGGATAGAACCCTCATTCAAAGGATTGTGCTTTTCCGCCCCTTCTACTATAACCTGGGAACCTATAGCCTGGAAAATATAGAATACAAGATTCACTGATAAAGCTATTACCAATCTAAAGTCAACCTAGAGCTTAAATTGATAGGGAAAGCAAACATATCTGTGTGATTTACATAAACTTGTGTTATATTTAAGACATCTATATTTTCAATGAAAACTTTCTGCACTTAGCTTCCTATGGGCTTACCGACAAAACAACTCCAACAGGCAGCATCTGATGATGCGGTTCCAAGGAAGCATCCACTGGAGGAACTGGAGGGAGTAACTGCAGATTTGGTACAGTTTATTTGATTAGCAATATGACATAAAAACAAAACACGAAACAGCCTGATAGGAGCCACTGGATCGTATTTTGAACTGCTACCTTATTCAGGAATATAAAGGAGGAGAACTAATGCTATGTATATTTGTCATCAATGGGTATGACACTATATCCTTATTCCAGATCCATTGAAAATCACAAACAGAGGAGCCAAGTCAAAAAATTCCTATGTTAAAACTAACAATAATAGTAAATTGAATTATCATAATTCAAAGCAATAAACCTTTTAATGTAGAACCATAAAAATCAATGACTCTATCAAACAGAGAAAGAACAAGGAATTTTTAGTAGTTAATGAATTATTAATTTTTTTTGCATATAGATTTATTCTTACATAAACCTTAAGCAAATTGGCCGCACTCCAGTAACCATAAGTGCAATTTCGTTTTCTAACAGTATTCATGTTAAGCTGTTAAACCTTCATCTTCTGGAAAATGAAGAAAAAGTACATTTCCAGATTGTGTCATAGAACACTATAAATTGCCCTCACATTTATTTGCCGGGACAAAAGTAGAGTATAAAAACAACTTGCATTTCTATATTTAACTCCATAAAATCACACTGACATGATCAATGACCTTTAAGATGCAAGAACTAATAATTGCAATGCCTCGGACATTAAACAACGTACAATAAGCAAAAATTAATTCACACATAGGATAGCATCAAAAGCAGCAAGAATTTACCTTAAGCTCGTTCTCCGATACAACTGGCACTCCCCTAACAGCATCCTCCTCATCTTCTTCAGCACCGCTCCACTCAACCATCTTGTATCCATCTTCTTGCTCCTCCTCTTCATTCTCAAACACTTCCACATCACTATCATTCCCACCAACCATTTCCTCTTCATCAACATCCCTTATCTCACCTTCTTCCATGTCACCCAAACCATGTAACTCTTTCTTTACTTCCATTCTAACTTCCATCTCCTCCTCCTCCTCCTCCTCATCGCTCTCCTCTTCATCATCATCATCATCACTACTACTACTACTAGACGATGAACTACTTTCACTCTCCGATTCAGAATCGCTTTCGCTTTCACGATCATCCTCAGCATTCACTACTTTACCATTGACACCACTTCCATTACCAATATCCGAACCTAACCCATTTATCAAATCACCATTACCTATCTCAGCCTCATCACCCACCACTTTTTCAACCGCATCAGCAGCAACTATACTCGACCCGGCAACCAAACTAACCCTTCCCATCTCCTCCTCAATAGAACACCCCAAAACTTCTCTCTCAAGCTCCACTCTTTCTTCCTTCACTTTCACTATACCCTCCAAATCAGACCCATCAACAATTCCCTTCTTCTCTTCGAAAACTGAATCAGACCCATTAACAACTAGGTCCTTAACAACAAAACCTTTATCCTCCACCTCCATTCTCTTCTCAAAATCTAAACTAACCTTCTCAAAATCTAAACTAACCTTCTCAGGGTTCTCAAAAAACTCCTCTATAGAATCAAAGTCGAGAAAAGAATCAGCAAAATTTGTGAGCTTTAGATCAAAAGAGTCAACTGGGTTTCTAAAGTTTCTAGCTTTTGAAACTTGGTTGTTTTCTTCTTCTTTAATGGTGGAGGGTTCAGATACAAAACCCACCATTTTGAAGTTTGGATTTTTGGAGACAAGAGTTTATGTTGCGGTGAAATTTCATAACTGAAACTGAGGCAAATCTATTGAGATCCTATATAAAGTTTTCCTTTTTCGTGTGAAAATTGGGTGTTTCTGCTCTGTTTGGGACAAAGGTTTGCTTCTTAAACCCTAGTTGGAAGGTGCTAGGGTTTTTGTTTTGGTTTGGGCTTTTTTTTTTTTTTTTTTCTGACTTGGTGACCTAAGGTTTCTTATTTCTAATGGGTTGGGCTACTCTTGGTCCGGTTAATTTCTGAAATAAAGAAGTTGATATGATCATGAATCGATGTGCTTTTGAAATTAAAAGTAAGATTTATGTTTCATTATAGGATTCTTAACTGGGTGAATGGATTATAAATTTTCAAAATATTCTAGTGAAGTTAGATTCTAAAAAACTTATTAAATTATATAACAAGTATGGTATAGTGTTTGTGTATTCCATAATTTTTCTAGTAAAATAGGTTTGAATTTTAATAATTTTAGTTTATTTAATGATTATATAATGAAAAATAGTTATTGCAAATCTATAATTTAAAATTCATAAACCTGCCAACGAATTAAAAAAACAAAATAAAAGAAGATATTAATGTTAAATTAAAGAATTAGGTATGAATGACATCTTTATTGGCATTTCGTTTGTGATATAAAAAACCTTATGAATAGGAGTTGGAGAATTTTCCATTGATTATCTGGGAGAAGGAAATCAATGTAAGGATTTTATGAGGAAGCTACGATCTCATCAAACTGAAGTTGATTTGCTTCTGCTAGACCATCCTTAGCCTAATAGAAATTTGATGCTACCTGACTGCTATGTCCTATTGGATTGCTTTTATGAGACTTTAGTTTTTTTTTTTTTAAAAAAAATCCTTTGAATATTTCAGGTAATATCTAGACTAATAATTTATTATTGGATCGAGTATACAAGATGAATACAATTGTTTAAAAAGTTTTTTTTGTCGTACATAAAAATTTTTAAATAAAAATACTTGTTTAAACGATTAGAATCTTTTCTGTTTAAAATCAAATCTTTTAAATAGGTTTTAAATCTTTTTATTCTTCTTCTGCATTAAAAAAAAAAAAATAGAACCACCAATGTATATTAACTTATCATATTTTTATTCTTCTTTTTTTATTGGAGAATTCCATTTGTTACACTCCATATGAAAGGTGGCTAAATTAATATTTGTTTACTAAAAATGAACCACCAATGTATATTAACTTATCAGAAAATAAGAAGAATAATAAATAAATAAGTTTCATCTATAGTCCTTGGACATCAATGGAAATTTCGGTTTTCAAATCTAATTTGATGCAGCTAGATAAAATTTGTAAATAGATTACTTAGTTCTCTTTATTTGAAAAGTTAATTATTTAGTTTTTTTATCAGGTTGATTACATTTAATTTAAAATTATTTTATTTAAAAAATATTTTATTTATCAATTTTTTATAATATTTATTTAATTATCTATTCTTTTCAAAAACAAATTAAAAAAGACAAAAAACTAAATAATTAGTTTTTTTTTAAATTAATTCTTTGTTCTAACTTGATGGACTAATTTATAATTTACTCACAAATATTTGTTACTTGTTCTCCAATGGGGGGCAAAAAACAGCTGCACACATGAGCAAGGGAGATCTGCTAAATTATCATTTTGACATCGTGTTTGCCTTAATCATTTAAAATTATTATTATGTTAATAATTTGCTTAATAATAGTTTTTGTTTATAAAATTAATTTAATTGATGTCAAAAGTAATTAATTGTTATGTAATTACAACTTTAATTCAAAATAATATGCATAGATAATTCCCATATAGCATGAAAATTGAACTCATCATATATCAGATGAATAATACCATATGAACTGAGTTGTATCGCTAAAATATCTGTAAGTTTTATAAAATTCTTTTAATATCATATGGGTCTGAGTTGTGGAGTGATTTGATCAAGATTTTGAAACGATTTTCTAATTATTTTCGAGAAAAAAAATTAAAATTAAAATTTACGATAAAGATGACTACTATCGTAATTTAATAAAAAGAGAAGGACCGATTAGTCACGTGAGTAAGAATGAGTTTTTTTTTTTGTTTTTTCATGTGCATGCATGTGACGTGTATAGGTTTAATTTTCATGATAATAGAAATTAGTTGTCTATATTAAACTTAGTTAATAGAGCAATTACATGATATTTAACTATTAATTAACTCCAGTTAAGCCAATTTTACAAATGTAGAGTCACGATGAATAAATTATGTTATTCATTAACATATAGATAATTTTAAATAATTAAGACAAACGCATAAATGTTATTAAAAGTGAGAAATGCTAGCAATATTTTTTTTACACGTTTTCTTTTAAATATTTGCTTAATAAAGGGTGCCTGTGTCAAAAATATTTTTTAACTATTTTTAACATCCAAGCAAAAAAAATTAAAAATAATTCATACTTCACGTTCTTAGAAAGTTTTTAAATTATAATTAATTTTATATTATTTAAAAAATTAAAATACTCAATTTTTTATTTGTTTAACCTTAATTTTCTGAAAAACCATTAAGTTAAAACCAAGAATTAAGATTTTTTTTTTTGAATGCAAACACTTGGTGCTTATTTTTACAATAAATGAATATTTATTCGTTACACTGATACTTTATATAATAAATAAATAAATATTTTAGTTTTTTAAATTATATGAGATTGGTTGTAATTTAATTTTTTTTTAAGAATAAAACAATAATTATCTTTTGATTGCTAACTTTTTGCTTATATGTTTGAGGTAATTAAAAAAGTTTGACGAGAATATCTTTATTGAATAAATGTTTAATAAAATGTAAATAGAGTGTTGATAGCATTTGTCGTTACATGGAGACAACCTCTGCAAGTCATTAACATTTGATAAGCAACTTGACTAAGGCTATGTTTGGCATTTTGATAGAGTATCAAGGCACCGCACCTTCGGTACAGTACTACACAACCACCACAAGCACAAGTACTAGGTTGTAGTGGTCTTGGCTTTACGATCACCGAGTAAATTATAAATTAATCCTTTTAATTTTAAGAAATAAATAAATTAGATTTTTTTGTTTTAAAAATTATTTATTTAATTTTTTAATCAATATTAACTATGCTTAATTTAAAATTAATTTTTTTTATTTTTTTTATTTTTGGAATATCAATCTTTTCATAATACCTATTTGTTTTTCTTTTTTATATTTTTTTAAAATAATAAATTGAAAAAAGAACATAAAATAGATAAAAAGAATTAAATAACTATTTTTTTAAAAAGTATTAATTAATTTCTTTTTCAAAACTAAAGAGATTGATTTATAATTTACTCTACGATCACTGCCATGCCAAATAGATACTAATATTAGGATTAATATCTTTTTTTTTTTTTGAGAAATAATTAGGATTAACCATTTTTTACTCGTCATGATACACCTTTGATTTAATAGCAATGTTAGAGATTGCAATCTCTCTTACTGAACTCTATTGCTAAATACAAAATCAATGTGTTTTTTTCATATTGTTGATCTTTGCTAAATCATAAAATGTGATTTTATCATCAAGAGTTTTTTTAAAATTATTATGATATTGCCTTCAGTTATAAGCTAAATATGATATCATCTGTTTAAAAAAAAAAAAAAAAACCCTTACACATCTTTAGCATTATTCTTCAATATTTAAAAAGATACCTCTTGAATTTTGAAATCAACAAATTAATAAAAAATGTATTCACATTTGGTGCATTCACATGATGAATATGTTATTGAAGTCAACTCACATTGAATGTGCTCTCAGGGAAAAAAAAAAAAACTCTCATTTAATTGGAGTAAATTATAAATTAGTTCCTCTTCCTTCGACAAATGAATTAATAAGTTTATCTTTTTTTAAAAAAATTAATTATTTAGTCATTTTTGCTTTTTTAAATTATTTTAATTTTTTCTTTTAAGAAATAAAAAATAAAAAATAAGTAAAAATATGAAAAAAATTGATGAGAAAAGTAGATATTTTATAAAATAAAAAATATTAAATTAATCATGATCAACACTAATTAAAAAAATAAATAAATAATTTTTAAAAATATAAGGAATTATTAATTTGTTTCTAAAAAAAGGGCCTAACCTATAATTTACTCCATTTAATGTTCGAGAATGGAGGTTTCTTGACACAGCCAATAGTAATACACAATTAGTAGTTTCACCAAAAAACGTGAGCATTTACAACAAAAGTCAACGCATATTGAATTGCTAATGTGTATATATATATATATATATATAGAAACACACACATTCACTAGTATTTTATTGCTATTTCAATTAAATTATAAATTGCTCTTTTTAGCTTTGAAAATAAATTATTATTCTTTATTGTTTGAATTTTTTTTTTGTCAATTTCGTTTTTTAATTTATTTTTTATTGTTTAAAAAAACATGAATAGATATTATGAAAAGATTGAAAAAAATATTTTTAGAATAAACTAATATTAAATTAAACATAATCAGCACTAAATAATTAATTTTTAAAATAAAAAATTAATTAATTCAATTGATTTATAATTTATTCTTATAGATAAATTTTATAATACACAAGGAGTAATTAGTGGCATGTACGAGTAGTTACTCCTTGGGTCCACTTTAAGGAGAGAGATAGATACACAAAAAGAGAGAGAAAATAGGAGAGAAAAATAAAAAATTTGAGCGGACGTGGAAATCTTCTTATAACTTTTAGTGGGTATAGATTTAATTTCTCTCTTTTTTATATGTCTATCTCTCTCCTCAAAGTAGATATAAAGAGTAAGCTAATATATATGCCATTAGTTACTCACTGTGTATTATAAAATTTTCCTATTCTTATATGTATACACGCGGCAACTAACGACTAAGAATTTATGATAGATCACCGTTTTGTAACCTTATATCCAAGCAATATTTCCACGCTACAAGGAGTTGACTTTGGATTAAATTAATATTTTATTGGAAGACCATTATGAAATGTAGGTACCATATACTTTTTTTATCGGAAAAAAATATAATTATTTTAAGGACCGTGAGAGTAAAGGCTAGCTATGGTTGCTACATTTTAAAAAATAAAAAATAAAAAATTAACGAATTCACCTGTTTGGCTTATGACGATATGATAATTTAGTCACGGGCCGAGCTGGGTTATAAATCTGGAGGGGATAGATTAAATCGATATGTGTTTATAATATATTTGTGTGAGTATATTATTGACCTTTGGGTTTTGATCTAACTTTCAAATAAAAAAATTCATGGAAATAAAATTGATATTAACTAAATGATAAATTTTTTAATAACTAATAAAATTTTTATTTGACTAAAAAAATGAAAGTGTAACGTTTATATCTTAATTTTTATTAACAATTCATATTTTTATATTCGGTATATATTCTTGTTTATATGAAAAAAATAGATTTTTCTCATAAAAAACAGATAAATTTATATGCTTGATTGCACGATGAACAGTTTAATAAGAGTAGAAAATCTTAATTTACGCTTAAAAACTCTAGTTTTAGTAAATATATTTTGAGGGATCAGTCTAATAATTTAAATATTTAAGGTTTTATTTTAAATATTTTTAAAATTAAGAAAAATGCACTACCTGTTAAAAAACTATTTCAATTAAAAAATTTAACTTATATTACCATAAAAAAAGTTTTTGTTTATGTATAAACTTGATTGCTTAATTAGTCTTTATATCATCGCAAGTTAGTATATATAAGATTACAAGAAAGTATAAAACCCTAACCTATATTACCACATGATATAGCATAACCAGCCACCACAAAACCTAAAATAAAAAAATATAATTTTCTACAATAAATACGTAAGAAATTTTATATTATTCATAGAGTAACTAACAATACTTACTTTATAAGAGATGAATACATACAAAAAAAAAAAAAGAGAAAGAATTTAAAAAAAAACTTTAAATCGATGTTGAAATATTTTTATCACTTTCGATGAATTTAAATGTAATTTTTTTATATAAAAAAAATCTATTTCTTTATTCAAAAATAAGCTCGTGGAGTAATTATATTAACTCCTAAAGTATTTTAAAATTTCTCATAAATACTCTAACAACACCCTTCCATCCTAAATACTCTAACAACTCCTAGGGAAGATTTTTATCACGCAATGAAAATTTATTTAGATTATTTTCTCTCAATTTGTGCATGCCATCGTTGAGCAAGAGAAATCAACCTAATTTTCTCCAATTTTATAGTTCAACAGTTAGGACAACTTCCATAATGACAAGGACACTTAGCTAACCCTAGATCAAAGCAGGGTTGTATTGATAAGTGAATCAAGTGTGTTATTATCACCAAGTAGGACATAGCCTTTCCATCTTTTATGTAGCATTTTCTTAGTTCTTAAGCATAGGAAACCTTCCAGTGCTCAACAAAATTTATGATGATAAGGACTTACCAACTACACAAAATTAATAAATACATAAAGCTGTAATCTATTGGCATTCTCAACATTTATTACAGAAGCTCTCCTTCGTCAGGACTTTACTAATTAAGCTCAAACAGAAAAATATCTCTGAGAGATAAAAATTCAACAACGAATAAGTTGTTGTTCCACTTAAAGGATTGAGTGAAAAGAGCTATCATGATTTAAACAAATGATTTTGATTTTGAAACTTTTTATATGTAGAAAATTTATTGAGTAGCTGTGTTCGTTTTGTATATACGATAAAATAGTAAAGAATTAGTTTAAAATTTTAAATTTAGAATATTTTGAAAATCTAGAAAAATAAGTTATTGGTTCAATAACAAGTGAATGTATCTTCAAAACAAAATTTGAATTTTAAATGATTTTGATTTTAAATCTTTTTATATCTAAAAAACTTATTAAGTTATTGTGTTTGTTTTGTACGTCCGATAGAGCATTGAAGTATTAGTTTGAATTTTTAAATTTGAAATATTTTAAAAATCTAAAAAAATAAGTTATTGGCTCAATAATAAGTGAATAAATTCTCAAAACAGAATTTAAATTTTAAAATCCTGATTATTGAGTTGTTCAGAGTTAAATTTTATTATTTTTATTTCTAAAAGAACTAATACTACCTGAAATGTGAGATAGAGATTAACGAAGAAACCAAAGAAAAAAAAAGAAAAGGGAACACTTCTTTAGTTTCTTGCTGGCATTTCACATGTAACATTTACAATTTCATTCAACAACTTTCAGACAAAGATGTGTTATGTCTCTCTCTTTTGGGGAATTGGAAGGCATGAGCCTCAACTGGACGTAACCGAGGCACGTGAAGAAGATTGAAAATCGCCTTCATTTTACTGCATGGGTACTGTTTCCGTAGGTTTGACATGACAGTTTATGTGCTATATAAGAGATGTGTCGTGTCCTCTTATCTGTGCTTTTAAAGGGACTGAGAAAAAAATACCATGTATGGAGGATCGTGTTCGACTGAATATTTAAGACATTTGATTTAACAAGAAAATAAGTTGCCCAATATTTCAAACAACAGATTCAATGATTTCAATTTATCTTCAATGTTTTGGCTAAATTGTAAAATATTTCCTGAACTGGAGCCAAAAAAAATAATAATAATAATAATACCTAGCCTCTTGAACTTTTTTTTTTTTTGCCCTCTAAATATATGTTTTTTTTTTTGGTATTTTCCCTCTTTGTTAGTGTTTCATTGAAAAATTAACGGAAAATATATCACTTTGTTTACCAACTTAGAATTTTTTTTTGATTCCTCAGCAACAAAAACATGGAAAAGCCTATTTATTTTCATCTACACGCCATTTCATGAACATACTTTTATTGGTAGAAGCAATTAGCACCTTTACACTTTCTTAATTAATAAGTTCAAAGGAAAGTTTAATATTGAGAAAAAATCGTTGCTAGAATTACCCTTGCAAACAGAAAATTAATTGATTCGTAATATTGTTGCTGCCTTGGTTTAGGGCATTGGAGGATTCAAGTGCTAGAAAAAAACAGACTCTCCATACATATAATTATTGGCATCACTTAAACTCCACCTTCCATGTCCTCTCAGCCATTACTGTTCAGCCATCTCCGTCTTCCTCATTAAAGCTGCCCATCTGTAGATTTATTACGAACCCTGCACAAACTGCAGGATTCCAAACCAAAACCATTATCCGGTACAATTTTTTTTTCCTTTTTTTTATGGTGCAAACAAGAAAAACATTAAACATCTCCCTTTGAAAGGTCTAGCTCCCTCTAATTTTCATTTTTTGATGAACAACACTGCTCTCTACAATTTCCTTGTAGGTCCAAGTATGAAAACTCCAAATTTTCTCACTTTAAAAAAGATAGAAAATTAAAGAGGAAGAAGAAGGAGAAACATGTGAACTCAGAAGTTAAAGCTTGTTTTTATAATTAGCTTCAAGGCATACAAAAATTAGGAGGAGAAAAACAAAGGCATGCTAAAGTCCTCTAGGGCTAATTAACTAACCAGAAGAATGAAAAAGAAGACAACAATTCATTGGTAAGATTTGAGAATAGCTCCACAGAAAGTGCACATGATAGCTCTCCAAGATCTCCAATAAAATGGCACATAGCAAAATCTTGTACAGGTTTTCATGTCAGCTACACTTGCTCCACCACCACACCTTGAACAAATTCCGGCTGCCGGCTTGCTTCTTCTCACTTTCCGGGTCTGATCAACAAGAAAACAAAAGCAAACCATGGCGTTCTAGTCTTGCTGGCTATACTTAGGGCTTGAAGTGTTTTTTTGAGTAGTGGAGACTTGAGCAAGCAATATGGTTTGTTAGGCTTAGAAATAGCAGCTAGTCAAGTGCATTTATACATGCATGAGAGGTGTTAAAGATCACGCAACTTCATTGGTCTTTGACCATTATATCCACCGCATCTTTTTTAATTAATAATAGTTTTCAAATCAGCTTTGGCATATTAAAATTAAAACACTTTTTAATTCAATTATTAAAAAAAAAATTCTAGCAATAAGAGTATTTTTGAATCAGTTTTTATGCATCTCAACATTAATTTTTTTCTGAACGTGATTAGAGAGTATTCTCTAACATATAAATTCAAATATTCTGAAAATAAATTCTTAGAAATGCTGATTACAAAAATTAAATTTTAAATTTATCTATAAATCGACACTGATTTATTAGTAAACTACCATCATATTATTTAATTTAATTAATTTTATGTTGATTACGTAGAATATATATTTATAAAGATTTTCTTTGTGGTTATATAAATAAAATACTAACATAAGTGTCTTTGATTCACTAAGTAGAAATTCAATTTTCATTCTAAAAAAAATTTTTTTTTTTGGATATAGACTGTCAATAAATTCAAAATGTATAATCATATATTTGATTGAAAATTAGATATGATTTTACGCTGATCTATCTTAAAAAATAATGAACTTAGTTGCTATAAATTTAATTTTAATTGATATGTATCTTTCTCTCTGTAAATATAAAAAAAAGTACTGTGTCTGTATTTTAACTAGGCTGAACATGGAAAGACGATAGAGGACAAATTTATGAGGCTAGCGTGAGGAGTTGTTCATTGTTTAGTCATGAATTAATGATGGCGGTCTACCCATCTGCGGTTCAAAGAGTTCTGTCGTGGGTTATTTCCACGTGTCAAACACAGCTGGGTTTGCAACTTTAAGGAAGGTGATGGGAAGTGGGGCTTGGACCGTCCACGCGGGTAAGAGTCAGACACAGACGGGACATCAAGGTCATTACTAGGCCGGCTAGAATTGAGGGCAGGGCAGCCAGGTAACCTTTTGTTGTGGGTGGCAGTTATTAGGTTTCTGTCGATTTATGAGCTGGGTTTCGAGTATTGCAATGTTTTTTTTTTTTTTTTTTCAATTCAAACATTTTAGGGATAAATCCATTTACTATGAAACAAATAATAGATTTTTTTTTCCCAAAAGGCTAATTACAATTTTTTCTTTTAAATAAGGGCTATTATTATTGTTATTATTATTTTGGTTTCAAATTCTTACACGTCATTAAATTTATTCATATTATTTTGTGTGTTATTAATTAAATGTGAAAAAATTCACATTCTAAATGATATTTACTAATAAATAATGATTTGTACAAATTTAATAATTCTATTAATTTGATTTATGATCTCAGGTGGTGGATCAAGTCTGTATAATAATTTATCAGAATAAGGGTGATTGTTGTTGAGCTAAATACTTTTTGATAACATAAATAATCGTTATTAGGTGGAAATTTATATATTCTTTGTTAGCCTGAAAATTGTTAACTCTAAAATTAAAAGAATGCGTTATCAACATAAATTTTTCTATGCTAAATAGTTCGTTTTTTCCTCCATGACGATATGGGGCTAGAAGATCTGTGACTTTAGTTCCGGTTTCAAAAATAGATAATTTTATATAACTTAGAATCAATTGAATTCTGAATTCATTAATGCTCACACAGGCTCACAAATACATTTCCTATATACAGAAATATTAAATAGGACAAGAATTAATTTTCAAAATAAAACTTTTGAATTCTTTACAAAGACCAAACAAGAAAATTTTAAGTTAGAAAATTCGTGAAGTTCTCTAAAATAATCTCAATCTTACAATCTTCCAACTCTGAATTAGCATAGTATGAATCAATTATACTCGACAGAAAGGCCTCTTTAATTATCGGCTAGTCTAATTATTAATTCTTTATTGGATACACATGTCCACATGATTGAAGGAAAATGCTTAACGATATCATGATAACGAGACATTATTTTTAAAAATAAAAAAATTAAATGACATAATATTCCTATTAAAAATTATTCATCTTTTGTTTCTTCTTTGTATCCCTTTAAAAAAATAATATGTTTATAAAATTATGATGATTTATTTTTTAATATCACTTATATCATGTAGCACTACTAATGAATTAAAAGGTTTATTTTGGATATCAATAATGGCCGCATGTTGCTTTAAAATCTCTCATGGGAGAGTAAAGAAGCATTTATGATTTTTCTTAAAAATAAACAAAAATTTCAAATTGAACACTAATTTTGATGGAGTGAATGATTATCTTTCCTGGATTCTTGTGCCCACACAATTATTTGATTTTCAAGAGATAAGAGAAACAATTGCTTTTGCAAATTATTTGAATTCAACTTCTACTTTTTTTCACAAGAATTGAGAATCCCTCTTTCAAACTCTAGGATTTTAATTTCTTTCATTCACCTTCTTCAAACTTAATTTCACTATGCCATCGTGGTTAGTTCCACACAAGGAACTTTGAAACAACAATTGGAATTTGGTTAGGGCTCAACACCCAAAAACACCCTGAATTATGTCAAATACACACATATCTATAACTTTTGAATTTTTTTATTTGACTACTATGTACTATATTTTGGCATCAATGACAAAAATGCCTCTTTTGATTTGATAATTTCAATTTTTTTTTATCAATCGGTATAATTTCAACTTCTACTATGTACTTTATTTTGGGATTGAGCATATTTGTGACGTTCAATCCAATTGATATTAATATTTATTTTTGTTGTAATTTTTTTTAAACCTTAAAAATGCTTTCACTCCATTTCTCAAGAGAGATTTTTTCTAATTAAAATTTTTATATATTAATCTCTTTGATTTTTTATAGTCAATAAAATTATTATTTGTATAAAAATAATTTAATTTTAAAAAATAATTTTTATGTCGTATCATTATCCATTAAAACAATCAATTTTTATAATTAATAAAATATAAATATTTATTGGTTGAATTTGATCGATTAAAATTATCAAATAATTAATTTTAACTAAAATTTTTCTTTTACCATTTTAATAAATTTATTATTGTGATTGTCAATCATTAAATTTTAAATATAACTATATTTATTTAATATTTTTTTTATCTTCACGTGTTTTATAGGATTTTGCATTCTCACAATTGATTCAAATATATAATATGCATTTAAAATTGTTAGAGCTAGAAAACATTTTTTAAAAAAATTTTCTAATTTTATTTTCTTAAAGATAATTTCAAAAGGTGAAAGCTCTTTCTCGGGGAGAACAAAAAAAAAATTGATAAATTTAATAAATTTTTATTTATTTATAGGTAAAGGAGTGATGAAAAAGAAATCCCTCTTGAAAAATAGAGGCAAAGCATTTTTAATGCTTTTTTTAAAAAAGTGAAAAAAAATTAATGATCAACCTAAAAAAAATGTTAAAAGGCAAAAATAAAAAATAACGACCAATTAGATGGATTATTACAAATAACGGAGAAAATACAATTTTAATAAGATTTATCTGAAAATCAATATTTTTGTGATTCAAATTATGTAAATTAATAATAAAAATCTAAAATTATCAAATTACAATTAATCGAGAGTAATTTTTGTCATTAAACTTTTTTTTTTTTTGGGTAAATAATAGACTTATTAGGCCATTTCATAACCATTGACGATACGTGACATCACATGAGGCCTAAAAAACTGACACGTGGCACCAACCCCAATGCTGGAATGCGTGCTTTCCCTCTTAAAAAATAATAAAATAAAGAAAGAAATTACAAAATTCAAGTATTTTTCTTGCCTTTTCAAACTAAAACGAAGCTGATAAGTCACCTTAGAAAAGAACTTTTATAGTGTTGAGGTTTCTCGAGGTTTTCTGATACACCACTGTTTAAATATTTTTAAATGTGGATGAGTCAATAATGGTTTGGATTGTTGTGTTTTTTATTTTGACTTAAGTCTATGGCCTCTTGGTGAATGGATCTCATCCATGTGCAACATTAAGTAAATTAAGCTTGAAGAAGTTGATCATTATCAACATCGAAAGCTCGCGTTTGGAACGTTTTGAGGTTGTTAGTTCCTCTCTTGGCAATCTTAGCATCTCAGGTAAAAGACTTGAAGAAGAAGTAATTGTTCAATGGCCCAGAAGACTTATCAATCTTAGTATATGAAGGGTGTTCTGTATCTCTAAGGACGAAACATTGGAAATTTCTACTCCCAATCCTAAGATTTTGCGTTGTACTATACCTTGGCCTGGGAAAGTTTATGCATCTTGAACTGGTTTCAATGTTTCTTGAAGCTGGTAAGGAAGAAAGGACCAGAAATCTAAGAGTATATGGTGGCATAACCAAGATAATTAGTTATAAGCATGTCAAGAAAATTCTGAATTATAAGTATCCAATTATTATTAATACTCTTTAAATTAAGATTTTCCTTCGTAATCTTCCATGATTTATCTTATGACTTCTTCTCTCCAGCAATTGTCCATCTTCTAAAAGGAACTTATAATCTAACCTCTCTCTCTCTCTCTCTCTCTCTCTATATATATATATATGTTTCCGAACCGCTCTAACGTAAGTTTAAGTATCCTGCCAATGTGCGTGCACACAATGTGAAATTTCTCTTCAAGCATTGGAGTAGTTCTCCATGGATTTAGCAATCAATCATGTCTTAATTAAAGTTAATTCTGTTTTCCTAATTTATTTCTTCTTTTGTGTCAGTTCTAGCTAGTACATACAGTTTTGCTTTCGAACTTGTCATTAGTGAGGATGATCCTCTGTTTTGGGACATATTTTTGTCGTTTAAGAATCATTTGAGCCCTTGATCATCTTTTAGCATTTTTCCAAACAAATTGAATTTAGACCTTTAAAACCTTCCAAACAACGTTTCAAAATAAAAAATCATTTTAAAATTCAAATCAAACACAAAATTTTAGGTTTAGTTTTTAGATTCAAAATTTTCAAGTCTTAAAACAGCCAAATCTAGTCATTGTTAGATCCAAAATTTGCAGGGATAAATTTATTATGGCAAAATCTTTCACT
The DNA here is from genome assembly GCA_963924115.1 of Dovyalis caffra. Taxonomy (NCBI): domain Eukaryota; kingdom Viridiplantae; phylum Streptophyta; class Magnoliopsida; order Malpighiales; family Salicaceae; genus Dovyalis; species Dovyalis caffra. Next base: position 1,056,578 of record CAWUPB010001178.1, on the reverse strand, counting down.
TGGTTGTGAACTATAGTGGCAAGATCTTAATAAAAGTACTAAAATCAGAAAGAAAAAAAAATAGAAGAGGTATACATCAAAACGAACAATATTAGTTCAAGAGATTTTTGTATGGACCGACCTTGTTATTGTTGTCGTTTTATTTTAAGGTTTTCTAGTTACATTTTCATATATTCCTTGTCTTCGGAGAGATTATCTGTCTTTCTATTTATATATGTTCTAAAATATTTATCTATATAAAATTTTAAGTGATGCATGTGTTTGTTTGTTAAAATTTTTATGTGTTGTATTTAAAAATAATAACAATTAAGCTTGGTTCCGTGTCATGCAAGATTATATTTGATGACTAACAATTTTAAAAAGAAAAAGATATTTTAGAAAAATATAAACAAAAAATATTGGTAAAAAATAACAATTAACAACTTTGTTAATATGTATAAAGAATAAGAAAGAACAATTTTAAAGGCTAAAAAGGCCAAATTTCCCCTAAACTTTAGTGTATTTTAAAACCAATTCCTAAACTTTTAGTTTGTGTTTTGAAATTTTATTTTTTATTTTTTATTTTTAAATTTAGTCCATCCTGCTTCAATTTTCTTTCATTTATCCCAAACAAAATAACAATTATATAAATAGTTTTAAAATCATTCAATAAGATTTATTTGGAACTTTTCAAAAGATTTGAGATCATTATATATATATATATATATATATTCCAAAAATAAAAAATATAATTTCTAACTTTAAAAAATTTTGGATTTTTTTTAGAAAATGGATTGGATTTTTCGTAAAATGTATGCAAAAATTCATATCAAAATTCTAAAAATTGATTTTTTTAGAAAGGAGAGGTAATATCTGAAAATTATGGGATATATTAAATTTAGAAAAAATAAAATTTAAAAAGTTTAAAAACACAAATTAAAAGTGTGGAAACTATTTTCAAATGAACTAAAATTACAAGTAGATTTGATTTTTTTTTTTTTTTTGGGACAAATAGTGTCAACCATCAAGCTTAAACCATAACTTTTGGAGGCTGAGTGTGGTTGGCAAGTTGGTATACTTCTCACGTTACACTCTAATAACATTCGATTAAGAGAGACCGTAAAATTTTTGTGTGAATGTACCGTTTTAGATAGCAATGATTTGTTTAAGATCTGATCAAGAACGGCTTAGTTTCAAAGTGAAAAACTAATTCGAGATACCATTTTCTTGAAAAACCAAAAAATAAATAAATCAAAACTAAGTTATTATCTTTCTACCAAATTTTAAACAAAAAATCCACTCTTGAACTGATTTATTGATAAGAAACATCTTTCTTTCAGCTTTCAGCTTTTCCTTTTATATATATATATATATATATATGTATGTGTATGTATAGTTATCGCATGAGCTCCTTCCACCTCAGAGAGAAGTCATGGGGTAGTGGTGCATAACCACCGCATGTCCAAACCGCCAGAAATTTTCAAAAATCAGTTATGAAGTTTCTTTTCTCTAGCAAACGCCATTACATCACTTTTGCTTCTCTAAAAACTTTCGAAAACCCAGAACCCAAAGCATACAAAATCATCCATTGCTGCAAAACTGGTGCACTTTTTGAAGCAATTCATCTCCTAAACTCCATAGACTGGACAAAACTCTTCAACAAACCGTTCTTTTATGCTTCTCTCTTGCAAACTTGTACTAAAGTTGTCTCCTTTAATCATGGTCTCCAATTCCATGCTCATGTTATCAAATCCGGTCTTGACACTGATAGATTTGTAGGGAATAGTTTGCTTGCACTTTATTTCAAGTTGGGTCCTAATTTTTCTGAGGCAAGAAGGGTTTTTGATGGATTGTTTTGCAAAGATGTGATTTCTTGGACTTCGATGATAACTGGTTATGTTAAGGTAGAAAAACCAAAGAAGTCTCTTGAATTGTTTATGGAAATGTTGGGTCTTGGTATCGAGCCAAATGGGTTCACCTTATCTGCTGTGATAAAGGCGTGTTCGGAACTTGGCGACTTAAGACTTGGTAAATGCTTTCATGGGGTGGTTATGATTCGTGGGTTTGATTTGAATGATGTTATCTCTACTGCTTTGATTGATATGTATGGAAGGAATTCTGCAGTGGATGATGTGAGCCGGGTGTTTGTTGAATTGCCTCAACCAGATGCTGTTTGTTGGACTTCTATCATTTCGGCATTTACCAGGAATGATGTTTATGATAAATCTGTAGGATTCTTTTATTTAATGTATAGGAAATATGGGTTGTTTCCGGATATGTTTACGTTTGGGACGGTGCTGACTGCTTGTGGTAATTTGGGGAGGTTGAAACAAGGTAAAGAAGTGCATGCTAAGGTTATTACTTCAGGATTGAGTGGAAATGTTTTTGTTGAGAGCAGCCTTGTTGATATGTATGGGAAATGTAGGTTGGTTACTGAATCTCAATGCGTTTTTGATAGAATGAGTGTGAAGAATTCAGTTTCCTGGACTGCATTGTTAGGGGGATATTGTCAAAATGGTGACTTTGAATCTGTTATTAGGATTTTCAGAGAAGGGGAAAAGGCTGATACCTATAGTTTTGGAACTGTTCTTCGCGCTTGTGCAGGCTTGGCAGCAATAAGACAAGGGAAAGAGGTCCACTGCCAGTATGTGAGAAGGTGTAGTTGGAGAGATGTGATCACAGAATCAGCTTTAGTTGATCTTTATGCAAAATGTGGTTGTGTTGATTTTGCACAGACAATTTTTGTGCGGATGCCAGTTAGAAATTTGATAACATGGAACTCAATGATTTATGGATTTGCTCAGAATGGAAGAGGGGAAGAAGTTCTTAAATTATTTGATGAGATGATCGAGGAGGGGATTAAGCCTGATTATATTAGTTTTGTCGGGGTTCTTTTTGCCTGTAGTCATGCTGGTTTGGTTGACCAAGGGCGGAAATATTTTGCAGCGATGACTGAGGTATATGACATTAAACCAGGAGCAGAGCATTACAATTGCATGATTGATCTTCTAGGGCGTGCTGGTTTGCTTGAAGAAGCTGAAAATTTGATAGAGAATGCAGATTGCAGAGATGATTCATCTCTTTGGACAGTTCTTCTTGGTGCTTGTGCAGCCAGTCCACACTCTGCCATTGCAGAGAGCATTGCAAAGAAAGCGATGGAATGGAAACCTGACCACCACTTGAGCTATGTTTATCTAGCTAATGTCTATAGAGCAGTTGGCCGATGGGATGATGCTGTTAAGATTCGGAATTTAATGACAAAGAGAGGGGTTGACAAAATGCCTGGCAAAAGTTGGATTGAGACTTAACAGTTGTGTTGATGTACGGCTAATAGTCTCAGGTAAAAGGGATCTTCTGTGTAAATCATCTTAACAATTTTTAAGGCTGAAGAAAAGCTTCAAGTCCTCAGGACATCCAGAACCAAAGAAGACATGCATGTTCAAAATTCAAGAGTGACGGAAGCAGGAGCAATCTATGGACACCAATTTTTTCAGCAACAGCTGTTTTTTACCGCCGAATTGGAAGACGTCGTGAAATTTGTCATATGAGAAGATGTTCTCTCCTGTCAATGTCCTGGGTAAAATGAGTGCTCAGAATGCTGTCTGCACAGAATCTCCTGCAATGAGATGAGAAGACACCAAGTTTTTGTTCATGGGAACTTCTCAACATATACGAAAACTTCCTCTGCTTTCATACCCTTCTTTTAATACAATCAGCTTCAGGAAATAAACAAATGACAGTTATTTTCCATGTTTAATTCCTGGGAGCCATTATGACAACTAGTTCCGGTAAATTCTTTTGTTTTTTTGGTCTCCCAATTAATTGAATAGATCTTTCAACCTTCAATTTATTTTGCACATTTTATGATTGATAAACTACATAATGCTTTGAAATGTAGAGAGACGATATGAAATGACAGAAGGTTGAAAGTTATTTCTTAACTTTCATCCATATTTGATCTCGAACATGCCCGTTTCACATTCCATTCCTAAACTCTATTGATGCAATTTGTGCTCGTTGAATGTTGTTTTATAGAAAACTCAAATTCCCATTTTCACTGAGGAAATACAGGGATCGCAGAAACCTATGCATGTGGATGTACCCTTTACCCTACTTCATTTCTGCTTTGAGTCTCTAGAGATTATTGTGATAGTTCTGAACTGGATTAACTGTAAGAAATTACTGTTCCGATATTCAGGTTTTACAGAATCAAAATAACAAGAAACACCACCAAGAGCCTGGAAAAGAAAAGGACATCATTTTCTGTCAATGAAAATAACCATTTTAGATCAAGAAAGTTGTAAAAATGTCATGCAGCTACAAAAGCATTACTGCTTTCCCAAGGCATAAATTAAGCAGGACCAAGAAGGTCGCAGGACCAACTCTGAGGAATCAATGCGCATAAAAGGCCCACATATGTTAAAGGCAGAGAACAGGCAAAATTTGCTATTAGCATCTAATATTAAGAAACGGGAGTAGCCCTGGTTTACATCAAGAAAGTAGTATCAGTTTGACTACTGTACTATCCATACATACAAATTCTTCAATGCTTGAAAACGAACTTTGCCTCTGTACAGTGTACATAATAGACAAAAATACAAATTTACTGGTTCTAAAAGCCCAGAGAAATATCATCAGACTTCAGTTTCAGAATCAGAATATTGTTGTGAATCAAAACCAAATCTTATGTCTTGGTTAACTAATTCAGCAAGATCATGCCTGTTAGCACTTTTATAGGCATCCACAATAGCCTTGACTAGAGAATCATTGGGCTTGATCTCTCCATATTTTAATTGATTATAAATCCTCTTCACACCTTGAACCATACCAGCTTTTCCATAACAGTGAACCAGATTAATATAAGTAACAAGGTCTGGTTCAAGGCCTTCATCTTGCATTTTCATGAAAGTTTTCAAAGCTTTATCAATCTCCCCTGATGACCCATAAGCATATATAGCAACATTGTAGGCGAAGGAATCAAGAGCTACTTCTGCTTTTGTGAAAGACTCACTGGACTCGAGCGCTAAAGCATGCAGACCCACTACAGAGAAAACAGAGGTAATGATTGCTTGTCTAGCATAAGGTTTTCCTTCCAGATATGCTGACTCTAGCTGTGTTATGGCTTCAGTTGGAAAGCCTCCTTTCTTCAACACAGTGAATAACATTTTAAAGGTTCCACCATCAGGCAACAATTTCTGGCCAACCATATCATGCAACAAATCAGCGCACTCACGTAGCTGACCATTGGTGGCATAGCATGCCATTACCTTATTATATGACACACAGTCCCTCAGTAATCCTGACTGCTTCATTTCCTCTGCAATATCAATGGCTTCATCAAGCATGCCCATGCTCTTGTACAGATACATCATGGTTGCAAAGGAAACCCCATCAGCCTGACCGTTTTCTCTCAAATTTTTGAAAACCAATTCAGCTTCAGATACCATTCCAAGGTCTGCATAAAGACTGATCATACTATTTGATGCAATAATATCAGGTCCACCCTCCAAATCATTCATCTTCTTGTACAAATGTTTTGCTCCGTCAAAGCATCCCAGCTTACTATATACCTTGATCAGGGAAGTCAGCACTATCTGATTTGCAGGAATCCCACTTTCTTCCATCAGTTGAAAGTATTTCAGAGCTTCTTCCACTTTTCCAACTTCCGCAAATCCATTGATTAAAGATCCATAAACAACTTCATTAGGTTTTACTCCTGTCTTTACCATTTCTTGAAAAACATCAACTGCATCAGAAAGCTGGCCCAGACGGGCATGGCATGCAATAACAGCAGAGAAGGTTAGACATTGCGGTTTAAACCCCGCTCCTTGCATTTCATCTAAGAGGTCCCTTGCTTGATCCACTAAATCACCGCCAGAGAACATTTGGATAAGAGAATTATATGTTCCCTCATCAGGCCAAGTCCCATGATTTCTCATGCCCTTAAAGAGGGAAAAGGCTTTATCATAAAGCTTTGCCTTACCATAAGCTTTGACCATGACATTATATTCCAAAACGTCTTTCTTCTGTCCCAGCAAATCCCTTTTGCCATAAAAGACAGCCTCTGCTTCAGCCCAAAGCCCCCTTTCAGCATAAGCGTCGATAATTGCAGCACGAACCTTTGATGAGAATCCAACACCAAACTGGCACTTGTCTAAAAGTTTTTTTGCTCTATCATGCAAACCTTCATTAATATACATCTTAACAATACCAGGAACAGAATGCTCATCAATTTGCTGAGACGACTTCTCCATCTCTTCAATTACAGTCTCCACTTCCCTTACCATATTCCTTTCACATAGTATATGAAGTATAGTTCGACGAGATACATTATCAGGAACAAGACCCACCTTTCTAATCCTCCAATAACACTCAACGGCTGCATTAATATTTCCTGCATCAGCATATAAATATAAAAAGATATTATAAGTTCTTGTATCAGGAGATATTTGTCTTTCTTCCATCTTATCGAGCAAAGACTCTGCTTCTGACAGAAGTCCATGACTTCCACAAGTAAAGATCATAGTATTGAAAGTGATAGTATCCATTGCCACACCAGATTTCAACATTTCTGAAAAGACTTCAGCTGCATCCTTGAGACGTCCTGCCTTCCCATACAAATCAATCAATGTATTATACGTAGAGGTTAGACGTGGCTTCCTAGCCAATGTTTCTTCATCTGATGAACCCCCGATTTTCATTCTCCCTCCTGTTTTGAAAAGCTCAGTTAACAAAAAATGCTTAAAACTAACTGGTTCAGATCGAGACCCATTTTTAGAATCAACCATAGGATCCAATTCAAGACCATCCAACTCAACCCTGCCAGCACACCAGTCCTTATAGAACCTCTCTGCCTTATCAAACTCCCCTGCATCCTTCAAAACCTTTAGAACAGTATTCATTGTAACCTCATCTGGAAATAACCCTCTAAGTCTCATATGTTTAATCCACAAAAGGGCTTCAACAACAAGACCTGCTTTCGCATACACATCAACAAGCATTCCATAAGTATTATTCGTCGCCAAAACACCACTTTTCACCATATCAATCCAACGAAGCCTCAATTCATCCCATCTCTGAGCTCTACCCAAAGCTCGAAGCACGATATTATAATGAATCACGTTCGGAACATAATCCTTCTGCGACTTAAAGAACTCAAAAACCCTAACAACTCTCTCCCAATTCCTCTGCTCTTTGAGAACCACAGTCTGTTCTTTAGGACTCAAATTCTCACAAAACGAATAAAGGGTTTTCTCAACATCATTATTAGACTCCAAAGACCTTAAAATTGAAGGCAAAATACCTCCATACTTCTTCTTTTTTCCATTCACTGAAAAACCCTTTGTTGGTAAATTTAGAGACTTTGAGTGACACTGAAGCTTAAACCCTAACGAAACCCTACTTTCTTTACTTCTTTGCTTCTGGGTTTGTGAATATACAACTTTTTTATCACCAAGTAAAGAATTATTGGGTAAAGGGCAGTGTTTTTTTCTTGAAAAGTTGTGATTTTTAAGATGGTTGTTATTAAACCCTAGAAAAACCTTAGGAGAATGAAGAGAAAGGAGCTTACTTGGAGAATAAATGTGTTGTTGGAGGAGGATTTGATGCCTTAATTCTCTTGAAGTTTGACTGTGAGTGTAACTGTAGCTGCCACTGGGAAGCATTTTTTTTTTTTTTTTAAGTTGGGGTTTTGGGGTTCAAGAATTTTGGTTAGGAATTGAAGTGGGTTCAGTGTTCTTGACTTCTTGCAAGTTGCTTGATATTTGTCAGTCGACTGTGGGCTGCTAGCAAAGGGCAGAAGGGAAATAGCGATGAATGTGAAGGGTAAAATAGTAAGAACGTGTGTTTTCATTTTGTACTGCTGAGTTTGCGTTTCTTTCATTGCAACGTGTAAAAATCTGAATGTAGTGGGAAATAGTAATTTTGTTTGTATTTTTTTTTAATATTAATGGAATTATTATTTCCTTCTTAAGAAAAAAACATGTAAGACTTTGTGTATTTTTATTTATTTTGAATGAGTTTTTCTGTTTAATTTATTATTTGTGTATTATAATAATTTTAAATTATTAATACGATTGTAAAAACAATCGCGATCGCAATAACGGTTTCGACTTCTTACTCTAAGACAATAATAATCGTAATAATCGATATCGTAAATACATCAATAACTGTTAATAAATTTATTTTAATTCATATATTTTTAATAATTTTATTAATTAAACATAGTAATAAATTTTTTAATTATAATAATAGTTGAATTTATTGCAAAGTTGAAAAAATAATGAAAAAAACACTAATCTTTCAAGTGGGTAAGTGATTGTTATTGTTGTTTTTTAAATAAAACATTATTGTACTCACTACAATAATGTATAATGCATACCAACATATTCAAATTCATTGAATAACGATCATTATATTTCATAACTGGTATTATTAGCTATTATTTGAAACTATAGAAATTACTAACGTATGAAAAAAAAAAAAGATTGGCAAGAGATTTTCAAGGAAGAACTTTCTTTGGTTTTTTTAACATTCAAAATATCCAAGAATCTGCTTTCTCGTTTGCGTCTGCATTTCTTCTGACTTTCACTCGTCACATGATCGATAATAAATTCCTGAATTGATGCATTCACTATAATTTCTTTCTTGACAAGAGTTCCAACTTGAGAATGGATTTTTTTTTTTTTTTTAATTCTACTTTTCTTCTTTGGATGAAAATATTAGAACAGACCACTCCTAGCTTTAAGATTCTTAACGATCATACTAGTTTCCTTTATAAGCTTTGCTGATGTCAAGTAACTGCATAGTTCATTTCATGTCCCATTGGCTGAACTCATCTGATGTAAAATGGAACATTGTGGAGCTGTAAAAATCATCAGAGGCATTCACACAAGATATCCAACAACAACAAAATGTGAAGAGTCACCACTCATTGCAACAAACGAAGTTATGTCCATGGATAGACATAAACAAAATAGGCCAATATTAATTGAATCAACTAGCCTAGGTTTACAGGTAAACTGGTGCGATAGCACACATATAATCATCTCATGGATCATTCCAAATGACTGGCACTTCTTGTTTGACTGAACAATTAAAGGCTAAAGTCATTGATAATGAACATTATTGATGATATTTATTCTTTTATATTTAGTTTTTTTGGACATGATTTTGGGTTCTATGTGCTGAATTATGTTTATTTTGTGATTTAGAAGATGATTAAAGTCAAATGAGCAAAAATGTGTTAATTTAAATGAAATTTCATATTTGCAAATTGATCTTTAAAGTAACAAATAAGAATTTTACATCCTTAGAGCTTCGAACATAAAAAATGCCCTTTTAAAAATCAAAATAGGCATCTTAATCTTTTCAGATTTGGTTTACACGTGAAAATCCATTCAATTTTGGATTGTCAAAGACAGTTGCAAAGTTAAGGAAGAATTTGAAAGAAATTTGGATCCTGTGATAGTCCAAAACACTGCTTAGTTTTTAGACCATATCTGGAGGTATACATATCCGATTAAGATAATTCGAAAACCTATAAAAAGAAGACATTTAGGCCTACAATCTTTATGAAGAGTCCAAGTCCAGATTCTGCCTTTTTATAACCCTAACTCAATTCAGAAGTTCCAACATAATCTAGAGTTCTATTCAGAAAACAAGTTCTAGTTAAATTTGGAAACTATATTTATCTCCTTACATGTATAAATAGCCTCTAAGGCTACACATTAGATATAAACTTTGCTTTACATGTTTTCTTTATTATTTCGAGTTTTATGCATCAAACAATGTTTAGCTAATTTCATCAATTCAATTCAAGGGATTTTAAGTTCAATTCGTAAAAGATTATGAGATATGAGTTTGATCGTTGATATATTTTTTATGATTAAAATATCTTCTTCTTTTTCTGATCATAATTAATTGATCTTTGAATTAAATTATAATTATCTAAGGTGATCAATTAGTTAATTATCTATTGTGATTGATTGCTAACTACTTCTCTTAATCTATACTTGTTCGAAAAAGTTAATACAAAGAGCAAATTATGTTTGATTGCCCAAGACAAATAGAAGAATGAATTATCTGATTTAAGCATCCTAAAATTGTTTTAGTCTTAGCTGTCTTTCTTTCTAATTCTTAACGCTATTATTGATTAGACTAAGATTGCATTAATACCAAAATCAATCAATAATAAAAATTTAATTCATGCACAAAGTTCTAAGTTAATGAATTCATTGAAGATTCAGATTTATTATAGCATCAAGGTAAATCTAGACTAATTATTACTCAATGAAAAAATAACAATTTAAGTATGGTTTCGACCTGGACTTGCCATTGCTATAAACATCGGTAAAAAACATAAATTAAATTTGGTGCATTCGACGAGCATCAAAATTTTAATCAACTGTAGTCGCGGATTCTGCCTCTCTTTACAATCACTACAAGTGCGAAAAGAATTAACATACAAATGCCAATCATTCTAGAGAAACACAAAGTGAGGAACAATGTATCAACCTCAGTCTCATGAAGCCGGTGCCTCAGCAGAACACAATACTCTAAAGATGAATCCTATCCAATTTTTCTAATCTGCCAAGTTCTTTTGTTTGAGAACTGTATTTAAAGATGAACACATCGACAAGGTTAATAATGATGCAAGACGCCTTTTGTATGGAAGGGATCGATTCCATACAAGAATACAATCTTCATCCGGTGGGAGCAATGTCATAGGGCAGCCATCATGGTCCTTGTTGTAGCCTCGCGCTTCATCTCTGCAGCTTTCCCACTACCTCGGAAGTACATGTAGACTTGCTGCAAAATCAGGACCAACAAACAAAGAACCTTGAGCAAAACCATGATGAAATGGTAAGCAGGGATGCATAGCACAAGCTGTTGGAGAATTTATTTAACCTGAATAACCCAGATACTGAGGAGTGATTCAACGCAGAAGAATCCAAATCCAATAAAGTAGAATACCTGCAAACAAAAATTGTAGTGTTATTAAAGTCAGACTTGCAGGGACATCTGCATCGAATGGTTCACAATCAAATATATAGATGCATTTCTCCCATTATTCTCAAGTTGACTCAGATAATTTTACAAAGCCATATATCATCGAAACTCTAACTCTAAATATGAATCATAATCGTACCATATAGCATGAAGGTACTTCCATAATAGCAGTGGAGGTTTGCTAATACCATGAAGGAAAGAACAATCAACTAAAAAGGTGAAAACTTACCCCAACTAAAGCATGCTTGCCCAGAAGATCAATAGCAGGCAAAATACCTCTGTCCACAAAGATCACACAAACATTAGCAGAGTAGAGAAATTAAAGGAAACACAATCAATATATTTTCTACTGGATCAATCTCTGCCCAACACTTCAGGAAAAGACACTCCAACAAAACAATAATAATATGAAATTCTTACACTAAGACATTCTCCTCATTTCCCAGAATAGTTTTTTCATTTTCTGAACAAAGCTATGTCATGATTTTCTAGCAAAAGAACTATCTTCAATGCAACATCTAAAAGAAAACTTACGCGAGAGATTTGCCCTTGAAAACAATTGGGGGAGCAACAGCAGCGAAGATGCAAAAGCCAATGTGAATCTGTGCGGAGAACAAAAGAACGAAAAATGAGGGATCTTCTAAAGGATCTTCAAAGTGGAAAGAAATACACAAATGAGATTACCAGGTAAGCCAAGAAAAACCATCCAAACTTCAGAGCACTATCTGTCCTGCAAGAGAGTTGGTACAATGTTAAATAGAAGTTAGGATAACATAATGCATATAATGAAACAATGAAAAAAATTAGTATAACTAAAACCATTACATTCTTACGAGTTAAAAGCATAATTAAGTACGTCAAAACCCATTCCTCTATTTTTCATTAGCCTATTGCCAAGTTATAATGCACAAGAATTACCAGTGTGGTCCAATGGTGCTAAATCCAGAAAAAAAGGATCCAGCTATTCTGAACCCATTCATACATCATATACCAAGTACGAAGTTCAAAACATATCATCATTTGAAAATCTTCTTTATCAGTTAGCAGAACAATCTATTTTAATTAAATGATATGTGACATAGAAGCAAAGACTCAAATAGCTACGGATATGAAAATATCTGAGTTTTTATGCAAATACCAATTTGATCTCGTTTCTCTAATGAGTTTCCGAGTTACAGTTTCTTAGTTTCATTAAGCTTTCCAACATTAAAGAATTGTGACTCTCCCCCATGCTAGTAGACAACCAGATAAAAGAGTAACTGAACATGAAGCCCTGAGCACAGAGCATTGCAATTTTTTTTTTTTACACATTTTTCAGCTCCCCTCACCTCCCTCTCCCCCTCCTTTTGTAAGTTTAGGTCCTTACCAGAGTATGTCACATTCTTCCCACACTTTCAAGAAGTACATGTTCTTTTACAAGATTATGCTTCGGTTCATCAAATATCCAATTCAAATTAGGCTTTTGCATAAAAAATTTCACCAACCATGTCTGGATTATTATTATTATTATTATTATCATTGCACTTATTATTATTATTATTATTATTAAATATGAAAAATCAGGCCTTCTCACCATCCATAAGGTCATTTCTGATTGCCGCAAAAACATGAATCAAGCTCATCTAATCATATTTAAATATTTACAGCATCCTCAAAGGTTTCAAAAGCAAAGGGGCCTGAATAGGAAACATGTGCTATAAGAGTATAGGATTGTCATGGGAGAAATTTCACTGGTCCCACCAATCTTTCACATCATAAAAAAGAAATTGAAGGTTCAGCCATGAATGACCAAAGAATAATACCTCATTGCACGATAAAGAGGTCGATACCACATAACATAGCCTCCAGGAACCCCTGATATGAAGTAGATGATAGCAAGAAACCAAATTGTTGGACCTAGAAGAGAAAAGGAGTTTAGATGAAGGTAACATAACGATGTGCTACATATGTTCAGTGGATTTGCACCAACCTTCCCCTTTGATCCAGGCTGTGGTAACAGCTATAATATTCCACAAAAGACAGACAAATAAACCTGCAATTGCATAATAATACGTTACTACAGAGCTGATACATGTTTGTGGAAACATTTCTCAAATTGGTCCACCCTCTACCCAACCAAACAGAACTGTGTTATGACAATTTAAGCTACAGGACCGGTCACAGGAATGACCTAAACCCAACTAAACAAAACAAGATGCTGACAATTTAAGATACAAAGTCCATCTTAGAGATGAAAATGCACAAGTTTGACAATGTTGTCTCCAGGTTCTCCTTGCTGACAGGACTGAAACTTGAAGACCAACCTAACAAAATTGACTATCAAGGACAATAAGCAGCAAACAGTACAAAACAAGTAGTGGCATCCAGAGATACAAACATTGAATTGAAATTCCAAGAAGTAGCATTACAACATACCCAACAATGTTGTGAATGCAACATACTGCATCTTCTGTAGGTGGATTGGTATTTCATTTCCAATGTCATGATGGATAATTGGAAAAAATGGTGGCCAATTCTTGTCCTCTATTACAATTCCAGCTGTCAAAATGAAACAAAGAGCATTATACTATGTAAAATGTTACCATGCAAAGCCTCATTATCTAAAAAAAAAAACATCAATATGGTAAACAAACCACGTGCTATTGCATCTTCCTTGCGTTTTAGTTCCTGGAAAACAACAAGAAGGTTGATTCTGAATTACTAATGAGGATAATGGAAGTTTACAAATGAAAGAAATTGCAAAACACATTGAAGGTTTCATTGACTGAAAAACTCATGGATTATAGAAGTATGAAATGAGGACAACATAAGGCTGATTGAAAATCTTTGGCCAACAGGCAACATTTCTGGATGTGATATGGATTCCGAAAAGAAAGTTGACGAGCACCCAATTATCAACTATCCACTAATAGTAGTTACTATTAACATCTATTTCTCTTGCTAAAAAATGAACTAAATATGGACCAAAAAACTAACAAGCACATCCAAATTAGCTATTTCATGAAGCAGCAGATTGTATATAAAATATGCAAGCATCTAGTGCACAAGCTACTATATCATAGCACTCGCCTGTTCCCTTCTCTTCAACTCAGCCTCTTTAGCTTGGAGTTCCTTCTCCTTAGTTTTCAAATCCTAGAGTTAGACAAAGAACAAAAACAAAAATAAGAAGCAACATTCAGATAATTTAACTACAAGATGAAACATTTAAAGCATTTATAGTACCTTTCCAGAATCAAGAGGAATATCAACGGTTGCACCACGGTCATAGGGTTCATGAGGAAGGGGTGAAAGCCTAGAATTTGCAGGGGGGACACTTCCAGGATTCTAAAAAAAGTCGCAAGAATACAAAAAAAAACAGAGAGAGTAAGTTAACAACAGCACCAAAGCAGAAATCCTTACCACCAAAACAGAATCCCACCACCGATTCATAAAATCCATACAGATATATATTTATATGTACGAATGCAAGAACAATAAACCTGTCCCACTATCCAGGTGTGGCTTAGGACTGGCACTCTGCAACAAGTAGAAGATCAATACAGCATGCTGGCTAAACAAGAAATTGGCCTAAAAAAATTAATAAAGAGAAACATTAAGCATTCTGAGCTTGTGCTCCTGTTCTCATTGTACTTGTATGTCACTTATAGGTTCTTAATTTCACTCTCAGACTTCATGTTCATGTTTGAGGTGCAGCACTAAACTTCATCTCAAATCCATACAAAATATAGCGACTAAAATAAGATTCAAAAACTTTTCAGGAGGGAAAGGTGTAGTTACTTCAACGATGGCATAAACTATCCTTAAACCAACTTAAAATCTTCATCCCCGGTAAAATTACGCCTACATTGGACTTAACTTCATGTTCAAACCAGGATAGCAGTCCCAAACTCATACAAAGGACAAAGTTGACATGAACCAATTACAAACTTCTAAATCAAAGAAATAAGTTCCTTCTTTCATTAAAGAAACAAAAGCCAATGGCACATTCTAAAATGCGGAAAAAATGAGGAGAAAAAGAAAGTTACAGGCATATAAAACGCGCCTCCGCCATAATTTGACTGCCCTGATCCTTTCCCTTTTCCTCCTTGATCCTTCCATTACCAAACAAACAAACAAACAAACAAAAATATAACCTCCATTTCTGTATCTCAACTCAAATTGAAAAAAAAAAAAAACTAATAATAATAGAAATGTGAATCTATAATTAAGACTGCTAAATTAAGCAAATATTTAAAAAAAAAAAATAGAATAACTTTTCTAGTCTAAATAAGATCCAAACTGTTCAACTTTTCTCTCAAAACCCTCCGCATTTTCTCAGCAACCAAACAACACAATCAACAAAACAACATTACAAAGAATCTAGAAATCAGAAACAAAATACGCGTATACGCGTATAATGTACGTACGCAAATATAAAAAAAATGATACACAGATCTATTAAATCAGATACGTATATTTCCACATACCGCGAAAGGATTGACTTCCTCTTCGTCGAACGGATTCGAATCGTACCGACTCATTGTTTAGTGAAAAATCACCAGATCTGATCTCGTAATTTCTGAGAGAAAACAAAAATTAGATCCAGAAAAATCCAGGGAACGAAATGCGAGAGGATTGATTGATTAAGGATTGGATTTATCGTAATTAAAAAATTCAAAGCGGTGAAAAATGGGAAAAAAATGGATATTAACAAAGAGAAGCAAACAGATAATTCGCGGGAGAGAGAGAGAGAAACGAAGGGGGCGACAAGGCTTATATACGTGTGTTCAACTAATTGTCAACTCGGTTTGACTCGAGATTTGATTTATTTTATTATTTTTATTATTTTTAGATTAGTATTTCGCATATAACAAAACTGTAGCCTTAATCACATGTATTAGAGAGATCAAACAATAATGATAAATTCAAGGATTAATTTATCGAAATATTATCGTTGGCAATTTTTTCTAGTGTATATGTGAAAAATTGACCAAAAAATTATGTTAGTTTTTTTTTTAAATGAACAATTATGAAGACTAATTATTTTTTTTAGTTTAATGAATTACGGATAAATTATATATTTGCAATATGATTATATTATAGCCTAATTAATGTCAATAAACAAATTAGGAAATAAGAAAAATTATTGTTAAAAATAAATAATATTTTCTCTTCTTTATAACAACTTGGGTCTATACACTTTAAATATAGATTAGATAAACAAAAAATAAATACATAGCCAAATCAAAGTGATTGTGAGTCGAAATAACATTAGAGATGGCAATGGCCGTCCCCACCCCCACCCTAACCCTATTCCGGAAAATGTTGTCCCATCCTCGCCTTGTGTCTCGTTAAGAACGATATTTCGTATATGATCCCCGTCCCAAACAGGGAGAAGCGAGGCCCTCATATTGACATTCCTAAAAGCAAAAAGGATGGGGCAAGGGTAGGAATGGGCATCCTCATCGTTGCCTCATCCTAGAAAATGTCGTCTCATCGCCGCCTTGTACCTTGTTCGAGTGATATTTCGGACATCATCCGCCCTAAACGGGATTCGTCTAGACGAGTCAAATTGCCATCCCTAAATGACATAAGTCCAATCGATGGTCCACAAAAGAAAACGGAGAGGATTCTTACACATTTTTTAAATATAAATGAAACGAGTCATAAACGAATTAGTTTCAATAAAATTTTTAATCAATATATAAAAAAGTCATACTTGTTAGAGAAAATTAAACTTTTTCGCTCTCATTCCGAACATAATTAATTTTATTTCTAACATGGGATGAAAATATTTGAAAAAAACTGAAAATAAAATATAGATAAGATAAATATAAAAACGATCTAGTTCCAAGCAAATTTTCTACTAATATACAAAGTTTGAATTTTGAAATCGTAATTGCTAGGAAAAATTAAACTTTGTCTCTCTCGCTTCAAACGGAATTAATTTTATCTCTACCATGGGATGAAAGAACTTGGAAAAAACCAAAAATAAAAATAAAATATAGATAAGATAACTATAAAATAGATATGTTACTAATTCAACCCGACCATCACTTGAAATACCATAAACTAAGCTAGTGGTCCATTAAAAACAAAAATTGAAGAGGATTCTTACGTATTTTTTAAATATAAACAAAACGGTGATTAACTAGTTGGTTCCAAATGAATTTTTTGTTAATATACAAAGTTTGAATTTTAAAATCGTACTTGTTATAAGATTTTTTTATCAATAAACAAAGTTTGAATTTTAAAACCATATTTATTATAAAATTTTATATCAATATACAAGGTTTGAATTTTAAAATCGTACTTATTATAAAAAAATTAAAACGAACTTCATCGTTTCCGCTCCAAATATAATTACTTCTATGTCCAACGTAGGATGAAAATACTTGAAAAAAAACCTAAAAATAAAAATAGAATATAGATAAGATAAATATAAAATGGATATGGAACCGATTCGACGTGATTGTCAATTGAAATACATAAACCCGTTTGATGGTCCATTAAAAAAAAAAAAAAAGGATTCTTGAACTATAATCTCGTAGGTTTTTATCCGACCTTTTAACTTTTAACTAATGAGATATCCTTCTGAGTTCGTCATCCCAACCTTCTCCCCAGCTGATGTTTGACTTGCAGACAAATACAAGAAAGTAGTCTTCTTGTCCGAGAAAACGGCCTTCGAAAGGAAAAGGTGATGAAATAGTTGAACTAGGTGGCAACTGGTGTCATCAAATTCTTTCTTCCAGAAGCCATTGATTTCTAAAGAAACGTTAAAAAAAATTTCGAAAGTGACGCAAGACCTGCATCAAAATGTCACACTCAGATTAGTTTAGCATTCAGTTCACTTCAAACTTATTAAACAATTTTCCATTCGGGTCACCCTGTAGTTTTTCTAAGCTATTTTAACAAAGATACAAGTTTTCCTGGGAACAAAATGTCAGTGCAAATCACCGTCAACCCTATATTTTATGAGCCCAAGTTGTACCATCATGATCAAAAGTTGCATTTTCATAAACAAACCCCATAACAGAGAGGTTAGGCTACCTTTTTTTATTGGGAAAGTGTGATTGATCGGTAGAAGATCCCAAAGTTGACGCATTTTTTAATGTGTCAATACTGTTCTTCTGAACCTGCATTTTCTTTGATCTAACAATGATTTTTTATTCAAACAAGAAAATGCTTTCCATTCTACACTTTGTAGGAAATCATTTGGATCACTACAAAATAGTGTCATCAAGAAGAATCCAGGCTTCTTTGGGGTGTGTAAGAACTCAAGTAGGAATGCAATCTCAATAGCCATTTTCACTCTTCGAAGCCATTTGAAGTCGTCTGCAGATGAAAAAATGGCGAGGAAATTTAGGGACAACTCTTTAACGTACACAATTTGTCAGTTTTGATCCATGGATAAAGATTAAAGACCTAGATTATTAGATATTGTGCAAGTCTTGACACATATTCTGTGATGCAAA
This sequence comes from Dovyalis caffra, assembly GCA_963924115.1. Classification (NCBI taxonomy): domain Eukaryota; kingdom Viridiplantae; phylum Streptophyta; class Magnoliopsida; order Malpighiales; family Salicaceae; genus Dovyalis; species Dovyalis caffra. The sequence goes on along the minus strand of CAWUPB010001178.1, from coordinate 1,038,135 downwards.
ATATTAAATTTAACAATAAATTTCAGAGCACGCATATAACATAACGAATCAGTGGAACTTTGAACAAAAAAAGAAGAAAACTATGAGTTTCATAGACGGAAAAGTATATAATAATGTACTTGACTATTATATTTCTAAGGTAAGAACGAAGCACCAACTAAAGAGGGTCTTCCTTGAAATTCATGGGATAATGAACTCCAAACTCAACAGAAAAGAGTTTGATCAATAACCAGCGCATTACTGGTCAAGCAGTATATCAAAGTTACAAAGTTCAGGTTGCAGGAAACCTAATCTGTAAAACAAGAAGAAACACAAACTCCAGGAAATTGCGACTTGCTGCTTCCTAAAACAGATCACAACTTTCCGGCTTCAATTAAAATTACTACAAACATTTGCTAAAGTAACGATATTGGTGACCTCAGATTTCTTCGTACAGAAATGATGTCAAGCATCCAATGACCGTCAAAATTAGATCAAATTTTCTCTTTCAAATTCCACTTGCCAGTTTACTGCATCATTATCATCAAAGCATGGTGAATTTCAACTATACAACACTGCAAACCAAGATCTAAGGCTCTTTTCCTGAAAATATACCATACATATTTGTGATGACAAACAGCAAAACAAGATAAATAATAACAAATGATAATCAAATGCTAAATTTAAACAAATCATCAACACATAGGATTTACGTGATTCGACAAATTACTTACTTCACGAACGAGAGGGAAGTTTTATTAACTTTATAGTAGGAGAATATAAGAACCCGGAGGCTCAAGACAAAGTTTATGCCTTTCACTCTATTTCCTTAACAAGACATTAAAGTGTTGTTTGTTAATCGAGAATAAAGTGGTGAGAATAGAAATTGAACTTTTATTCTCACATTGTAGACATGTTTGGTTAAAAAGAATGAAGTGGAAATGGAAATAAAAATTTACACACAACTTCATTCTCACATAATATGTGGGAATAAAAAACAAGGAATGGGAATGAATTTTTTTTTCAAAATAATAATATATTTTATTTATTTATTATCTATTAACTACTTTTACCACCATCACCATTACTACCACCACAATTATCATCATCACCACCATTACAACAACTACAACAACCACCACCATCTCATTACTGTCATCACAACAACCACCACTGCTATTACCACTACTACAACCACCACCACCACTACCACCATTGCAACAATCACAACCACCACCACTATTACTATCACAATTAGCACCACTAATAACATCATCACAATCACCATTACCACTACAACCATTATTATCACAATCATAACCACTACTACCACTACCACTCCCGCAATCATTACCGCCACTACCACCACCACTAGACCCACCACTATCATAATTACAATCACCTTTATTATTTTTACAACCATATAGTTTAATAAAATTATTTTTTTAATTATTATTTTTATTTATATAAAAAATCGGATATTAAAAAATTTTAATTGCATTCCGATTCCTTATTAGTATTCCAAACACGGAATTGGAATACAAATATCATTCGATTCCTTAATTTTCATTCCGATGCTCGCATTCCCATTCCCATCACTTTATTCTTGATTACCAAACGACACATGTTTAAATACTTCATAATTAAAAAAAAAAATACTAATAGACTAAATATATTACCGGCTCATAAAATTCAAGCTCACGAGAATATCTAACCAATTAAGAGAATGCATATGTCCCAATTCCACTAACTAAGCGAAAGATCCAAAAAACAAATACACAAACTAATCAAAACTCACCTTTCGTTGCTTGCACATTTATTTGTTTTTCATTTGCGGAGTGGGGGTGGCATCCACTCGCATCCGAGCGGAGTAATCGAAAACCTTGTGAATACATTAGTGCTTAAATTATGTGTTTTGTTTACTTGAAGGAAAGCATGCAAGTAATCCAAGATGAAGAAAATTACACAAGTTTAAACACTAACAAGAAAATTGACCAGCTTTTATCACTTAACTCTATTGCACACATATTTATAGACAAGCATAAATGCTCATGTACAACATACAAGAGGTGAATTCTAGTCCAAAACAGGTAACTAATGACAAGTTTGATTTGTGAAACAAAAAGAAGTGAATGGTGTCATTGTCCCCATTTTGACAAGATTGAACTAATAATAATTTACACGATGAAAATTACGTCAAACACCTTTCTCGGCTTCAACAACTTCCCTTTGTAAGGAATATCCATCCATCAATTAATTGTAAATAATAACAATAGGCTCCACGCCCATTTCAGTGATCGTTTTTAAAATTCCTTGAACCTCCGAAACCTTGCCTTCTTTATAGATTGTATCAATCAACATGTTGAAGGTAACAATCTTTGGCATGATATTCAAACTCTTCATTTCATTTAGCAATGCCAAGTCTCCTTCCACCACCTGAAATTGCATAAACCTTGGATTAAGGAAGTGTATGTGATTATGTGAAAAAAAGACAAAAAAAAAAAAAAATGCAATGCTGTACTAATAATTAATTTTTGTTTAAAGATTAGTATTTTCAAAGTAAGGGACTAAAGTGTGATTGGAATCAAGTTTGAGGATTCTTTTTGTAATGTTTTATACTATAGAGGCAAAAAAAACAAAGCATCTATCTCTCACTTTGAGGATTCTTTCCTTTTCCTAAGAATTTTTTTCAAAAACCCTTGAGGACTTACCGCTCAGCAGTCCATTCCAAGTTCCACGCTTGGCTCCAGTGAACCAGTTAGAAGGAGAAGAAATCCTGCCTTTCTATCTCCAAATCTCTCTTAGCAAACGCTTGCTCACCAAACCTACCACACTACTAAGGTAAGAAACTGTAAACGAAACTATCTTTCATTCATCTCTAGTGACCTTATCATACTTGAGCTTCTTCTTTTTTTTTTTAGACTCTCTAGCAACCACTACACTTCATTTCTCCTCAAAATAGCGATGACCCATTTGCACAAATTTAGAATTCTCAAATGGGTTTCTTCCAATTTTGTTGGTGGGAACAAAACCTCATTGCCCTTAATGGGGTCGTTATTCTACATTGCAGAAAACCCTAGGTTCTATAGGACGAAGAGAATAGTTCAAATTGAAAATGGGCAAAGCATTAGCCCAATTTCTAGAACAGAAGCCCAGGTTGCATTATTAGAGTATTTGCACGTTACTAGAAACTTACAGTTCATGGATGCAGAGAATATGAGCAAAAATTCACCTCATTTTCTTGAAAAGTTACTAGCAAAGGTTGACGTTGGGCAGTCAGTTACCCGTTTCTTGCATTTTCATCCTATTAATGAATTTGAGCCTTTCTTTGAGAGTTTGGGTCTGAAACCTCATGAGTATAATCCTCTTCTTCCGCGTGATCTGATGTTTTTATGTGATGATGATTTGCTGTTAGAGAACTATCATGTTTTGTGTAATTATGGGGTTGCAAGAAGTAAGTTGGGAAAGATTTATAAGGAAGCGACGGAAGTTTTTCAGTATGATCATGGGGTCTTGGTGCTGAAACTAAAAGCTTACGAGAAATTGGGACTTAGCCAGTCTTTTATGATTAAGTTGGTTGTTTGTAGCCCTTATCTTTTGATTGGAGATGTGAATGTGGACTTCATCAAGGTAGTAGAGATATTGAGAAAACTGGGAGTTGAGATCAGTAGGATTGAAGAGAGTTTGTCAGAGAACTGTTCTTATGACTGGAGCAAGTTGTCTGCACTGCTCAACTTATTTAGGTATGCAGGTTACAATGAAGAGCAGCTAGGTCGACTGGTAAGCCAGCATCTGGGGATTTTCTTTGAGGATTCAGTGAATAGGATATATTTGCTAATAGGCTTCCTCCTCAAATTTGGATCCTCGATGAATCAGATATGTTCCATGTTTTTACAGTTTCCGCAAATGCAGGTTGAGAAATTTGTTTCAAATTTAAGGCATTGCTTTCTGTTCTTGAATGAGATTGAGATGGAGGTACATGAGATTGGGAATATTTTCCGTTCTCACACACTAATGCTGGGTTCATGTAGATTGAAGAAATCCAGCACATTGCGTACAGATTTACGTGCTTCTTATAAGCGAATTCGCGAAGTCATCCGAGAGAACCCACAAGTTTTGAAGAAATGGGTGATGAGATCAAAAGTTGAACCATTGCCAAACATGATACTAAAATCACGGATGCTGAAGACCAAGTTCTTGTTGGACTTGGGAATTGTAGATAAGTCAAATAAAATAGAAAGAGCACTTAAGGTTTTCTTGGGAAGTGGAGCAAAGATCCAAGAGAGATTTGATTGTCTTGTGGAAGCTGGTTTGAGCAGAAAAGATGTTTGTGAAATGATAAAATCATCCCCTGAAATTCTTAGCCAGACGAAGGATGTTCTTGAAACAAAGATTGATTTTCTTGTAAATAAAATGGGCTTTCCTATATCATCTTTGGTCAATTTCTCGTTTTGTCTAAAATTCTCAACGCAGAGAATAGAGCTTAGGCTGACTATGTGTGATTGGCTTAAAGATCAAGGAAAAGCTGATCCCATGCGTTCCTTGAGTACTATCCTTGCTTACTCAGATAAGGTTTTCATTCGAGACTATGTAAACCGTCATCCTAGAGGCCCTGAAATTTGGCAGGATTTGAAGAATCAAATTTATTCCAAATAAAAGCTATGTACCTCATGGGGAACTTGCACTTTCACGGGTTCTGCCTCTGTCACAGGGAAGGGATGAAGATATTTGATTCTGTTCGTCCTGCAGACTGGAAGTATCTATTGATGCTATTGTATTTGCTGCACATTAAAGCCAATACTCCCCTATTTTTCTTACCCAAGATCCAACTCAATCTCAAATTTTCCCATTCACCTATTGCCTTGGAGCATAGTTTTAAATAACGATCGTTGTGTTATATAATGACAGTTATATAACGGTTTTGGAACATCCCGTTATCGTTATTTTAGTATTATAATAAGTCGCAATCTACAATAGCGACCGTGATTATTTTTTCAACCGTCCGCGATTTAAAATTATGTCTTAGAGGACGACCCACAAAAGAAAAACTTCATTGCGGTTGAATACCCTGGTCGGTTTTCCTGAGAGGGGTTTGAATTCTGCTTTCATCTTCAATATTGGAAGGTCTCTTTTTTTCTTCTTTTTTTCAATCCATATCAGTCCTGTTTTACATCTGGGAGGCCCCATTGATTTGTCCACTTTAACAGGCCAACATACAAAATATAACGAAAAATTTACAAGATTATCATATTGTGTTTGATTTGTCCACTTTAGGTTTCTGTTCCTGATTTCAATATTGTTTTGCCATCAAGGGTATAAAGAACCATCCCAAGCACAATCTTCAAACTATTTCATCGATAAAAAATACATATGTAACTGGACATAAAAAAAAATGTTAGTTCCATTGACTAGGAAGAAGTTGTATAAAAACCAGCACATGACTAGTCAAGTAGTATAATCAAAGTTACAAAGTTCAAGTAGCAATCTGTAAAACAAGAACAAATGGAAAGCGTGCTATTAACTTGAACTCATGTTCTGAATTTTTCTTCAATTACACCTTACAGGTTTGACAAAATAATCATGGGTGTAAGGTACAGCAGCAAGAAGTAAATCCAGTAAGTCTTGTTCACTTTGCTAGGTCGAGGCATCAGCATCAGGGCAAACCTGGCTTTTTCGGGCTATAAAAAGTGGAATTTGTGCTTGTGGAAATTATCGAGTAATTGGAGATGAAAATGAAGAACCAAAATTTTGTGAACAATGTGGGGTCGAATTTGTTGATTCTCGAATACGAAGATATCAAGAAACTCCAGATATTTGATATCTTTCTCTTTGAATGAGATCTCAATTCCAGCGACGGTTTCATTAGATATCTTACAACTAGAATCCCTCTTTTTGCCGATCCAGTTCAAGTCTATGTCAGTATTTTTTTTTGTCTTAATGCATTCAAAACAACGAGCTTTCTATATGATCCCTCTAGATGGTGGGAGGGGAATTTTAGGCATCAGCATCGGGGCAAACCTGGCTGGAAACCAACTTTCTCCTATTTTATTTTTCTAGAAAAATTAGCAACAAAGGATCTTCATGAGAAAATTGTTTGCAACACATCATTCACAACATGGTGAATTTCAATTGTACAACACTGCAAACCAAGAGCTAAGGCTCTTTTCCTGAGAATATACCATACATATCCAAGTTCCAACCAAGAGAATGCATATAACCCAATTCCACTAACAGACGAAAAGATCCAAAAACCAAAAACAAAAACACAAACTAATCAAAACCCACCATTGCAGCTTGCATATTTATTTGTTTTTCCTTTGCAGGATTGGGAGTAGCATCCAGCTGCATCCAGGAACAGTAATTGAGAACCTTGCAAATACAATAGTGCTTAAATTATGTGTCTGGTTTGCTTGAAGAAAAGCGTGCAAGTATCCAAGATGACGAACGTTTTGTGCAAGTTTAATCACTAATAAGAAAATTGAATAGTTTTTACCATTTAACTCTATTGCACACATATTTACAGACAAGCATAAATGTGCATGTATAACCCACAAGAGGTGAATTCTAGTCCAAAACAGGTTATTAATGACTATTTTGATTTTTGAAACAAAAGCAAGTGAATGGTGTCATCGTCCCCATTTTGACAGGATTGAACTAACAATAACTTACACAGTGAAAAAAAAGCTACTCAATATTTGCCAAATGAAGTGGGAGTTGTTTGGGAAGAGTAATAAAGTTGTTGGAGAAGGCATAGCCATTTTCATTTGGCAGAGAAAATGAAATCCAATAAAAGCTGCTGCACCTCGAGATGATGAAGAAGAAGCAGCAGGGACCAAAAAGCTTTCTCGTTTCATTGCCATCCTCACCATCGATTTTTCTGTGTTTTTCAAATTTCATCTTTTAGGTTAGGTTCTTTTTTCTTTGCAAAACTGACCAAAAGTGCCGACACTCTCTTCAGTCACTTCATCTTTGGGCCTATTTGGATAATCCAAACTCTTTCGTTTTATAACCTCCATAGAATAATTTATGGATACTTAATAGTGAATATATAAAAATAAGAAATTAAAAATTTACAGCAAAACTAGAAAACAATGATACGGTTTCTCATCTCCTTCTACTCTAGATGGATGGACGGCATTTTCTCTGCAGAAAAAAGTACATAAAATTTTTATACAACCATGCAAAACTTGCGATGGTTCCTGCAGCTTTTTTTGAGCTACGGCAACGATGCATACAAAGTAAATTAAGATTTGGGTGAAGCTAAAAGCAAGTTTCACTCAAAAACAGGTACATTATTACAAAATTTCACTATCAAGAATTACCAACAAATAATAATATAAAACAATTGGTTAGCAAATTTCTGCAGTAACAAAGCCTATGTTCTGCATAATTTTAATGAACAATGAAATCACAAATAATTGACCAGAAGAATGGATTGTTCGCATTCCTTGCCAGAGGTATCTTGAAGACTTCTCAAAGGTATGCACTTGGGGTGTGAACAATCATTGTGTTAGTTTACGGCATTTGTTTACAGTTGATGATTCATCTTTCTTCTAGCGTTGACATTCTGGGAGACGACAACTTTGCAGCTTCACATTTGCAAGTTGAATCATAAGTTCTATTTACCGATTTTCTTTCAGTCCCCGACTGACTCATTGCTAGGGCGGTCTCTCCTAATCATGTCGGTTAGATCCTGGACAACCTCAGACATTTGTGGCCTGAATTCGGGTTCGGACTGCAAGGTAACCTTGATGTCAGGCAAAGCTAATCGTATATTTGATAGAAAACAAAATCTTGGACTAAGACTAGATGACATCTACTTGTTAATAATGTAGCAAGTCTTCAAGAAAATCATAAAGAAACCAAAGATGTAATTCTCACCTGAACACAACGAGAAATGATATCGGCGAAGTTTGATAAAGATTTAGCAGAGTATTCTCCATTAAGTGAGGGATCAACCATCTTTGACAATGTGTCGATGTCATGGAGCTGGGGGATTGCCCATCTCACCAGAAATTGTTCACCCCGATTCCGTGTCCTATGCAATATTTGAAAAAAGGACATTATTAAATAAACAACTATTTGTACAGGATAACGAACACAACATGCTTTTGCATCTTTACCTGTCATGGGACTTCCGGCCTGTTAAGAGTTCCAGCATGACCACACCAAAGCTGTAAACATCACTCTGGATAGTATAAATTCCTGATTCAAATTCTGGAGCCCCGTAACCATAGGCCGTTAGCAGCTGGCCTGACAACTGAAAATAAGGGGAATAATTTTAGAAAAGTGGACATGGAAACAAAAGGCTATATACATCCTTCTATCAACATAAGTACTTTTTCCTAATACTGAAAGAAGTTTAATCAAATCTAACAAGTCGGAAAGTTGACTCCCAAGACAGTTCATATTTCAACCTGTTCCACTGCCTGATTGTATGATCATGAATTACCTGACTTACGGACCCTGATGATATTAATGGAGCCAAACCACAATCAGAGACACGCACATCAAGATCTTCATCAAGAAGAACATTGGCAGACTTAAAATTTCTGTGTATGACAGGTGGCTGACAGACCTCGTGCAAATACCTTCACACACACAATGAAAAATCAGTATGCAAAGGGCGAAAAAAAGCATACCTCCCACCGTCACCCCATAGAAATACTTTTGTGAACTGTTGGCTATTTTATAGCCCTAAATCTACAAATCATTTCTAGCATATTGGACAATCTAATTATATTTTTAAAACCGAAATAGCAACTGGAGACTTAAATTAGTCAGCTATTCAAATCTCTCTCTATCCACACATGCGCACACACTCTTTGTATTCGTGTTTCTTACTAGTTGAGTTACTTTTTCCAAGGGCAGGTGGTTCTAGCTCAGTGGCTGGTTCACTTACTCTAAGGCTCTAGCAGCTCCAAGTGCCATCCTAATGCGGGCATTCCAGGAAATTTTCTTTTTAAATTCATCATCTGAGTGTAGTGCATCTTGCAAAGATCCATTACTGCAATACTCATAGATCAGAAGCCTTTGGCCATGCTCTGAACAGTAACCCATGAGCTCAACAACATTAGCATGTCGGATCCGATCAATATTGTTAACCAATTCAATAAACTCATGGTCCTTCTGCTGCTCCGCAGTCCTTTTATCCAGTTTCTTAACAGCAAGAAGCTACAAAGACAACCAAATACATCAAATGTCAGAAGCCAAAGACATTCTGCTATATGTTTCTTTTTACAACAAAATTGAACTGCTTGATCAGATAGATGGGAGTCATGGGACAATATAAGAGAGAGGTTGGCAATAAGAGTACTTAAACAGCCTTAAGTTGTAACCTTTTAAAGATCATTGATATATTTTGTTTAGGGATTTAAAAATCAGTGTTTTGGACTGTTGAAGAAAGGAGAACACAGGGAAACTGATTAAAAAGTAAGTACTTGAGAGAGAAAAGGAACAAACTATGAAGATAACTAACAAAATTAACATAACAAAACAGCCAGTCTCCAGATAGAATATTCTGGCTCATGATTTCCTTAAAAAAATTGCCACAAATAACAGCAATCATAGTAAAAGATCATACCTTTCCATCAGGAAGTTGCGCCCTATAAACACTTCCCAGCATGCCTCCTCCTATAAGATTTTCTTGAGAAAAGCTGTTTGTATATTGCTGAAGTGATGCAATGGTGAACGACCTGGCAGAAGTGAAGGGGATCTGAGTCTTACGAGAAGGCTTCCCTGAGCTTGCTTCAGCAGGCACAATTGGCTTAACAATGACATTCTCAACAGGGGGTGGAGGAGGAGGAGGAGGTGGTGGAGGTGGAGGTGGAGGCGGAGGTGGAGGCGGAGGTGCCATGAAATCTATATCTAGTCTGCCAATGTCTATTGAGTGATCGTCCCGCTTTGGTGTTGGGTTCATTTTGGGTTCATTTCTCTTATGCACATTTTGCGGCTTTGGATGGTCCTCTTTGGGCTGCTTGACGGTCTCCTTCGGAACTGTTAGCAAAATTTTAGAACATGTTAGCAATCAAAAGAATTGAAATCTTGTATGGAAGCAGATGACTTAAGTTAAAGGCCGTTTGCCTTTTTCAATTTGTTTAGTTGGTTGGACCATGGATCCATTGTCCCTCGGGTTCTCTCTGTTCCCTCTATCAGCGATAACTTGATGCCGCTTGAAAATTCTGCTGGCCTCCTCCCTTCTCTTGCTAAACCTTGGAATAAAAAGCACAAGTGCTAATGCCAGTATTACAAACAACAACACACCTGCAATGGATATCCAAACTACTCTTTTACTAGTGAGAAATTTTTTTCCTCCAGAGTTCGATTCCACTGATGAAGACGGCCCATCAGCCTGCTTCCCAGGTGTTTTCCGAGAAGACGGCGATGGTGGAGCCCCAGAAACTGGTGGTGTTGGCGGAAGTGGTGGTGGTGGTGGTGTTGGTGGGAGTGGTGGTGTTGATAGGGATGGGGATGTGGGTGAAGGTAATGGAGCAGAGGAAGTATTGAAAGGATTGCCATCTTTTCTGCAACAAGTACACAATATTAGCAAACAAATGAGTGAAGCAATGACTAAATTTTCCAAACTACATAGAACAGCGCTTCCTGTTCACTTTAAACAACATATTGAACAGTTCTATAAACTTAGATACCAAACAGAGTAGACTGCAAGTACAAGTAAATGCCTCCATCAAGGCTAGTTGAAGAATATTTGAATTAATTGCTGGTAGTAGCCATAACATAAGCATATGGTGTTATTAAGTTGCTACATCAGAATGTGGAGATCCGAAAGTCCCCATTGAATGATTTCCATACAATTGTCAAGATTTAATTGCGCACATTGCGATCAGTAATGCTCAGACAGCTTGTGCAAATTTCTAATTGGCATTCAAGAAATTATTCAGCTCCAATTGCTGTAAGGTATAAATATGTCTACACAATTATGTGCTTCACCTCATTTAGCACCTACAAAGGATTGCAGGTTTCTTCACACATATATTATCTCCAGATAAAAATCCCGCTTAAAAAAATCTATGATAGACCCCATCAAGAAACATGATCAGTCTTTAACTGTTTGAACACATCAACCTGATATGATTTCCATGACCTGATAGTTTTAAGGGACGCTGCATTTGGTTGCTCATACTCTGGTAACTATAACGCAATGGAAATGCATAAATCATCTTCAACATCCTCGACTAATCTACTCACAGATTTAACCTTGATGGAGATTTCATACAGCTGTCAAGAACTATTAAATACCAGAAATTTCCTAAATTGGGGAACAAGATATATCATTGGCATAAATATTCATCATTTCAAGTCATCCTGACAGCATAATTCATATAGATACATGAATGCTCTTGAAAAACATCAAAATCTATTTTAACTGAAATAAATTTTGACCTGAAATTTGGGATGGCCAGCAGCTTGTCAGGTATGGGTCCTGAGAACAGGTTATTCTCTATATTCCTGTTTTACAATGGGCAAAAGGACCAAAGGTAAGGCAAAGAATCATTCTACAAACTTCAGGACACAAAAACTAGGCAACGAAAATATCTGAAATGGTAAAAAAATAAGTAGTAATAATTAATATTGAAAGACACGTGGTTGGGAATAGTACAAATCGCTCAGGGGCAGATCTTGTAGAACATCAAGGGTCCCAGACAGCTGATTGTTCTGCAATCGTCTGCCAACTAAGTGGTTAGCATCATTAATGCAAATGAAGTCATTGCAATATGAAAGGAGACGCTGTAACAACTTACAGGGTTGTAATACTAGTCAAACCTACGAAAGAAGGAGGCAACTGCCCACTCAGATTGTTATTGGACAAGTCTCTGCCAAAAACTCAGTTAGTTACATTTATTATAAAGCAACTTTAACAAAACTGGAAAAGTAATCAACTTTGAGGGAAAAAACCTACAAGTTGATCAACCCTGGAAAAGATTGAAAGGCATCTGGTATTTCTCCACTTAAAAAATTATCGTTAAGAGACCTGCAAGGTATACAAAGCATGGATAAAAGCATTACAAAACTGAGACAAATTAGGCATCAATACCAGCAAAAGAGGAGCCGAAATTTACATGGCTGACAATAGAGTTAAGGATGATAGAGAATCTGGGATGCTTCCAGTGAAGTTATTGTCTGCAAGGAAACTGTCAAAGGTAAAGACTATCATAAGCTGTCGTCTAAAAAGGTACCCAGAACAGATATATGAAATGAAGAAACATATAGACCATCTCATGTAAAGGGCAAGCATACAAGGTTTGCAAGGTTACAGGCAGACTGGAAGGTATACTCCCCCTATGTGGTTGTTGCTCAGATCTCTGAAAAAAAAAATTAAAGAAAAGGAAAACAGCAAAACAATTAATGTCAGCATCCATATAACAAGGAAGTTTATTGCCAAATATTCCAAGAAATGAAATTTATGTACTTTGATTATAGTTCGTCCCAGTTTTGTCTAATGTGAAGCACCCAATTAGAAATTCAAACATGGGGTATCGGGAAATTTAGACCATTCATTTAACAGTAGATAAATAACAATTAGCAGGTCCTGTAAAGTAGTTAATGATCTTCAGAATGATGTTCCATATCAATGCACCACGAACTCAAAACAATGCAGTGCCTTCCAAGTTAGCAATTAAGCAACTCTGTCTCGCTTTCTAAAAGCCCCTAGCTACCAGAGACAGGAGGAGGGGAGGGATTGAGAGACTAACACTTACATTGATCTGATAGAAGCAAACATTCCCAGGTTTTCACCAAGTTCTCCTCGCAAATTTGCACCATTAAGAATTCTGTAAGACAGCACATTTTAGGAGGGAAAAAAAATCATTACACAGCTTTACATTATCGGCACCGACAAATGGCAATCAACATGAAGAGACCAAAGCAGGGTTCCATACATGGATTGTATTTCTGAAACATTACATACAATGCCTTGCCACCCTTCGCCGCATGGATCCCCCCAACGCCGACCCACCCAGGCAGTAAAGGAGAGCCCAGTGAAATGTATAAGCTATTAATTGCAGTAACTAATTCAATCAAAACAATGCAGGTGATAAGATTCAAAGCTCCATGTACTATAAAACAAAATTAGCAAGCAACACTAAATCCACACGCAAGCACGCACACACGCAAATATGAAAATAAATCATCACAAAAGCATAAACAGAACACAGGCCAGATACATTTCCAGCACAAAATTATTCACTAATTACTAGTAATCTTTACTTTTTCTTCCTCATTAAAAAATAAATTAAACCGCAGAAAGTTTACAAAACCAACCAAGCATTTTTTCCACCTAGGTGTGATAGGATATATCATTTTACTTAAAACTAATAACTTTACTTTCATATCCCACATTTTCTCACCAACCAAACGGCAGAAAGAAAACCTAAAAAAAGAAAGAGCAAAAAAAAAAACGAAGTCAAGCTTAATTACCATCACTTGGATTAGTAACTCCAACTGAATTTCTTGCTGTGCAGATCAAAACCAACCCAATAAGGAACTTTCTATAGATCTCCAAATTCAAGCACTCCCCTTTACCAGATCTCTTTACTCCCATTGAATCTCTCAAACTCAATTATCTCTTTTTTCTCTACACCACCAACCATAAACCCACTTTCCAATCTGGGAAAAAAAAAAAAAAAACAACCAAACCCCACAAAAGAAAACCACAAAAACACACGGTTAGTGATCTTACCAAAGCTCAAGAATCCAAAACGTAAAAACCCAACAACAAAAAACTTACAAAAAAACCAGTAGTGAGCACCTAAAATAAAAAAACACAAACTTGACAGATGTCAAGTGTCAAGCTCAAATGAAGCAAATTGCTGTCATTAACAAATGAAAGAAAGTTTCTTTTTTACTTTTTGAGGCTCTTCTTAAAAGTAGAGAAGAGAAACTTAAGTCCTAAGATTAATGAATTAAGGGATACAGAGAGCAAGAAATAGACGTAAGCAGATATTACATCACATTTTTTTATGTAACCAAACAAACAAACAAAAAAAAGAAAAGAAACTTACTTCGGTAAAGAACAGTAAAGAAAGTTGCAGAAAGAGAGAGTTTTAACCAGAAAATGTGGAGGAAAAAAATGTACATACAGAGAGAGAGGGAGAGATAGAGAGGCTTTTTTTTTTCTTTTGCTTTCTTTGCTTTGTTTTGTTTACTTGTTTTTCTCTCTCTTAAAACTATAGATTAGACAAGTAGCAGCTGTTGTAGTACTGTGTTTAAGTTGAAGTTGAAACAGTGTGTGTGCATGTTTTGAGTGCAAGTCATGTTAATCTTCTTGGAATTAATTAATGGTCTCTTTAATCCTCTTATTCTCAGTTTTATATTATTTTGGTACACATACTTTTTTGGCTCTAATATCATCCCTCTATTTCTAATTTTTTTTTTTAGATTCAGATCATTTCATGTTCGTTACTCTCATATTCAGTAATGTTTGTTAAATCTAAATAATCAAATGCTAATCTTAAAGAGGATGATTGATAGGTTAAAAAAGTTTGTTCTTTTATTGACTTATTGAATAAGATTGCCTTTTAGAAAAACTTATTTTTTCTAGATATATTGTATTAATGTAGAAAGTATATTTTAAAATCACTCAAGAAGCAAATTTAGACTTATTTAATGAGTATATTTAATTGAGAATATCTTTACTATTAGAAAAAAAAATTAAATAAACATAATTTGTGGGATATGTTAAAATATTAAAATGTTAACTATTTTTTTCATTGAATTTCAATTATAAAATGAATAAAATGGTTGGTTATTTTTTTTCATCGAAATTTAGAAAGAGTAAGAATACAATTTTTATAATTATTTTATTCTTTCATCTGTATAGTTAAACAAAATGTTAGATTTCATGTTACGTGTCATGCGTCCTATAAAATTTTTTCTACATGGCCAGATTTAATATGATTTCTTGGTTTTTTTTTTTTTTTTGGGTGGGGGGTTCATAGTTGACAAAAAAAAACCAAGAAATTGCATAAATAAACAAAGTAAGGGTGATATTGAAACAAATAATAGTAGAGAGATCAAATTGAGATTAGAAGAACCAAATGTACATTAACCGTTTCTTGGGTGGTAAATAGAGCTATTGACAAGGCATCGATGTACTGGGATCACGCGCTTCCACTGGCGCGTGAATGAGTGTGTTTCCGTTTATTGAGCTCGGAAGCGAAGGTGGTGCTTAAGTGCTTTATGATTGTAGTGAAAATCCCAAAAAAAAAAAAAAAAAAAAAAGGGTAGGTTGTATAGATCAGTCTATTTTTAGTCTTGATGTGGACAATAGGTAGGGTTCTAATTAATGTAAGAGAATTTGATTCTCCTTTGTCTATTGTCTATGGAGAAAAATAGAGATTTTCTTTTGATGAAAAAAGATTTGATGACTAACCAAATATAGTATTAATATATTAAATTCTAATTGTAATTTTACTTGTACACGAGTGAAAATCCTACTATTTTCTTGAAAAAAATGAAAAATACTTCCACCTCCACTAATCTATTACTTGTTAATTTATCTATATATAAATATTAATATCATGTGTTAAATATCATTTATGAACATACTAATATTTATTCAAAACAATATATGAGTCGTAATGTATTAATTAGACATTGTTTGGATCAACACTTGAACTATAAGATTAATCGGTGTTTCGATAAAATTATTCAAAATATGATAACGTATTAATATCAACCTTTAAAATTAAAGTTTGAAATATAATCATTAATGAAATTTAAAAAAAAAAAGTTAATTCAACAGCTATTTTATCTTAATGGATTTTCAAGTCCAACGCAATTGTTTATTATAATATGATATATCATGAAATTTTAAGTCTTTTATATTCTTTTCTTTTAGAAAATAGATATCCGTATAAGTTAAAGAAACATTGTGTTTTTTTTTTAATTATAGACATTTAAAAAAATCTTCAAATTTATATATTAAAAATAAAGTTTTAAATATTTTTACAAAAAGAAGTAGTCAAATTATACATAGTATTTTCGAACTTTAAACACATTTATTTAATAAGTTTTTTTATATTTCATGTAATTTATTTTAATATTAAGTTGGAATTTCTTGCTTTAAATGATGACGCCTGAATGTTAGGAGAATCGTAATTTAATTTCAATTACTACTAAAATCTAAGTTACAAAATAAATTCCTTAAAAAAAAAGAGGGTATGGGAAATTCATCTTCTGATATTTTCTCTTTAATTATTCACGAGTGTTAGTCACGTTCTGCCACTGCGCGTATTGATGCACTCAACGGAAAGAGATTCAAAATGGGAATGAAATACGTAGGTAGTAATTGTCAATATTAGCCGTCAGTTTTTCCATGGGCGTCACGTGCGCTGTCGAATTATATATTTATATATATATCTATCGTTTCGACAAACTTTAGAGATTTATTTATCTTTTTCTTATAACTTCTATCTTTTTATTAATTTTATGGTTATCAAATATTACATTAAATCTCTAGTTTTTTTTTAATAATTCTGATTATTTATGTTTTTTCATAATTTTTTAAAGATTTATTTAATTGCAGGTAGTGTGCAATTCTTTTGTTCATTTTTTTAATTATAAGTAGTGCTAATCTATTAATTTGTTGAATTAAATATATAATTTTTATTTATTAAAAATAAATATTAACGAGTAATCTAACAATAATTTAAGCTTTTTAATTTTATTATTGTGCAATTATGCGTAGGTTACTCCGATTTGGTTTTACGTGTGGAAGATAAACAGTATTTCGAATTTATTAAATGTAACGAGTTTGTAATTTAATTAACATTTATATCTTGTTTTTTTAAAAAAAGAACAACTTCGAACATTTTTTTGGTACATAAAATAAATTAAAAAATTGAAAATCTTATTAAAAATATCCCGATAAATAAAATCATAGGTTTGTGTGATTTTATAACTCAAACTAGATTGTTTATTATTAATATTATTATTATGACAAATAGAGCTAATGTTTAATCACTAAGCCAACCATACATTTAATAGCTATTATCACGTTGAAATATTATTATTGACAAAACTTTTAAATTCTCATTTCATGTTTTTGCCCAATTATGATTGCTTCATAAAAATTATTATTATTATTATTTCCAGAAAGTTATTGGTTTGGGTGCACCTCACTGTTATTTATTTTGTCTTTACACGTTTTGTCGTCCTAACAAAGAAGGTTGTGTTTGATTAGGAGACGAGTCTTACGCAGCAATTCTATCCATTCTAACCAAAACTTACTAGGAGTTGGTATTTTTTATTTATTATTATTATTTTTTTTATTGAGAATAAAAGCCTTAGGGATTTAAGAGACTAGACAAGTCAAGGTCTCCAACCTTTGTTGGGTGACAAGACGAGGTCTAACTCGATACAATTTACTCTAAAGGCATGGAAACCCCCTCCACGTTTTTCAAATATTAAGACTAAATTTGTTTTTGATTGAGTTCCAAGTCAAGGTCTAACTCGATATAATTTCTTCTAAATGCAAGGAAACTCCCTCCACGTTTTCCAAATATTAAGATTAAATTTGTTTTTTATTGAGTATTAATCATACTATCTACATTAAATGGGTGTGTTCATGGAAAAAAAAAATCAGGGTAGGGATTCAGTCTTTTTTATATAATATAGTCCATATCTAATTTTTTTTTGTATTTTAAAATGAATCAATCATATTTATGTATTTTAGTTAAGTTTGCAGTTTGTTAATCTAGTGAATTTTTTGATCAAATCATAAAAAAAAATCACCTGACTTGCATATGATTAATTTAAAAAAAAAACAATACTCCTCAATTGAAAGTGTACGAGTCACGTTTTTAGAAACATTTTTTATAAAAATTAGTTATGGACAGATCATATGACTTTTTCTAATAGTTTGCTGGAAAGATTCCCATAAATGACAAATTAAAAATTTATTTGAAATACATAAATATAATTGACTTATTTGAATAGATTAAGCTCTTGTATCGTTGTATAAAACATATCATATCATTTTCTCTTTTTTTCGCTTTTTTATAAACTTTCTAATAACTGGAATCACGAAGAACATTAATAATGTAAGAAAAATGCTACTTGCCAACCAAATTAAAGGGTTCAAAAACTTAAATTAAAATAACACTAGAAGCAAATTTACATGTGAATTGTATTATTGTCACGAGGGGACGGCATGAGTGATAGCTACCAAACAAACAATAATTCAAGGAAGCAACTCTATGATCAACCTAGAGGTACTATTTTTCTTCTTTGCTTTGGTATTCCTAGACAAAGTGCATGAAAATGAGAGACGTGGGGTAATTATCATTGAAAAAAGTGATGAAATATGGTTGCAGAAGGACACGATAGGTTTTTGATGTTTGGAAAAAGAAAAAAGCATGAACAGAAGAGTCCTAATTCTCAACCCGCTCCATTACAATCTCCACAATTAGCCATCAAGGAATAAAGTTTGTGCTTTATTTTTTGGATCAATACCCTCATTCATCCTTATACAATAAATTAAAATTTTTCAAGCTATTCCTACATTTTAAAATAGCTCTAATCTGTTTTGATTTTTTATCTAGTTTCTAATTTATTATTTTAGTTAAAATTTTTGTTCAATTTACCATAAAATAAATATATGATTTGACAAAATTATCTTTGTTATTTGATACAAATGATTTATATCTATTAATGTAAAGATTAATTTTTTGACGAATTAATCGAAAATTTTAACCATAAAGATAGATTAAAAACCAACACAAATAAAAAAAGATTAAGAGTGTTTTAAAATATAGGAGAGGATAGAAAAATTAACTTATTGTATAAGGAGAGGTGATGTTATTAACATTTATTTTGTACAAGAACATGAACTATTAGGGACATAAAAGATTAAATTTGTTTTTTGGTAAAATAAAATGTATAATTTCTTTTAATACTTCAGGATATTTTTTATCGATTTTGATGCATGGAGATTAATTTTTTTTTATTGAATACTTTTTGGATTATATATATATATATATATATATATATATATATATATATATATATATATATATATAATTTTAGATTGATAATAGCGGTTGGATTTTTTGAATCAACCAATAGTTTTTGTTAAGTGCTATATAAAAAAAACGAGAGAAGATCTTTTCAAATATGAAAATCGAATTCTATTCGTTGTCAAACAAAGAAGAAAGAAGAATTTTTTAAAGGAACATAATAAATCAAAATAATTTTTTTACCACTCTACTTATAATTTTTGGTGATTGATTGCATCTTGAATAAATAATTTGTATTTAAACAAATACATTTATTAATGGATTTTTCTTGTATTTTTTAAACAAAAATACCCCAACCTAAATTAAAATCCAATCACCCATAACAGAATAGAAATAAAAACATCTCAATTTGTAATTTTTTTGATATCTTCTTCTAGCTTCCATTTCTAAAATTGGACTTTACTTTTTTTTTTTTTCTTCTTCATGCTATCACCATGAAATTACCTTTATTTGCTTGCACGCCTTGAACAAGCCCTGAAAAATCGCGTGGGGGTGAGGGGCGACTGCTTCTTTGTAACTTGCAAGTGATTTGTTGCTTTTCTTTCATAGTCAAGTAATGCCCAGCAAAAGGAAGATCCAGTTGGGGCTAAGGACCGTTACGGCACCGTTTGTCGTTACGTAGGAAAATTCCAAGTAAGAAAGAAAAGCTACTTTTGCAAAAGCAATTTTTTTCTTTTTCTCTCTATCAACGGGCAAAAAGAAGAAAGTGTTGAAAAATTTGTAAATTAAAAAAAGGCCAACGGTCTTTATCCCTTTATCCTTATTGGAGCCCTAGCAAACCTGTCATTTATCAAGAATCTACGTGACAGTCACCGACCGTTTCAAGAGTAGCGACTCTAAGCCAACCTTGTTATTATTATAAAACGACTTGACTTAGCCATTTCTTAATAATAAATAGTTAGTTATTTGAATGTAAGAGAAGTGTAATATAAAATATAGATTCAAATTCTATGGATTTTTTTAATTAATGGATGTGCACATAATTGTTTTTAGTGGGATTTAAATTTTATTTTAAGATATAGAAATAAGCATGAATAATGGATTTAATCTCAATTAAAAAAAACCATCGAAAATCATAAATAAAGTGATAAAAAGAATGTTTTTGATTTAGATAAGGAGTTTGATTTCGACTCTTTCTTTTGTATGACAGTAGACATACATTGAGTTTTTTACTCGACAATAATCCAATTTTTAAAATCGATTAAAAAACAAAATTGATTTGACAATGACCGAATATAAAAAATAATGATCTAAACAAAATTGATTTGACAATGACTAAATATAAAAAATAATGATTTAATCTTGAATATATATATGTATGTGTGTAAACTTCATGTCTATACGAGTAAAATACAAAAAGATATTCATATTATTGTTTTTTTAGTGAATCAAATCTCAATTATATAAAATAATAAAAAAGAATTGAAAAAAAAACTGTGATTAACCCAAAGAATATTCCTTTTCATTTTATAATTTCAAAAAAAAAGAAGCAAGCATAAAATGAGGGAATAGTTTTACACTCACTAATTTACATATTTTATTTTCTCATTAAAGCTAGGGCAAAAAAGGTAAACCACATTGATATTTCTCTTTGTCAATATCCAAAGAAAAAAAGAACATACCGAATTTAATATTTGACATGCATTTGACCCAAAAAAATTGACATGAAAATAATAAATATAAACGAATCCAATCAAAATTTTATCAAAAAAGAACTCAATGAAAAGGGCACTTGTGGCAATCACAAAAGAAAGACAAAGATAGCAACATTAATGGGGTTTAGCGATTAACAAGTACGTACTGTGCTAAGTCACTCTCACCAGGACCAGGAAACATTTTGGATATTATTTAGTAGACTGGCTGTTGTGTTTTCAAATTTTCTCAAGACCATGACCTCTCAAAAAACAAAAAAACAAAAATGTTTTAAACAATCATAATCATGCATCCATAAACCTGTTTATTAAACCACGCTAGGTTTTGAATTTCTTATAGATTGTGACCACTATGAAATCGAAGAGTTATTTCTCTATAAAAACTCGACACTCGTAAAATAAAATTCATAAATAGTTAAAATAATTTTTTAGGGTTTTGTCTAGATAGCACGTGGATTTATTCTTTTTTTAAAAATGCAAGAATTAATTTTTTAAAAGTTTACTGATTAAATCTACGTGATTTATGTCTAAATCCATGAATAAATATTTAATTTGTCAATACATAAAAATTGATTCGAGAATATTTTTGTAAATTCATATCTTCACATGTTTTTATACAATAGACAATTTTTCCAATCTGTCATTATAAAAACAATTCCAATCAGTCCTTATATTTTGAATTGATTTTTAATGTATGTTTTTAGTTAATTTCTTTTGCTAAATTAAGTCAAATTAAGCATGTGATTTGCACATAATATATGATTTGACAAAATTATATTTGTTATTTGATCAAAAATTTTGATCGAAATGATAGATTATAAACCAACTTAAAATATAAAGATAGATTAGATGTAATTTTTTTAGTAACAGATTGAAAAATTATCTTATTATATAATAATATGTGAGGATATTAACCCTATTTTCATTGTTAAAATTTTAAAAATTAGATAATCATGAATCTAGAATTAAAAAAAAAAAAAAAACTGCAAGAATAGATTTTTTTAAAAGTGCATTGATTAAATCTACGTGATTTATATCAAAATTTAGAAAAAAAATATTTAATTTGTCAATACATAAAAATTGATTCGAGAATATTTTTGTGAGTTAATATCTTCACATGTTCTTATACAATAGATTATTTTTCTAATCTGTCTCTAAAAAAACGTTTCTAATCTATCCTTACATTTTGAATTGATTTATAATATATCTAT
This sequence comes from Dovyalis caffra, assembly GCA_963924115.1. Lineage (NCBI taxonomy): Eukaryota > Viridiplantae > Streptophyta > Magnoliopsida > Malpighiales > Salicaceae > Dovyalis > Dovyalis caffra. The sequence continues at coordinate 1,016,256 of CAWUPB010001178.1, read as the reverse complement.
TTAGTTAAAAGTTTTGACTAAATTAAATTAAATTAAACATGTGATTTGCATATAGTATGTGATTTGATAAAATTATTTTTATTATTTAGTTGAAAATTTTGATCAGATAAATTAGAAACTATCTAAAAATATAAAAATATTTTTGTTGGAACAAATTGAATATTAACTTATTATATAAGGATATATAAGAGTATTAACTCTATTTTCACCGTTAAATTTTAAATTTTAGATAATCATGAGTCCATAATTTTTATTTTTATTTTTATTTTTATTTATTTATTTATTTATTTTTGTCTATTTTCCATTCAAAATAAAATTTTGTGCAGGATCTGAATTTTGTAATGAGATGTCTATGGTGGAGCACCACTCGCTTGGGTCCTCTTGTTCGTTTATGGCCCAATTGATTGGCTCTCTTGAAGAAGACAAATAAACGTCCTGTCTTGAATTGACATGTTTATTGGCTTTATTTTTTTCCCAACTAGATAGGGTACAAAATACTTTATGTTACAGATATGGTTGTTTATTTATTTATTTATGAAAAAGCCTTTGAAGCATATAGCAGAATGGCATCATTTTATATGCAGATGCCTGAGTCTGAATGCAATAACTTTTTCTTCTTCCCGTCTCTATCTTGTTTTTGTTGGGAAAATTTGCAATTGAAAAGTCACTTTTTCTACACATGAATCTACACATGCAAATCCTTATATATAAAAATCGACACCATTTTAATTTAATTATAGATATATCTTTATATAAGTATTTTAAAATTTTTTATTATCGTTTAGCTACCCATAATCGAGGAGTTATTCAAAAATTGTAGATAATAATAGACATCATTTTAACCTGAAAGTCCGTGATAATGGATCTTGGGTTCATTTTATATATAAATACATCAAATTTTTTATTTTTAATTGATATGAGATTTTTCACTTACACGTAAAACTCAAATGTTTTAATAACTATATTTATTATTATTATTATGTTAATATTATCTTAATGTATTTCAGAATCGAATTGAAAGAGTTCATAATAATAATAAAAAAGTTAGCATATGAATATAATGCTTAAAATTTAATTGGGAATAGAGTAACTTGCAAATATTTAACTTTGAAACCAAGAAAAAAAACGAATTGATGCTCAAATAATGTAATGAATTATTTTAGGTACCATGTATTATAAAATGAGTCAAGTAAGAAGATAAAAAACAAAAATAATTAAACAATATAAAAGTTTATATGATTCGACGTGTTGGTTATACGTAAAATATTAAATAACAGATCGTATTCATATAAGTTTTACAACTTAACCATGTTCATATCAGTTTTTACGTCTTAATACGATATTAAGAAATTATATAAATAAAAAATAGTTTTTGAGTGATTTTGATGGTAAGTATAATAGAACATAATTAATTTAAGAGGCCACACATAATAAATATATATGATTTTGATGGTAAGAAATTGATATTTATACAGAATCACGATATTCTTGAATAAGAAAATTTGAACCACTAGATGGATGCAACATGGGGCCATAGCTCTCTGGCTGGTAGGGCAGAGCTCTGGCTCATTTAGGTCTCACCAAGCTGGCGTTGCCATAGATAATAACATCATAAAGTCCAACCTAACATGCTACTATAGTTTGCAGGTCCTTGTCAATTTCTTCATGGTTCGTAATTAACACCATTAACTGAATTCTATTGGCACCAGTCGCATTCTTAATTAAAGCTTGCACTGCCTCATCCTTCATATGACATGACTTGATAATTTTAGGAGGTTAGCTATTCCTTTGGTTAGATAGGATGCATTCTAGATATCCCTTTCAAGAAAATCATATCCATGCCATGCAATAGTATTATCTAACTGTATATTCATTTACGAATTAATGACTTAATCGAAGGTAATTCTTTAATATATTATTATTTTCATAATTGAACCAATTTTATTCTTTGATATATGTTGAATTTGTAACATATTTGACAAGATTTTCAAATCAAACAATTTGAACTAATCAATGTAATTTGTACGTGATTATTTTTTATTTTCAAAATGTATTTGTAAGCGAGGCAAATGGAAGACATTAATATGTGAATCACGTGACTAAATTCGATGGTATAACATGAAAATTTTACTAAAATGAGAGATTATAGACTTAACGTATGTTAAAAAATAAAATTAATTCAATTAAAAATATAAAAACATATTATAGAATGATCCAATTAAATAAAGATATATTAAAAAATGATCGGACAATTGAGTCACGAATCCTTCATTTATATTTAAAAAAAAATTAATATCATCTGGCTCATTTAATTATGAAAGAGTTCGAATGATTTGAGGCAGAAAAACACAAATACATATGTAAAAACTAATTTAAGTATAGTATAATAGCTAAACATAAAGAAATATTACATATCTACCAAAATTAGCAAGAAATAGAATGGTTTTAGAAAATTTTATTCTAAGAATTTCAAGTGCAATTCCTTTCTTTGTGAAATTATATATATATATATATATAAGAGATTACTATATTGAAGGATAAGCATGTTAACGACATTTCTCTAAGAGTTGACTGTTTGGTCTTAGGGACCCAGAAAAAAGGTGTGAAAAGAAAGCGTGAAAATTAGCCGAAGGTCACTGCCTGCTGCTTCTGCATGTGGCATGACTGACTATAATTTTCACATTTCTTCCATGTCATGAGTAGGGTATGAAAAAGAGCAAAAATGAGTCGATAATTTGGAATATGGTCACCGGGCACTGGCTCATTCACATTTTGCATTATTTTCACTTCATATTATTCAGCATTCAAAGAAAAAAAATTGAATTGTAAAATCTTTCTAGATACTAATATCTTATTGAATTAAGAAATTCAAGATTTTGCGTTCTAAACAATAAGACTTTTTGAATTTGTCTATTCTATTATGATTTCATTGGAAATTGACGGAAAATCTCTTAAAAATCCCCTCAATACCTTCCTTTTTTCCTATCAGTAAACATATTTTTCAAGTTGGTAGAAAAAAAATAATTAAGAGGAACGGGGCTTTTTGAATTTTTTTTTCTGGGACATTTTGATAAAAAAATAACTTGTATCTTTCTTTCATGTAATGAGTAGGGTAGGAAATAGAGCAAAATTGAATAAATAATTTGGAGTATGGTCATTTGCTCATTCACGTAATGCATTATTTTCACTTCATATTATTCAACATAAAAAAACAAAAAAAAAAAAGTTGAATCGTAAAATATCTGATGGAAGCAAATTTTAAAAAATCATGTTATTTAATAAGCAAAAATCCATTGAAATATCTGATGGAAGAGAACAACTGAAAGCAACTAGTTAAAGAGGTGATGGTGTTGAGAAGGCACAGACAAATGGGTTCAAACTTTAGAGAAGACAAGAATTTATAGCAATTCAGGCATACATATCTGGGCCACCCAAGCCCATTAGGCCCACATAAAAACATTGGGTTCTGTTGCCATCCAGCAAGTCTTATAACGAGCAAATTATAAATTAGTCCCTTTAGTTTAAAAAAAGGAATTAATTTATACCTCTTGTTTTAAAAATTAATAGTTTAGTTCTTATATTTTTAAATTTTCTTGTAATTTCATATTTTCACTCTTTTTCAACCTTTTTGACTTGAAAAATAATAAAAATATAAAATATAACAAAATTATTGAGAAAAGATAAGATTTCATGAATTAAAATAATATTAAATTAAACGCAAACAATACTAGTTAAGAAATTAAATGATTAGTTTTTGAATAACAGAAACTAATTAATTCATTTTTAAAATAGGTTTTAGTTTATAATTTACTCTCATAATTTACTGTCCTTGTCTCTAATTAATCTTGATCTTGGCTCACTAGAAGAATTGCCTTGAGAAGTCAAAGAAAGAATTGCTTCCATGAAAAGTAAAAATGTAGAGTTAGTGACAGAGAAACAATTATATCACACTGACATGAAAGATGATTACAGTCGTTTGGTGATTCTACTAAAACAAGTTATAGCTAAAAATTTCTTGAAAAATAAAGAAAAGAGTGATCTTAGAGGTTGTAAGTGTATTGGATTGAAGATTCTTGAACCATCGTTGGAAATAGTTAGTTACAATGGAACATGACTAAGGAGAATGACAATGTTGGCATGTGTTCATCTCGCATTAGGATACTTAAGGGAAACAAAAAGGTTTTGCACATATTGAAATCTTATATAATTTTATTTTTTTTATTAAGATCTAAGTTTTTTTTTTTTTTTTTTTGTCTAATTTAAGAGTTTTGTTATTATGTTGTTATTGTTTCGGACCCTAATATACTACGTAAACACACGTGACAAGTCGTAATCAATGATAACTTGTAAGTTGTAGCCAATGACGACTTGTGACGTGTCATGGTGAGATTCAAATTGGATGATCGAATTGGTGACATGATAAGCTATCATTGGCTAGAGTTTGTCACATATGTTTACATGACAAGTCGTTATTGATTAGAGTCCGAAATAATAATAACATAAGAATAGAACTCTTAAATTGGATAAAAAAAATTTAAGATTTTAATTAAAGAAATTCGAATTATATAAAAAATCTCAATATGCGTAAAACCAAGAAGAAAATATCTGAATTTGCTAGATAGAATTCATGTTTGGTCTTTTTGAGTAGAAGAGGAACTTTACTTTGCTCTTGTTAAGGTTAGTGAAACAAAAGAACACTAAGAATTGTTCTAACAGTAGCAACACCAATGCGTCAACTACTAGCCAAGCGGAACTGAAACAACATGACAGGCGATCCTATAAATTGTCTCTATTTTGGATAGGGTTAAATTATCCTTTATGCATATTATCATTAGAACACATTAAAACATTAATAAATATTTTGTATTACGTACACTAACCTACTCAATGAACGGGCATGAGACTAATACATATAAAAAGCATGAGATAAAAATTTGAGATTTTTTGTTGTTAGTTAACGTGGAGGAAGGTTCATTCAGAAATTTATGATAGATTGGCAGATGGAATTATAGTTTTAAATAGATTTTAAGTGATATAGTTGTTGGATTTGTAAATAAAAAGAGATTTTAGTATTTTATCGCAGATTTGTTAATTCCATCGATAGGGGTTTGGTAATGCGGTCTATTCTCCCATTAATAAGTTATGGCAGGAGATTTTAAGGGGATGTATTATTTTCAATGTTAATAAAATTACTTTTTACTATAAAAACGAAAAAAAAAATTAAAATTTGCACCATAATATATGGATGAGACATATATATATATATATAAACTTTGGTGTGTGAAGTTTATTTTCAGACTTAAAATTTTTGAATTAAAAGTCAAATATGTTCTTATTATAAAAAGGGATATAGGTTAGCTTAGAATTTTAAGACACAAACAAAAACTTTTTAGGCCATCCTCACGAGCACCCTGAAGTTGGAATCACTTATTGAATTTGATTTGTAACAAATTTGAATCAAATTTTCAGAGATTGGCTTCATAGTTAAGGATGTTTGCTTCTTCTTGTATTTTATTTTAATTTTTTGGGTTCAAGTTTTGGTGTCAACATTCAATAAAATTTATTAAATTTTTCTGAATGAATTAGACCGATATAGAGGATGTGCTCCTAAAATCTTTCAAGCAAGGACTTATTCTTGGTTAACACATAAATTAATCCAAAAATATTCTCATCGTAAAAAAAAAAAAAAAAAAAACCGATTGAACCTATTTTAGCACATCAAAATGTTTTCTTTGGCCATGCTGTTTATTTCAATTGAGCTTAGCTTGTTCCATTAATTTCTATTGTTCTGCAAAATTACAATCTTAATATTTTTTTCAGTTGTAAGAAAATAATTCCTTGTGAACGAACAAGTACTAGACTGGAAAATGACTTTAGTATCAATGAGAGAAAATTCATTCCAAAATACCCTTAATGCTAGAACAAAATACATACATACACACACATATATATATTCACGCATGTCTCGGTACAAATCCTAAAGAGGAAATGTAACAATCTATGCATGAAGATGCAAATTTGGTGACAGTAAAAGCACATTCTGCATTTCAAAACAAAACAAGGAGATTAAAAGGAGTGGCACACTTTGCTGTGTTGATTCAGACTTTAGAGAAGCAAAGACAATTTGCATTTAATCATTGAATTCACATGTAAACAAATCCATGAACTGTAATGTTCACACCTTAAATCAAGTTTGGCTGATCACAATGATTGGAAATGTTTTGGAAAAAAATCCGTTGTTCTAGTTAGTTATTTTGAAGTCATGTTATGTTTTTTTAGCTTGAAGTGGAGGCTGAGGTGAAGCTGTGGCAGAGGTTATGTTGGTGGAGCGGCCTTACGATGTGCTCCGGAGGGCAGGGTACAGGAGCTGGGTGTGCAAGGAAGGTAGGAACATCGTCACCGGGCATCAGGACCGATACCCCTTTCGCATAAACCGTCATCTGCATAATGAAACAAGAAATCAACAAAGAAAACATGAACGAGCAATAAAAAAAGATATGAGATTTAATTAGGCATCAGCAACAGTTTGCTGCGAATTTTGCTGGCACTAACTAGATACTTGTAAAACTCAAGAATAACTAATCAGGCATCGATATTTTTGCAATCATTAGGACAATGAAACAAGATATTAGTGGCAATCATTAGGACATTGTAGTAAACAAGGTGTATAGGAATTTTCGAGCCATGGAAGGCATAATGGGTTCAGCAACTAATGCACATTAACATTTCCTAAAAAATTTATGCAGAGAGAAGCTGAAAATAGAAGCCATGCAAGAAGTGACAAAAGGGTTTAGTTTAATCATTCTTAACAAGTATAAAGACAAGAAATAATGGAGTAGAATGATTTCTTAACAAAAGCACTAATACCTACTACACTATCCCCTTTGTCTCCGGATTTCACACCCCTTTTCCGTAAATCGAGGGTCTCAATTAATTAACAATAAAATTACTGTGTGAACATCAAGTGTGGAAAAAGAATTGATATCATTGAAACATGTTGATATGCGAATTGTAGAAAATTAGGTAGCCATGCCAAGATAATATATTGGACTGTCAAATGAACAAGACAAAAAAAGCTGGTCTACCATGTCTTAACTATAGATAGGTAAGGACTAAGGAGCAATGAGACATGGCAAACCAATGGGCAAATAATAAAGATATCAGATATACTTCAAAAGACATCCTTTCCTACATACAGCATCACATCAGGTGATAATGTTGGGCTATTGTAAGTTACTTGAAGCTAAGCAACAAATTCAGGCATGAAAAACTTGACCATTGTGCCTAGATATGTTTAGCTGCAGTTAATGGCGTAGGACAAATCTTGGGATGGCAAAAATGGGAGATTGTCAATGATAAAAATAGTTTTCTTTGCCAGCTTCGGGCAGCCCTAATCTCTAAAGATCTTCTAACAATGCTTCGCACAACTCTCCATGAATATTAGAATTTCATGCATCATTTCCTATGTTCTTCACTGTAAGTAACCAGGCAGGATTTACTTTCTTACATCATTTAATCTTCAACAGTCATAGATATTATAATGATGTTAAGCAATAAAGACAAAAATCACATGCTGGTAAGATATAATGGACCCATTGGCCTGATAAACCAGCATAGATAAGCATATTCAGGTAATTAAGGTCTTCCCATGTGTGCTTTAAACATAATTAACCCGCAGAAAGAGCACCAGATTGTTTGGTAGACACCTACGTTAATCAATAATATAGTAGACACAGCTACATCACAATAATAGCAGACAGCCATATCAACAGTATTGGCTGCTCATAAATCACAACTCTAGATAAGTAGATTTAGACTTTGGTTTTGTAGATTTGAAGCAGAAACATGATTGATTCTGGTTTAGATGCCTGCCTTGTACAGAATTATGTTAGCAAAAGGTTTAACAAACACTGCTAAACAAATCAAATCCTCTATATTGAACACATGAGCGAATTATGAAAGCAATACCTTATATACTGTAAACAAAAAAAGAAGAAAGAAAGGTATAAAAGTAATAATATTTTAGCTCTTAATGACAATAAAGATGCATTAGGATAATAATATCTATTATCCTAAGATGTTCGTAATCGAATGAGGTTGCGTTAAAGAGCCGTCATAATATTATATTATAGTGCAAATGATGAATTATTTAACATAATGCAGCCCACTACAAAAGCTCAAAATAATTCCACTAATCTTCCAAATTTTTATGATCTGTCCACAAATTAAGCCACCAAACTTCAATTAGCTAAAGCTTAATTGTCACAATGATCATAACCTTAAAATCACATATGCCATGTGTAATCATGGTTTTGAAAATTACTCACTGACAGTAGGAGCTAAAGATAATTTACTATTTGAAGTAAAGTTAAACTAAAATGAAAAAGACTTGCTCGGTAGACTACATAATAATTGAAAGTTAATTACATATGGAAAATCAATGGTTCCTACCACTGAGGGGAACAGAAAAATTCCAGTTTTCAAAAGTTGAAAAGGATCATTCAATCAACAAGAAACTGAAGGACATGCCAGCATGGGCAGTCACAATATAGAGCTATCAATTGGATGGTGCATGAGCATATCAATAGGTCCCAGCTATCACCCTCTTTGTTTCATGTGACTTAGTATACTATTCTTTCAAACAGGAACTCACTTCAAATTCTGATGAAATAAGGAACAAGAAAATTTTGATACTTTATCTCATGCTTAAACACTTGATCTTTCATCTTAATCACTGTCAAAATAAGTAAATACATGCCAAATTGTGAGCCTAAAACACTAATAAAAGATATCACAATGGTTACTACAATAAACCTAAACCAAAACCAAAACCAAAACCAAAAAGTGATTTCAGAGAGACAAGTTTAAGAAAGCATAAAAGGGAAAAGGCTTTTAACACATACATACAAATATTGCAATGAGCATAATGACCAGTCAAACTGCCAAAGATTAATTATCATTACATACAAAAAGAAAGCAAAAGGAGCAGTCACAGTCATGCTTGCAGGTATACTCATTACCCTTTGCAGGTCATCCCAAAAAGAATCAAGACATAGACAGAACAACAAAAAGAATGCAAAAGTAATGCTTCTTTTATAACCAAAAAAATTAATTTCCAATCTTTTAATTAATAAAAGCAAAAAAAAAAAAAAAAAAAAAAGTATCCCTTCCTTCCCAGAAATCAAAAACAAAAAATGTAACCAAATTGTGTGTGTGTGTGTGTGTGTGTGAGAGAGAGAGAGAGCTAGAGAGAGTACTTTTGGAGATGGGAAATCAAGCTTGCCATGGAAAACAGCTTGTGCTTCAATATCATTGGAAGAAGAGCTGCCATTGGCACCACCAGAGGAAGACAATGATCTTGGCCTTAAAAACCTTTCAAAGATAGCCATGACAAGGAACATAGATATTAATATAGCAGTAGCTACAAACCCAAAAGACACAGCATTCACTGAATTATCAAAATGTCTCCAGTGATCATCTCTTTCTAAATTCGAAGGCACCACTGTTGTTATTGGTGGTGACACTACTGTATCCCAACTATCTTCCACACCCATTAGAACCAAAATGTTTAGCAAAAATATTCAATGTCTCTCTCTCCCTCCTCTCTCATTAAAGAGCGAAACCAGAGCAAACCCAGTTCAAGTTCTGTTTCTTTCGGGGTGTCATAGGGTTTTAACACTTGCTTTGTTAAGCATGGAAATGGGCATATAGCTAGTAAAGATTGTATAGATTCGTTAAAGAAAAGAGCTTTGGGAGAGAAGGAGAAAGGTGGGTTCTTTATGAGTACAAAGATCAAGGCTTTTTATGGTAGTAACAATGGACTCGTGCTTCTAAAGGAAAGTTTTATTACCAATCACGGAGAGAGAGAGAGAGAGAGGGAGAGGGAGAGAGAGAGACCACTGGACAGTGAGTTTAAAGAGAGCTTTTTGTATGACAAAGTTTTCTTTATTTCTTTGAAAAATATGGCTTTGGGAGTTGGGTCATTGGCTTGCTAACCAGCATGATTGAGTTAGAAAATTCAACAATTACTTTATAATGGAGTAAATTATAAATTAATCCTTCTTGTTTGCATAAACCAATTAATCAGTCTCTCGTTTTAAAAATTAATTATTTAATTTTTATATTTTAAAATCTATTTATAATTAAATTTTTTTTATTTATAATTTATTTTAAAAACATAAAATATAAAAATATTGATGAAAAAATAAGAGGTTTTGTAAAATAAAAATAATATTAAATTAAGTATAATAAATACTAATTAAAAGAATAAATAATAATTTTAAAAATTAAGAAATTAATTAATTAATTTCTTAAAATATTTACTCCTTCATGATAAGGAAAAACTCGTAAGCGTTAAATTGGTTGGACTTTAAAACCAACATATTTTATGTTAAATTGTAGAACGATGGAATCTTTCAAGAAGTTATAGATAAATAGTTAAATCTGTTTTTATATAAAATTATGATTTTTTATATGTTTCTAGATTTTCAAATATAGATAAATATTTTTTAATAAAAAATACCTTTTATTAAAATATAAAAAAATTAAAGTCACATGATCTGTTAAAATTTTTAAATTTTTTTTATTTATTTAATATTTTAATTAGAGTGGTTTCGGTCAAAAAAATTTATGATTAAAAAATAAATTAAACATTTCGATTTTTTTAGAAACATAAAAGATTCAATTAGAAACTTAAGAATAGATAAAACAAAACCTCAAAGTATTAGATAATTAAGAATAGATTGAACTATTTATTCATAAATTATAAACACCCTTTTAAGGCTTAATTTTGCTGCTAAATGATTATATTCCTTGTGTTCTTATCCATATCCGAATTTGATGTAAGAAAATTATATTCTTAATTAGGTTCGAAAATATTATATAATTAAGAATAGATTGAACTGTTTATTCATGAAGTGATGGAAAGCTTTGGTAAAGTTGACTGCAAAATCATTTTTTTCACCATGTGCAACTTCTTTGGTGAAATTAGAGGCTAGGGTGAGGGAATGCCTGTCAACTGACGTGATGTTGAAACAAGTTAGTTTTGATTATTTGATACCATAGCAGATTACTGAAAAATTAGTGAATTTTCTCAATTCAGTGTATAAACTGTCAATATTCAGTATAATAAAAATTATTTACATATGCTAACTCCTCCGTTAATGTATACGGTCAAGAACAATATTTTTCATTAATATCATAAATTATTGCAATTATTCAGTATTATATAATAATTGCGATTGTTATTTTATCATAGCATTAAATCATAATCTGCTATTGAAATCATGACTATTTGTATCGTTTTTTAACCGTGTTTGTAATTTAAAACTATAATTAATATATGTTTTTGAAGTAGAAAATCAACTGAGTTCAACAAGAAGCTATTAGCTATTAATCTATATTAAATAATTTGAGTAGTTTGGATTTGAGTGTTTTCTTTTTTATATACATCCTATAATGAGAGGTAGTTTTAGATTAATTTCTTTTGGTTTTTTACCTATATGTTTTTATTGCACATTTAAGATAAAACTAATCATATTCGTAGTCGAAACAATAAAGTTTAACATTTCTCGATAAATATGATTTCAGAATTTAAACCTCGTATATTGATAAGAAATTCGTTTGAAGACCAACTCAATTATTATTGGATTAGAAACTTATTGATGTATTTTTAAATTAATTTACGCATCAATTAGAACTATTTTTTTTACTGGATGGTTTTAAGAATTCATCCCTTATATAGTTATATTGACTTTATATTCTTAGAAAAAGAAGGTACTTAGAGTGCTTCATTAAGAGATGATCTGTTGATGGAAAAACATTAAAATCACGTCACTTATTTCTAATGATAAGCATCTTTTCTTATCACCTTAACATTGGTGATAATTGAGCTTTTTTTTTTTTTTCCTTTTTTCCTTACGAAATTGAAAATAGATTATATTATCCACACTCGTAAAAAAACCATTTAAATTGAGCCATATAAACTAATTGATACATCACGATAAAATTGACATAAATTGCAATTTCATTTTCTTAAATCGTTCAATTACATCAATTTTAATTAATTGTCAATTTATCGGCACAAATATTCTTAAAATATTAGAGTTTTTTTTTAAAGAAACAATCTTCTCGTTTAGGGAGTGGGCTTTTTATGCCAACGGTCTCTTTGTAGAATTGAAGATTTTCAACTATATATAGGCCAACTCTCATGAAAATCCACCGTATACTAATTGCGACTTCTACCCATTTTTGTGAAAGTAGAATTATAATATTCTACGTAAAAAAAAAGGGGCAAATAGCGATCGAAATTATCTACCCTAAGTAAAACTCATTAATAATTTTTAATAAGTCTGGTTTATTCACAATAATTTACAATTCTGGTGAAGCAACTATTTAATATGATAGTTCAAGTTCTTAATCACTTCGTATTACGGGTTTCAAAATCTTGAAAAAAAAAAAGAAGAAAAAAAGAGAAATTGATAAATTCTAATATAAATGATCTTTCAAGAAAGAGTATAATGTTTATAAATGGATTTTTCTCAAATTTAGAATTTATATTTTTTAATTTTTTATTGAGATTTTTTTAAATTTGATTGACGCTATTTATTTTTTTCAAAAAATTTTATAAAACGAATTTTCTCTATATCTAGACCGTCTATTTAAAAAAAATTATTTAAAATTTTGTAAAACGAATTTTCTTTATATCTAGGCCGTGTATTTAAAATTTTTATAAAATTATAAAAATTTTAAATACAAATAAAGAAAATTCGTTTTACAAATCACTAATAAAGTCTTTTTCTAAAAAAATCAAGATGAATTCTAATCAATTAAAGTATCGAAATAATCTAGAGATTTTTTTTAGAATTTATATTTTTTTAAAAAAATTTTTATGGAGATTTTTTTTAATTTGATCGACGCTATTTTTTTTTTCAAAATTTTTTAATAAAATTTTAATTAATTTTTTTAAAATACAAGGTCTAGACATAGAGAAAATTCGTTTTACAAATCACAAAAAATAAAGTCTTTTCTAAAAAAATAAAGATGAATTCTAATCAATTAAAGTATCGAAATAATCTAACGTGATTATTTCTAAATCGTGATATAACAATGAAAAGGATATATATGTATATATCAAAAGCAAATAAAAAAGCCTCTTCAATTTACGAAAATCAGCATTAACTCACCGCAAAAAATGGAAATATACGGACAATGATAAGCTACGATCCTGTGCAGTCGCTGCAGTGACTGCAGGATAATAACACAAGTCTCAGGATTCACGTGCCTCTCGTGTCACAGATCCCAGAGCTGTGGTCCCACAAAACGAACACGTGGCAGAACAGCGAACGCCGATAGTTCTCGAGCGTCGAGACGATCATCCCAACAGTTTCAAATCAGGGCCGTCACTTTCCTCAAGGGTCAATTGAAAGTCAACGGCACGTGCAACAGCGTGTGTAGGCGTTGGTGAGGCTTGACAGATTGTGGGACCAATCACAGGTGGCCCGTGCAAATTTGGGCCTCACGTGAAGGACCCTTTTGCTGTTTTATTTACCTGGGACTTGAGCGAGTTTCATCAACTTTCTCTTCTTTTCATGCTATTACAAAACAAGTTGTGGATTGGGCTCATGATCCCCTGATACTCAACAATGTGGGCCCACTTTTGTTCTTTTTCAGAGAAGATGGGCCCACTTGGTCTAGGGGTTTTTACAAACTTTTATGTTTTATATTGAGCCCAAAAGCTTTGAACATTTTTCAATGGGCTCTTAAAAACTTCAATTATTACAATTCACTCCATTATTTTGGTCCTCAAAATTTGTATGTCCAGACCTCATGATAATAATGCTACTTATGAGATCTGTCTAACAACACAGCAGTGGCTACAAAGCTCCTTTTCTCCCTCTTCTTCCATAGGTTCAAAGCTCCTCCACATATCTTCATTTGCTGATGTGTCAAACACGTGGACAACCGACATTGATCTCAAATCTTCACCCGGCATTCGATAGCCTGCTAAGAAGTACAAGTGAGCCCTAATCGGTGCCACGGTGAGATAAAGTCGTTGACACGGTGGCCAATTCGCTTCCGCGGCATCTGACGTGGAAATTGGAGAGGATAGGGTTTGCATATGTGAACCATCAACCACATTCCAAATCTTGAGTTTCCCATCATATGCTTCTATATGACCTTTCCAAGCGTTCAAGCAATCCCCAGAGCTAAATAAGTTTCCATCAAGAGCTACTATTTGATTAGGTGGCACATCTAATTGCCACATCCCTACGACGAGATCCCACTTGTCATGTTTGGAGTCGTACACCTCAGCAGAACACCTCTCCAATATATGCCACGGCAACCTTGTACTACAATCTCCTTTCTCAGCAAATCCCCCTACCACGTGGATTTTTCCTTGCCATGTCACCCCAACACATTTGTACCTCATTGTGCTCATGTTAGGCAACGATTTCCACTCGTCAAGTGCCGGGTCATACACCTCAGCCGACGAAATCCCACGTGGACAAGCCAGCGAACTTTTCCCGCCAGCCACGTAGATTTTGTTGTCTTCGCTGACACTGCAAGCAAAATCAAAGCGTGGGAAGCCTAATGGTGCACATTTGGACCAGATATTGTTACGTACATCATAACGTAGTACTGAAGAGACAACCTCAACGCATTCTTCTGTAATGTCATCTTGATCCTGGTCTAGTATCTTACGACAAAGCCGGCCACCGATTATGTATATTGAGTCCCCAATTGAGACCATGGAGAAACCCTTTAGAACATGATTCCCATAAAACCCAGGAATCGTGCTAACTTTGTTCCATGCATTGTTTGAAGGGTTGTAACACTCTATCCAATGAGACATGGTGGCGTCAGGTGATGGATCTCTGGTGCAAAATGTTGCATAAATGCCATAATTTGAGAGGGTACTATTTTCATGTGATGATTGTGGGGGAGACTGAGGGGAGAAGGAACCCATGATGGCGTTAGAAATTGGTATATTTTAGCCTTAAAATGTGCTTGAAAGTGGGGGAATTTGATAGTGTGGAACTTAGGCGAATTTATAGATATCGGGGCATTGTAGAAAACTAAGAAGGCTAATTTGGTAGCATCGCCAATGAATATGGTGAGGAGAGTGAGGTAAAAATCTTTTGAGGTTTAGGAGGAATTATCTAAGATTTTCTTGTTTCATGATAAAATATTGTTTGGTTTTAATTATGTAATCTTTTATTACACTATTGGTTTGTGACAAAGTGACCAGCTTTGGAGAATACAAATGGAAATAGTCAATGGAGGAAGATAAGTGTTTTTTTTTCTTGATTCCTTAGCATCCAAATTTGTTTAATTTGCAATATAATATCTCAACAATAGTGATGGTTTGCCGTTTTATGTTCCTCTTGTACAATCATCTTAACAAGAAGCAATAGAAATTTTCTCGGTAGAATTGGATTCTATATCAAATTCAAATGTCGAAATTGGAAAATTTTAACTATTATTTTTTGTTTTTTGGGTCTAAGGTGGATGAAGTTTATGCTATTAAAATAGTTTGGGATGGTCAAGTTGAATATACAAGAATGATTCGCAATTGCAATGAATTTCACTTCTCTCTTGGATCATCCAAGAAAACAAGCAAAGAAAGGCTACTTTGCTCATGATGATGAGAGCCACCTTCTTTGTGATTTGTGGTTAGGAACAAAAAATTAGCACTCACCTTCTTTGTTCTTGCCAAGTTACCTACTCTTGCTTTCCTTTGTTCCTCTTGTACAATCATCTTACCGGTTTTTTTTTTTTTTTCTATATAAAAAGAAAAAGAAAAGAAATTTTCAAAAAGAATACAAAGAATGGGAAGATGATGATTTTTAGTCAAATAAGATAAATAGATCAATTGGAGTTCACTGACCCAAAAATCAAGGGCCGTGGGCCTTTAAGTGTTTTAACTTTTATGTGTAGTCGGATCATGGATGTAGTTGAAGCATTTGGGTTTAGTGGGTCATGTTTGTTGCTGATTATCTTGTAAAACCTAGCACCAAATAATAAAAAATCTCTTGTAAAACCCAATGGGCTATTTTTATTTAAAGAATAAAAAATCTCTTGTAAAGCCCAATGGGCTATTTTTATTTAAAGAATCATTATTTTGAAGTAAGCTATTGTGCACAAAGATATAATCAATCAACCAAAAATAACAAAATTGAGAATCTAGACAACTCTGCTTTTGAGGATAATTAAAATAATTAAAATATGTAAAGTTTGTAATTTTCTTAGTACAATAAGTCAAAAAAATAGTATAGAGATCCAATGGGCTCCAACTGCTCAACATCAGACTTTGCTTTTGAGGATAACTCTGCATAATAGCCCACAACTAGTCCTTTGTAGTATTGCTAGGAAAGCAGCCCCAATTAGTCGCGGATTCACACCCACCCCCACCCACCCCAACAACCCTCTATCATCGGAGAAGACAAAGAGATATTTATATTTGGAATATGCTAACTCTTCGAATTTTTTTTCCCTATTAGTGCCTCTATTTATATATTTTTCTTTTTCTTTTTTTATTTTAGTGTGTTGAGTTTGGCTCGTACTTGGTAAAAATTATATGTACAGTTTGGAGAGAAGTCTTTCATATTTTTCAAGATCTATCCTATAATATGGAATTAAAAAGTCAAAATAAATGATTTTACTAACCCTTAAAATGGTCAAAATGTTGACCCTTAATTAGAATATAGTTTGATGATAAAATTTATCCCAAATTATTGGAGTTATAGCAAAATAAGACCTATATTATTAATTTAGACTATTTGAACTCCAAAATATTAATTTTTTAGCCAATTTTATCCTTTTCTATTATTTATGACGAGTCAAAGTGTTAATCGTTGACTGAAATGCTTAAAATAACGTCATTTTATGCATTTTATTTTTTAAAAAAATTAAAATTATTTTAAAAAAATTAATAAATTTTTTTAACTAGATAAATCAATTGCACATCGTTAATTATTTAACAACAAAAGTACGGTCAATAAATCAAAAAAATCATCTTATCTATCTTAAAGCTACTTAGTATTAAATATTTCTTTCGAAATTAATTTTAATTCTTACAAAAATATTAGTTTTTTTTTTTACTAAATGGATCTATTACGTACCCTTAATTATCCAACAATAAAAGTCAAATCCATAAACAACAAAATTATCTAAGTTTTCTTAAAGCTAACTATTATTAAAAAAAATAAATTTAATTTTAATTGTGAAAAAAAAAATCAGCACTTTAACTTTCAGAAATAATTGAGAATGATAAAATTTACCTAAAAACTAATAATTTAGGATCCAAATATCTCAAATTGATAATGTACGTCTTATTTTGTCACAATTCCAATAGTTTAGAGATAAATTTTATTGTTAAAATGTATTTCAGTTAACGATTAATGTTTTGATCATAAAAAATAATAAATAATAATAATATTCACTCAAAAGATAATAATTTGCAGTCCAAATAGCATAAATTGATGATATGAGTTTTAAATTATTATACTTAAATAGTTTAGAGGTACTACAATTTAAAAGACTACAACAGGGTTCTAACTTCTGCTGACACGTTTTTATTTTTCGAATAAAGATCTTTTTGAATTAAAAAAGAAGAAGAAGAAGATATTTTGGATTAATTATTATTATCATGAATATAGGTCCCATGGTTATATATATGTTTCATTCCATGACCTGCCAGGTTGTGAAATTTGAAACTGTTGAATTTGAACGATAGGGAATGCACTTGTTTCCCAAAAACACCTTTTTGATTATCCAATAAGGATGATGTTGATAACATCCAAAAAGTTAGGCAACAAGTTTACAACTTAATTGTTGATTCATGGTTATGTTCTTCCTATCTTAAAATGTAATGTTTTGAATCCGAATCTCTTTTATAATGGAAAAATAAAGTTTAAATATTCATATAGATGGATAAAAAAAATAGTTAAGGAAGATAATATTTATAATATGATGTTTTAAAGATTTAAAATTAAATTTGCCAATTATAAAAAAGGTCTCAAATTCCAATAATAAATAATAAATTAGTTCTTTTAGTTTTGAAAAAAAATAATTAATCATTATTTGTTTCAAAAATTAATTATTTAGCTCTTATATTTTAAATTTTCTTGTAACTTAATATTTTTTTCCTCTTTTTCAATTTATTTTTTGAGTTTTTTTTTAAGAAATAGAAAAAGGTAAAAAAAAAATTAATTTATGAGAAAAAATAATATTTTTTGAAATAAAGTAATATTTCCCACATCCAAAAGAGATTGTCTATCTTTATATCTATTTCAAAATACTTGTTTGGTCAAAACTTTAAGTGGTGTAGTTTTATAAAATACTTTTATTTAAAATCTACTTTGTAAAAAAAACTTCAAATACAATTGTAAAAAAAATTTAGAAAACCTAAATAAAAGATATTTATATGAGATAATAGTTAATATTTTTTTAATATGCATTGGTGGTATTAAATTAAGTGTGATCAATATATTTATAAATAAACTAAATGATTAATTCATTTCTTAAAAATAGAGATACTAATTTATAATTTGCTCCAAATCCAATGGTGGGAAAGAACATAATAAAATCAAGTCACTAATCAAACTTGGTTGTTTGCATTTTTATGGATTGAAAAAGCGTTGTCTCTCCCCAATTATTTAGTGGAACTTTAATTATGAATTTATGAGACAAAGTACATCTCTATCTTCAATATGAACTTTGAAGATTGCATATGCACTAACTAACTCAAGTAGGACAAAAAAGAAAGATCCAATCATTAAAGAGTTAATAACTTCTGTCTTTTTCTATTTTGGGTGTCATTATACTTTGTAATTTGTGTTTTAAAAAATTATAATATCCATCTTAGATTAATGCAGTTAATATTTCCACATATATTTTTTTTAAATCCGAAAATACCAACGTTTTTTAAAAAGATATAAAGGATTACATTCTTATTTTATCAATGGCATCTCTTTTTTTGGAAGAAAAACTTTTGTTTTTTCGAAAACCATACTACCAAAACTCAATATTTTTAAGAAAAGCTATATATTTTTTAAATCCATATAATTTATGCATTAATATTTTTTTTTGATAAATCATAAAATAAAAATAAATAAATGACATGCTTACTTACCAATAGAAATACTGATATTGAAATGAAATGAGGTTGAGTGAAACGAATAATTTTTTCTAATGAATATTTTTAATACTAATTAGAAATTTTACTTGTCTATTCCAAGCATTCATTTACTTTTCAGAAGTTACCTATTCTTTATGGAATCTAACCAAAAATCAACTCAATTTTCAACCGCCAACTAACTTACAGATTTTTAATAGAAAATGAAATTAAAGTATAATTAGTAAAAAAAAAAAAAATAGAATGTGGAAAATGTAATGTTATCAAAATAGAAGTGCAAATTATAATAGCATCCAAAATAAAAGGTGATGCAATACTTAATTCATCATTTAATTGCTATAAATAAAGTGTTCATCATAAAATTCTTTTTTTTTACTCATATATTTTCATCCTACATCAGAAATGAAACTAATTATATCTAAAACGATATGATTTAACTCTTCTCAATAAATATGACTCGTTAGAATATCTTTAAGTTCTGCTAATACAAGCTATTTTGTTTAAATTTTAGTTTGCATTAATGGACTAATATAATATTTTTTTTTAGTAAACACAAGAAGGTTTTTAAGTGTTAAATCACTTTTTTTTCATCCTAAAGGTTATTTTTGAATCTCTATATGAGTTTGTACGTCTAATTTTTTTCTTTTTCACACCAATCTAGTAAATTTAGATAAATTTAATGAGTTTTTTCTAGATGATAACATCAAGGTTTAAATCTACCCAATTTTTGTCTCTATCTCCTTGACTAAACAAGTTTATGACCTGCAAATCTCTGTTCTTTCTGTCATGGAACAAGAACCAGTAAAGCAATGAATTATATTCGTACTGCATGAACAAATGAATAGAGGAAACTAAAGGCAAGTGAAAGATAACTTTTTTTTTAGCAAAATAGGCTTACCATGATCAGGATACCATTCTGGACGAATATTGCAAAGCCTACTGCGTTAATGTATCAGCATTTTCGGCTAACTGTAGAAGTGCAGAAATAATTTCTTGTACTACTTACTACTCAGAACCTGCACACTTCTCTGATTGGCTTGGTACGGCTTTGTTATTAATTACCTTGACGAATCTTCCTTGCAGCAACAATTGTTTTTTCAAAATTTGGTCGAACTCAGAAAATCTTAAACTCAAAGATTGATTTATCAATCAATTAATTTAATTGAATGATTCATCCCAATAATCTTTAGATTTTTTAATATGATATATATATTTTTTATTGGGTTCTTTGATTTTGTAAAATTTTCTTAATGTACTTCCTTTAATGAAATTTCGTCTAATTTTTCAAAAAAAAAATAACAGATAGATAAACATATTAGATAAAACCGACACATGAAATTATAATTTTACCACATATCACTTTTATATGATATGTTATTCTAGGAGTTAATTTTATCTAATTTATCACTCCTTTTGTTACTTTTACTCGAAAAAAAGAGTTACATCAAAAAAATTAAAGAGTAAAACGATCAGATAAATAAAAAAAATAAAATAACCACAATAAAAAACTTTTAAATAGTACATAGATGAATCATGCTATTAATCCATTAATTAATTCTAAGTCACATGTACATTTGTAAGATTAATCATGTAATGAGTTTACTCAACAGGCATTGTTGTTCATGATCTCCTTCTTAAAAAAAAAAGACCTCGATTTCGAACACTTTCAACGTAACAAAATAATAATAATAATAATAATAAAAAAAGTCGTGTAATAGTTTACGTATTAGGTACGTAGAAAACATTAAATTTTGGTATGATATAAAAAACCAAGGATTTTTTTTTAAAAGATCGTATTAATTTACATATTAATTGAAACTAAGATTCTTTGCCAGAGAATCCTAAAGAAACACCCACGTTAATCTGGTGTATTCGAAACAATAACATTGTCAAGTACTACCTTAAAATTCGAACTCAGAAAGTCAAGAAAGTAAGTAAACGTTCTGTTAACTAGACATACGTCTTGGAGTTTAGGAAGAAATCTCGGATTCATCAAAGAGGAATTGTTTCGATGGCTAGGGCTCAAGCTGAGACTTTACGATTCGAAGTTCAGATCTCCTCGCCTCCTAATACAGAAAAAGGAAACCTTGGATTTAATTCTACTTGTCACTTGTTGATACAATTAGAAAAAAAGAGTCGCTTCTCAATCACCATCTCTAGGCTGTTAAAGTTTTTCAATTTATCTATCATTTATGAATTTTTCATGCCCTAAATCATCATTACACACGTAGAAACACAGAAGGTCAATGTTTACTGGCTATGTGGCAGATCTTTCTGGCATCAGAGTGGGACCGGCCGGCCATAACCAGTTGTCATCTGGGCACATTCAATGGATCCTGAAATCTTCAAATAGCATTACGCTAGACCGAAGTAAGAATTTTTTTTAGTAATCCGAACGGCTAAACAAAAAATCTGGAGCATATAAATGAACGAGAAAAGAGTTAAAGCATATATTTTATATTAAATAATTAAATTAAAAATAATTAATTAACATAAAATTGAAAATAGATTATTCATCACAAAATTTAAGTCTTTTGGATAGAATTTAATTTCAACTTGTCTAATTCTATATAGTATCGGAGGCCTAACGACTCATCAAAGATCCTAGAATCCAAACCACTTGATAGACTCCATCTTGACAGATCTCAAAATATGAGCTGCAAGTGAGGAGAGTATTAACACATATCTCACGTTAAATAGTTAAACCAATAAATAATATATAAAATTAAGAAATAGTCATTTATTATAATATTTTTTTATTGATCCTTTTAAGATATACCAGGATTAAAGATCATGATTAATCCTTTGTTATTATGTCAGACATAACTTGAGATCACTTACTTAAACAATTAAAACATGGATCGAAAATACCACTTAAACTGGGATAAATACAATTATAACCTCGTTGAAAATCACATATTTATTATTTTAATGGTACTGAAAGCTACCGGCCACCGCCAACGTGGTACGGATGCTAAAATCATCAACATTCAGACTTCTCTGATTCAAGAAGAGTGTTGCACCAGCAGATTTGCTTGTCTTGCAAGGTCGTTGCAGTATTTATTGACTTTTTGTTGCCGTACAATGCCAATTCTGTCAGCCCCAAAACTGAGGATTTCTGAAACAATCTGACTTTCCAACCAATGGTCCCTAACTCCCTATATACATAGCCAGAGCTCCACGGTTGCCAATCGTCGAAGTTAAAATAGGATGCCATTTTACAGCTGTAATTTGTTCATTTCGCACTTGAAAAACTGTTCAATCAATCATCGCTAAGGTGAATTCTTTTTAAATTTGGATGTTACCATAACTGGAAGTGGGAGTAAATTATAAATTAGTCCCTCTAGTTTTTCAAAAAGATTTGAATAGTCTCTTTAATTTTAATAACTAATTAATTAATATCTGTATTTTTAAATTTATTTAGAATTTAACCATTTTCTTTTTCTTAATTTATTTTGTTTTCGCAAACAGAAAAAGGAAAAGAATAAGTAAAAAATACAAAATAATTAATAAAAAAATATAGTTTAAAAAGGTCAACACTAGTTAAAAAACTAATTAATTAGTTTTTTTTAAAAATAAGATGAACTATTTAACTCATATTATGACTAGAGAGACTAATTTATAATTTACTCTCTTGAGTTGTGGCTAATTTTTTTTTTTTTTTTGCTCCATAAAAAACGAGGAAGACCTTTTTGTTTATGTGGATTCTGAATTTCATCCCTCTTTTTCTATATATGTATATATATATATATATATATACCTCTGAAAAAAACATAGCCTTCTACAAAGCAATTGCTTAGCTGCTGCTAGTGCATGCCTCTCACTAATGGGGATGGCAATTTGTCCTGTTAGTCAATGTAGGAATTCTTTGAGTTGATCGAGTAACGTTCTGCCTCATATTAATTTTGAATGGGGATGGGACAGGTATAATATTTACCTGTCCCCTCTCGTTTGTCTTACTCTGTTTCTAAAATTATAATTATATCCTATATAAAATATGTGATTATTGACTCTTATGGTTTACTTTTTATATTAATTATTATTTTTTTATTATAGTTCGAATTTGATAACAAAATTTTTATATGAATTATTATTTTTTCACTATAATTCGAAATTTGATAACAAAATGAAGTGATATGAGATGAAAATAAAAAATTAAACAGAACATCGGTCCTGTGAGGATCTCTGTCTCTATTTGAGACGGGATTGGTACGAGAAATATTACCACGTATGAGGCATGGGGTGGGGATGGGGTAAACTTTTCAAGGGCAGGGATGGCTCCATTGCCATTCCTACTCACCAACAGCAACCCCTTTTTTTTTTTTTCCTCTTTGTAGTTTTAGATTATACTAGCTTATATTTTCTTTTCGTAATATACCTCGTGTAGTGTGTATACTAGAATCAGACCAGAACTTAACAAATTTGTTATCCTTACTTTGAGTCTCCCCAAATCCTTCAAAACCCATTTGAGCCTTCACATTTTCTTCAAAACCCAGTTCACCTTTTCCTTTAAAGTTGCTAACTTCGCCATCAAGTGACTCAAACTTCCTTTCTTTAGCCTCAATTTCTCCAATTTCTTCAAAACCCACATCGATCCTTCCACTCTCCACAAAACCCAAATCATTTTTCAAATCAAAGTCACTTAGTTTACGATCATCAAATCGATCACTATCCGAATTAGGCCAAAACTCACCGGAATTCCTCCTCTGGAGCCGAGTTTCTGAGCCAGGATTGACCTAACTCTGATTTTCAGACTCAATAGTACATCATGAGAGAAGTAATCTAACCTGAACATACCTTCCGTACTAGCCTCAATTTCTTTAAAAGTCCTCAAAGAATTAGCCACTGAATTAGTAACAAATTGATCTTCTCTAAAGAAGTAGAGGAACAGTGAGAGAGAGAGATACGAAAGAGGTGAATTTTGGAGAAACTCAAAAATAAAGTCTCTAACATCAACGGGGATAGCTGTGCGGATGGTGATGATGAGTTGTGTCATGAAGTCTAGGATGCTAGCAATAAGTGGTGCGGCGGGTTGTTGTGAAGAGGAGAATGGATAGAAGATGGCTAAGTGAGATTGTGAGAAAATGAAATTATATATCATTATTTAGTGGTTAGGATTGTTAGGGTTTTTTAGATAAATGGTTGAGATCAAAATAAGCAACGGTCAATTGGACGGCTCCAAAACAATTAATTTAGATCGGACGGTTGAAACAAAAAATATACAAAAAAAATATTTTGTATAGTGATTTAAAGAGAAGTCAAATATCTTCGTACACTTGCAGTGTAATAAATTTCTACACAATTGCCAAAAAGACTACATATTTGTCATATATACCATTCAAAAGACCAGAAATTGCCAAAAGACTACATATTAGTGTCGTCAAGATGTAATTTTTATTATTTTGTTTTATTTAGACGCAGTGTGAACATTGATATGTTTGTATTTTTTAGGCTTAATGAAATTGCTACTTTCTAACATATAAAAAAGGGACCTTTTTGTTTATGTAATTCAATTGCAGACACTGAGTTAGCAATTTTCAAAATCATGTGATGGGAAAAAAAAAAAACCAGTCTTAAATACCAATACTAAAACATACAAATGTTAATTTGATCGTTGAATTTGAATAACTTAACAAAATAAACCTACTAATTTCAAATTCAGTAGTCCAAGTTAAGTACTTTGTAATTAGTGTATAAATCCCTTTTTCTATTAGGGAGTTAATATATACTATATTTTAGAATCTTATCTAAATAACAATTATAACTTTTAAATTTGATAGTTTTTTAACATAATATCAGTAAATTTGTATTTTTTTTACACTTCTTAATACATATTTTTAATGTGGATGGTGTTTGATAATGCATTTGAAAATCTTTTTTGAATTGCATTTGAACTTAAAAAGACATTGAATCTATGATTTTTTGAATGTTTTTTGATAAAAAAAATAAATTAAAACTATCCAAAAAAATCTCAAAATAAATATTTTTCAGCTCAAATTCAACTATATTTTTACAAAAATACACGCACCACATTAATAACCAAACATACACTTAATATCACACGTTTTCCTTAATTCCTTCCATCCATGTATAGATCGAAATGATTGAGCACCCATCTTTCCAACTAGTTGGGATTTTTTATTTTATTTTATTTTTTATTTTGGTACACAACCTGTAGTTTTTCTTTGCATGATAATCTTCCAATAGGTCCAAAATTACAGAAATCGAAGAGTAGTACCCATTTCTTGTTGTTTCACTGTCAATTAACACAAGTAAAGATGGGAAACTCATGACATGATCTCTATGGTTTATTTGGAAGACACTACAAAATTGATTAAGAACACGTGTTTTTGTCCTTTTTTTTTTTCGGGGAGCTAGGGTTTCTATCAAAGTAAATCCTGCACCATGAGTGCTAGACAAAGTAATTTTCAAGTCGTTTTCTGAGTTTTCAAACAGGTGTATCTTTGGAAATCCCAACAGTTAATAACTAAGAACCACTACCTTGTAGAGAGTCGACTCCATTACAACAGTGACATTTTAGTGGCAGCAGGTTAGTACGAAGGAAGTTAAACTTAACTGCTTCTCAAATCCCAAAATGTTTGGAATCTCTTTAGGACGTTTCAAGTTTAAATTTCAAAAGATATGACATGAAAATTATTGAATAATGAAGAAACTATAACTACTTGCTATTAAGTTCAAAAAAAAAAAAAAAAGAAAAAGAAAAACCTTGCAATTGACTCTTTTCACTTTGTAACTGTCTAGTGTTGAATAAGAAATTTTATAATACACCATAAGTAACTAAGTAGTATATATAATAGTTACTCTATGTGTCCATTTTGATGAGAGAGATAGACATATAAAAAGAGAGAGAGAGAAACAGGAGAGAGAAAATAAAAAAATTTGAGTGGACGTGGAAATCTTCTTAAGACTTTTGATGGGTATAGATGTAATTTTTATCTTTTTTATGTGTCTATCTCTCTCCTCAAAGTAGACTCATGGAATAACTAATGTACATGCCACTAGTTAATCCCTGGTGTATTATAAAATTTTTCGTATTGAAGTACGTAAAACACTATATTTTTTATAATTAGGATAAAGATATTTATATGTTATTATATAATATTTAAAATCTTATATCTATTTTTAGATTTTTAATTCCATCCTATTTGTCTCTAAAATTTTTTAAAATGTTTCAATTTGAAATTCCAATCAAATTTTCTGATTACGAATTTTTTTATAATTGAAATATTCTACACTAAAATGCATAATAATAATAATAATAATTTAGAGTCACGTGACCTACATGTTTTATTTTTGAAGTTTTTAGAATTTTATTCATTTTTGTTTGCATCTCAATTAGGGGCATTTTAGTTTAAAAAAAATTTATTTTGTCAAAAAAATTGATTGGAACGATAAATTGAATATTTTAAATATTTTTAAGAACAAATAAGATGCAATTAAAATTTTAAAAATATATAAAATATTTTGAGTATTATATAAAGACACATTGGTATATTTATCCTTATAGTTATATATATTTCAAGGATTTTACGACTTATATCGGAACCGGTATTTAAAATATTTTAATGAAATAAGTTAATTGAATATATATAAGGATGCCACTTCAACAATTGGCTAACGAGATCTCAAACTGAATAAGTTTTTATCTTCTTACTGTTTGAATCAATCTCTTGAGGTTGTTTAAAAAACAAAAATACAATCTATTTTTTGTTTGAAGAATTACAAATGTTTTTTTTTTTCAGGGATGGGAACATTTCATGCATGCTTAAGGTAGGTATTTAGAATTTGATTAATGATATCTAGCTAAGATTTTATGAATTACGGTTTGATTAAAAAAAAGGAAAAAAAGTACATTTGTGGGTAATTGGAAGCCATCCTCATTTTGGAGATAGAATAGGGGTACGATAGAAAGTGATGTCAAATTAATGTCCCACCTCTTCTTGCCCCCACTTTTATATGTTGAAAATGCAATCTTTTCTTACAATAGAACTGGCCCTGTAATTATCGTAGTGCATGTTATGGTATGATAACAAGGACATACGCATGTGCAATTCACCTGTTGTTATTCTTTTTTATGGAAAACATGGTCCTGGACTTTAACGTATTACCTGTGGCAGGCAAATTGCAATGGAAAAGATTTTTGCACACATGATAAGGCCTGGGACAACGCCTTAAATTGACATCTCTATCCTTATCAGATCATTATCCTTTTATTTTTCATTTTTGAGAATTGGGATCATGGTCCTTAAATAATTACTCTCAGAATGCATTTTTAGTTGGTAAAAAAATTAAGCTAAGTTATATATATATAATTCACTACAAGAAATTTGTTAGTTTGCAATGGTTTTTCAACAAAGGTATTTAAATCCTTCTTTAAAACTGCGAATTAGCGACGATTTTCAGCAATTCCTAGCTAAATTTTTGTCATATGTTGGTATTTAGTGATGATTACAAAATTGTCACTAATTCAAACTAATTAAACAATTTTTAGCGACGATTTTTTACTAGACCATCTCTAAAAATCATTTTTTTGGGGGGAATTAGTGAGGTTTCAACAAAATCGTCACTAATTTCTAAAAATTTTATCTTTAGCGATGGTATTCGAAAACCGCCTCTAAAAATGCCATTTTTCGAGTGAATTTAGCGATGGTTTTTAAAAACTATCTCTAAATTCCTTAAGATAAACCCTTGAACATATAATGTTTTAGCGACGGTTTAATGAAAACCATTGCTAATTTGTTATTGTTGGAGGAAAACAAAATTTTTTTTAAAAATTAATTTTTAGTGATAGACCAAAATCGCTCCTAAATTTTAAAATCCCTAAATACCTACTATCTAAAATTTTTCCCATTTCTTCATCTTCGTCTTCAATAGCTCCACCTTCCTCCTTTCCCCTCCATTCATGCCGCAACTCCCTCCAAACTCCCCTTCTCTCTTATTTTCTTCTTAATTTCGCTCCATCTCTTCCCTTTTTCCCTTTCGTTTTCTTCTTCTTTCTCTCATTTCCTTCTCTTCCTCCCTTTCCTCCTCTTCTTCGTGAATAGTGCAACAACAGTAGCCCCTCCTCCTCTTTACTTGTGATTTGGTAGCAACTCCTTCTTCTCTCCTCCTCCATTTATGTAATTGGTAACTCTTAAATTTTTTTTTACCATTTATTTAAATGATTTTATATTTATTGTTTTATTATTTATTTGTTAATTGTTAGTTAGTTTAATTTGTTGTGTTGTTAAATTTAATTTGTTAGTAGTTAATTAAATTAATTATTTGTTAAAAAATTAATAAAGTGTTAGTTATTTAATTATGTGTTAATTAATTGATTTATTTGTTAATTAAATTAAGACTTCATGGTTTGACAATTACCATGAGTTTCTACCGTAAAGTTATCCATTTAGGAGGAATAGGAACGTATAAAAAAATATAATTGTTATAGACATTGCTCCCCTAGTCATGTCCGGAATGGATATTTTGCGTGAAATAAAAAATTAGAGGTTGATAAAAATCATGAAAGAGGGTTTCAAAGAGTGTAATAGCGAGTATACCTAGAGTAAAGAAACGAAGTATATTATGGGACCTTCCTTATTAGAGTTCCAATATAATTTGGCACAATTTGGATGTGATATACATTGAAAAAATATATTCGATAATGTGTTTAATACGATTACGAGTGTGTCAAAAAAAACCAAAGACAATGTCAACTCTAGAGAAGACTTGAAACTTTATTATAGGCAACCATATTTAAAAATAAATGAGGACTTTGGAAGTTACCCTAAAGCATTTTAAACCCTAAACAAACAATAAAAAAATAAAATTGCTTGAATGGCTTAAATAACTCAAGTTTTTCGACGGATATGTATCAAACTTAGCTATATGTGTCGATATAAACAACCTTAGATCGCATGGCATAAAGAGTTATGATTGTCATGTATTTATGCGAGAGATTAATACTTGTTGCATTCTCGTGGCCTATTACTAAGAAATGTTTGGTAAGCACTAATTGAGTTAAGCTTATTCTTTAAGGAATTGACTTCTACTATTATTAAAGTTGAAAATATGAGCCATCTCGAGATAAAGATACTTTTAATTTTGTGCAAACTTGAGTGGAAATGCGTCAAACTTGACTAGGTGTATCGATATGAACAATCATATGGCATGAAGAGTTATGACTCGTCATGTATTCATGCAGAGATTAATACCTATCCCATTTCGTGACCTATTACCGAGAAATATTTGGCAAGCATTAACCGAGTTGAGCTTATTCTTTAAGGAATTAACTTTTACTCGTTATTAAGGTTGAAGATATGAGCCATCTTGAGAGAGAGATACCTTTAATTTTATGTAAAATTGAGCGAGATATTTCCATTGAGTTTCTTTGACTAAACGGAACATCTTTCAATCCATTTGGCATATGAAGGAAAAATAACATGACCGAGTATAATGCTAATGGGTGTATCTATTTGAAAGGTAAATATATTAATTTTAAATCATTGATTAATTTTTTAAAAATATTTGTAAACTAACATAGGTACATAATACATATATGTTCGAAACTAAAAAACAATGTAAAGAACAAAGCAAGAGTTGAAGGATCAATATGCAATGAATATTTAGTTGAAAAAGCATCAACGTTCGTTCGTACTATTTCAAGCATCAAAAAATGTCATGTAACTTTGAGTGTGCTCGAGAATGAAATGATGATATTGAAGGGATGCTTGCTATATTCAAACCAAAAGGCCGATCTTTTGGTCAAGCAAAATTACATATATTGATAGAAGAAGAAAAGCTTGTATCACATCCCTATATTTTATTGAACTATGATAAGGTCACATCTTACATTGAGTAAGTGCTAAAATTAGCAAAATTTTCAATATTGAACTTCATTAATTATCAATTATATATAATAAAGACATTAAAAATCTTATAATTATTTTTTCTTTGATAGGTATTTCATGAAACAACTTCATCAAAGTAATCTTGATATATCGAAGCACAAGGTTGATGCTCGATTTGAAAATGATTTTGCATTATGGTTTCGTCAATATGTGAGTAAAGCACGACCCAACTTAATCACCAACTATTACATTAAAGATCTTGTAAAAGGACCATTACGAACTAGGATATATTGTGAATAGCTACAAATTTCACATGAAAGGCCATGGTTTAGATAGAGTAATAATATATAGTGGAGTATGAGTAAAAAGAGTTAATTACGAGTGTTGAGGAAAACCACTACTACGGTAGGTTGAATGATATACTAAAACTTGAGTATTATACATTACCAATCAAGAGAACTGCATTATTCAAATACGATGGTATGATACTTCACCTAGCATTGGTTCAAGGATTCATGATCGATACGGACTAGTAGAGGTATATAGTCATAGGAGGTTGAACAAATCCGATCCTTTTATCCTAGTAATACAAGCACATTAAGTGTATTATACAACATATCCAATATCAAAATACATCATGCGCAATTGATTGGTCGCATATAAGGTTAAACCGAGAGCAACGATGGATGTGCCGGAATCATTTGTTACGGTCCAAATAATTATAGAACCATTTTAGAAAAACAATATGGAATACCAACATAATAGCATCCAAGTTAATGACGTCAATCGTTGATCGATCCAACTGGATTGTTAATAGATTTAGAAGGAGATGGAATTAATGAAGAAAATGATGTTGAATTTGAAACGAGATATTGAGGAAGACTTTGATGCAAACTATAACGATGATGATCGAAATAATGATTACCGGTAAGATTTGATTATCCCCATAGTTTAATTTAAATTGTTAAGGTAGCATATATATGTTTTTGTGCATGTGTGTGTATTTTAATTTAACTATAAAATTATTTTTTATCACAAAATAAATGTATTTTAACTTGTTTATTGTAATATAGATGTTTTATAATTATTGTTTTTAATTAATTAATTAATTAATGTGATAATGTGTAGGTTATTCCTCGTGGTCGAACATGAACGAGATATTTAAGAGAGCTATTAGAGTTGGAGATGGTAAGAGGAAGAGAATGTACGGACTCGAATCACAAGCTTCTCATTATTAATCTAATGTCGAGTTCATCATCTAGTTCAAACACATCGTGGGTCCATATAAATGAGCAACTTTGAAAGGAAATGGAGGCTAAAAATGTTAGACATGAAGAAAAGATCAAGGACCTTAAGCGTACTGTTACATCCCTCCTAAAAAGTCAAAAGTAGTTGGAGCGAGTATGCCATGCTGCAGCGAAATGCTATTAAATATGCAAAAAGGTAATTCAAGAACCAATCATTTGATTGACCATCATGCATCGGATGAAAACATTGATTTGTCATGACATGTATCCTCTTTATCGTAATATTTTTTTTTATTACTCTTATGTTTTTATTTGCTAGAATATTAGTACATTTTAATATAATTTAGTGTTTGAATATATATTTTATTGGATTAGAATTTATATATTATAAAGGCTTCGTATTATTTATAAATCAATTTTATATCGTTATTATAGTTTTTAAATTGGATTAGATTTGATATTTTTAATCGGCGATATGGGAATAATGAAATAATTAACTAAAAATATCATACTAAAATGATTTAGAGACGAGTTAAAAACCATCACCAAATTCGTCTCTAACTTTGGCCATAATTAATGACTATTTAGAAAAAATTGTCGTTAAACAATCACAAACTTAGCGATGGAATACCAACATAGTACAAAAACCATTGCTAAATTGTCAACCATGTCCAATTATTTAGCAATTTTTTTGGGATTAGCAACCGTTTGTTCGTCGCTAAATTAGCGATGGATTAACAAAAACCATCGCTAATTAATTAGTGACAAGGTTTTTCACGACATCTTTTTACCATCACAAAACCATCGCAAATTAAAATTAGCGATGGTTTTTTAACATTTAACAATGGTTTAAATTGTCGCTAAATGTTTTTTTTTTTTTTTGTGATTGTGATCTTTTTTTTTTTTTTTTACCCAAGTATCCCAATCTCATATTGGAGATATAATTAATCATGTTCGGAGTGAGAGTGACAAAATTTAATCCCTTTCAATAAGTATGATTTCAAGATATGAACCCTACACATTTACGGAAAATTTACATAGGACCGACTCGTTTATCATTAGGCTAACAACTTGCCAACAACTTATTAGTTAATTGTTGATCATTTTAGAAAAGATGTTTGGTGCATTGGTATATGATAAATTAAAGGATGAATTGCTAGTGAAAATGATTAAAACTAATGATGATTGTGATAAAATATAAAATGAAAGGTTATCTGAAGGTATTTTTTCGAAGAAAAAAGGAAGAAGTAATATATACTTCCACCCTACAACAAGGATCATGGGATAATTGTCCTTTCTTTTCGTCCTTTGATCTCCCCTAAAATTGAATCTAACATGGATTATAATATTTGTGTAAGTAATCGTAATCCTTAATTTTAGTCTTGTATCAAACGTATAACTTTTGTAGGCAAAGACATCAAATCTGCCAATTATGCATGAACAATACTTACATTCACTAATCTTTTTATTTTATTGTTCTTTGTTTTTTTCAACTATAAGAAATATGTTCGAACTAAGTTATAGATTAGTCGAGATTAAATATATTTTTATAGCAATTTTAAAGATGGACCCTCCACATCTGTTTAATATAATTAAAAATTTAATAAATTTTTTTGAATGTTGATTCTGAAGTTTGAATCTAAAAAGTCAAGGGAAAAAAAAACGTAGTTAGTCACCAAAACAACCTCCGAATTCATTCATTACACTAACCTAAACCACCAATGAAATGTAAATAATAAGATGAAGAGATTAGAAAAAGAGTCAAAACTTTCAAAACATCTCTAAGGTTCCAAGTTGTTAATTGATGAACGAGTCACCAAACAAGAATTCTAATTGGAATTATATTGTTAACCATATGCGGTGCTGTAAAACCTTTTAATGGCGCTACCTTTGAGAATTTTCAAGAGTCCATGGTTGCTAGTGCACCTAGGAGTCTTGAACTGGCTCAATGCTGCCCCATTGCCTATGAAATAGTCCAAGATCTTCTTGAAAGTCCCTTTCTTGACGATGCAAAGCTCTAGAGGTCCAATTGAATTGGTTCTTCTCGATACCACATAGCCATGATCAACAAAACATGCATCCATTTTCTTGCAACACTCACCAAGAAGCTCTTCCTCAACTTCTCCTTTGATTTCCCAGTAAATTATGTAGTGACCTGGCTGTGTTTCTACCTCTGCATGGCTAGTAAAATCCACAAGCTCTGCTCTAGCCCTGCTCATGAGCAGCTGAGACCCCTTCTCCACCACTATTTGCAAATCTTTTTCAGTGTTCTTGTCAATGTTTATGGTTAAAATTAGCTTTCTCCTGCATATAAAGTTCAATTTTGGTGTCCCTTTGTGAAAACCAGCCACTTCCACCACATCCCCTAGCCTGCATCTATAAAGCCCTGAACAAATAAATAAATAAAAAAGTTAATCAGTCAACGTGAAATATTCATCAAATTATAATAAATTATTGTCGGGCACCTCATGAAAAAAATTAAATTGTATTTTTTATTTTATTTTTATTATTTATTCATTCTATGTTCCAACTCAATGGACTCTAAAGTGACCATCTATCTCTTACCCAAAAAAAAAAAAAAAAGGTCGAAAATCAAACAAAACCATGATTTCGAACGGGTAGAATGTTTACACCTGGCTAGAAACAAGAAACTGAAGAACAGTAGTCGAAACAATGACTTGTTTTTGTCTTGTGACCATAGAAAACTTACTTTTAAGTTTTTGGAACCAGCTTTCCTTGACTAATTCAAGAATTAATACATCAATGTTGAACAAACAAAAATAATGTAGTGTATTTTCTAGATTATATGTGCTAGGACAATTTGTCCATCTCCATGAAAGATACTCAAATCGATTCTACCTGCCAATTTAATTAATTGCCATGTGCAATTTGATGAACATATCAACCTACAATAAATGGGGCTGGAAAAACTGAGGATACTAATGGAAAATATAATAGCAAGGGGGGGGGGGTGGTGTGGTGTGGAATCTAAACTTACCAGTAAAAGTAGTGAGGACAATCTCATATTCTTGTCCAACCTTAAGCTTTGAGATTGGCACTGGCTCATCTTCAATGAAGTCATCAATGGCTGAACTACAGCAATCTTGATTCTCTCTATAAAGTGGCATGAACTCAAAATATGAAAAAGTTGGTATTACTGCAAAAGTAACATCTTCAGGAGGCAAATAAGGATCGATATTAGCTCCAATCCAACTCTCAGTCGATCCATAATCAGCACTTACTAATGGCAAGCCCCCAGAATAATGCCTTAGTTTTTGTAAGTAAGGAAGCATTGAGCCTGTCATTATGGAGTAAACATACTTGGCATTTGGCCAAAGCTTAGGAATCAAACCAAGCCAGTTTCGAGTTTCCAATTCCTTGCAGCTTTCTTCTATCTTTGAAGCTAAGTTTGGATTTGGAGAGATGATAGCCAACACAGCTTTTCTTATCTTCGGCAAGTTGATCCTTTCGCTAAGAGTGCCTTGTTTAATGTCATTGCATATTTCTCTCCAAACATCTTCAAATGCTCTAAAGGCTTGAACTATGCTATAAGAAAAGGTAGAGGCTACAAACTCTACTTCGTCACAGAAGAAGAGGCCAAGGAGAAGATGACAATAAGTAGATTGCTTGTAGTCTCCACCAGAAATGACTTCTTCTGGGCTGCAAGTGAAGCACTTTGTTTTTTCTTGCTTAATCTTAAACTCTTCACTTGCATAATAATGGGTTGTAGCTGTTCCTACTGTCAATCCTCCTTTCGTTTTGAATTGTTTACTGCTGTATATGAACTCAAGGATCCTTCCTCCTTCCCTTATTGGATAAACCCTATAGCCATCACATAAAATAAAGAGAGAGTATAAGAAAATAGATACTTGGGCCAGTTTCTTTTTACAATTCAAAAAACACAGTCTACTTTTTTCTCTTTTTCCCCTATTGTCCAATACTGGGGATTACACATTGTATAAAGTGTGGTTATCCACCTTTTCTTAACTTAATTGTGTTCTTCAAGTACCATACAGTTTTGGGTTGTGTCATGTGAGCAAGAGGGAGAGAGATTGGTCAGACCTTGATCTGTAGGCTGCAGCCAAGCTGAAAATCTGAAGAGTTGTTCGGGCACTATGGTCAGTGAAAGGAACAAACTTCTGCCTTCCTTCTGTGGTTCCAGAGCTTAATTAGAGAAAAATGTAACCATGAACAAAATCAGAATCATCCAAGAAAGTGAAAACAAATCTGAAAATATTCTCATACACTAATGGTGGAAACATGGGCTATTAGAATCCTTTCAACTCAATGTAAAAAAGCTGAGCTTTTGTAGGCAGTAACAAATCAATCCCTTTATAACCTTAACGTATATATCCCATGAAGTCAAAAAAGATAAAGAAAAACGAAGAAGAGCCAAATAGAGCCCACAACTCATAATACTCAATATATTCTGATTCCATTTTCCACATGGTATCTAGAAAGATAAGCCTATGCTATAGCAATATCGTCCAAGCATCCAAAAACTGACAAAAAAAGAAGAAGAAGAAGAAGAAAGAAAAGGTAGGAAGAGGTAACATACCTTAAGGAGAGAAGTGTTATAGGTTGTTGAGTGAGCAAAGGAACAGTATCGCCTTCTGCAATTCTGCTAATGTAAGGCTCTAAATCTGCATGGGAAGCAATAGGCACCAAAGAAGTGTAAAGAGATTCCAATGCACTTGCATCCATATCTCGAATATTGATATCCCCTAACCATTTGTTGAGATACTCCACACCCCAGTTGAGCTCAAGAATTCGGCGAAGAGTCTCGGTCTGAACGTGGCCGGCTCTCTCTGATACGTCCTCAAACCAACCGATAATGTCATGCTCATAGCTTCTCGATGGTCCATTGGCGCTTCTCGGTTCCATGAAGGTGGTGGAGCTGAGGTATCTAACTAGATAAGTTCAGTAGAAGTATAAACAAGTAATGGAGCCACTGTAGACGGGGGCAAGAAGTGGGGGACAATCTTTGTACGATAGACAGCAACAAAAGAGAGGCCACTAATGTAGAAATATCTCGTTCTGTAAATTATGAAGATTTTATCTTGAGGTTTGGTCCTTTGTTAAAAAAGCTCAGCAAAATCGCTTCTCAATATACTGCAGAAAAACTCCATCTTGGAATTGTACGATAGGTTTTAGACCACAAGACGTGGCCCTGTTATCAACATGGGTAGGCCGAGAGATAGAGATAGAGATTCTTGATTCGAATGGAGAAGAATGCGACGAGGGGCCGGGACCAAAAAAAAAAAAAAACTAACCATTATATGCTTTTTTTTTTTTAATATGAATATTCGAATTAGTCTACGAGCATCTCGATTAATTTCATGAGCTTTAAAATTAACGATTATATAAATCTTTAATGATCATAAAAAAAATAATCAAAATTCGAACCAATATCATAAAAATAGTAAATCTCTTGATATCAAATTCTTGTAGGTGCGCTAGGCTGGTGGTTAACCATTATATGCTTTCTTAGACAGCTTGGAATCATGCTATAGATTTTCTCACCAATTTACAAACCCACCATTTGAAAGTGACAATATGTGTCTCATTCTGACTTCATAGTTGGTACCAATTTTCCACGGTAGCCTCCCTCTTTTGCCTTGGGAAAAATCCAAAGGTGGTATAATCATTGTTGGATGACTCCAATGTTTAAATATTCATTTTAAATTTATTTCAGCCACTCTGCTTTCTCTCTCTGTTTGAAAATAAGGTGCACGTTTTTTTTTTTTTTTTTTTGTAAAATTTAGTCGAAAAAAAAAACTTTTTTTTTCCTGTTAAGGAATAGTATAAGAATCAAATTATAATAGATTTAAATTCAATTTATTCAATAATCGAATCTTATAGATTCGCATTAGATTTTAAACATATGATTTTGAATCTGAATTTTAAGAGGTTTGGATTCGATTTGGAGTTTTATCAGATTTATTATTTTTTATTTTTGTAAAAAACTTATATTTACTATATTATTTGAATATAAAATATATTTCAATCACTACATGTATAATAAAATATATTAAAATAATATTTCATCTATCAATTTTGTAAAAAAAATCAAAATACTACACGATTCAAAAGCATAAAATCAAATAATTTTAATAAAATTTTGTCTTGAATTAATTAGGAAGTATGATAAAACTAAATGAAATAAATAATAAATAATTTTTATTTCTTGTCAACGTGGTAGCAAAAATAGGATGATAATAAATACAATAACATCAATTTTTAAAAAGGTATATAAGTCAATTTATAATTTTTTTTCATGAAATTAAATTAAGAAAATGACAAAAAAATTTATATGTGATTTTTTTTAAAAAAATGTAGTCTTCACTGGATAAGAATATGTGCATTATTTAAAATTTATAATAAATAAATTATAAATTTCAACTTAGTTTCTTTTTTATATTTTTTTTGTATTTAAAATTTTAATATTTTAAAAATATTGTTTTTAGTTTTAGATTCGATTATTATCGGATCGGATCAAAATAGATCTAAATTTGATTCATTCAATAAACATATTAATAAAATCAAATCATAATCAAATTCAAATAAAAAAATTGTTTATCAAAAATTAATTTAATTACACCGGATTCGAGTTGAATTTACAGTCCAAAATTGTTATCAAAAATTGTTTATCAAATAAAAAAATTGTTTATCAAAAATTAAATGCAAAGTTGAAAATTGTAGACATATTGGAATGGAATTTGTCTCTGTAATTGACAGCTTTTTCTTAATTTTGCTGTAGTGATTCTGCTTATTTTCTGTGTCCTTAGATTACGTACAGACCCATAATTTAGTTTGATGGTCATCTTTTGTAGGGTCACCCTCCGGTCTCCTCAATCACCAAGCACCATTCTTGTAGCTACAGCTGTTTTACTCTTTTAAGCTCAAGGTCCCCCAGTGTTCAATGGCTAGGCATACAATAATGCTGATCAATGCACATCAAGAATCCTCATCCAGATCCAGTTTTGAAGAAATTAAGCCAATGATGAATTATCCTTCTCGAAAGGAAAAGAAAATTATGAAGAGAATTACAGGTTAGTTGCAAGCCCAATTTTGTAAGTTGGTCCCCAAGATTTTGTTTTTTTCCTACAATATTGCTTGTCACCAAAAATATTTTCTTTTTGATGGAAAACGAAATATTCTTGTTGTTAAGTTAATTAAGCAATAAATTTGATGGATAATAAATTGGCCAGCTTGCTAACCATATCATCCTGGAGTGTCCAAAATTCAGCTTTTCTTAAAAGATCTTTTAGGTCCCAAATAATCATGATTTTATTTGAGCCATTCAACAGGTCTAAATATCTAGATATATATTGCTTTGACATGTTGACTTTCATTGAAGGATCCAAACAAAAGAAGATGCTTTAATCATATACACGATTTTGTTCATAACATACATCAATTTTATTGAATTGAATGAATACAAATGATTTGATAACATAAAGAAATTTCCCTTTTTTTTCAAGGTTAGTTTGTGCATATCAGGACTAAATCTCTTCAATCGATTATAATCAGGTCCTCGACATTGGTCTGGTGTATTCATAAAAAATTTCCTTTTACACCCTCCCTTTGGATTCAAACCTAAACTGATAACGTGGAAAGTAAACCGCTCGGACTCACGAGCCAATCCCTCAAGCTTTTGATAACCTAAAGAAGATGACAAGGAGCTTGAAGCACCTTACAGGAAGTTTCTGCTGTTTCACCTAGGATGGGAAGCATTTTTTTTACAAAGTAAACGAACAAAACATTTTCTTTCCAATTCCGAGAGGTTCTATTAGTTAAATAAGTAGGGACACCACCACTAATCACTTAAACAAATGATTTCGAATTTAAGTTTTTGTTACTATTCTATCGTTGTCGTTTTGTACTCTGACCGACAGAACAATAAGAAATTAATTTGGATCTTTCGACATTGGATATCCTAGGATATCCTAGAGGATCCAAAAATAGGCAGGGACAAGTTCCATGTGGGTTTCATGTGATCCCACTTGGAATGGAGTGCTTTCAAAATTCTCAGGCCAGAAATGGATGGATGCTAACTAGCTTAGCTGGTTAAAATACTGGGATTCATGTCAGAAAATCTAGAATCAAATTCCATTTGTCAAAAACATTTTCAGCAAGATATATTCATGAGTAATTATCTTGCAAGTGTGCAAACTGGATTTAGCATACTCTGGCAATAAGAACACTTCTTGAAAGACTAAACAAACCTTTGCCTTCCTTTTTCTCAGCATTGCCGAACCTAAGGACTGCCAGAGGTTGCCCTAACCCTGCAATTAACTTTCAGATTCCAGACAGAAACTTTACTGAGCTGAAAAATCAGATGTATAGTTCCCACTCTTCCTTCATCATATGTAGACCCACCATTGCCATTGAAAGAGAATGAACCAACGCAAATTGGCTGTAGAATTGATTGTCTGCATTGATAAACAGTGACAGAAACACAAAGGGACTACTCGAAACAGATAAAAGTACTTGTTGGTGGGGGACCGGACCAATTCAAAGAAAACAACTAATCTTGGCATTAAGGGGGCTAGTAAAGCCAATCAATCAGTTATCAATCTTTTAGCAACTTGCGGATGTGTAAATGTTACAAGAATCTGATCTGAAATATTGATAGGAGTGGAACCAACCAGGCTAAATCTGCCATGTAATTAGAGCTATTGACATTGCAAACAACTCGATCCACTTTGTTGTTTGCAGGGTCCTTTCCATACACAAAAACACAAACAAGGTGTGGCTTTGCAATGCATGGGAATGGAATTTTCGACACCTGAAGAAAGCAAGACCACAGAAAAGAAGCCCACTGGATGCTTTATATTCAATCATATCGAGACTTGCAAACTCGTAGCGAATCTAGTTATCAGCAAGAAAAGCAAACCAGGTGCTTTACTGAACAATTTTGTACTACTATCACTTTATATTCATATGAGGATTAAGCTATTACTTATGTTCATTTGAGTGGTGGGCGCAGTTGCAATATTGTTATCAATCACTGAAACAAATCAGGCTGAAAAAAAAACAGCAGCATTTGCTAGCACGAAATGTCTAGATTCAATGTCTAGATTCCAACATCAACTATTTAAAACGTTTTTCAGCAGCCCTGTAATGAAATCCACTTGCACATGGTCCCAAGGCCAATTTGCTTAAGCTCCCTGCTTTTGCTAGTAACATCCTGGACCATAACAGGTATAGCGACAACACAGCCACAAAGACCCTAAAATACAGCAAAATTTCACACTGAAACTTGATTATTATGCCCAAGAATGCAATGAGATAGATGCTTATCAATAAACAGACTCATAAGCTGACAAACAAGGGCAAATTACAACTCATGATTTGAAGCATAGAACTTTGTACAGAGCATAAAGCTAAAGTATAAACAGTAATCATATTGTTGCATGTAACATAGAGCAAAGAAGGGAAAGCAATCACATATATCTAGTTTCAGAATTTTACCTACATCCACAAGCAAAAAACAAGAAGACATATCGCTGTGTGGAATTGACTTTGATAGAGAAAGAAATGCTCCTTAGAATCACAATTAAGTTTGATATTGACCCACTGCTACCCTGGGCACATTTTTGTAACGAGAGATCTATTTTGGCACAAAAAAATCACATTTATCTAGCTAGATGAAGGAGAAAAGATTCAATTTCCTGCTCAATTATATTTCAGCCAACTTAGTGTTAAATTGATTCCAAAAACAATTTGATTTTTTCAAATCAAAATAAATGAAATCCATTCAACCTGTTATTTTTTCTGGATTTAACTGCCTAAAAAAAATCCAAATCGAGAAAAATTTGGGACAACACTGAAAAGGATTTCTCAGCTACTTGGAAGAGAAAAATTTGGGACAACACTGAATACTATATTGTAGATGGAAGTGTGTTTCTGACATTACGTAAAGCTTGACAGTTGGAAAACATAGCAGAAGGCCATGGCTTTAAAGAGAGTTCAGCAAGGTATGGTAGGTAAAATTACTGGTGGAAGTGAGCTGCGCATGAAACATCCAAAGGACCAATAGCAGACTGGGTGATCACTTGACACAAGGAGAGTTCTTGGTCAAGTATTGTCAGTTCGGAGGAAGGATCACTTGGATGCAAAGTAGACAGATATAGAACTGAGTTTAAGGACAGCAATGTAAAAGCTTCATTATCTCCCTTGTTTCTTTTTGGATGGGCCTTAATCCTTCCACTCCATAGAATTATAGCTATTCAAGCATGCTCTCCAAAAGATGTCACTTGAACTGAAGGTCCGGTGGCAAAGCTTCTTCATAAATTGAGTAGCATTATATACAAGAATGACCCTGAAGAGTCACTAGAAGGAACTCCATTCTCTAATTAATAGTCAAAAGCAAAATGCTCAGAGGCTTAGAGCCAAAGATAAGGCAGAAAAATCAACTTTCAACAAGAAACCGGAACTTCACTCGCCTCTTAACGCTACCCATTCTATCATACCCGATCCCAATCTTGCTATGCATCAACTTCAAAGCCAAATCTACATTGCCTGCTTTCCTCAAAGCATTGATTAGAACAGTGCGAACTCTCCCTGGAATTTCCCTGCCCCTGTCAATAATTCCATCAGCCAACTTACAAGCCTCTTTTATACGGCCTGCTTTGCACAACACATTGAGCATATCCTCAAAAGCTGTCTCAGGAATAACACCCATAGGTGCTAGTTCATCCAAAATTTTACAAGCTCTAGCTACCTTGCCTGATAAACAGAGACCAATAGAAAGAGCCCTAAAAGCAGCTGGAGTTGGTGTGATACCCTTATCTATCATCATATCCCACATCTTCAATGCCTCTTCATTTCTATGCTCTCTGAACAATCCATTTATCATTATTGTGTATGTATAAACAGTCTGATCACAACCTTCATACTCCATTCTCTTAAAGAGTGCTAATGCTTCATAGATCTTACCACATTTGGCAAGGGCGTCAATAAGAGCATTGTAGCAATATGAATCTGGAGGGCATCCTCTCTTGATCATCTGTTCGAAAAGTTTCTCAGCTTCGTCCACCCTCCCAGCCTTGCCAAGGCCATCAATTAGACTAGAATAGAACATGGCATTGACTGCCACTCCATTATCTCTACAGAACTCAAAATATTCCATAGCCTCATCCAATCTCCCACTCTTACACATACAA
The DNA here is from genome assembly GCA_963924115.1 of Dovyalis caffra. Lineage (NCBI taxonomy): Eukaryota > Viridiplantae > Streptophyta > Magnoliopsida > Malpighiales > Salicaceae > Dovyalis > Dovyalis caffra. The sequence goes on along the minus strand of CAWUPB010001178.1, from coordinate 973,850 downwards.
TTGACAATGACCCCATAAGTAACCGCATCAGGTTCAAGCCCTTCCTTTTTCATCCTTTCAAAAAGCAACATCGCCTCTCCCATGTTACCACATTTTGCCTTTGAGTCAATCAAAGCTGTATATATCGCAACATTTGCTTTACATCCATTCTGAATCATCCTCTCAAAAACAGCATATCCCTCCACACATTTTCCCTCCTTACAGAGGCCCCCAATAACTAAACTATAAGCATGAGGCGGGATTTCCAATCCATTCTCATCCATTTCATGATATAAACTTAAACACGAGTCAAAATCTCCCTCTGCATAACACGCCTGAATCAAAGTCATATGCGTAATCTTATCCGGAGCCACATTTCTCAACTCCATATCTCTAAACTTCTCAAACGCTTTCTGGGTTTTCCCCACCTGACAATAACCTTTAATCATAGTATTATAAGTAACAACATCAGGTCCAATTTTTCCATTCTCCATAACCTCAAGAACACGCTCGGCAGATTCAATCAACATCGAATTAACCAAACCATTAAGCAAAAAATTATAGGTAAACAGACTTGGTTCAATCCCATTTTCCTTCATTCCACGCCACACCCATAACAACTCCTCTATCATCCCTAGACTACCAAAGCTCTTAATCAAAGAATTCACAGCATAAACATTCATCAAAAAGCCCATTTCTCTAAACTTACAAAACACTAACTTTACATTATCTAAATCACCATTTATAGCTAAAACATCAATCAAAGAAACATAACATTGAAGATTATGAGTATATTTCTTTTGCTTACCAGCCCAAGTAAAGAACTTTAAAGCAAGATCAGGTCTTTTTTGAATTTCCATAGACTTCAAAACAAAAGCTACAAAATTTGGTGATAACTTGATCAAGAACTTACTGCAAAAAAGATCCAATCTCGATTCCATATCCATAGAGCCATCTAATAAAAGACTTATAATTTGTTGAACCCAAGGGGAGGGTTTAAGGTTTTGAGGGGTTTCTGAGGCTATATCAGAGAGGTCATTGAAGGGCTCTATCCATTCTGGTGGAGGAAGATAGTTGTTGTCAGTGAAAAACCACCTAGGATTTGAAGTGAAAGTTGGTGTGGGGCGCTGTTTTGGAGGTTTTGATGAAGACCAGCCATTGTTGTAGGATAGGAGAGGTGGAAGCAAGTGAATGGTTGTTGCGGAGAGAAGGGAAGGAGGAGGTCTCAGTAGGGTTCTTCTCATCTGGGTTTTGGGGGTTGAGTGTCACCATGAGTGCTAGAAGTGGAAAATGTTTGACATCAGATTAACCAATAATTAAAATTTAAGAAAAAACTACGTACAAGTGGTCCCATGGTCTAGTGGTCAGGACATTGGACTCTGAATCCAGTAACCCGAGTTCAAATCTCGGTGGGACCTTTGTTTTTTCATCTTTTTTCTCTTTTTTTTTTTAACAAATGCTATTATTTTTAAATCCATGACAAAATTAAGATTTTTTTTTAATAATTAGTATTTTTGGTATTTAGGAGGTTAATCGGTTTTGGACTACATAATAAAGATTTTTTCTTCTTTTTTTTTCACAAATATTTTTTTTCCTTTCTCACTCCTTTTTAGATGCTGGAAACTTTCTAAGTTTATTTCTTTAATGTGACTAAATTCATGAAAAAATTAAAATTTTTCATTAATAATCAGTATTTTTGGTATATTAAGAGGTTAATTGACTTTGAACTAAACTAGGATTCCAATCTTATTTCAAAAATATAAAATTAATATGTTTGTACAAACAACTGTTTATATTTTTCACACTTTATATGTTTTAAAATTAGTAACAAAATTTCAGCTAAATTAGTATCTCAAACTATAATAAAAAATAATAATAATAAATAAACTGTATGGTAACAATAAAATATGATAGAAAAATATAAACAGTATCGTAACTACATAATATGGGTTATTGAAACTCATAACATGAACTTTAAAATCTAGATTTCAAATAAAACAAATAAATATGTATTTAGTGTAATTTTAATACAGAGTTTTAGATCGATTTTCTTTTCTACAATTTTTATGTATCTTTAGAGTTATTTTTTCTTCCAATTAAATATGACATATGTTCATCAATCATTTTTCTTTTTTATTGTCCACTCGGTATTAACTTTTTTTTTATTAAACCTTATAATGGAAGGGGGAAAATAGTATCCAACTTTATCTAAAAATCATAAAAGAAAATTTTAATGGACCTCCTGTGGAGATTTGCTTTCGAGTGGAGGAGGGTATAGAAGTTTAAAAATCACCATTAATGGATATAAAGATGGTTATAAGGTCAGAAATGCTTCATATAAAGAGAAGCAATTGATGTATCCTCTCATTAAATACAAGTTTAGCCCACAAACCGTGTTTCTCTTTAATGTAATCAAGAAGGACGTGATAAAGAAAAGAAATTTACAAATAATGCATCTTTTATTTATTTATTTATTCATGAGGCATCTCATGTCCAAAAATTTAGACTAATCATTCGTTATTCAATCAAACACATAAGACGGGACACAACTATCCAAAGATTTTTTTTTACACTCGAGATTGTTTGTTTAAACAATTAGAGCTTATTTTACTTAAATCAACCATCTTGGATGGTGAATGCTTCATTTTAGTTGTGGATTGTTTGTTTGAAAAACCAAGAAAAAAATTATTTGATTTTAATGTACAAAATTTGTTTAAACAATATCATTATTATTTTTTTATTCGATCATAAACTATATTTTTCGAAACAATTTACGTATTGAATGATTCTTACAATTGCATTATTTATATGTATTTAACGTATCAAGATAAAATAAATTCTCTTAAATGTTATACAAAAAATTTGAACTTGTAAACTAAGTAAAAACTAAGTAAAGGGATGTAACACACCTTCTTTACTACTAAATCAATCATTAGATTGTGCACCATAAACAAAAAAATAATTAAAGCTTAAGAGTTGATTAGTATGCAGCCAGGTCACGATTATCTTGGTAATATTCTAGCTGCAATATGAGTCCTTTCCTTCTTTTTTTTTTTAATTTCGAGAAGTGACATTCTTCAACTATTTTCGATAGATACAGATTAATCTTACAATAAAAAATTTCAAACTTTTCACGCTCTTGAAATTGAAAAAACAAACATAAATCTTTTAATGATCATAAAAAAAAAAAAACATAAGAAATAGAATTTGAATCTTAAACTTTATGCTAAAGGTAAAAACCTCCTACTACTTAGTCGCTTTTTGTGTTCAATAGGAATTTATCTTCGCAGGCTCGTTACGTATAGTAGGAGGCTGAGCCTATGATATGGTCTTAGACTCTTTATCCATTTGAGTATTTGACTTATTTGCATGTTAGGCAATCAAAAAGCAGCCAAATCCAATTATTGTTTACGTGGAGTGTATAGTTGATGAGTGTACGGATGATATCGATAGATACATAGAAGTCTAATAAGATAGTTAGAAAGATAAATATGTACTGATCTTTCAAAAAAACTATAATATTTTATTTAGATGTTGGATAAGCACAAATTATATCAATTTTAAAAATTTATTTAGAAACTCAGTATGCAAACGTTGTTTTTAAGGTCAAAATTCACTTCAATTACCCTTTTTTTCTTTTTTTATAGATTTTTTGTAATCCAAACCTGCAGAATCAATCCAGGTTGCTCTAGTTTTTAAGAATTAAAAATATCTATTTTGTTTTTTCAACTAATTTTTGTATTTCTAAAATTAATTTTATTTTTTAATTTAGTCTATAGTTAACTAGGATAGATTACTCAATGTGGTTGTAGGTTTTTTTGCTAGAAATATTCAGACCCATGAGTTTTTTATAATTTATCATATATAAAAAATTTTAATTACTAAACGTGAAATTTTATAATACCGAAGGTATAATTATTGTAATTTATTTTATTTTTTAGTCTTTAGTTAACTAGGATAGATTACTCAAGCTGGTTGTAGGTTTTTTGCTAGAAATATTCAGACCCATAAATTTTTTATAATTTATTATATATAAAAAATTTTAATTACTAAATGTGAAATTTTATAATACTGAAATTTTATAATAATGAAGGAATAACTATTATAATTTACTCTATGAAAAGAGATAAATATAAATAAAAAAAATTGAACTAACATAAAAACCTTTTTATTATATACTTTACGTGAATTGTCTAACTAATGTCTAATTTAATGAAAAAAAAATTGTCAATAAAAATCTAGTTTTGATATGAATTCCATTTTTGGAATTTGATCACCAAAAAGTCTCACGAAGTTTTCTCAAGGACGGTGAAGAAGATACGTGGTCGGAAAACCTCCTCAAAAAAGGTCGGCTGGAAATGCCGGCTTTCTGTAAATAGAGATCCGACAGATGTGACATGACGTAGCTCTTTTTCTTACACACACTTTTCTTCCACTTCAATTTCTCGACGTTACGGAACCTTCATGAAGAATGTGCAAAATTATCAAAAATAAGAAAACTATAAAAGTCTTTTATTTTATTTTGCAAAACACTAAGTGTGAAATATGAAAAGAATTCAATGTTAATCTAACCATTTTATAAAACATCTTAGGGATTGAGATTTTCTCATATTTCATTTTGTTATGTTTTGTTACATGAAAGAATTCAATGTTAATCTAACCATTTTATAAAACAAAAATTTTAGGGATTAATATTTTCTCTGATTTTATTTTGTTATGTTTTGTCTTATTTATTAAATTTAAATTGTTAAATTCATATTAAATGGACATGATTCGATATATAATAAAAATAACATTTTATTTATTTATTTATTTTTGTTAATTTAAGCCATCAAGGGATGAGATCGTATTTTATTAGAAACATAAAATTACCCAAATCTGCATTTTACATATCATCCATTAGCATGAATAAATGATTTTATAATCCAAGATAAGTGGTCTGAATCCAATAAATTTTATTTACTTAAATAAATATTTTCATATTTGAATCTTTTGAATCTATAAAAAATTTTTTAGATAATTATCTTCGTTTTGTATTTCTGAAAAAATAATAAAGGATTAATTTAAATTTTTAATTCTGAAATATCTTAAATTTCTCATCCGGATAGAATAAAAAATTATTATATTTTTTTCGATTAAAACACATTTTAAAATATAAAATTAAATATCAATAAGTTGTTTGAACAATAATAAACAAATTAATCTAAGGAGGAGTCGTGGAGTCGTTTTGTTTTAGTTTCCAATAACACTAATTTTATCATCAACGTGGGAGGAAGAATACTTTTTGATTAAAACATTATGTTAAAATATAAAATTAAATATTAATAAATTGTTTGTACAATAATAAATAAATTAATCTAAGAAGTCTTTTTGTTTTTGTTTCCAATAAAATTAATTTTATCATCAACGTGGGAGGAAGAAGATATATATATATATATATCAGAACACAAATTTTGAGAACTTAAAAATGGAAATTTTGTCCCTAAAATGCAAATGTTTTGAATTTTTTTTATTTTTCTTTTAGGTTTTGAAAAAATGACATCACCTTACTACGATCAAAGATCCAATCAAAATTCTCTTCATGGCCATTCTTAAGCACCTTTACCTCACTTTCTTCTGAAAACCTTAACATCATCCCATTTTCCATGGCCACTCTCAACACTCCCTGTTCCCAACACAAACTCTTTTCACTCTCCAAAACCCATAAACCCAGCTCTTTTTCTCCTTCACTTCTCCTCTCCACAAAACTTTTCACCAAATCCAGCCCATCAAAGGGCACAAGCCTCTCAACAAAAAAAACTAGAACTTTCATCACTGGATCACTCGCAGAAGAGAAAGAAGTTGTTACGGTCAAAGACGAACCTTCGAAAGACGAAAAAAACCCTTTTTTGGTTAATGGGTCTAAAGATTATGAGGCTCTTTCATCTTCTTCTTCTGTTGAGAGTGATGATGATGAAGAAGAAGAGAGATTCGTCAGCAGAGCCATTAATGCTTCTATTGTATTGGGGTTTGGTACTCTTGCTGTCTCTAGATTGCTTACTATTGACCATGATTATTGGCAAGTAAGTATTGCTTTTGTGACCTTAACTTCTGTTCTTTTTTCTTGTGATTAGTAAATGAATTCAGTTATGTTCATTCTGAACATGAACATGAGTGAAAGTTGTGTTCTTTGTTGTTTTGCTTTTGTTTATGATAAACGGGAGGGATTTTGTTATTTCATTTTTTGGTTTTTAGTATTAATTTGTTATGTATGTTAGAGAACTTGGATTGGTTCTTCATTTATGGTTTGCACAGAAACTTTTCTCTTTTTTCAGTAATCTTATGTGTGTGAAACTAATTGCTCAGTTTTGGTAATTTGGCTCTTAGAGTTTGATCATTTTTTATTGCGAGAATATTATTTCCTGAGGTTAAACATCACATGAATTTGTTCACAAATTGTGGGATATGCTTCATTTGATGTTTTCCCAAATTTAAAGAATAAAAGTTTTAGCTAGTGATGCAAGAAAATGAATAATTAAGAGACAGCTGAAAATAAAGCTTAACATCAACTTCCTTGCTATTTTTTATCGGTAATGAACAGAATTATTGTTCTAGTTATTGTGTTTCCCCCTTCGGGAAACTTTTCATAATTTTCAATATTTTTCAGGGATGGACCCTTTATGAGATACTCAGGTATGCGCCAGAGCACAATTGGATTGCATATGAACGAGCTCTCAATGCCAACCCCGTTCTAGCCAAAATGGCAATTAGTGGGATTGTCTACTCTATAGGAGATTGGATTGCTCAAGTAAGTTCTCTTTTCCTGTTGTATCGGCTCTTTCCCAAGTGGGTTAGCAGAGTTTTCTTCTTCTTCTTCTTTTTTTTTGGTTGATTTGTTTATATTGTTCTGAAATGCAGTGCTACGAAGGAAAACCTATTTTTGAGTTTGACCGGATTCGCATGTTTAGATCAGGCCTTGTTGGGTTTACTCTCCATGGATCCCTCTCACATTATTACTATCAATTCTGTGAGGTGATTATTGCTGTTTGCATTTTGTTCATTTCATTTGTTTATGTCATTTGGATGGCTGAGATTGTTTACATTGGTTTCTAGGCTCTTTTTCCTTTCGAAGATTGGTGGGTGGTCCCTGCCAAAGTTGCCTTTGACCAAACAGTCTGGGCAGCAATTTGGAACACCATCTACTTTGTGGTGCTAGGTTTCTTGCGTTTTGAGTCTGCAGATAATATTTTTAGCGAGCTGAAGGCAACTTTTTGGCCTATGTTGACAGTAAGAAGCTCTTCAAATTTTTCCATATGCAAGTTGTGAATGCTATAAATAAATACTGTCCACTGAACTTTCCTCTTGATTTCAATTCGGCTATGATACTAAAGTTGTTTTTCTGGGAAAAAAGCCATTGACTTACTGACTTTGAATCTGATTTTATACTAAGACTTATTTTATCAGTATTGTTCATTGCATTTTTGAATTTGCTATTGCCTTTTTAATTTAGCTAAATGTTTCTCTAGAACAAATGAATAAAGGGTAGAATGCGGCTTCAAGTTTCCATCTTGTTTATTATTTGACTAGCCTTTAAGGCTAGTAGCATCCAGCTGCCTTCCATTCTGCAGTTCAGGATTAAGGCTTTCTACAGAACCTATGAACTTGGGATCGTGAAGGGGACAGGTTAATAGCCTATCTGGGAATGCCCTTCATATCAATTGAGAGTGTGAACAAGAAAATTTTTTGAAGTTTGAGAAATCTGTGAAATTTTCTTGAAATCATTTTTATTGGGAAAAGAAAAACCTTGAACAGCTCAATGTACTCTAAATTTCAGTCATTTGTTTTCTACATTGCTAAAAGTAGCATGACCTACCTGCAAGAAAGAATATTACAATGGAAAAGGTCCAATTTTGTTGTCTTTATACCCTAATGTATTTTAAATTTTCACTGAGGCAATTTTTGAGGTGCATTTATGCTTTGAGGTTATTGTTAAATAACATTCAACTGATAGATTGTTGTTCATCTATTCATTGGTGTCTTGGTGATATTAAATTGTTTTCATTGATCTGCTTGATAGGCAGGATGGAAGCTTTGGCCATTTGCTCATTTGATTACCTATGGTGTTATCCCTCTTGAACAAAGGCTTCTTTGGGTAGATTGTGTGGAGCTCATCTGGGTGACCATACTGTCAACGTAAGTATCCATGATCATTGACCAGCTAAAAACAAAAGTATTTATAACCCACCGTCTCAACAATTAGACCTGCTAGAATGGCTGATCTCTTTATTGCTTGTTTAATTTGCGAGTTTTATGACTTTATAAATAGGGTTAAATTATAAATATATATTATTTTTTGCTTCCTTCTTTGCTTATGACTTGTGCATTTTTGGTGACTAATTGGCCGCGTAGTGTAATAAACATATATTTAAGGGTTCCAATTTCCAAAGCACTTAGGACCCCTGGCATAAACCATTGTGAACTTGAAAGGAGCTTGCCCTTTATTCTTACTGTTTGTGAAGCATTGCATGTGTTTCTTTGATTTCTTTTTCTGGTAGTAAAATTGTGCTATAGCCTTTCTTCTATGTCCTGCCCTTTTGAAAATGCTTCACTGATTTGCTTTTTAACGCCAAGTTTTCTTTCTATTGTAAGTTATTCAAATGAGAAATCAGAAGCTCGAATTTCTGAGGCAACCTTGGAGGCAAACTCGAGCTCGTCCAGCAGTGCTGATGAGGTACATCACAGCTAAACTTCTCCTTCAAAATAATTTCATTATGTATACAACTATATTAATACTCGGAAGTCCATTGACTCTGACCTATCGAACCCAAAATAACTGTTCCTCTGGATTTGCATTTAGTAATTGAACGAACCTACACTGTAGGCCAGCGGAAGCATAATTTTGTAGAGTTTCATTTTGATATGCATTTGATTTTTGGTTTCCTATATGCTGATATGCTTCCCCTTTAACTCACCTTGCAGAAATAAGTGAACCGGAAAAATCACGTCCCGACAATAAGGGTGGTGTAATAGTTGTCAGTAGGCAAACATGTCTCAGTGGCAATATGCTGTATATTGTATACTGTAGATGTCGATATGTACATTAATATTGTTTTGGGTGAGGCTTGGCTGGTGCAACAGCAAGATTGTTCTTTGCAACCTGGAGCTTGCAGGTTCAAACTACAGAAGCAGCCTCCTGGAAGTATAGGGATAAGGTTGCATACACCCTGCCCTTCAAAAATAACCCTTGAAATTCATGGAGGCTCATGCATCGTGAGAAATTATTACACAGACCTATTCTTCCAACTTAGTCATGGACTTAGCCTATCCGAGAATCACAGTATTGAAAGATGGTGCTAAGGAGTAAATGAAACGTACGAATTTCCTTCTCTTCTCAAGATTGTTACGTATTAAAAATGCTAAACATTAAGAAAAAACTTCAAAAATATGCATGTTTTTGGGTCAAAATCTTACCAATCAAAAGACCTATTTGTATCCTTTTTTTTTTATTATTATTATTTTCTTAATGTGTAGCATTACTCATTTAGTATTTTTGTCTACAAATACGCAGACTGTGAAATAAGGACAAGAAATCACCAATGGTGTCCAGTTGAGAACTGAATTATGGTACTAGTTAAGGTTTGTTTGGGAGGAGCATATTGTTTCTTATGGTTGGGGAGTCTATGTTTTTATTCTAGCCTCATGGACAGACTTAGTTGATGAATGAGCATGCTCTTCATTTTATCCATGAAAATGCATTTTCTCATGAATTCCTTAATCAAGATCTAAATAACTGTCTTTAACCAGACTAAAAAGGTTATCTTAATGTCAATAGAGGCCTGCTATAAATATATGGCTAGACTCTAGAGGACTTGGAATTGCAATGATGCTTCCTTCTTCCCATAATTGGGTACAAGCATAAGCTAACTAGTTTAGTTATTACTAGTTTAGTTTTTTCACTTATGACGCGTTGTGAGCTGAATAGAAAACATAAAATTATTTCAATTTAATGTTTCATATTATATTATGCGTCTATCAAAATGTATCAAATCAACACTAAATAAAAATTTATTCGATTTTATAATTTTTTAATCAAAATTTTATATTTGATTAATTATTTTTTATATTTTTATAAGTTTTTTTATTAAAAAATATTATTTATTTATCTCTATTTATATTTTTAGTTAAAAACTTATTTTGTAAACTGTTTTTTTCTAAAGATTCTTTTACCTTAAAATTTTTAATTAAAAAAACAAGTACCAAAGTGTTCAAAATGAAACAAAAAAGAGGGACAAAAATAAAACAAAAAATTTTGTGGATAAAAAAAAATAATGTTTTTTAAAAAGAGGATCAAAATATAATGTCATGAAAACTTTCATAATAAATTCCTTAAAAAAGTTTGAAAATTACAAAAAATCCATAGTAAAAGAAATAATGTATATGAGTTTGGCTTAATAATATTTAAAACACTATCAATGAATATTAAATTAATGTTTTGATTTAGGTTTTTTTTTGTTAATTAGTTTCATTTATGAGCGAGTACTATTCAGTTTAAACAAGAATACCAAACTGAATTAAAGTATTAATTATTCTGCATTATCATTTAAGATTTAAATCTAAAAAAAAAAAAAAAAAAACACAATGAATTATTTTTTCGCTTGTCACTTAATTAAACTTTGGTAGATAAGAAATTTAGTCTCGTTCTACGAAATTTGATCTAAAAATACACTTATCGTAGAGGAAGAAAAAAGAAAAACATGAAGGAATTTAAGTGCTTTTTTACCATAGGACGCAGGTTACAACCAGAAAATAAAACTGGAGTGGGCCTAAAATCCATAAACCGTTTTGGATAATACATGAGTCAAAATTGCGCGGGACTCAAACGACCCAATTTTAACAAACCTCAAAATAGACAAAACTAAGCTCTGAGTCTATAGATCTCCAAATTGAACAACCTCTGTCAGATCTATCTGGAAACCCAACATTTGTTGTTGTAGAACAAGGATGGCAAAACTTGAATCACTCGATGATGATGAACCAAACCAAAGCAACGGCATTAACTACAACAATGATAAAAAGAAAAGAAATCATGGGTCAACCAAGTTTTTCGTTTTTGTGGATTACTTATTCTTCTGCATCTTTTTGGCTTTCCTTAGCTTCATTGTTTTCAAGATTATTGGTCTCTGATTTCTTATCAGGTAATTCTCCAACCCACCCCCGTCTTTTTTTTTTGCATGTTTGGTGGGTTTTATTTGGAGAAGCTAATACCCTATTGAGAGGACTGAAAGTTTGTAACTTTATACTTATGTGTAATTTTATTGGTTGTTAGAGTAGATGGTTCTTGTTGTGATAGCTTGAGGGCTTGAATTCCATTTGTGAATCATCATTTTGATGGCATTTTGATTAGCATGAGTCTTTGAGGGTAGAGTTTGTACGTACTTTCATGTTAATCTTGAATGATTTATGAATCTTTTTTAATTTCTTTCGGTTTCGTAGTTGAAAGGGCTGATTTTGGTCTATTAATTGGAATGGTACTTTGGAACTGATGATTCTAAGATTTGTTCATTCAAATGATGGTGATTTACTGTAAAGGTTAGAGACAAGATCATAAAATAGTACTCAAATGGGTAGCTCAAGTGTTAATGCTGTTAGGTTCTTTATTTATGTGTCCCTGTACTGAATCAAAACATGACTCTAAATGAGACAATTCCCACTTTTATAGCTACTAGATGTAGGGGGAATTGATATTTGGGACCTTTACTGAGTAGGCAGATTCTTGATTTATGGTTTTTTGATGGCAAACATGTGTGGTTGGTTTATTACGATCATATATGATGAAGTCTAGTGCACACCATATCTGGTGGGTAGATATGCTAATTAGTTCCAGCATACTTTTTTTGGGAATATTTTTCTAAAAGTAAGTAGCTACGATAATTTAAAAGCAGCTCAAAATGATTATTGCCTTCGTTTTTGTAGAAGACAAGTGAACACTGTTGACTAAGAAATTACTTCATTGCGTGGTTGATCTGAAGAACTAACAATGTTAGTTTACCTTTTTCATTCACTTCTCCTTGGTCAATGATAAGATTATGCTAGAGGTTAAATTTTAACAGAAATATCTACATACTGTCCCCTTATGTGCAGCTCTCTTGGTAGATTTCTTTTCTCACCTATTTTTATTCACTTACCCGGGAAATATTTTAATTTTTGCTGCAGATTATTCTTCGTGAAACAACCATTTCTCCATTTTGGAAGTTCCAATTTTAGAGGGCATCAGCGGGGGTTGTCTTTTCAGATACAGATAAGGATTCTAGGTTTTTTAATCTTTACTGATGATGAGAAAATATGTACTTCTGAAATGAAAAAATTCCCCTTTTTTATAAAAGAGAAAATCAGAATGGTTGACTATTTGGCTTTTTTCCTGTCATGTTTTGAGAGGTAGAACCTAGCATACTTCTGTGAATGAAAATACTATTCGGGATCTTGTGTTATTATTTATCATCTGCTCACCGTCTTTATTTAGTAATGTGATTTCTAGCCTTGGTTTACAATGAAAAAAGCCAACTTGATTTGCAAAAATCCAGGGAACAAAGGCTGCATTGGAGAAATTTGCAGTGTTAAATGTGATTTGTTTTTGTTGATTGAATTATTGGGTTGTCTCTGTTGAAAGATGTCTGGTTTTGATGTTTGTGAGCAAAGATGGTTTTCAAGCAAGGTGAAAATGTGTTACTGCCTCTGCTTGCACTAAGGATAGTTTTGAGTAGTTATACGGAAAGAAACTGGAAGCTTGTAGTGAAGTAGTAGGAAGAGATCAATGTAAATGTTGCTGACGTGGACAACGAACCACCTTCATTAAGTTTGGTTTTGAATAAAACTTTTTAAATCTGAAAAACAAAATCATATTGGTGGTGATGGATATGTAAAGAATCAGTGATTTAATGCACAAATTCTAGTTTTAACCAACCAAGGATGAGCTTTATGCATTAGAATGTTTGCTGTCTAATCAATTATGTCTTTTTCATTATATATTCAGGGCAAAAGGGGTCAATTGAGTCCATCATATTAATTGCATTTTTGTCATTAGAATGCTGGATGTGAAATAGATGTACTTTTCCTTTTCCCTTTCCTTTTGCTGCTTCCTTGCTTCTAATGAAAACAGAAGCTCTTTTCTTTTGTGAAAAAGCTTGTTTCAGAAAAAGTCCAGTAGTCCCTGCTTCTGCACTTACTTCTATTGAAAACTGTATATATTACACCCAGAGAACTACAAGAACAAAATCTCTCCACATCGGTGAACTGGCTGTGGAAAGCAGGAGCAAAACCTGTTAAAATGGCCAAGGGATGCCTGGAAAGATTAGTAGTAAGCATTGAAATTGATCCATCATTATTCTCAGGTAGGTCTTACCTGCAGAACCTTAATAAGCACAATTGAATAGCTAAGGATTTCAGTCTTCATAAAAACCCTACAAGTACAGTAATGCTGATATGGCTTTTGAGAAGGAAAACAGAATACATTTCTAGGGACAAACGTGGACTGGTAGAGGCAGCACACTTATTTCTATATAAGGAAGCTTAACAGACCCTGCTTCCTTACGACAACATCACTTGAATCCATGCATCTGGGATACTTGATTAAAAGATATAACACATGCAACTAGGGTAGCCATATATGTTAAACAGCAGCAGTCGTTGTGCTGCTCTCAAGGGTGGTTTACTGTGGGAACTCCACCTTCAGGAATTGGAAGGAATGTATCGTCTCCGCCGGGAATGGAGCTCCCAATGCCCGTATGTGGGTCATAAGAAGGAATGCTGGTAGCTGGCGGAATATAAGGAATGCTGGCAGTTGGTGGAATCAACACCCTTCCGATGCCTGGAATGAGAAAACTGCCATCGGAATTCAGGAAATCGGGCTGCTTCACATCCACATTCTTGGAGTCCTTCAGGATTTGGCGCCCTGCGAGTACTTCCCCAGATATTGCAAGCAGGAAAACGAGAGAGAAAAGAGACATCTGTGTTTTGGAAGCCATTTTATGACTACAAAATCAGCAGATACTATATTATGTTGCTGTGATTAATGAAGAACTGAGAAGAGGGTTGCTCTTCTTATATTCAGGATTCGAGGGAGTTAGGTGTAACTTTTGGCGGTGACTTAAGTGGTCGTTTCTATTTAGTTAAGACAGCAAGATAGTTATAACACATCCTTCTGTGGAATTTTCTTTTAATAGCTTGGAGGCTCTTAGAAGTGCATGTTAAGGTGGTTTCTTGAGACTAGTTGAGCTGACCTTGTTTACCTAATTTTTCATCACCAAGCCTTGCGGCCAATAAATTTGTCTCTGTTTTCTCTAGCCACGTATCTGTGTGACTAGTGATAGCTTGAGAGGGTAAGTGAGAATCCGTTAATGGTATGTCTGCTCATAACTATAATCGTAATTTTAAATCGCGGACGGATTAAAAAAACAATTACAGTTGTCATCGTGAATCATAATTTATTATAATTAAATTATAATATTAAAATAACGATAACAGTATATTATAAAATTATTACAAAACGGTGTTGTTTAAAACTATGATTGTACCTGTTCATATGCTCTGATCCTGTGATCCTGGTAATTCTCCATTTAATGCTCCTCTTTTTATCCATGAATAATTTGCTTACAACTATGTTTCACATAAACGTGAGAGGAAGCACCAAACCAAGAGGTCGACTAATTTACTGATAAGATGGTAAATAAAGAGTCCACAATTTCCCGCCACTCAAAAAATTGATGTTACAAATGATGTAAACGTATAAAAAATAACCGTTATTTCATGCATTGTTACTTTTAACTATGGTCCTGATGGAAATAGAACTCTTTAACCTCTCTTTCCAGTTTGTGCATTGAGATTAAATATTTTTAAATCAAGTATTGAAAGAGTAGATCCTCGAGTAATATAAAACGATTTGTGAAAGCTCATTCAATAGTCTAGTTTAAACTTCTAGATTGAAATGATTTTTTGATATTACATCACAGTCTTAATGACTAAACGATTACGAGTTTAAATCTCATCACCTCTATTTTCTTTTCTACATAATTCAACACAAAATGATGATGGATTTGTGTAAATTTTAAACCTAAATTTCAAATCCAAAATGTTTTCACTTGAAAAACTATATGTAACTGTTATGATTTTGAATCTTATCGTCCCTATCTTCTCTTCTACATAATTAAACATAAAATAATAGTAAGACCGTATAAATTTCAACCTCAAAGTATTTTCACTCAAAATCTCACCTACCGACTGAAACTTTTAAATTAAAATGATTATTTAATATTTTTTATTGATACAAAAACAATAAATCTCTTAAAATCTAGTATCAGGCAGACCATCTACTTTCTGACTAGTGCAATGACAAGAAATTCATTTATTGTGGCCTCCTATAAATCTGAATTCGAGATGATATTGTAGAAAGCAAACTCATTTGCCATCTTAACCTAACATCCAATTTAAAGAGGATTTTTGATGGAGGATTAGAATCTGAAGAGGGTCTTCCACTTAAATATGCAATGCATGAAATGACTACTCTCAATACTCTATAACCTGCACCATTGAAGTCCCAAAGTCCTGACCTTCGACCATCATACAAAGAACCCTACTAGAGCATAGCCTCTAATCTCCTGGCACATGTGAAGATCTATCAGTGACTGGTTAACAGGAAGAAAATCTATCACAGAAAAGCCTAACCCTCTTCCTTGGTGAACGCAAAAGGATTTATCTTCCAAAATGATCAATTTGTTTACTCGCCTAACAAACCATCCCTTTCTGGGAAGCAACTCTAATTTTTCTGCAGCAATGCAATCATGGTGGATCATTAACAGGACAACTGACGCAACTCTCCGAGAAAACGCTAGCCCAGATAAGAGATTTGGCCTCGCCAAGAATTTCATTCGGCAACTATGATGAAACTAATATAAGCACACTGAGAATCCGGACTGAATAAAATCATATTAACAGAGCTATGTTGATTTAGTTCAACTCTCTGAACAAAGCTGTCTTTCTACATTTCTGTGACATACAACAAAACAAGAGGCTGTGGCAATCATTTACCTGGACAAATTTTCAAAACACTGCGCCACCAGAAAAAGGGACTTTCTTTGAATATAATGAGGCTGAAGAGCCAAAATATTACAATGATGGCAGCCCCATTTCGTCCATGTAGATACCACAAAAATTATGGGTCTGGTCTTTCCTCGGAAAATCTCGGAAGTTGAACAAGTGAATTCACTCTTGTGACACCTTCCAAACCCGACCAACTCTGATCTTCAGCATTTATTGCTTCACTATCTCCATCCACTGCTAATCTTCCAAAAGTATAAGTATCATTTTCTTCTGCTGATCTGACAGTAAAATTTCTTTGCAGACATGGCTCGGATTTCTGTCCATCATCTGATTCAGCAGCATTACCAGAATGATTGCTCTGATCAAGTGTAGCTGAAGAAAAGCCTTGTTCATCATAATCAGATTCCGAGTCCATCTTTCCATCCAAAAATAAGCATACAACAGCACAGTCATCCATCTTTGAAGTTGGGTATTTGAGCTTCCATTCACGAGCAGCTGAGTCCACCAGAATTCTTGAGGCTGATGCCCGCGTTGGGGCTGAGGATACAATCTCAACCACCTCTTCGTTGCTCAAGACATCCCAAACCTGAAGCAATTCAAATCTCAACAGTTAACACAGAGGAACAGAATATATATATATATAAAGAACCATAACAAAGTTTTCATTCTAGTATTCCAAAATTGCACTGATATCATTAGCTTTGATATTGCATTACTGTTTAACATTTCTTTATTCTTGATGAATTTGGATAGATCTTGACAGGCTTTAAGAGTTCCACTACAATTCATATATTTCCAAATCCATTAACACGAATGAGACAACAGGAGAGTAGTCAGCAACGACAAAATAATCACAATTGAAGAGCGAACAAAAAAATCCATGCACCAAGAACATTTCACTGCTATTGAGCAGAATCTAATTGAGACTGAAAACTCCAAGACTTCGGCAATCTAATCAAAGGTTATGCACATGTTTCACAATCAGAACCTAAATATATTCAACAAATAACATCTGTAAAGTTTACACATGACAGGATTATAATGAAGTTGAATAATACATTTAGGCACACCAGGAACTTATTTTGACTCCAATGCTCAACCATACAATGATGCAACAGTATTTAAAGAAAAACATGACTGGTCATTGTACAAGTGTGTTGCTCGTAGCTGTCGTGGAATGCCAGCAGGGTCAATCGCATTTGCTACTTATGTTGGAAGAAACCTATAATTCAATGAACTATCATAGGCATCCATGTTCACATTGTAAGATAGTCCATTAACCAAATTAAGTTTTTTTTTTTTTTTTTTTTTCATGCCATTCAAAAAGTGTAAGTGCTTCATTGGTGTATGGATACACTTTAACACTCATCTACAAGCTTTCATGTCTGCCATGCAATTTACAGGACATGGAACAGTGTCCGAAGTCATTCACATGGTAACCATGGTCCTTGAACTTTTGTTGGCAAAAATGAGGACCTTAGAAATATCAAATCAAAAAGTTCCATAAACTGAGCATCGCAAAATAGAAGAAATTCAGATTCAATATTAACAGATGGAAAAAGAATTGCTAGGAAAAAATATAAGAGGTGAAAAACATACCCCATCTGAGGCAAGAACGATGAACTGATCCCTCTCTGTAAGTGTCCGGTGTGAAAACTCCGGCATTGATATCACTCCATATTCCTTCAAACAGAAATCCCCAAATGCCCGAGCCATTGCCAGGCCAGGTGCATCATCAAACGGTAACCAAACTCTTGGCACTTCAGGCTCATCTTGCAATGCAAACACTCTACCTTTACACCGCTTAATTCTTTCAGCTTCCCCTGCAACAATTTGGTTTCACATCAACTATTGAGTTTGCAAAGGTGAGCATACCACCAACATATATAACTAATGATAATGCATATGACCTACTTGGCAAATCAGGCTTCAGATCAACAGTCAACTGGACTGCCACCATGGAATCATTGCTGTCCTTGGATCCCATGATTGCACGGGAATCCCCAATATACCCCATGAACAGATTGGAGCCCTTTAAAATCACAAACAAAAATATGCAATAAGGCTAGAGCTAAACAAATAGGATGTGAAGGTAAGCTTCCTACAAAAGCTAAAACAAATGGAATATCAAGATGAGCTGCTCATCCTATAATACCTGTTTCACAATAGTGATAGCCGTGCTCCCACTGCAGAAGCAGTCCAAATTAGGATGGGATTTCAGCTCTTTGTCCATGGCCTTATATGACTTCAGAAATGCCTCTCTCCATAAAGAATTCAATTTATCTTCAACAGAGCCACCCTTGTCCAAATCCCCAACATCTGATTTCTTTGAATTCCCCATGAAACATGTTTGACCTGATCCATTTTGCCTTGACTCACAAGAGTTCAGGAAGGACTGTAATTTTACTGGCAGGGCATCCCTCACCTTGCGGGCAACAAGATGGCCGTGCGGACCATGACCATCAAAGACACCACAGAAAGTCACATCTTCTGACATGAAATCCTACAGAGATCCAAAGCGTGACTAAGAAATTAACCTCCAAATTTTATTAAAAGTTAATCTCAATGGAAAGGATAGAACTTACTTCCCATACAATCATTGCATCCTGGTTGATGCCCTTGCGGCCCTGCTGTGTGAATATACAAGAACTTCGGCTCTTTCCATTGGTGAAAACCCTGTTAGGTATGGATGGCAAATGCTGAAGTGTAACTACATGATCAGAGAATGTTCTTTTAGTTCTCTTTTGCCTGCAAAAACCTATCCCCAAGCAAGGGGAGGAATTGGCTCTCCATTGCTCTTACTACTGCAAGTACTCCGACTAGTTGAAACACAAGCCCCCATTTGCTCAACCCCAGAACAAAAAAGACATCTGTGGTGTAAATAATCGACAAGTTTCCTTCTATTGCCAGAACAGATCTCGCATAAAATTCCGAAATTTGCTAGCTAGTCAACCAAGAAAAGACTATCCAAAACACCAAAGATTCCCACACACAAGTCCCTTTACACCTCAATGTAGAAAACCATGGTCTTTTTAATCTTGGTCAAATACAATCCATTGGCGATTACGTGAATCAACATAAAACCGGCTGAAAACGAAAAAGAGGACATCTGTTAATTTATTATTAATTAAATACCTTGCTAGAAACCAGAAATGACTGTAATAACTAAACTCTCGACAAATCAAACAAAGCCAAATTTAATAATCTTCCATGTGAGCTTGGAATATAATATTCTAAAAAGGCTGTCCTCATATCTTGTCCTTCATAACGATTTACATTATTGTCACACTACTTGGAGAGATATACCATATAAGCATGTTATTTAATGAAAAATTGAAGCAAACAAAAAAAAGGTGAATAGGGAGCATAAAATTCAAGAACAAAACAGAAAACAAGAAACCTGTCTGTCGTGCCTAGTATAAAATGCATCAAAACACACTACAATCAGAACAATAAAATGGAATATTTTTCATTGATTCTCGAATTCTTACCTTTTATGCTTGAGTATCACAAGAGAACCAAAGAAGAGATCAAAACAAAGAGTTGACAACAAGTAGTATAATATTTGGCATAATCTCAATTAAAACCCTCATATTTATGATGGGTTGTCCATAAAAGGCTTAAAAATGGAACAATCGATACAATTTTGTAATTAGCTTCCACTTTATAAAAGAAACCCATGTGAAGCAATTCAGAATTAAGACTAGACCATTATTTCAAAGTAAAGAGAGAGGTAGAGAGAGCAAGAGAAACTGTAGAACTTTGAATTCCCACCAGAGAGAAAACCAAGAAGAGATAAAGCAGAAACAGAAAAGTAGGAAAGGACGAAACAAAGGTATGATTTTGTCAAAACAGAATCGAAATATGGCCTTAAAAAAGAGAATATAACAAAGATATCAAGTAACTATTACTTAATTATCTTTAACAAAGAGGAACAAAAAAAAGAGCAAAACAAAACAAAACAAAAAATGCACCGAGTACAAGAAACTAACTCAACCTCAACCTCAACCCCAACCCAACTCAAACTCTGTTCCCTCTTTGGCCACCCACAAAAAGTCTAAACAAAAAAGAAAAAAAAAGTATATAAATTCAAATTTTCCACTTTTGAAGAACCCCATTTGGTATGGTATACCAGAGAACAGAAAGTTTCAATTTTTAAATACAAAAACACCTCATTATCCATAAAGCATGTAGTATCTTTCCTTCTTTTCTCTTTTGAATTTCCTCATGTTTTCTCACTAACAAAACAGGGTTAGTTATTTAACACTTTAACAGTTAAACTTACATGTGTCAGATCCTTAAACCTCTTGCATTAACATTATCTTTGACACACAAAGCCAACTACGAAAACACAGTTGATATCAAAAGACAAGCAAAATTCCTGAAACGGGACAGAAAAAACTGAAACAAAGACAGTACCTTTAATTTTTTTGTTGAGAAGTGAAACAAGTTCAGATTTTAAAATCAGAAGAACAAAGCAAAACCCAGATAGAAACAAGATATAAGAAACTTCAGACAGAGAGAGAGAGAGAGAGAGAGAGAGAAGGGAGAGGGGTGGTTTATGCGTGTCTGCATTAATTGCTAAAGCAAGCAAAGAAGGCGAGATAGATGAAGTTGGCCGGCAGTAACTGTTGTGTTAATAGGTGTGGGCTCAATGCCCAAATCATGATTATTATTATTTTTTCCTTCTTTTAGATAATTTTGTTGTTAAAGGAAAAAACACTCGCATTTCTTAAGCGCGTTTAGATTTTAGAATTGATTCTCGTCAAAAACTTGATTGCAAAATAAAAAAAGGTTGGGAGATTTTTCAACGATCATGTTAGTTAGTCATAGTTTATAATTGTCATTATCGAACATTTGATTTGATTTCAAGAAAATTAGAAGATGTTCAATTAAAAATTATAAATATAATTATAAATTATAAATATAACCATATCGTTTAAAAATTTAGTAACAACCTATTTAATGTAGATCATATATATATATATATATATATATATATATATATAACTTAAATCATATATGTATAAGATTTGTTATAAATTGAATCATTTGTTTAAACATGTAGTTTGGTACAAAATTATTACTTTTGATTTTAAACTAAAAACATTTAAAACCAAATCCTGCAATAAACAGAATACAATAATTTGTTAAAAATTCTAACCAAAGTGAGACGTTGATTTTTCTTTCTCGTCGATTTAATATTATTTATTATATCAATAATCAACATAATAAAAGACATAAAGTGTAGTCTGAGATTAAAAATGCATGAAGACATAGATTTTGGCCATCAAAACTTTGCATTTATGGTGAGCTCATAATTGAAACTATTTAAATCTAGTAAGTTGAAACTTGATTTTTTTTTTTTTTTTTACATATTTCGAGATTAGTTTTTCCTTCAACATGATTAAGAGACTCTCGAATGCACGTTTTTTGATATTTTGAGAATAAATTTTGAAGTGTGCTAACTATCAAAATCAAATTGTGAATCTAACAAGCAAATTGACACTTAATCATTAATAAATTTATTAAGCTTAAATATTTTCATTTATCAAATGCTTCATCAATAAGAGTGTCTCAAATCAATTTTTGTATATTTCGAAATTAATTTCTCCCCGAATGTAGTTAAAGGGTACTTTTCAACTCACGATTTCGGATTAAATTCTCAAAATTACTAGCTATCAAAATCAAATTCTTAATCTAACTAACAAGTTGACACCAACGTACTAATAAATTTATGGAGCTTAAATATTTTCATTTATCAAATGCTTCATCAATAAGAGTGTCTCGAATCAATTTTTACATATTTCGAAATTAATTTCTCCCCGAATATAGTTAAAGGGTACCTAACTCACAATTTCGGATTAAATTCTCAAAATTACTAGCTATCAAAATTAAATTCTTAATCTAACTAACAAGTTGACACTAACGTACTAATAAATTTATTAAACTTAAATGTTTGCATTTATCAGATATGCTTCGCAACAAAAACTTAATTGTCATGTGAAGGTGTGTTTTACGCGTGAAGTAGAGAGTGTGAAAGGGAATACATTCAAGTGTGAAGGTTCAAAAATGCTTCATCAATAAGAATGTCTCGAATCAGTTTGTATATTTTGAAATTAATTTCTCTCTGAATAGGATTAAAAAGTAATTTTTAACTTATGATTTCAGATTAAATTTTTAAAATTACTGACTATAAAAATAAAATTCTTAATCTAATTAATAAGTTGGCACTAACTTATAAATAAATTTATTGAGCTTAAATGTTTGCATCTATCATGTATGCTTCGCAACAAAAACTTTATTGTCATGCTAAGAAGTTGTGTTTCGCACGCGAAGTGGAGAGTGTGAAAGGGAATACATCGAAGTCTCAAGGTTCAAAAGCGAGAGGGATTTCGCTCTTTAAGGAAGAAAAGGGACATGCCAAAAACTGACAGATGATTTAGGTCACGTGACGTGGCAGAATAAGGGGAAAAAAATTAATAAATGTTGGGGCCACGGAAAAGGCTTTTGCAAGTGGTCGAATTAAGCCCCACAAAAGGCTACAATCAGTTACCCTCCGTGTTAGCTTTGCTGTCCTCTCTTCTCTTTTTCATTTTTTTTGTAAAGTTGATGGGCCTTAGCTGGGCCTCTCTTGAAGATAATATTTCCTATTTTACTCCCATGCTCAGCTAGCTAGATATATGCCATAATCATTTGCGCCCATGCACTGCTCATATGTTTTATGCTTTACAATGATCCAATCTATCTTTCTTTAAGTTTAGACTTTTGAGTCCTCAATCCTCATTGCTCTTATATTAATTTTTTTCTCTAAAATACTTGATGAATTTAATATGAATCTAAAAAGATAAGTAATATAGAAGTAAGGCAAAATATCAATAAATTTTAAAAATATCGATAAATTTTAAAATATTTAATGAATAATTAACAATACTTATCTTATTTGTCCATTTTGAAGAGAAACATAAATACAAAATAAATAAAAAATTATATTTGGATTCATAAAAATGATAAAAAAAATATTATTATTTATGTTCGTTCTTGTTTCTCACTTCTCTTTATATTTATTATCTCGTGTGAAATAAGTATGATTAATTACTCTAGTCACGTAAAATTATTTCAAATGTCAATCAAATTTTATTAAAATTAATATTTTTTTTAGGTAAAACAATAGTGAAAGCATTAATGTTATTATATTAACTACTTTCTATTTTTTTCGTAATTATAAATGGATGGTGACCACTATGGGATTGCCCTTTCTCTGCAAAGCTTAATGACATGTAAAATCTTTCCCTAGATACTCCTAACCTAGTGCTCTTGGAGAGAAGCGGACCCCAAATCTTCTATCCCTATATATGTTTATAGATGCATCATGTCACCAACCATTGGGATGAGTTCGTGACTCTTAAGGCCTAGCTAAGTTGGATGGTGTATCTTTTACATTAATGATGCAACAACTCCACAAGAGTAAGTTATAAATTAATCACTCTCATTTCAAGAAATAAATTAATTAGGTAATTTTTATTTTCAAAAATAATTATTTGATCTTTATATTTTTAAATCTATTTGTAACCTTTTTTTCAATTTGTTTTGAATTTTTATGTTAAGAAATAGAAAACATAAAAAGAATAGAAATATTGATGAGAAAAAAAATATTTTATGATATAAAAATAATATTAAATTAAATATGATCAACATTGATCAAAAAATTAAATAATAATTTTTGAACTTGGGAGACTAATTAATTTATTTCTTGAAACCAAAGAGACTAATTTATAATTTACTCAACTCTAGAGTACATGAAACATACATATAGAGTACATATTAAAATTAGAAATACACACGTCTAATACTAAATTAAAAATACAAGGACTTATTTAACAGATTTATAAAAATATAGAATTCAAATAGTGGTTAGTTTGTAATAAACATGCAAGTTTGGATATATATATATATATATATATATATATATAAGCGCAGCTTATGTGGGCTAACAATGTTATTATTATTTATAGTACCGGTTAAATTCATTTTTTGTACGTTTTATAAACTTGTTAAATGAGTGTCTATGTTTTTAATTCGGTTAACTAAATATGTATATTTTTAATTTCAAACAATCGAATACAATTTTATAAAATCAAGAGTTTTTATACATTAATTAAAATTAAAAATAATTAAAATTAGAAATACACATGTTTAATACTAAATTTAAAATATAAGGACTTATTTAACAGATTTATAAAAAATATAGAATTCAAATAGTGGTTAGTTTGTAACAAACATGTAAGTTTGGATATATATATATATATATATATATATATATATATAGTATGATAAACACATGGTATCTCGGGTTTGAATTAATTAATTAATAAGTTATTTTTTTTATCAAATGAAAGTGAATGGTTAATTTAAACTCCAATCCAAACGAGACTTGGTCTTGATGATTCAAAAGTTAATTAAGAAGGGTCACATTCGGGTGGCTATTCTGGATCCAAGGATTAGTGGTGTTAATGCTTTGACAGTCATTAAAAGGGTGGGCTTCTTTAAATCTCACCGTGTTGAAGCAAATGGCTTTTCGGATGGCATCTGGGTATTATGGAACGAAGGGGCTGTTTCTGTACAGATTCTGCAAAACCATAACTAGTATATGCACATGAAGGTTAAGTGGAGAGAGAGTGCTTTTCTTTTAACGGTTGTGTATACAAATCCGAAGGGTCACATTTAAGTTAGATTGTGGAAGGAATTGAGAAGATTGATTGATCAGAGCTAGAGGTGAGCATTGTTCGATCAAAACCGAAAAATCAAATCGAACCGAACCGAATTAGTAATTTCGGCTCGCTTTAAAAAAAATTGAATCAAAAACCAAAATTATTTTGGTTCGGTTCAGTTTTTTTTTTTTAAATTCAGTTTCTACCGAAAACCAAATTAGTTTTTTTTTTTTTTAACACATACCCAAGCTCTCTTTTTTTTTTTTTTTAAATAAAAGAGGCACCTATGAGTTAATCAAAAGAACAATAGCTTTAATGATTTTTTTTCTACTTAAAAATAAAAATATTTTCCATTAATTATTTATTGAAATAATAAAATAATTGATTATATTATATTGACTCACAAACAAATAAAAAAAAAGACTATGATAAAGTAATTCTTTATAAATACACAAGTTTATGTGTGGGTGAATCCTAAAATCTCATGGAAAAAAAATTGTCTTCTTGTATTAAAATTGACATAAAAATATCTCCTAAAAAAATTGACCACAAGCCGCCGCATTTATAATAGTACTATAGTAGTATTAATAACAACTAGCAATAATAATTTTTTTCACTCTTTTTATGCATATACTAAATAAAAATTAAAAATTGAATTTTTTAGATTATCTATTCAACAATAAAATATGCAAAAAAAATAAGTAGATTA
This sequence comes from Dovyalis caffra, assembly GCA_963924115.1. Taxonomy (NCBI): domain Eukaryota; kingdom Viridiplantae; phylum Streptophyta; class Magnoliopsida; order Malpighiales; family Salicaceae; genus Dovyalis; species Dovyalis caffra. The sequence continues at coordinate 948,380 of CAWUPB010001178.1, read as the reverse complement.
AAAAGAATATGAAAAATTAACAAAAAACCAACTGTAGCGTGATTGAAAATATAATGAGAAGCCCAACCAATCTAGCTTATAATATAAATAGAAACAAATTTAGTATAGAAAAATAATAATAATCTTACACAATTTTCTTATAAAATCAAATATGAAATATACAATCTTTGATTATGTTGTGGCTCAATAAATAGAGAAAAGTGTATTTCTTAATTGGAGTATAAGATTCAAATGACAAATGATATTCATGGTAACGAGTTGTAAAGTTAAATTGCTATAAAAGTTAAGATGTGGTTATTAAGTGAATTAACTTATGTCTTTGTAAATTGTAATCTAAACAAGTGATCCCCTTCAAAAATAAATGAAAAAAAATCAATCACTATTAAAAACGATAGTCAATTACTATGCAAGTTTGATATTTTTTAAAAGCAAAATAATTTGGTTTTTAGAAGAAAAATGTTAAAAAAAAAAAGGTTTTTAACTAAAAACCAAAAAGCTGAATTGAAAATTTTGATTTTTTAACCAAAAAATGGAACCTCAATTTGATTCGGTTTTGGTTTTTAGTTTATCCAATTTGGTTAACTGAAAATAAAAAAAATATGAAAACCGAACCAAAAAATCGAATGATCACCCCTAATCGAAGCAAGCATGCCTTGGGTAGTGGGAGAGGACTTCGATGCTATTCTATATAGGATGGAGAAAACAAAAGACAAAGATTTCAATCGGTATAACGAGCATGCCTTTAGGATTGTGGATCGATGGATTTGGGGTACAAAGGTCCTCTTTATACATGAAAAAGAGTTTAGCTATAGGAACGGCTTCATAGAGTGTTGTGTAATAGGGATTAGAAACTCACCTTACCTAATGCGGAGGTCTATCACTTACCTCGCATCAAATCTAATCGCGTGCTTATCTTATTGCGTCCGGATATTAGCAATCAACTACCTAAGCCACAAAAGGCTTTCGGATTCTAAACTTGTTTGGTTACTCAACCCGGACTTCTCGAGTTTATGAAGCATACATGGGACAAGTCCGTTCCCTTCATCGATGCCACGAACGGAGTTCATCACATAGGTAACAAGATGGAACCGAGAAACCTTTGGTAACATTTTTATTGTGAAGAGGAGACTTAATGCGAGGTTAGTTGGAATTGGAAGAGTATTGAATAAGGGTTGTAACTCTTTCCTTTCTCAATTGGAAGAACATCTAAGAAATGAGTATAAGGATATACTTCTAAAGGAATAGTTATACTTGGTATCGAAATCCGGATGTGAATGGTTAGTATACGAAGATCGTAACACAAAATACTATCATACATCTACTATTATTAAGAAAAGGGCATGAAATGTAGAAAGGTTAAGGGATGAGGATGAAAGTTGACCGGGAAAGGATGATGTCTTTAGTTCTCGACTACTATAAGAAACTTTTCACTATAGAGGTAGATAATCGGGTGGAACCTTTCAACAAAGGGCTTTTTCCTCACATGGCATAATCTGTGGTCAATTCTTTATCAACCCTTGTGAGAATGATAGAAGTTCGAAATGCATTGTTTGACATGAAGTCGTATAAGGCTCATAGGGTAGATGGTTTACATGTCGCTCTCTTTCAATCCCAGTGGGATATTATCGATTAGCCTTATTCTAGTTGATTCAAAAGATTTTTCAACACGAGTTTTAGGACACCAACTTAACCAATGCTCTTTTAGTGCTTATATCGAAAGTTGAAGCACAAGAAACAATGGCTCGATTCGACTAATTGGCTAAAGCAATGTGTCTTATAAAGTCCTTACAAAAGTGATTATTGATCGAATGAAGATTTTTCTACCTTCGATTACCGCCCCACTTAAGTCGGCTTTGTGCATGGTCAAAAGATTATAGATAATGTAGTTATTGCCTAAAAGGTAATGCATTCGATACGAAAAAAATGACAAGAAAAGGTGGATGGCTTATCAAGATAGAGCTTGAGAAAGCTTATGATAGGCTAAAGTGGGACATTATTCTAGATACTTTACTTGGATGTAGATGTCCCCCACCATTTTTGTTCGGTAGTAATGAAGTTCCTATCATCAATATCTCTCTAGGTGACATTCAATGGCTAAACTTTAAAATCTTTTATCCCATCTCGGGGTATTCGATAGGGTGATCCTCTTTCCCCTACCTGTTTTCTTTATGGATAGAAAGATTTAGCCATTTGATCAATACATAAGTTCAAAATGGTAACTGGAAGCCTATTTTCCTAAGTGGAAATGGTCTTTTGATTTCTAATCTTTTTTTTACCGATGATCTTATACTCTATCGCCGAGGGTGATTTAATACAATTGAGGTAATTATGAAAGTGATTGAAAAATTCGAGGTACTTCGGGGTAAAAATTTAGGACACCAACTTAACCAATGCTCTTTTGGTGCTTATAGCGAAAGTTGAAGCACAAGAAACGATGGCTCGGTTATGACTAATTGGCTTAAGCAATGTGTCTTATAAGGTCCTTACAAAAGTGATTATTGATCGAATGAAGATTTTTCTACCTTCGATTCATGACCCTCACCCAAGTAAGCTTTGTGCCTAGTCAAAAGATTACGGATAATGTAGTTATTGCCCAAAAGGTAGTGCATTCGATACGAACAAAAACGACAATAAAAGGTGGATGGCTTATTAAGATAGACCTTGAGAAAGCTTATGATAGGCTAAAGTGGGACATTATTCTGGATACTTTACTCGGATGTAGGTGTCCCCTACCACTTTTGTTCGGTATTAATGAAGTTCCTATCATCAATATCTCTCCGAGTTACATTCAATGGCCAAACTTTAGAATCTTTTATCCCATCTTAAGGTATTCGATAAGGTGATCCTCTCTCCCCCTACTGTTTGTTTTGTGGATAAAAAGATTGAGCCATTTGATCAATACGAAGTTTAAAATGGTAATTGGAAGCCTATTTTCCTAAGTGGAAATGGTTTTTCGATTTCTCATCTTTTTTTTTTTTTACCGATGATCTTACACTCTATGCCGAGGGTGATTTAATAAAGTTGAGGTAATTATGAAAGTGTTTGACAAATTCCGAGGTACTTCGAGGTAAAAATTTAAGGTAGCAAAAACATTTTTTTTGCAGTGCTAATGTCCCAAAAGGCAAGGTTATAATGCTTGGTAGGAAATCTAGCTATCGGGTAACAAATGACTTGAGACATTATCTAGGCATTTCTTTGTATCATAGCAAAGTGCATAAAGAGACTTATGGTTTTGTGATTGGTAAAGTTGCTAAAAGTTTGTCCGGTTGGCAAGCCAAGCATCTTTCTCTTATAAGTAGGATAACGTTGACTCGATCGGTTCGGTTGGCTATTCCAATGTATAGTATGCGATCCATCAAACTACTAGCTTTCATAATGTCTTCTATTGACTGATTATGTTAAAATTTTGTGCGAGGCGACTTCGATTCAAAAAGAAAAATCCACTTAGTTTGTTGGAAAAAAATTTATAAACCTAAGCAACTAAGGGGATTAGGCTTGAGAAACTTAAATAGGGTAAATGATGCTTTGTTAATCAAGTTAAGTTAAAGTATTGTTACATATAGGATGACTTAGTGGGCACATATCTTGTGCAACAAGTATAAATTCTTAAATACACATCTTCCCGGTTCAATTTAGAGGCATGGTGCATCTAATCTTTGGAGGAGCATTAGTCGAGTATGGGATCATGTTTGTGGGGGTGTTTGTTGGTCCGTTGGGAAGGGGATTAGGGTGGAAGTTCTGGAAGAATTCGATGGTCGTCAAGTCCGCGTCCTTTGCAAAATTTAGCTACTACTTCGATTCTAGAAATCTATTTGGATGATACTATAAACTAATATGTCTTCAATGAGGAAATTTGGATGTGGAAAAAATTTATGCATAAACTTCCAACATCCATTGTTTTGAGAATTACGGGATCCTTTTCACCCGTGTTTGACGAGTGGAAAAGATAGCTTGTCTTGGGCTTACACTAATGATGATCTTTTTCCACTAGATTTGCCTAATTAGCTATTTCACCCACTCGGCATTGGCAATAATTATGGATTTTAGAGTCAATTTAGATATGGAGTAGCCCCTAAAGGATCTGCGACTTTCTATGGTCGGTCGCATAGGACTATTTACTCACCAATGCTCAAAGACAACATCGTTATTTGAGCATCGATAGCTGCTCGTTCAGTATGTGTTTTTATTCCTAAAACTATTTTGCATTTTCTTCGAGACTCGCTCATTTACTCAATGGTTATGGGTGGAATGTGAGGCGGATCAAAAGTTTCAAAATTTCTTTAATTTAGGTTTAAGGGATTGGTTTAAGACCAACCTTAGTAGCAAAATGTCTCTTCCTATGTGTGTGGTGCCATGATGTACTTGGTTCGGGACATGTTGTTGGCTTTTGTGGTCATGAAGAAATAAAAAATTGTTTGATGATAGGTTTGTGATACCTAACGATCCGATAAGCACTGTCTTTCACTTTACCTGCACATATTCTACATAATGTGACAATGATGGATAACTTGGGCAAAAAAAACTCAATCTTAGTAGGAGAAATTGATTAATTGGCATTATCTAGCTATGGATTGGACAAAACTAAACACCGATGGGGTGGTGCGGGTGGATTCGGGGATATCGACGATAGGTGAGGTCCCTAGGGACTCCAACGGATGTTGGTTATTTGGTTTCTCCTATAATATTAATTCGTGTTCTGTTTTATATGTAGAGTTATGAGGTATACTTATTGGGTTAGAGATGGCTTGGAATATGGGTTATCGACGTGTCCTTGCCGAGATTGACTCTTTATTGGCTATTCGGTTAGTTCGGTCATCGGTAAGGAAGATGGGCTCTTATAGTACTTTGATTGTTGCGATTCGTGAGATTTTAGCAAAAAGCTGGTAAATACATCTCACTTGTGTTTATAAAAAAGCAAATAGATTGACGAATCGGCTAGCATCTTTTACTTTTTTCTTTTCTTTTGATGTCACATATTTTCTTAATAAATTAGGTGATTGTGTGAAACTATTTTAAAAGGACATCAAGGGAATAGCTTTTTCAAGATATCGTACTAATTAATTATGTTGTCTAAAGCTATGGCTTGCCATTTGATCCTTAAAAAAAATTAAGAAATAACATGATAGTTAATAAAAACCACAATCAAATAACAAAATGATACCATAGACGAGCACTTCCATATATTATAGTTTAAAAATGATACAAAAGACATCCATCTAGGTAATTAGCATAATTTAAATATTGACTACAATTTTCATAATTATATAATAAGTTATATCTTTTTTTCCCTTCGGGTATTCTCATTTCATATTGGAGATATGACTTATCACGTTTGGAACGAAAGCGACAAGATTTAACTCCTCTCATCAAATACGATTTCATAATTCAAACCTTGTACATTGACATAAAATTTATATAAAAATCCTTTTTGCTTGTTACTTGGACCAACAATTTGTTGGTTAATTAGTTTTATCTTATTAGTTAACCTTATTATAGCATAAAAACAAGTGACTTCAAGTTTCCATAGAGATGGGTGTAGTGGTGGAATTGAAGGGTTATAGTCCGTTAGGGTTCAAACTTTCCTTTTCAAACAACTGAAAAAAAAATCCCTTCTTCTCCTCTCCTCTCGTAGTGTAATATTAATTCATATATATATATATATATATATATATATATATATATATATATATATATATATATATTATTTTAATTTATACTCGCATCGAGTTTGATTATTTATTTGTTTATGATTTATCTAATTTGTATTCAAATAGTATGTAGAGTCTGAATTTCTACATACATGATACACGAATAAACATCAACCTTTGTTTCAAAATATTATTACTAGTTTGGATTTGCGTTGGTTAAATTAGTTATATTTTATTTATTTATAGAATTAAGAGGATGACCTACTGAATCATCCATCTCCAACTGTAAGAGGACAATGACTTTGAAGCATTGACCAGAAAAGACGTTGTCAACAATTAATTAACAAACCAAATTTAGTTGAAAAATATAAATGTTGCATCTTTTTTTTACAAGCTATTGATGGGCACTTAATTAGTTGCCAATGTGCCTCTTTATCCCTCTAAATTTTGGTGCTTTTATCACAAGTTTTCCGTTTTCTATCCAGTGCAACTGTATTTTAAAAAATAATAATAAACAATAAAAGAAAAAAATTGGCCATGGAAGTATAAGAACAGTTTCATACGTTGGGTCCTATAGCAATTTCTAGTACGAAAAAAATGTAAAAATGAAGCCTAAAATTAATAATACTATAGTTAAGAAGTTAAAAATTCTTCTTCTTTTATATATATATATATATATATAAACTCTAGTCCATGCTTTACAAGTATAAAATAAATAAATTTCGAATAAATACATATGCTAATTTGACACGACTGTCAATTAAAATAAAAAACATTCAAGAATCGGAATCCTCGTCGACAAAAAAAATAGAGGAGGAAGACTATTGCACATTTGTGGAAGATGAAACTGGAAAATGCATGATCTCACAAGTTATATACGGTTTTAGGGATTAATTTTCTAAGATCATATTAGTATATATAATCAATTAACATCCCTTGTGACATTTCAAATTCCCACTCAATTCCACAGTTTGAAAAATCTAGTCTTTGGGAAGTTGTTAAAGAAAATTTTTGGATGATTTATATCAACTCAATCTTTTGAACTTTCAAAAGATTGCAGGTTAATTGTTTTTTTAATTCCACCTTTTTCATAGTCTGCATATTGGATTTTTTTATACAATACACAGCTAAACCGGTCAAAAGAAGAAAAAAAAAATCCTCTTTTTTTCTTTATTTTATTCTTTTGGTGCTGGGGTAGATCCATTACAAGAACTGCTATTTTTCCACAACCTTTAGAGGATGGTTTCTCTAATGCTCTCTATCTTTACAACATAGTCTAAAAAAGTAGGCTCTTCATCTTTTCTTTTTCTTAGTTATGTTACTTTCACTATTGCTCTATTTATCCATGCATTGCTCCACTTCAATTTCTTTCAGAGATAACAGCTTTAATGTCGAACTTTTGATTATTTTTCTGTTTTGGTGGTCAATTGATAATTTTTAATAATTTGCTATCTAAATTTTGACTCTTTCCTTATTTTAGTGCCTTAATATTTCACATGAAACTTAATTTTATTGGTGTATCTAATAAGAAATGTCTTGTGACAGTAAAAAAATATCACATGATAATCAATTACGGATATATCGATAATTTATACTCCGAGGTGATTGTTATGTGATACTTTTTAGAAATCAACGATGGAACATAAAAATCGAAAAAATCGAAGTACAATAAAAAATTAGACTCTAAAAAAACCGTTCCCTTGTTCTTTTATAATAAACCATTATATAGTGCCTTCATGATTATTATTATTATTTTATAAAAACCCAACAACCCATTATTTATATTCGTTCCACACACACTTTTCTTGCATGTCTCTTTAATCACAAGCTGTACCTTTTCGAGTTTCTTGTAGTATAATTTCTCTTATTAAGCAAATTAATCTTGTTGATTTTCACAAAAAAAAAAAAAAAAAATCTTAATCACTCACCATTTATAGTAATGTGGAATTGTAACGCTGTTATATATGGATATAGATATTTTTTAATCGATTTTCTCATCAATAAAAATTAAATTTATTATTTTTCAAACTAAATCAGTTATGTATTATCATTTTCAAACCAACATACCACACAATACCCTGATTTTCGTCGTTGTTTTTTTTACTGTAATTCATGTAATTTTTAAAATTCTTGTAACTAGTTGATTTTATTTTAGCTATGCAAGTGCATTAGTTTAAGAAAAAAACGTCAATTAATATCATTAGTGTATTTATTTTTATTTCATTTCTTTTCTTTTTCATTTTAAATAGTATTGCAATTTTCAACTTCTCTCTCTCTTTTTTCCAAAAAATAATAAAAGATACGTATTTGTAAATATTTTTTTTCCTACTTCAGCTAGTTTCTTAGTGTCGCTGGTATTGTTCTCACATAAGTATATTTTGACTTGGTAATGATGTTTAAATGATACATTTGAGTCTAATTAATTATAGAGTAAATTATAAATTATTTCCTCTAGTTTCAAGAAACAAATTAACTAGTCCTTCTCATTTGAAAAACTATTATTTAATTTTTTAATCGGTGTTGATCATATTTATTTTAATATTATTTTTATTTTATAAAATCTTTTATTTTCTAATCAATCTTTGCATATTTTTTCTATTTCTTAAAATAAAAAATCAAAATAAATTATAAAAAAAGAGTAAAAAGGACTAAATACAAGTAATTTTCAAAACATGGGGACTAAATGATTAGATTTTAAAGTGAGAATGATTAATTAATTCATTTCTTAAAACAAAAGGGACTAATTTATAATTTACTCGTTAATTACAAGCCTTCCAGGCATCTAGCAGGAAAATAAAAACTATAGTTTTACTTTTTTTTTCTTTTTCAAGTCAAAAAAGATGTGAACCAGTACAAAATAAAATGATTAAAAGGGGAGGTGATAAAACTTTAACCTTGTCTTCTTTACGAAGCAAGAAGCACTTTATGTTCCAATATTTTAAATCAAAATTTCCCATAAAGCATGGGCAATACATGCTGGATTATATAAATTACACAAGTTGAATGGATCCAAGTTGTAGTCAATGGGGATTGGGGTCCTAGTTAATTATTAGTTGTAGTCAATGGTAAACTTTGTTTTGAAAACCAATGGGCTACTACCAATGATAATTAGGCTTTCTTATTATTATTATTATTTTTTTTAACTTAGTCGATCTTATTTCATATTGAAGATATGACTATTTAAAAAAAAAAAAACGAGAACAACAAAATTTAACTTTTATCTCAACAAATGTGATTTCAAAATTTAAATATTGTATATTGATAAAAAAATTTATTTAGAGATAAGCTTACTTAATACTAGACCAACAACTCAATCATTAGTCATTGTCTTTTCACTTTTCTTAACGAAGAAAAAAAAAAAAAGGGTAGATGGTGGGTTCTAAGTTGCACATTACTCGAGGAGGGAAATTATCGTCTTAGGGAGTTGGATCATGTAATTGGTGTTTAAGCTATTAAGTGCATTTTTTCTCATATATTATCATCTCAGAAAGAAATCTAAACATTAACGTGTCTTTAAAGTACCATGCCAATATATGCGTCTTTAAATTCCTTCGAAAAAAAAACTTAATTTTGATTGATATAGTAGAAACTGATTCAAGGATTTTTTTTTTCATCGAATAAAAATTATTAATATATTTTATTATTTTAAAATTATGATAATATTTTTTTAAAATATTCTTTACAATTTTATTATGATAAAATCTCACATATAAAACGTTTTGCGCCATTCAAAACGAGTACTTAAATAAATAATAACATAAAATTTAAAAAATCAAAACATTAATTTGATTTTGTATTTTTTGAATTGTGTTGATTGCGTTTTTGCAATCTTTAAATTATTTTGAGTAAGTTTTTTTTTTTTAATTGAGATTTCATGTACGACTCATGTCATATATTTAAGAGTGGATATGTAACATCAGCTTACAACTAACGAATTAGAATAAAGAGAAAAAAATAAAAAAAATAGAGAAACTCAATTAATATATAAAAAATATACAATTTTGATCAAAATAATTGAAGAATAGAAGGAATATATAATGGACAAAACCCTATTTTAGCATGTCAGTTTAAGTATAAATATTTTTCTTAAAATATAATTGAAAATATCTTAATCTCGATAGATAAAGTTGCATGAATAATTAAAACAAATAAATATCACATATAGTTGGTCTTCAAAAAATTCCCAAAATCAGATGATTGTCTACATTGGGCTGATGGACCCAAAAAAACAGAGGATATAATGGCCTTGGTGGGTTTCAGATGGACTACTCGACCACATTTGCAAAGATCCTTCTACGGCCCAAAATATCTCTAACGGAGTCCTTAAATGGGCCTTGATGAGATGGAAATTATGTTTGCACATCTCTAAAGCCCGACAGTAGAAAAGAAATAAAAAGTTAGCCCATTAATGTAGCTCGGATTTGATCCAATTACCAACGCATATGTCTTTTTAAACGGATAATGTACTAATCAAACATTTTTAATTTTTTTTCTTTACTTTCATCTTCGGATATATATATATATATATTAATTTTAATTAATTATGAAAATATAATTTAATAACTAATCATGAGATCTACGTTTAAAGGAATTTTTTATTTTGTTTTATTTTCATTGAGAGGCCTATTGAGTTTTAGGCTACAGAATAAAAATAGTTCTCCTCTATTATATATTAGTAATAAAATAAATTGTATTTATCGAAACTCAAATGTGTTTTATTATAAAAAGCTATCAGATAGGCTATATTTGCATATATAGAGAATTTATTTTTTAAAATACATAACGTGAGATGCGTATACGTAAAATCATTGAAAAAATAATAATTTTAATTAACGTATAAATTGCTAAAAATTGTTGAATCAAAGAAAAAAAAACTAATTTATTTACCTCTTTTAAAGGAAAGTCCTAAAGGCAGCACACTTGATTTAATGGCTAGAGTTATCAATTAAATACACCTTTTTACTCTTTTGGCCCATGTGAATTGTATTTTGGTTTCTAATACCTTGAAGCAATTCTACATGATTTTAGTCAATATTACTGGTATACATCCTAATCAAAACTAAGCTACGATCATGGTTTTGTTCTCTATATTCCGTGAGCTGCAAGCCGACGGAAACAAATTTCACGAAGTAAGTTGGAAATATAAACGACCCCTGATAGTTTTAGAAGTAGATTAATTAATAATTTATCTTTCGGCTTTTATTCATAGGTTTAATGTTAAAAAACAAAAACAAAAAAACCACAAAATTTATATTTTTTTAATCATATTAACACATGATTTCAATGTTCATCAGAAAATATACAAAATATATTTTTAAAACCATATTAACATGTGTAATTTTATTTTATTAAAATTTCGTTAAAATATGATGTAATAGAAAAAAATATTAAAATCAAGGATTAAAATTCCTTGCCATGTTAGATGTTAACGAAATTTTGATCGAAAAAAATTATGTATGTTAATATAGTTAACAGAAAATTAGTTTGTATATTTCTGTCAAACATTGAAATAATGTGTTAATATAATTAAAAAGTATAAAGTTTGTATTTTTTTAAAAATACAATAAACCTTATTCATATGATAAGTAAGTTTGTATTTCACATCGTAATTTGAGGTTTTAAGTTAAGGATAAATAACAACATTTTTATTGTGCAAAAACATCAGTTTGTATGTAAATGGTTTGCCTTTAAAAACATCAGTTCATCAGAATTGAATCCAACTTTCGAGTTATATCTTAAATTTCAATTTAAAAAGAGGTAAATAGTCTTATATATATATATATATATGAACTCCTTGATAAATTCCTTCCATATTTTGGACAAGGATGCGTGTCATTTTCGATCATGCATCTGATTTAGCTTGCCAAAAACATATTCTCCCCTTTGCAAAAAAAAAAAAAAAAAAAAAAGGCATTCAACCCCAAATTATGCAGATAAACATGGATTGACAGGGAGACCAAACAACCTTAGTCCTAATTAAAGATGTTGTCTGTTTCAATTTCTTGCCGGTAATTATGGCAGGAAAGAGTAGAAAACAAGAAAGAAAAGAAGTACAATACCATTCTATCTTCCAAAATCCCAATCACTTAACCTGATCCATCTCATATTTGACCCAGACAACTTGAGCAGAGACAAAAATCTTGAAGATAATTATGCTTGTCACAGCCATGCCGGTGAGTTGACCTAGGCTCAATTTTAGGTTATCTCATGATAATTACAGAAAAAGAATCCTTTCTTTGTTAATCAAACCTTCTAAAGAGATGAAGATGTCCCAATTGATACTAAAATTTGGGCCAAATAATAGAAACCATTTAACCAGCCCAACAACAAACTCAGTCTTAGTCCTTCATGTTTTATTACTATTTTTTCCCTTCTTTTGTTTACTTTTAAAACCCAAAATAATAATAATGATAATAATAAAATCGTTGTTGGTGGTGTTTTTCTGAATTATTTTGTATATTAAAAATATATTATTTTCATCAACTTACTGCATTTAGGTTTAGAGATTTAAAACTAAAAAACCAAGAAAAAAAAATCTCGATTGACACGTTAAAACAACCTCGTTTGGGATAGGAAACACTGAATTATTTCCACTATTAAATAAAAACTCTATATTTTGATAAACGATTGTGACATGTCAGCACTGAATTTATGATTTGTGGGAAGGATTACCAAACAAATTAAATTCGATAAGGATGGAACATGTGATTAGTCAAAGTTGGTAAAACATCTTCGTCTCTAGATTATCTAAATATGAACACTTATCCAACAAATACGTATTATTAAAATCCACAGTTTCTACTTTCAATTAACATCGAATCCAAAAATGATCTATGGAGCCCATTTGATTTGATTGTGGCACAGTTTAATTTTGAGATCAAATTAAAAAAATAAGAAAAACAACCATGTTGTACATGTGACAAAGAATTTCTTAAAATGGAAAATTTTACCCTGGCCTTTACGATTTTCTTTTTTTTACTAAAGTATTTTTATTTTATATTAAAGATAGAATTATTCTTGTTCGGTACGAAAACGATTGAGTTTAACTCATTCTAATTAGTATAATTATAAGATTTAAATTTTGAATATTGATAAAAAATTCATCGATGACCAATTCGTTTGTTAACAATTTATTGGTAAAAATTTTTGATTTTATAAAATTTAATCCTTGTAAATAAAATTCAAGAAATGCTCAAGTCTTTTAGTCTTGACCTTGAAGCTATGAAACTCCCTCCAAGCGAGAAAAGTACGTACTTTTGGGATATGTTATAAAATGGTATTCTTATAGGTAACGGTCTGGATTATGTTTAGAAGCCCAGATCTGGAGGCCGTTGACATGCTTGGAATATGCCTACATGGCTAATTGGCTCTATAGATTTCAATTGAGAGCCTATATGATCTATACATGAAATTCTTATAAATTTATAATGAAGTTTTGACTTGCCAATTTAGTTGCTAATTGAAGGTCTAAAACTGTCTGCAAAACCATACAAATACTCCATAAATCGTAGGCCATTTTGATCCATACAAATCATTAAATTACATGGTAAATATATCATATGTTTTTATATAAAACTCAAAATCTTTTATATGTTTTTAAATTTTTAATTTCATCACATTTATCCTTGAAAATGTTTGAATATCCAATCTCTCATTTTGATCAATTTTTGTAATCAAATAAAATTATTTTGTCCAAAATACCCCTAATTGAAATGTCAAAAAAAAAAAATCCTAAAAACTTCAAAAATAGAACATGTAGGTCATGTGATTTTAAATATTTTTTGATTTTTTTGGTTTTTTTTCACATTTTAGTAAACGACATTTTGATCAAAAAAATTCATGATCGAAAAAACATATTGAATATTTAAAAAAATTTCAAAAATATATAGAATGCAATTGAAAATCTAAAGATAAATGAGAGACTTTACGTATTGTATAAGGACATATAAATATATTTATCTTAAATTATATAATGTATTTATTGACATCCATTTTGTTATATTCTATTTAATTTAAATATTAAGTATCATGTACAAGTCATATGTTTTTTCCCAAAAATCAAAAAAAAAATCAAAACGTTATAAAATGGTCAAGGGTTAATCTCTTAATGATAATTTTATCATATTGTAAATGATATTTCTATCATTATATTGATGGATGTTGATTTTTTAATGTTTTTTGACTGATTTTTATTTATCTATGATTTTTTGATATTTTTATAAGGAAATATATTCAACTCATACGTGTTATTGAAGCAAAAAATAGATGAAATGCCATAAAGGATATCAATCAAAACAATCTGTAGAAAGAGTTTTAAATAGAAAATAAAGAAATACAAGGGATGAATTTAAATTGCCTATAATTCAAGAAATGTTTGTATGGATTGGTCTAAATTAAGAGATTTCCAAGAAATTTATGAATTTTTTTCCTATATTGTATATCGGGGACATAAAAGTGACGTATGGGATTCCCACTTACCAAGTCTTTCGAGGAAATTTATTGAGGATGAACAAATTTATCAATATTTTTCTCTTCTTAGGTTGTGGAAATATGCACCCTTCCTATGTTAACTTGTGCATTAATGACCAATTAATTAACTTAATTCTAGGTCACAACTAAATAAATCAATAACACTAATGTTATTGGCCTTGTGATCTTTAAAACTAGTATGCAAACAAAAATACCCTGATATGCTAATTATGAAACAAATCTCTCATCTTGAATTTGATATATACTCACAAACCAATTTATGCTTTATATATATATATATATATATATATATATATATATATATATATATATATATATAGACATTTAGTGGGATATTTCTAAAAAGTTTTCGTGTTAATAAAGATTGAATCTATCATTTACTAAACTAAATTAATGCCAAATCATTCATGCTATTAAGTCGATTTTAAGAGTAATTTTTTGATCGAGATTGTCAACATTTTATGCTCAATGCCATAAAAAAAAAATTGTAAAAAACTTTCCATAAATGAAAATTAGACCTCTATGAATTAGAGGTGCATTTTCTGACCACTCTACCTTCAATTTTCGATGTGTTTTAATTTTTTAATTTTTAAGATTGAATAATCATGAAATCTCTGTTAATGTTTACTATCCCCTTCTCTCTAATTTGATTCTATTTATATTGTTTTCTTTCTCTGAATTATGACGTCTGCAAGCATGAATGTTTAGCTTTCTCCCTATGGGGCAGATGACACCTCTCTTTAGCGGGCCTCAACTCACATTTCTCTAAAAGCTTATGCAATTGGGTGGTAAGTGGTAACTTGTCAATAAATGGGTTAGCCATAGGGTTGCCTATAAATGGGTGCCAATATATTTATATAGGTATGCTGGAAAATAAAATGAACAAACTATGCTTATAGAAAAATAAATATTTTGGGGAGAGGGGGCAAATGCACATTTTCTATTAAACAAGTCTTAAATTCAAGTGTATATTTAAAAATTTTTAAATTTTAGGACTAAAATTAAAACTTTGTCAACCATTGAAAATGCCGTAGCCCTCAAACTATGCTTTGCTTTCTACCTTATTCTTTAGTCCTTACCTTGAAGCTATGAAATTGCCTCTGGGATCAAATTTAGTGATTATAATTTAGTCTTAATCTAACGGATATCTAACAGATCTGATACGAATGGATGAGTTTTTTTTTTCATAGATATTTATTATTTTAAATTTAATATAGGCATTCAAAATTCTTATCCGTTAAATAAAGATATGGATATTGTACAAATCCAATTTTAAAGAGAATGTTTTTTTTTTAACCATTATAATTTAAAATCTCAAGTCTGATCCTCGTAGTAGCTTACTTGTAAACAAGTATCGACTTGTAGACTAAGTTCGGGATTCGATTCTTGTGATCAACACTTCTAAGAATTTATTCTTAAAATATCCGAAATCGTACGTTAGGGAGTGTCCTTTAGGCACGTTTAAGAAGGAATTAATCTTGAGATGTACAAAAACTAATCCAAAGACATTCTTACAGTTGAAAAAAATAAAATCAATTATGATTAAAAAAATAAATTATTTATCAATATTTTAATTTTGATGTGAATAATCCGATTTTAATCGAATTGGAGAAAAGTATTTCCACATAGATGTCGAGCCATAAAAAAAAAAAAAAAAATCATTCTAATCATTGAGAATTTGAGATATTAAATCTATTTTGCAAATTAGATCATTTATATTTTAACTGCTCCAATGAAGATTGGCAATAAATATGATATGTCTTCCTAGTTTGATCCATGGAGGCCCATTGTTTTAATTACTTAGTTGTATTTTCCTTTTACGTACAACACCTTCTCTGCAGCCATCTACCACTCTCTCTAGAGGTCAGAGTTTTCAATGTTTCTCACTTACAATTCTTTCAAGGGGATTCATGGGGGATGAACAAGTGGTTACAAATCTTCAATATTTTTCTCTTCTTAGGTTTTGGAAATATGAACCTTCCTATGTTAGCTTGAGCATCAATGACCAATTAATTCTATTCTCAACTCCAAACAATTTAATCAATAACACTATTCTTTGTCAAGAGATCTTTAAAAGAAGTTTATATATATCATCTTCTATTTTTTTTTTTATTTTTAGTATTTTCATCTCATATTTGAGATGATACTAATTTTATTTTAAGATAAAAATGATAAATTTAAAATTTTTTTTAATAAATATGATTTTAATATTTGAATTCTGTATTTTGATAACAAAAATTAGTCTAAATGTTAACTCGTTTATGGCCAGACAAACAAATTGTTGGTATAAATCTCATCTCTCATCTTTAATTTCATACGTACGGATAGATCAATTTGTGCATTTTTTTAATAAGTGATTGTTATAGGATTCTTAGAATTATTTGGGGTAAAGAAAGGGACCATTGTAATTAAGAGCCATGAATTATGAAATTCTAATCATTTTTCATTAATTAATAATAAATAAATGAGACTTAAACATGGATAATTTTTAGTGGAATACAGATGGAGGTTGGCTTTACAACCAAAAACAGGTGCACGTAATCTTCACTTAAATTTGTAGGCATTTGAATTTGCAAAACCCCCAACTACTACTTACAAGCAACTTTATTAATTGATGCATAAAGAGACATATTTTTTCACTTAATCCTCCTAAAAGATTGATGATTTCTATTCATTAGAATTCACAAACTTTTCAGTGTTGTGACTTCCAACAAAAAGGTCAGAAAATTAATAGGGAGTTGTTGCACCATGACAAAATATTTTGTCACCTGATAGCTGCTATTTCATGCTGTATAATTATTCCATATTTGCAGATTTGGTTGTTAGGATACGGCCATTGACATACAAATCCACCATGTAATAATCTGATCTAAATTCCATTTTTTCCGAAGATCAAGCAGCAGTGGTGTTAGTTTAATCTAAAAAGTGATAGATTTAATTTTGATTGATGTGAAAATTTACTCGAAAAACTGCTGTCTATGTAGTTTTTCCAACTTTAGATTTCTATTTATGAAGAATAGAAAATCGATCATCATTCCCACTTAATCACCATCGTTTTAGCTTTTGCTATTGCTCCACTATTTGCTGGATTTCAAAGGCAGTTTCATGATGGGAATATTCTAATCAGAGCAAGCCTGTCTATTGCAGAATTTGCTGTGTGCATAAACAAAAATGAAGGTGTAAATACAACTACATTTTGGATCGTTTTCTTTTTTAGCCATTCAAAAACTTCCACCGGTTACCATCAACTACAAATTCCACCATTAGTTAGACTGTAAGGCTCTTGACCCACTTCATTCCATTCAGTGCATGACTTGCACAACAATCCTACCACTACTTCATACTTAATCATTTAATTTACTTTGTGCTCGAAGGAAAATTAAAGCGATAAAATTCAAATATATAATCATTTGATCATTAGATATTATATCAAAAAAATATATCAATCTAAAAATTTTATCTTTTGTATAAGTTTTTAAATATTATTATATTATTTTTTTAAGTGAAAGTCTTTTAAACTTAAAATTTGTAAAAATTCATTGTTATTTTGTGTTTAATTATTTAATTTTAATTAAAAAATGAAGATAACGAGATCCAAACTTAGGATAATTTAATCATCAAAATTCTATTATTATATTAAAGAATCATTTCAATCCGAAAAGTTAAGATAAGATTTTGAATTGGGACTTTTTTTACAACGCAGAATTAAAATAGTCTTCAAAGTCAAATTGACATTTTTGCCTGTTTTTGAGCAGCAATCAAAGAAATGGAAGTGGAACCACTACCTTTTCAACTTGCAACTCCATTTTCTTGCCTTTCTTTTCCACAAACTGCATTTAAGGTCAAACACCGACAACGTTATTCCATTCCCCTTTTCTTCACCAAGATTGAGTTTTTATTTTTTCTTTCTTTTCTTTCCAGGGGGAGGGCAGCCATAAAAGCAGCAGACCATAATCAATTTTGCTTTTAATTAATTACAATAACTTATTGATCTTCCTTGGACCATTGGACCATTTGCACGGCCATTCGTTTAAGAAATTAAGAATTAAGCCCGATTATTCAAGGATGGCTATGAAGTTAGGCAAGTAAATTTGCTCCAAAAAACTGGATGCCTGAAGAGATTGATCACACATTCGACAGTAAGCATTAAGTTTTTTACATCCATAAATCTAAAGAAAAAAAAAATTGATATCACCTGTTGGAGGCTAATTAATAGACAACTCTATTTATTCCATTATCACTCTTATTTTGAATTTTAAGTAAATTACAAAAAAAAAAAGATATAGAGAGAGAATTTTGGTGAGTACAGTAATCTCGGATGTGACCATTAAAAGAATTTGGTCTAACGGGTAAGAAAATTGTCTTGATTTGTCTAATATCAAGATTCAATTCTCAATATTTACAGATAAGAAACTTAATTATTCTTTAATAACATTAGGTTTGAGTTTATTTGGTCTAAAAAAAAATCTAGTGATCAACAAAAAGTTAAATATGTTAATCTCGATTGATATAAAAATCGATTAGAAAATATCCTTTTAACTATATATATATATATATATATATATATATATAAACCAGCATGCTTAAAATCTACTTGAAAACCCAACTAAAAATAATTCATCAATCGGAGGACAAAGACACTATGTTGAATGAAAGGCAGTAGAATGCTTTAACATACTTTTTTGTTCATTGACTTTTTTAAGTCATAGTATTAGATAGCTTTAGGAGAAAATCAGGAGACTAAGTGGGCAAATCTAAGGAAAAATAGGAACCACAAAGTCTGAAGATAATCACAACGTTAACAGTCAATCACTGTCTATTTTCGAACCGATCAACTCAAGCTATCCATCCACATGAAAAGGATTTTGTTTCCATAAGTTATTATCTCTTACCGTGTATTCCGATGCAGGGGTACGTATTAAATATAATTAAAGAATAAAAATTAATCTTAATTGACGTATAAATAATCTAAAAATGTGCTTCATGTTGAGTTAAAAAAAAATAAAAAAGTCTATTTGTGATTTTTCGTTTTCATTAAATTTGCAATGTTAGAACAACTTTTCTCTCTCTTTTTTCCTGAAAGTAAATTATAAATTAATCCTTTCTATTTAAGAGAAAAAAATTAATCAATCATTTTTTTTAGTCGATACGTTTAAACAATATTGATCACATTTAATTTTATAAAATATTATGTTTTTTCATTGACATCGTTTTTTTCCTTTTCCATTTATTAAAACAAAAATTCGAAAAAAAATATTTTGCAAGAAATTTAAAAATATAAAAATTAAACAATTAGTTTTTTAAATAAGAAAAACTAATTAATTTATTTTTAAACTAAAATGACTAATTTATAATTTAATCCTTCTTTTGATAGTGGGTTTTTCAAATAGTTAATTGCAATCATATAACATTTACATTTTCAATGAATCGAAATCCTTGGGCAAAATGCAATTGACTATCGGGATATATATATATATATATATATATATATATATATATATATATATATATATATATATATATTTTAATGTTATCCAAAAATTTGGCCGTGGATTTTGTCTCAAGACACAAGTTTCTATTTAATTAATACTTTCATAGAGATGCCATTTACGTTTTCAATGATTTACACATCCATTCGTGGACGGTAGAATTATCCTGCTTTCTTTTTCCTTCTATTACCCGCGAATTTGGGAGTCACATACATAGCTTAACCTACAATTATTGAATATTAGATGAAATTGACTTCTTTCTCATATGTCCCCTAAAAAAAAAAAAAAACATGTATTGAAATTTGAGGCCTGCGAGAAATAGAGATATAAAAGATATAATTATTTTTCATGATATCATGTTTAGACTGATTTAATTTAAAAAAATAATTCAATCATGGATAAAAACTAAATGTGTCTCAATACTGATTTAATCTGTAAAGTAACAATCTTAACTTTTATGTTGTTTTTGAAGAAAATAAACATAGCAAAAACGAAGTAATTGAAGAAAATTCCCACCGATACCCATTTAACTTGAAAAAAATTCCACTATATGTACATGGGTGACACCGTCTGGCTCTTGACTGACTTCCACTGACAGCGGAAGAAACAGAGTCTTCAAAAGGTCTGATTGACATTTTTGCCTCTTTTTTGGGTAACCATCAAAGGATGATAGCCACAACCTTTCTAACTCCACTTTTTTGGTTGTCTTTTCCACATTGCTGTACCAAACACTAAGTCATACCTTTAATTTTGTATTTTTTTCCCCCACAAGTAATGGATATTAATTATTTTATTTCGATTTTTTTTTTTTTGAAAATCCATATCCTAAATGATGATGTGAAAAACATATTCTATGATAACCTAAAAATATGATTTACATTTTCAATGAATGAAACACATTTGTGGAAGGTAGAATTAGCACAATTTTGCATCTAAAACTAGGTGAATTGTGGATGATTAAATCAAATGGAAAGTCTTTTGTCTTTTATGTTGTTTTTGGTTACAGATTCTTCTCCTCTTTAGCAAACGATAGAAGCTTTATGTGGTAACCTATCGCCTTCATTACAATCAGAGAAAGGGACAAAGAATTGGCCATTGTCCTTGCAATTGAAACTGAGATATGGGCAAGAATTAAGAATAATCATGGCCGCCCATGTTTTGCTTTTAACACATTTCTACCCATTTTTTGAACGGTGATATTTAGGGATTGGCTAATGCTATCAACTTCATAAGAAATTCAAGTCCTTAAAGTCCTTAATTTGACACTTTGCATACAAAAGGACCAATTGGCCATAGCCTTCCATTTTCCTTGGCGGTGAGGAAAAGATTAGAATCATTTCACATTAAATATAGGACTAATCATATTTGAAATGATAAAATTTAATTTCTCTCAATAAATATGATTTTAAGATTCGAATTCTGTAAATTGATAAAAAAAAAAAAAATCACCTATTTAGAGATAAATTCACTTATCACTATTGATAAGAGTTTTCTTCTATTTCATTGACGCTACAAAAGCAAAGAGTTACCGAGAAAAAAATCTTGAATATCTCTAGATCACCTATCACTTAATATAACAACCATTTAAATTGAGCAATAAATTAAGATAAATTGATATACATATATTACACGTTAAGTTAAGTTGATGAGATTTGCATTTTATTTTTATATATTTTTTCTATTTATCTAAATTATTCAAACTATATTGACTTTAACGTGATAGAATGTAAAAGTCAATCCATTATATTTTTCATACAAAACGTACGATGAGAAACTATGGGCTAAGTTGTTGATCCAGCGACAAGTAAGATGGTTTTTAAGTAAATTTTTTATTAATATGCAGTGTTTGAATTCGGAAATAACACTTATTGAGTGGAGTTAAATTTTATTGAGATGGGTTAAATAGAGATTGAAATGTAACTCCAAATGGAAAATCAAATCCTAATGTGTTCCAATAGTCCTTGATAGTGAAGCAAATGCTATACGATCACGACCCCAGAATAGATTACCATAAACCAATCAATGAATAAACAGAACTAATTTTGGACACTTACATCTTCGTTTGCAAAGCAGTTCCAGCAAGCTAACCCAACGAGGCATTGGTTCTACAATTAGAAGTGATCATTCTGTTTTTTAATTCCGGTTTTAATAATTTCAATTCAGTTTTCGGTTAATCAAAATTATAATAACAAAAATTAATTTTGAATCGAATTACATTTTGGTTTTCAATTTAAAACCAAAAATTTCAATTTTTTTATTTAAACTGATTTTTTATATAATTTTTAAATTAATATAAATAAATAAAAAACATTATCAATAAATTATATATCTAAAATCGTTAAGGTATTTATTTTTTTGATTTATTTGTATTATTTTAAAACTTAAAAAATAAGAAAAAAAACAAAAAAAATCATTTTTCAATTTAAACTAAACCAAAAATTTTTAAAAACTGAATGAAATCGAAAAATAAAAATAAAAAATCATTTTTTAATTAAAAACTAAACCGAATTTTTTGATTTCGCTTTTCCGTTTAAATACAATAGTGCTTCCCCAATCTATAATTAGGTCTCTTAGTCTGGCCAACAATTCTGACATCCATCATTAGTATTTCTTGAAAATAGAGACACAAAATTAGTTGTTTCGTAGGGTGGGCCATTCACATTCATTCTTCTAACTATACTTCGCGACTGAAAAAAGTCTTTCTAAGATTTTATTTGCATGTGCACGGGACAGAAAAGTGGATGAGCTTTGAACTTTTTGTGACCTCAATTTTCAAAGAATACGGCTACATTTCCACTCTCGTATCACTTTAAAAGACAGTAATATATATATATATATATAGAAACTAATTTTACCAAAGATAATTAATAGCTATATATATGCACATTTTGCTATTAATTATCTTTAGTAAAATTAGTTTTTTTTATTTTATCAAAAAAATCGGTGGATTATGAACAGACAATAAGAATAAAAAATAGACAATATTTTTAATTTTATAATAAAAAATAAATTAAAATTATAAAAACTCGAAATTGATATACGAAAAAAAATACTAAATACTGCTAGATTACGCCTACTAACATGAGCTAATTTAATGAGGCTATTTGGACTACCTAAATCTTAATCTACCCACCTCAAATCACGAATCCTATGATAGAGAGGGGTATATATATTCATGAGGTTGGGCAAATTTTGCTATTAATTATCTTTGGTAAAATTAATTTCTTTTATTTTATCAAAAAAAGTCGGTGGATTTTGAACACACACAATAAGAATAAAAAATAAAAAATATTTTTTTCTTTTATAATAAAAAATAAATTATAATTATAAAAAACTTGAAATTGATATACGAAAAAAAAAAACTACTAAAAACATGAGCTAATTTAATGGGGCTATTTGGACTACCTAAATCTCAATCTACCCACCTCAAATCAAGAACCCTATGATAGAGAGGGGCATGTTACAAAGTCAAATTTTTTAAGGATATTTATGGTTTCCTAATTTAGTTTTCTTTTTTTTTCTTTCACTCTTATTAATATAATTTACAGTAGGAGAAAAAAGAGAATACATAAATCCCTACCTAGCTAAGATGTTAGGGAAGAAAAAAAGATAAAGAGAAAAATAATTGATGGAGTTTTAATTACTCGTCGGTCGGGCTTTAAATGGAGAAAAGGATATGAAAAAAGCTCTAATTTAAACACGAAAAAAGAACATGTGATTTCCCTTCACATATTCGCTTGCAAGTGCAATTTTCTCCCTCTGAATTTTTTTTTCCTGTTTTTAATTATTTTTTATTTTTAGTGGTCTTGGAAGACCTGAATAATTTTAGGATTTTTTTTTATTTTTACATTATTCTTAGCTTTACAATTTAATAAAAAGATGGTTATAAAAAAAAATCTAATTAAGCTATTATTTTTCTTTCTTTTAAATCTAACAAATAAACTCATTTTTTTTTACAAATAATTAAATTTTCTTTCATATTGCTATGTGATTATAAACTTTTCAGTTCAATTATACAGAATTGTCAAACCAAAATAAACGTAAAAGAACTCTATATAAGGACTCAAATTAAAATAAATTTATGTCATTTCTTCTTGTTCGATTATTGAATATTTGTTTTCTCTTACGAAAAACAGAATAAAAGGTTTTAAAAAAAGATCATGCAAAAAAAAAAAAGAAGAAGAAGAAAAGAAGAAGAAAAGAAAATGCAACAAAATTAAATTTATCCTTATTTTTCCCATATATATATATATATATATATATATATATATATATTATAGTTCTCTTTGCCATCTCGTCTTCTTCCCATTCTTTTATCTCTATAGATATTTTCTATATTAAATCAACAATTAACTAATCTTTTATTCATTTTTTCTTTGTTGGGGGGTCTATGTTCACATTATTATGTAAAAATAATTAAAAAAAATAAAACAATAGACTTCGTTTCTTCTCCTCCATGTCAATATATATATGAGAGAGAGAGAGAGAGAGGCAAACATTTCTTTTGAAATTAAATTACTTTTTAAAAAAAAAATTACTTGCAGATTTTCATGAGAATAACACAAGAATTTTTAAATACACACAATATGCAAGGAGAACCGGATCCAGAGCATATTATAAAAACTTTCATCTTGGAAAAATTAATTAATTAATTAATGAGTATTGAAGCACGTGTAAGAAAACAGTAGAAGTGCAAGGAACCGAAAGATCGCTTCTCTTCTCCTTATTATATTATGCTTCAATGGTTTTACTATTCTTTTCTTCTTGATTTATCCAATTCATTAATTATATTTTTAAAAAATTATTAAAACTCGATTTAGAAAACTCATAGGATTCCGTTCCTTTTTTTTTCCCCCCAACTCTAACAGTGGTTAGGTGTGGATCCGATGGTAGTTCGGTATGACTCCGGGCATTGTAGTTCTGTGCTTTTTTTTTCCAATTTATTTGATTGGTTTTCAAATATTTTTTTTTTTGGCTTTTGATTGGAGTTTGAAGCGATTTGCATTTCAAGTAAAAATACTAGATCACTCCATGCATGAACAAAAGCCATTATCTTCTAAATTTGAGCTTGATTTTTTTGTTTTTTTTTTTATTATTATTATTTGTGTGTGTGTTTATGATAAGGATATTAGGCTACACAACCAAAGATGGTTTTTTTTATATTTTACATAATTATAATAAAAAAAAAATTGTAACCATCAAAACTCAAATTTTATTTCACGAAATCAGGAGATGCAATCCAACGATAAAGAGATTGTTTTGATTTAGTCAAAATTAAGGCTCAATTCTCATTACTTATAAATAACTAGATATAATAATTATTCTTTTGTGGCATTAGATTTGAACTCTTTTGCCTTAAAAGAGGGATCTTAGTGGTCCACTGCATGCAAAACATATTAAAGTATTGACTTAGTCTAAGCAATTATGAATTTAATCTCGATTAATATAAAAGTTGATTTAAAAATACTCAATTACCTATATATATAAAAAGAATATTATAGAATATACAAGAATGATCAAGTTAGGTATATTTACTAGAAGTTTAGGATGTGTGAGTTATTAAAAAAAAAAAAAAGTTTAGTTTACTTATTTAATGAGCTGGGAATTTTACAATAAAAAAAATCACATCATTATCGAAAATAAATTAATTTGTTGCATTTCAAACTTCAATCTTTTCCCATTCACATGAAAAATAGAAAAAAAACCTACTTTTGGATTTCAGGTTGTGTTTAAAAGAGAGAGGGAATGGGCTAGATTAGTTTGAACTCGAGTCTGGCGTTACATGCTATATCCTCTTAGCTGATGACATCATTAACTATCCTTTCTAATTTATGGAAATATGTATTTATTTATTTATTAGTTACAAAAGAGATTTTCGGCCTCAAAATTTTTTAAAGAGAAGAGACAAACTAACAATGTCAGTTAAACTACAACTATTGACAATGAAAATAATTAATTAGCCTCTACTTTTTCTTAGTGCAATTAATAAGTATAATATTATTTTCTTAGCTGCTGATTTTAAGGTAGTGTATGAATGCCTCTTTATTAAATATAAAACCAAATAATTTAATAATAGATGAAATATTTTCTTTTTTCTTCGTAATATAATAAGAGATCCCAATAAATTGTTGGTTCAGTAGTAAACGAGCGGGTTTTTAGATGAACTTTCCGTTAATTTACATAATTCGAATTCTGAAATCATACTTATTAGAAAAAAATTAAATTTTATCGTTAACATCCCAAATAAATTAAGTTCTATTTTCATTAATAGATTAAGGCATCTGAAAAAAACCAAGAAGAGATAGAGAGAGAGATAACATAAGCTTTTTAATTTTCTTTTTCCTCTTATAAAATCTAATTTTCAGTTGGAAGAAAAAAAAAACATAATTCCCTACGTAATTAATTATATATGGGACAAAAAAAGAAGAAGATAAAGATAAAGATAAAGAGAAAAATCATGGAGGACAACTCATGGGTATAAAGAGTTATACATGTGGGGATCTCAATGACGAGGATGTGAAATTTAAACACGAAAATAAACTTGTGATTTGTCTTTTCATATATTTGCTTGTAAGGTGTCATTTTCTTTTCTTTTTTTATAGATTTTTTGTGGCCTTGGAAGTCCTGATTTTGTATACGATGTTCAAATCAAAGGAAGTTTATGTTGTTTCCTTCTTGTGTGGTTTATTGAATATCCGTTCTCGCTCGCTCTCTCTCTTGAAAGAAGAAGAAGAAGAAGAAAAGGATCAAGAAAGATGATGTAATTAAGCTGGTGATTAACCTAAAAAAAAGAATAAGAAGAAGAAAAGAAAATAGATAGGATTAACTTAAGTTGTTCTTGATTGATTTCCATTTTTCCTTTTTATTTTCACCTTGTCGAAAGTTTTTTGAATCATATAATATAAGAGGATAAATATTGCAAGTTGACAAAGCATGACCTCACAACTATAAGTCTACAACATCAGTTTGCTCTTAGCAAATTAACACTATTATGTTACCTGTATATCAACTCCAAATTAAAAACTATAATGTTTTTGCTTTGTAAGCCTTTTTTTTTTTTTTTTTCTATTGGAGTTTGTCTTGTCAATTTCATAGTTTTCTTTGTCTAATGTGAAAAAAAAGAAAAAAAGATTTTTCTTTGTCGGTGAAGTGAATAACTAAACAGATTTGGACCTAAATTTTAATAATAATTAGTATTATAATAAAAGAAATAGGTTTGGACCTCTAAAATATACTATATAGTAAAACCAGTAACAAAAAATATTCACATTTTTTTATATATATAAAACCAGTAACAAAATCCTTCAATTGATGTAATTTTATTTATTTATTTATTTTTATATATATATTTTTTTTTTGTCTTAATGGACTATGGGACGCACGGTGCAAAAAAAAATCCATTATTTTAGAAGTATCCACTAAGTGAATCCATCTTAAATAAATCACTTTGATAAATTAATAATCATATTAAAATTAAAATTGTATGATTCAAGTGATTTATGAAAATAAAAATAAAAATCATCTAAATTTTCATATAATATATCAATATTTATATTGTGACTAAATTAATTAAGTGGATGTTACATAGAAGGAGCTGGATTACCATAACTTAGGTAAGTCTCTATATATCACATCTCTTTTGATTCTTTCATGCATTTTTTTTTTTTTATCATATATAGGAACTTGCAGCCCACTCAGTTATTAAACATTAAAAGATTATCGTTAGAAGTTAATAATCGGGACTTGAAAGAGAATCGTATTACTACAACGAATTAATTTAGCTATTGCGATAAGAATAAAGAGTTATTTTAACTTTCTTTTGTAATAAGAATTTTTTTAATCTCAAATACTTCAAAGAAAAATTTTGAATTCGTGATTTCTTACAAGTGTAAAAAGCTCATTATCATTATATTAGAATATAATTCTACTGGTTTTCATGCATTTTTTCATAAAAAGAAGTGTAATTATTTCATGCCCAAAATATCAACTCAAAAACAAATGAGTCAATCCTAATCCAAGCATTCTATAAAAAAACAAAAGAACATAGACCAATATCCATACAAGCACCTAGCAAAATTCATATGGAAAAATAAATTTCTTCCATTAGATGCCCTCGATTTTTTTTCCCTTTCACATGAAAAAATAGAGAAAAAAGCACTTGCAAATTCCAGGTTTGGTTTTGAGTTTGTCATTTCTAGAAAATAGACCTTTCTCACTCCACTTAGAAGAAAAAATGGGCTGAATTAGTTGAAGTATAGTCTGACATCACATGCTTAATTAATTGCACTTAATTAATAAGTATAAAGATTTTTTTTGGTTCAATAGTAAAAATGTCATCGGGTCATCTTTCGCACACCACAATTCTAATCCCTTTGTGGTGCTGGGACAATGATAAAGATTTTTTTATTAATTAAAAAAAAAAACCAATGATCATTAAAAAAAAAACAGATGAAATATTCAATTTTTTTACGAGATAATATCATAAGAAATTTACTTCTCCATTTTCCTTTTTTCTAATTGAGATGTCATAAACTCATCTATATAAGTACTAACACACGGATGGGAATAATTTGTCCTTGCCCATTAATTAATTGTTAGTATTTTAATAACCTGATTTAAGTTTTTTTGGACTCGAGGAAACTATATATCTTACATTTTTCTTTTTTTTAAGAAAATCAAAAGCAGACTCCACCTCTTTTTTTAAAAAATTTCCTCACTACATATAATTCATAATTTCTACTTGTGGTTGTGGATGAAAATGCATGTCCAGCCTTAAATCCATCTATCAAACCCATAGGAAAGCAACACAAATAGTCAAAATAAAGAAAGGTAAACTATAATTTAGTCTCTTTATTTTTGAAAAATAAATAAATAAAATTTTTTATTTCAAAACTAATTTTTTAGCACATTGACCATTGTTGACCATGCTTAATTTCAAAACTAACTTTTCTTATCAATCATACCATATTTTTCCTTATTTTTTATTTCTTAAAAAAATCAAAATACATTGAAAATGAAAGAAAGAATGGAGTTACAAGAAAAATTTAAACTATAAGGATTAAATATTTATTTTTTGAAACAAAAAGAACTAGTTAATTTATTTATTAAACTAGAGGGACTAATTTATAATTTACTCAAACAGAGAACCTACCCATTATTCTATTCAGATTTTCTATCTATCCCTTTCTCTGTCACTGTAAATTGCTCCATGCCGTGCTGGAAACCCACGTGTTGCTTTCTGCATGAATGACCATTTTTGTCAATTTCTGTGGCAGAAGAAACAAAGGAATTGTTAATTTAGCCCCTATATATTACTTCATTACCAATTGAGTCTCGTATTGTTGGATTTTATCACTTTTTCTCCACATGTTAGGGATATTATTTAATATCAAGCCTCCATACATTCATTGTCAGTAACTATTAAAACATTTCATCTAATTTACTAGTGATTTGCGTGTGCTCGTAAAATATTTTCATTCAAGATGTTAAATAATCTCTAATATTTCATAAAAAATAATTTTAGTATCGATTCATAATAAACTTTACTCTACTTGAAATGAAATTTACTATCATTTTATATTAAAATTTTCCTTTAAAAGAAAGTTTTGATTTATTTTCATGTACATTTAGATAGAATCATTAAACAATAACGTGCAAATAGCAAATTAGTTTTTTTAAAAAAAATTAACTAACAACGAATTAATGGTTAAGGATATTGTTATAACTAACAAATGAATTGATGATGGATGATATTTTTATTAAGAAACGAATCAAGTAAAAAATAAATAAATAAAAATAATTACATGATATAATATTTGTGCGATTTGACAACTTGTGCTTACTCCACATTTGCGTTAAGAGTTTTTATTAAAGTATCTCAATTGACAATTACAAATTCATACTGATTTTGTATAGCACACTAAACTATGGACCATAACGATATTAGTATTAACAACTTAATAATTGTTTGATGCAATTATATACAGAGTGAAATCGATAAAATCCAAAGATTTGATACTCAAGTTATATTGAGGTTTAAATTGAGGTTTGAAAAAGAGAAGAAGATAAATCATCTGCTTTTGTCGGCTTATTACATGAGTGACGATGAGAATGGAGTCAGTTACAGCTAACACACATCCAACGTAGCCGTAAAATTATTTTGTAACGGTCGTTGGTAAGTATTGTTGCGTTCACGCGGTTTCCTTTACTATTATTAGAAGTTTTTAATAATCTAATACAATTTTAGCTTCTTGGTCCCTCTACTTATATATGTTCTACACATTAGATATAATATATTATTTTTCTGTATTTGAATCGTAAAATACCTTCATGAATAAAATTAATTAGATATAATAAGTCATTATAAATTAATTAAATATAACATGTCATTGATAAAAAAAATAATATTTCTCAAACCCAAAACGCCAAGCTGAAAGAATTGCTTCAATTGTATAGTATATTTTAGTGAGGCAAGTCGTGCTACTCAATAGTCAATTGATAGAAAATTAATAATCAAAGCATAACACTTAATTATAATTTCACTTTTATTTAGGGGTGAATTGTAAATTAGTTCCTTTAGTTTCGAAAAAAAAAAGTTAATTAGTTTTTTTTTTTCTAGTATTGATCACGTTTAATTTAATATTATTTTACTTCAAAACATTTTTTTTTTCATAATTTTCTCCATAATATTTTTTTTTATTTGTATATGTTTTCTTTAAAAGAGCATAAAATGGACCCAAAAAAACTAAAAAAATAGTTTTTGAAATAGAAAGAATTGATTAATTTGTTTATAAAAAACAAGGGATTAATTTATAATTTACTCCTTTTATTTATTATTAATTATGTTTAGATTCTTCTGCAAATACAGCCAAATTTGAACAGTATCATGTAATCTATTATATTTTCTGGTGCAATAATGCCATTAATATTATCAAACATAGCCTTAATTATATTTATTAGAATTTGGAAAACCTCACCTTTTTAAAATAAAAATAAGTTTTCATTTTTTTTAATCCTTCCAATCATAATTCCAAGTGAAATTCCAACCTAGATGTCCTTTTTTTTTCCTCCCTTTTGAGAAATCCTACTGAATTCTATAACAGATTTAAAACCAATAACTTGCCATAATCAAGATTTAAAACAAAGGTTTCTTTCTTTGTTTTTTTTTTTTTTTTTTTTTTTTTTTTTGACTGCTATGAAAATTCTATTCTTATAAAAAAAAAAAGGCTCTTTTTTGTTTTCAACCAAACTTAGCTTCCAACAACTCCCGTTGTTATTATTATTATTATTGTTTGTTTGTTTATTTATTTTACATATTATTAAGATGACCTTCGTCCTTGCTTGCTTGTGTTAAAGATAAATGTTAGTGTCATTGCCGAATAGAATGTTATCCTAAGAAACTTGGGATAAAATATTTTCTTGCGTTTATGATAAGAGGAAGTCGTGCAAACAAATTAATTGAAATTAAAAAAAATAATTAATTAAAAGGTTCATACTCTATTGTTATTAATTCTTAGTTAATTTGTCGACATATGGCATGTGATATGAATATGATCGATAGCTATCAAGATCTTTAATGTTGACGTGATAAGAGTTGGAATAAAAAAAATGTGCTTTCACATCATGGAATTACTGAAATTGAGATATTCGATTTCATAAAAAAAGAAAAAAAATAGAGATATTAGATAAAACTTAGAAGTCAAGTAGATTTTTCTTACTTCATTAATTTAATGCCAAAATTATACCTAGTATTTTTTATGAAAGATTATAACATAAATTTTGTTTTCATTTTCTTATAAAAACTAAATACACTAAACATTAATTTCAGATTAGATGATAAACAAATTAGTTTTGCCTTATCATTTCGACTTCAAATTAAGATGAGGTAATAAAAATATATAGTAAATATATTAATTCAAATATAAATAATATATCTAAAGTCTAAATAGAAATACTAATAAGTTATTAGTTTAACAAGTAAGTCACTGGCTCTAAACGAATTTCCTGCTAATATGAAGGATTCAAATCTTGAAATTACATTTTATTTTTGGTTAAAATTTTAATTATGTTCGTATATCTATTTTTTTCTATGTTTAAAATTTTAAAATTTTACAAGTTAATTTTTTTAATCTGAATTTACTTAAATTATTATCTTAAATATTATATTTTTTGGAGGTGTTTCAATTTTTCATCTGTTTATCCCAAATTTTTATTTTATTTTTTGTTTAAATTTTTATATATTCAACATCCATCTGCATTTTCATTTATGTTTCAAATTTTATAAGTTTAAGAGATTGTTTGGTATTTTGTCTGAATTCATTTTAATTATTTTTGTACGCATTATATTTTAGGGATGATTTCGATTTTTTATGTGGTTAGTCTATGTATTGATTTTATTTTTTAATTTTTGTACCTTCAATATATATATATAGCGAGAGAGAGGGCAAACATTTCTTTTGAAATTAAATTACTTTTTTTAAAAAAAATTACTTGCAGATTTTCAAGAGAATAACACAAGAATTGTTAAATACACACAATATGCAAGGAGAACCGGATCCAGAGCATATTATAAAAACTTTCATCTTGGAAAAATTAATTAATTAATTAATGAGTATTGAAGCACGTGCAAGAAAACAGTAGAAGTGCAAGGAATTGAAAGATCGCTTCTCTTCTCCTTATTTTATTATGCTTCAATGGTTTTAGTATTCTTTTCTTCTTGATTTATCCAATTCATTAACTACGTTTTTAAAAATTATTAAAACTCGATTTAGAAAACTCATAGGACTCCGTTCCTTTTTTTATTATTATTATTTTCCAACTCTAGTAGTAGTTAGGCGTGGCTCTGATAGTGGTTAGGTATGGCTCCGGGCATTGTAGTTTTGTACTTCTTTTTTTTCTTCTTTTTTTTCTAATTTATTTGATTGGTTTTACAATTTTTTTTTTTAATTGGATTTTGATTGGTGTTTGAAGCGATTTGGAGTTCAAGTAAAAATACTAGATCGCTCGACGCATGAACCTAGCAAAAGCCATTATCTTCTAAATATGAGCATCGATTTTATTTTTGATTTTTTTTTGTGTTTAGGATAAAGATATTAGGCTACACAATGAAAAATAATCTTTTTCTGTTTTACATAAATATAACAAAAAAAAAAAAAAAGCTGAGAGACTATAATTATCAAAACTCAAATTTTATTTCGCTAAACCAAAGAATGTGGCTTAGTGATAAAAAAAAATATTTTGATTTAGATAATATCAAAGTTCAATTCTTACTACTTATGGATAATTAATTGTAATTATTAATTTGTGACATCAGGTATGAGCTCACTTGATCTAAAAGAGAGTCCAATAATCAACCACATGCTAAGCATATTCTAATATTAGTTTAGGTTGAGAATTGATGGATTTGATTTCAATTGATAAGAAAGTAGATTAAAAAATATTTCACTGTCTATGTGTGTGTGTGTGTGTATATATATATATATATAAAGAAAGAAAGTGATAAAATATACAACAATAATCAAGTTAAGTATACTTATATAATGAGTAGAGAATTTTACAATTAAAAAAAATCACATCATTATCAAAAAATAATTAATTTGTTGCATTAGAAGACTTCAATTTTTTTCCCTTTCACATGAAAAATAGGAAAAAAAAACCTAATTTTTTTATTTCTGGCTGTATTTAAAAGAGAGAAGGAATGGGCTAAATTAGTTTGAACTCTAGTCTGGCATCACATGCTTATATCCTCTTAATTGATGACATCATTAACTAACCTTTCTGATTTATGAAAATATTTATTTATTTATTTATTGGTTACAAAAGAGAGTTTCTAACTCGAAATTTTTAAAAGAGAAGAAACGAGCTAATAATGTCAGTTAAACTACAACTATTGACAAAGAAAATAATTAGCTAGCCTCTACTTTTGCTAAGTGCAATTAATAAGCATAATATTGTTTTCATAGCTGTTGATTTTAAGGTAGTGTATGAATACCTCTTTATTAAATATAAAACCAAATAATTTAATAATAGATGAAGTATTTTTTTCTTTTTTTATAATATGATAAAAGATATCAATAAGTTGTTATTTCAACAATAAGTGAATTGATTTTTTTTTTTATTGTTGTTTTTCCTTTTAAACAGATTAGTTTTACCTCAAATAATAGATGAAGATACTTGAAAAAAAGAAAGATAAAATACGCATTTCAATTTTCTTTTTCCTCTTATTAAATCTAATTTTTAGTTGGAGAAAAAAAAGAATACATAATTCCCTACCTAATTAATAACATATGGGACAAAAAAAAAAAAAAAAGATAAAGAGAAAAATCATAGAGGACAACTCATGGGTTCAAATCTGAATGACGAGGATGTGAAATTTAAACACGAAAATAAACATGTGACTTGTCTTTAAGGTGTCATTTTCACCCTCTCTATGCCTCTTGTTTTATTTCATTTTTTTTATAGATTTTTTATGGCCTTGGAAGTTCTGATTTTGTATACAATGTTCAAATTAAAGGAAGTTCACGTCGTTTCCTTCTAGTATGGTTTATTGAATATCTGGTCTTTCTATCTTGAAAAAAAAAAAAAAAGAAGATGAAAAGGATTAAGAAAGATGATGTAATTAAACTGGTGATTAACCTTAAAAAAAAAAAAAAAAAAGAACAAGATGAAGAAAAGAAACTATGTATGATTAACTTAAGTTGCTCTTAATTGATTTCCATTTTTCCTTTTTATTTTCACTTTGTCAAAAGTGTTTGGGATCATATAATGTAAGAGGATAAATATTGCAAGTTGACAAAGCACCACGTCACAGCTACAAGTCTACAACATCGCAAATTAATAATATCATGTTACTAACCATTAGAGGGTGACACAGCGATGAGGACTTGATATCAAGGGATTTGCTCTTTCTGTGGTCTCGGGTTTGAGTTCTAATTGGGTTTGAGTTCTAATTGTTTCCTTTGATGGCCAATGTAGGCTTACATGGTGACACAGCGATAAGGACTTGATATCAAGGGATTTGCTTCTTCTGTGGTCTCGGGTTTGAGTTCTAATTGTTTCCTTTGATGGCCAATGTAGGCTACATGGTCGTTAACTTCGAGTACTGCAAGATTAGTTGAGATGCGCGTAAATTAACCCGGACACCCACGTTATAAAAAAAAAATAATAATAATAACAATATCATGTTACTTATATACCAACTCCAACTTAAACACTATAATGTTTTTGCTTTGTAAACCTCTTTTTTCTTTCTTTCTTTTTTTCTTTCTTCAACTGGAGTTTTTCTTTGTCTAATGAAAAAAAAAAAAGAAGATTTTTCTTTGTTGGTGAAGTGAAGAACTAAACAGATTTGGATCTAAATTTTAATAATAATAATAATTATTATATATAATAAAAGAAACAGGTTTGGACCTCTAAAATATACTACAGAGTAAAATCAGTAACAAAAAATATTCACAGTTTTTATATATATATAAAACCAGTAACAAATCAATTGATGTTTTTTTTTTCATCGTAATGGATTATGGGATGCACGGTGCGAAAAAAATTCATTATTTTAGAAGTATACACTAAGCTAATCCACCTTAAATAAATCACTTTGATAAATTAATAATCATATTAAAATTAAAATTGTATAATTCAAGTGATTTATGAAAATAAAAATAAAAATCATATAAATTTTCATATAATATATCAATATTTATAATGTGACTCGATTAATTAAGTGGATGTTACGTAGAAGGAGGATTGCCATAACTTAGGTAAGTTTCTATATATCCATCTCTTTAGATTCTTTCATGCGTTTGTTTGTTTGTTTTTTTTTTTTCAAGGATAGGACCAGCAGCTCACTCAGTTTTATGCATTAAAAGATTATTGTCAATAGTTAATAGTCAACGGGAATATAGAAGAGGCTCATATTACTGTAAGGAACTAAATTGATTATTACTGTAAAAATAAAAAAAATTATTCTAACTATTTTTTTTTCTCAAACACTCTAAAGAAAAAATTTGAATCCATGAACTTTTATAGGTGCAAAAAGCTCAGTATTATTAGATTAGAAGTCTATTAGTTTTCATGCATTCTTTCATAAAAAGAGGTGTAATTATTTCATGCCCAAAATATCCACTTAAAAACAAATGAGTAAATCCTAATCCAAGCATTCTAGGAAAAAAAAAAAAAAGAATAGCTAGCAAAATTCATATGGAAAAATAAATTTGTTGCACTAGATGCCCTCGATTTTTTTTTTTCCTTTCACATGAAAAAATAGAGAAAAAGTACCTGCGAATTCCAGGTTTGGTTTTGAGTTTGTCTTCTCTAGAAAATAGACCTTTCTCTCTCACTTAGAAGAAAAAATGGGCTACATTAGTTGAAGTATAGCTTGGCATTACATGCTTAATTAATTGCATTTAATTAATAAAGATAAAGATTTTTTTTCAACAGTAAAAATATCTTTGGATTAGTTTTTGCACGTCTCAAAACTACTCTTTTTGTGAACGTGACTAAGGAATATTTCCTAGCATATGAACTCGGATGTTCTGATGATAAATTCTCTGAAGTGCTAGGATAATAATAAAGATTTTTTTTTAATTAAAGAAAAACACCAATGATCATTTAAAAAAAAAAGATGAAATATTCAATTTTTTTATGAGATAATATAATAAGAAATTCACTTATCCATTTTGCCTTTTCTAATTGAGATGTCATTAACTCATCTATATAAGTGCTGACACACTTGATGAGAATAATCTGTCGTTGCCCATTAATTAATTTTTATTATTTTAATCACTAGATTTAAGTTTTTTTGGACTTGAGGAAACTATTTATCTTACAATATTTTTTTTCAGAAAATCAAAAGCAGACTCCACCTATTTTTTTCAAAAATTTCCTCACTACATATAATTCATAATTTCTACTCGTGGTTGTGGATGAAAATGCATGTCCAGCCATAAATCCATCCATCAGACCCCTACAAAAGCAAACAAATAGTCAAAATGAAGAAAGGTAAACTATAATTTAGTCCTTTTATTTTTTAAAAAATAAATTAATTAGTCTTTTTATTTCAAAACTAATTATTTAGCCCATTGACCATTGTTGACCATGTTTAATTTAACATCATATTATAAAAAATATATAAAATTTTCTTATCAATCATTTCATATTTTTTTCCTTGTTTTTTTATTTCTTAAAAAAATAAAAATAAATTGAAAATGAACAAAAAGAATCGAGTTACTAGAAAAATTTAAAATACAGGGATTAAATAATTATTTTATGAAACAAAAGGAACTAGTTAGTTTATTTATTAAACTAAGGGACTAATTTATAATTTACTCAAATAGAGACCCCACCGGTTATCCTATTTAAATCAAGCTTGCATCTATCCCTTTATCTGTCCCGATAAATAGCTCCATGCCGT
This sequence comes from Dovyalis caffra, assembly GCA_963924115.1. Classification (NCBI taxonomy): domain Eukaryota; kingdom Viridiplantae; phylum Streptophyta; class Magnoliopsida; order Malpighiales; family Salicaceae; genus Dovyalis; species Dovyalis caffra. Next base: position 911,343 of record CAWUPB010001178.1, on the reverse strand, counting down.
GCTGGAAACCCACGTGTTGCTTTCTGCATGAATGACCATTTTTGTCAGTTTCTGTGTCAAAAGAAACAAAAGAATTTTTAATTTAGCCCCATATATATTACTTTATTACCAATTGAGTCTCGTATTTTTTTATTTTATCAATTTTCTCCACATGTTAAGGATATTATTTAATACCAAGCCTCCATACAAACATTTCATCTCATTTACGCGTGATTTGTGTGTGCTCATAAAATGTTTTCGTTCAATATGCTCAATAAGATTTAATCTTTCATAAAAGATAATTTTAGTATCAATTCATAATAAACTTTGCTCTGCTTTACTAGATCGCGTGAAACGGAAAGTGAAATGAAATTTACTTAACTTTATATTAAAATTTTTCTTTAAAATAAAGTTTAGATTTATTTTTATTTTTATTTAAATAGAATCATTTAACAATGACGTGCAAATCAATTAAGATTTTTTAACTACAACTAACAACGAATTAATGGTGGATGATAATGGCGGATAATATTATTGTTAGAAAAAAAATTAAATAAAAAAATAAAACAAAAAAATAAGAGACAATCACACTATAATATTTATGTGATTGGACAAATTATGTCTACTCTACAGTTACGTTAAGAGTTTTTATTAGAGTTTTTCAATTAACAGTTATAAATCATATTGATTTTGTATAGCACACTAAACTACAAATCGGATCAATATAAGTCTCAACAACTTAACAATTGTTTGATGCAATTATATATACAGTGAAATAGGTAAAATCAAAAGATTTTATACTCAAGTTATAATAAGGCAATATATTAAGGATTCAAGAAAAAAGAAAGATAAATCCTCTGCTTTTGTCGGCTTATTACATGAGTGACGATGGGAATGGAGTCAGTTACAGCTAACAGACATCCAACGTAGTTGTAAAATTATTTTGTAATGGTCGTTGGTAAGTATTATTGCGTTCACGCGGTTGCCTTTACTATTATTTGAAGTTTCTAGTAATCTAACAATTAGATCGCAAAACAATTTTAGCTTCTTGGTCCCTGTAATTATATTTGTTCTACACATTAGATATAATATATTATTTTTCTGTACTTGAATTGTAAAATACCTTCATGAATAAAATTAATTAAATATAATACGCCATTTATAAAATTCATTAAATATAACATGTCATTTATTAGAATTTTTTTTTCTCAAACCTAAAACGCCAAGCTGAAAGAAATGCTTCAACTGTATAGTATATTTTAGTGAGTCAAGTAGGCTTATCTATCAAAACTTTTTTTTAATTATTATTATTTAACTGTTTGTGTCAAAATCCAAAATTGAATTCGAAAGGAGAAGGTTTTATTTATTTATTATTTTTTAACATTTCATTTTTCTGGTCTGGAGCGTTATTTTATTTACCTTTTTATTGCAATCCTCGTCAAATAGACGGCTACTCAATAGTCAATTCATAGAAAAATGACATTCAAAGCATAACACTTAATTATAATTTTATTTAGAGTAAATTGTAGTTTTGAAAAAAAAAGGGTTAATTAGTTTTTTTTGTCTAGTATCATGTTTAATTTAATATTATTTTATTTCATAAAATATTTTTTTTCATAATTTTCTCTATAATATTTATTTATTTATTTTTATATATTTTTTTAAAGAGCATAATTAAAACGAACAAGAAAGACTAAAAAATAGTTTTTTTGAAACAGAAAGAACGGATTAATTTGTTTCTAAAAAACAAGGGATTGATTTATAATTTACTCCTTTTATTTATTATTAATCATGGTTAGATTCTTCTGCAAATATAGCCAGATTTGAACAGTATCATGTAATCTACTATATTTTCTGGTACAATAATGTCATTAATATTATCACACATGGCTAGAATTTGGAAAACCTAACCTTTTTAAAATAAAAATAAGTTTTCATTTTTTTAATCCTTCCCGTCATAACTCTAAGTGAAATTCCAACCTAGATGTCTTTTATTATTATTATTATTATTATTATTATTATTATTTTCCCTTTGAGAATGATCCTACTGAATCCTCATCCTACATATCTTAAAATCAATAACTTGCCATAATCAAAATTTAAAATAAAAGTTTCTTTCTTTGTTTTTCTTTTTTCCTTGACTGCCAAGAAAATTTTATTCTTCTAAGAAAGGCTCTTTCTTTATTCAATCAAACTTCCAACAACTCCCGTTATATATATATATATATATATATATATATATATATATATATATATATATATATATTCTGTGTGTATATTATCCTAACAAATTTGGGATAAAATATTTCCTTGCATTTAGGATAAGAGGAAGTCGGGAAAATAGATTAATTGCAAGTTAAAAAAAAGAATTAATTAAAAGGTTCATATTCTATTGTTATTAATTCTTAGTTAATTTGTCAACATATAGCATGTGATATGAATATGATGGTTATCAAGATCTTTAATGCTGACGTGATAAGAGTTGGAAGGAAAAAAATGTGCTTTCACATTATGGAATGACCGAAATTGAGAAATTCGATGTCATAAAAAAAAAACAGGGATATTAGATAACACTTAGAAGTCAAGTAGATTTTTCTTACTTCATTAATTTAATGCCAAAATTAGACTTAGTATTTTTTTTATGAAAGATTATAACATTATTTTTGTTTTCATTTTCTTATAAAAATTAAATACACTAAACATTAATTTCTGATTAGATGACAAACAAGTTTGTTTTGCGTTATCATTTAACTTCAAATTAAGATGAGATAATAAAAAAATATACTAAATATATTATTTAAATATAAATAATATATCTAAAGTCTAATTAAAAATACTTATAAGTTATTAGTCTAGTAATAAATCAGTTGGTTTTAGACTAATTTTTTACTAAAATATAGTATTCAAATTTTAAAATTGAACTTGTTGAGAAGGAATAAATTTTATTATTTTTATTTTGAATATAATTAGTCATATCTCAAATATGAAATGAAAATATTAAGATTAAATAAAAAAATATGATTAGAAATAAATTTAATATGGATGCATATGAAAGTTGATGGAGAACACCTTTATATTCTCCTTTAATATAAAGTTAAAAAAATAAAAAAAAACTTTTCTTTATTTGTTTTTAGAACCAAGCTTTTGTTGATTGGACTAACTATTCTTTCAACCTTTGATGAGTAAATCTAATTTTTTTTTTTTTAATAAAAGGAAAACTAAGATCCTATGCTACTTGCTACAAAAGCAATGGACCAAGTCCCACTAAAATTTTACAAAAATCCTCCCCACAGGAAAATAATAAAATAAAATAGAGAAAAGAATTATACCTCTCATGGTCCTAAGAGAGAGAAGAGGGAGGAGAGATGAGACCCCATAAATGATATAAATCTGGTCTCCTGATCCTTAATTGTTGACTGAGTACCCATATTTTTTCCCTCTCTCTTTCAAGAAAACAATAGCTCTCTGTTTCTCTTCCAACTGGATAATTCTGATAGGCAACGGAAACTTGAAATATACACTTCTGTCTCTCTAAAATCACCACATCAACATACTCTGTTTTGCTTATTTGTTTGTTTCTCTGTTTTTCAAGCTCTCTCTCTGCTTTTTTTCCCTGAAAGTCGATTACTTTTTATCATTTTCCGTTATAAAGAGAAATCCATTCTCGATTTTAGAGGTACCTTTTACACAGAAGTCATGGGTTTCTGTTAAAACAGAAGAAAAAGAAACAAAGTAGTATTTTATCTGTCTTTCTGTCATTAAATATTCAGAGTGTTTTCTTGCTGTTTTTGTTGATTTAACGTGTTTTTTCTACGTCGGTTTTGATTTAACTTGAAGAATTAGCGTTGTTTGATTATCAAGACAAGTAATTTAGTTTCTTCATTGTTGATCGAAGCAGAGTGTCTCTGTTTTGTAGTGTAAGGGTGGAGTTTCCTTTAAGGAAAAAAAAAAAAACCGAAGGACAATATAAAACAAAGAAGTAAATCTCACTTTTGAGAGAAGGTTTTAGCGTTCCAGTTTGAAGCAAAAATACCTTGCCTGGATTTTCAGTCTCCGGTTACCGGACAAAGATTTGATCTTTGGAATAACATTGCCATTTTTTGTTTTTGTTGACAGCAATTTTTTTTTTATCTATTTTTAGTTTCTGTTTGATAAAGATAAAGAAAAAAGAAAAACAGTGATATACATATATACATACATATATATTTTCCTTATATTTAGATGTCCAAACGTCAAAAATTAGAAATCTCTAACATTTCTGCTTCTTTCTTTGAATAGGAAATCATATCCCTACAATCTCTCACTCTCTCTTCTCTTTCTTCCTTTATCTCTATTACCCCTCTGTTTTTGCTCTGTTTTCACAAGGACAAGAGGAAAACTCTTTGACTCTTAATTTCCTCTTTTTTTAGTCCAAAATCATGTTTTTTGACAAAGGGTCAATGCAATCCAACCTTGATTGCTTCCTCCATTGCACAACCCCACTAGTCCAATCTCAATTCCTCCCAAAGGTATGTTCTTTTTTCTTGTTTTGCCTTGTTTCTTTGCTTTTGATGAGTTCTTCTTTGTAAATTGAGTTGTGTGTGATTGTTGGCTAATTGTTTTGCTTGTGTTTATTTTGTGTTTTAGAGTGAGATTAGGAATCTAAACAGATTATGGCACCCATGGGAGAGAGACGCAGTGGAGTATTTTACATTGGGTGATCTATGGAATTGTTATGATGAATGGAGCGCTTATGGGGCTGGAGTTCCTATTGTTTTGAACAATGATGAAACTTTGGTTCAGTACTATGTGCCATATCTCTCTGCTATCCAAATTTTCACAAGCAATTCTTCAGTCAACAGTTTCAGGTAACACTTTATTTTTATTGTTTTTACGTTCCTTTTGAAAAGAATGAACTGTTCAAGTTATTATGTTAATTGATGTTATGAGATCATTGAAATGTTTCAAAATCCCAGAAATTTTATTGATTTTGTGACCAACTGTTGCAATTAGTCCTTTTATTTCTCCAGGTTTTTTAAATTTTTATGTTGGAAGTTTGTAGCATACTAATTGGGATGATGAATTATGTGATTTTTGAGTGTTCATCTTAAGTAGATGAATCTGAGAAAGTAACGTTTGGAATGGTTTTGATTGGTGTTGTTAGGGAAGACACTGAGTCTGGTGATGGCGAAACGAGGGACTCGTTCAGCGATTCGTGGAGTGATGATAGTGAGAGTGACAAGTTATGGAGGTGGGATGGATGCTCATCAGAGGAAGGAGGGTCAGAGCAAGACAACCCTTGGCCTATAAATGATAGATTGGGGCACCTATATTTTCAATACTTTGAGAGATCAACTCCTTATGGAAGAGTTCCTTTGATGGATAAGGTTGGTGTTTGTTTCCTCAATCTTACAGCTTTTAGCTTTTTCAATCTAATGTTCTTTACTTTGATTATCTTACAGCTTTTAGCTTTTTCAATCTAATGTTCTTTACTTTGATTAGCATTTTACATAGTTTGATTTATCAAAGATTATGTCTGATCAAAACAAAGGAAAAAGCTAATGATTTGCTGAGAATCATTCCACATCCTTTTCCTGATAAGCATCTGGTAAAGAGGAATGCAACTTTTGACCTTTGAATAAGAAGCTACAAAATGGAAATTACTACAATGTCTTAAGCTGATAGATTCATATCTTTCATTGTTAAGTTCATCATAGTGTTTCCTGAGCATATATTCTCACGTTGGATTGGTATTGTCTCTTTAACTTTATACTGTTATCTGGAAGAAGAATCTATGATGCCATCAACAACATGAGTTTTAAAAATTTGGGTTGATTTTGACTGTTAAAGATCCTAATTCCTCCACATTTTTAAAGTGCTTGGATTCCATTGACACCCACCTTCTTGGCCTTTCTGCTTACAGATTAACGGATTAGCTCGACGATTCCCGGGTTTAATGTCATTGAGAAGTGTAGATCTTTCACCAGCTAGTTGGATGGCAGTTGCTTGGTTGGTTTCTCAATCTTTCTCTGTTACATAACTCACACGACAAGTAATCAAACGACTTAAGTTAATTAACTTTTACACAAAGGCATGGTTTCCACATTTAACATGGTGCCTCATTGTTTTTCTTGCAAATCAATTCCATGGCAAGATTCCTGATTAGCTCCAATGAATGATTCTTTTAATACCCATCAACATGTTTACATTAATAATAGTGAATCATTTGTGGTCAACTATGTGCAGGTACCCTATCTATCACATTCCAATGGGAAGAACCATAAAGGACTTGTCAACATGCTTCCTGACTTACCACACCCTTTCATCATCTTTTCAAGGTATCTTTTCCAGCCCAGCTTTCTGATCTTTGTTTAGTCAGCTATGTGTAAGTTGATCGATTAGCTTATTTATTACGTGTTTTGCCGTATGTTTATGCCTTTAGATATGGAGGTAGAAGACAACATTGAGAGTCCAGAAAAGAAGCGAAAGGAAGGGGAAAGCATCACTCTCCCTCCATTTGGTTTGGCCACTTACAAGATGCAAGGGAACCTGTGGGTCTCAGGCAATTGCGGTCGCGACCAAGAGAGGCTAATGTCACTTTTAAGTGTGGCAGATTCATGGCTAAAGCAACTAAGGGTCCAGCACCATGACTTCAATTACTTCACGGGGATTAGGCGTGGCTAAAACCATGATTTCACTTTTGGAACCTCCACTTGACAGGGATTGGTCTCTAAAATCCTCCTTTTTTGTTGGATTTCCTGCTTGATAGTTTGGACAATGTGTCCGAGGATTTTAGTTAGTCTTTTCTCATAACCATGATCAATTTTTAGCCAGGCAGTGTTAATGAGGTTTGATAAGGAAATAGGGGATGTGAGTGTAGTTAATCCTCTCTTTTTTTGCTGCTGGTTAAGGGTTTAATGGGACCTTCTGTGTAGAGTAATGGATGAGGTTCTTTAGAGGTAGGATCAGAGGCTCTGGAACTTTGAACTTCCTTTGGATTGTGTAACACCTTCTCTTGACCATTATGAAATCACTGAAAATGAGGAACTTACTGATACTTTTGCAAGCTTCCTTCATGTGTTTGAATGTGCTTTTGGATTGTCCAACACTTTTTCTTAATCATTATTAATCTATTGTTTTTTGCATCAAGTATGACCATGTAGTGTCATCTTCTGTATGCTTGATGTCAGACGTGTTCCCCTACGACTAGTTTCATACCAGTAAATTTGGCCTATCTCAGAAAAGTGGGTCCTTAGAACCGTTGATCAATAATGCCCTTATTATCTAAAAAGGTTGGTTTGAGTGAAAGAAGTTTTAATTGTTTAAGCAAATGATCTCGAGTTAGAGTAGTTATATATGCAAACAATTCTTTAAATAGCTGTCTCCGTTTTATATATCTTACAGAATAGCAAGAGATTAGCCTAAGTCTTTAGGTTTAGGATACCTTAAAGGATAAAAAAAATGATGCCACTGAATTTGCTAGCATCAACTACAGCTCCTTCCTCCTTTAGGCAGAGATCAATAAAATCTCCCGCCATAATTCTGTTTTTAACAGTTTTAGAAAATCCTTTTTTCTCGTTTGTGTGGTGTTAGACATTAACTGCTGGTGTTCTAAAAAAATTAGACTCTTATAATCGATAAAAAATTCAGCATTATTTAGCACTGAACTAGCAATTATTATGTGTGTGTGGTCGCTTTAGGTAGGTCTTTCCATGCATTTAATTAGGAAATCCTTTAATACAGGATTCAGACATTCGGTTTTGAACTCAAATAATTTGGATTTCGATAACCAAACTCTCTAAAACTATACCTAAAACCAAACTAAATAAAGATTCTGAGTTTCGGGTTTGGCCCAAAAAAGCAGAATACCTACTTTTTTTTTAAGGATGCCAGCCAATTCTGTTTCCATCTCAATTTTTTGCCTTCTGTAATATTTTTTTTTCCTTAAAAGTTTTTGACTTTGTTGGTTGCAATTTCCAAAACCATCCAAACACTGCTGGCCCATAACACATGCCTGGACCAATGACTTTGAAATGGTGCATGTTTCTGTGTGCTGGCATTTAAGCTCATATAAGTGGACACTCAGGAACTTTATCAAGTCATTGGCTACAAAATTATGGTTAGGAGGCTAATCTTTTTGTCGCACAACATATTGGATAATCAATGACTTCATAGAATTTAGCACCTAGTTTTTCTTTTTTCTTTTTCCTTCCTGGTAGGTAGATGTGTTTAGTCTGAAAATGATCTTCGCTAAATGCCAGTTCCCAAGACCTAACATATTTTATTATAGTTCCCCAAAGACATGGGCATGCATGCCAAATGTATTGAGAGTTTGTCGTACTTGTCAAAGCATGAAAACAGCACTGGATATGAATGACTTGACAAATTTTAGCCTTTCTGTCGTCCTTCAAGGCAAGCTACTCAAATTCCTAGTGACCAAAAATTATCAGCTAGTAGTTTATCGATCTCCAGGATTACTTGTATCTATATATGTGAAACAAAAGTAAAACACTCTGTGGTATTCACTTATGTAAGGAGAATGGAATTTTATGACATGGGATCATTGCTTCTTTTCTACATGTCATTGCCTAGCATATTTAATTTTTAGGTAAAAAAATTTTATTTAGTTTTTAGCGTATTATTCTAATATCAATTGAATTATGAACATTTTGATTTTATTTGTTCATCTTTTTATTGTTAACAATAATTAAATTTGTACGTATTTGTTAAGTGCTTATAAAATTTCATTCGAGACATAAAAAAAAGCTTTAAGTTGGCTCAAAAGATATTAAACATGTTAGAGAACAATATAAATCATACCTTATATTTTACTTAAAAGTTTAAGTTTTTGGATAAGATAATCTTTTGACATGGTATCGAGTTTTGATAATTAAACGATGATGAATTTAAATCTCACCATCACTATTTCTTTTCTAATTAATTAAATATAAAGTAATATAGGTCTGAATAAATTAAGAAAGTATGTTAAAAAATATTAATATAAATTATATTCTATATCTCACTTAAAAATCTAAGCTTTTAAATGAGATAGATTCTTTACAAAACCTAATATGGCTCTCTTATTTTTTGGGTGACGAATGTGGTTGAAGTTCAATCTCGGATGATTATCAGGAAAGAATGGATTCAACTTACAAACATCCACCTTGTTTTGCACTCGTAAGGTCCCTAAAGCTTGCCTCTTGAGAGAACTTCAGCCTCATTCATTGCAGATTTTTCGTTGGAATTTAAAAGTGAGGTCACTTTCAAATCATGAGAAACCTAACCAAGAAGCACGTGCCATGCCCACATACACTTGCTAGTGATTTGTCAAAAACAAATGCATCCCATTGACTTGTATATTAGCCAGATAGACAGCTTCTATCCTTCCAAGTGCTATCTATTTGTTGCCCACTTTTGTCACTAGCCCTTTGCTTTGGAAACCCTTTCACATCTTATCCACGCAAATAAGATCAATCTATCTCAAATGTGCAACCAAAAGGCTATGCTATATATAAAAAGAAAAAGAGAAGAGAAGAAAAGAAACAAGGTTTTTCCCACCTTGGAAAGCCAATAGCCAACCAACAACATCACTAGCTGTATACGTGGGTTTCTCCAGTCAAAAGGTGGCATTAACAGAATGGTTGTATGGCACTTAATTTATGCTTGGAATCATTTGTCCATTACCCAAAAATATCATAATGGAATCACAAGATGGTAACCACTAGAAAGTAAGGGTAGGTTTATAAGTTAGATTTAAAATTTGATTTTTATACCCATTATTTTGGAGAATTTATTTTTAGAATGCTTGATATCGTAGACCGGAGAGTATCTCTTAATCACGTGTAAAAAGATATTAGTTTTGAAACATGAAATCACTAGTAAGCAAACGTTGATCAATAAAATAGATTTAAGGTTTGATCATTTTGGTTAGTATTTTTAAGAATTTATTTTTAAAATATTTAAAACTGTATATTGGAGAGTGTCTTTTAACCACATGTATAAAAAAATTAATCTCAAAATGCTCTGGCTTAAAAACGTCTTTAATGCTGAGCTTAAAAAATATCACAATGGCAATACTTCCCAATCCCAGATGCCACACAAATGGGGCTCTCTAATCTCTCCAACATGTCTTGTTTGGCTGCATTTACTGCTAAATCATTGGTTGATTTAATTTATTTCAGTGCCTTATGATCGGATATACGTATATTCAAAGTTTGTCGCTTGTGCGGGTGATCTTCATGCAGCATTAAATATTGTAAAATGTTAACTATGGATAGCAATATAATATTGAAAAGTTCAATTTGATAGGGAAATCAATTTAATTATGAAAAATGATTGGTGACACTATGGTGACAGACATTATTTTTAAAAATAGAAAGGATTTAGGGATAAATTTGAAAAATGAAAATATTAAATGACATAATAGTCATTAAAATAAAGTACTCTTCCTTGTATTCCTCCAAGAAAACACTATCCTTATAAAATTATGATCATTTTTTTTTACACCACTGGTGTCATGTAGCACTACTTTACTTATTTATTTTACAGAATTGACTCCTATCGTTTTCCTATATCATTGGATCTTATCCGATTAATATTTCTCAAATTGGTTTAAGAAGGGTTAACAATTTGGGAAAAAAAAGATTAAACATTTTTTAAGTTTTAAATTGACCCCATGACTGTTGAACATGGCCAATTTCTTAAAGTAACCAATAAAAGAGTAAATTATAAATTAGTCTCTTTGATTTTGAAAAATAAATTAATTAGTTCCTTATGTTTTTAAAACTAATTATTTAGTCCTTTTTTTTTGTTCATTTCATGCCTTTTTCTAATTTATTTTTCTTTTTAAATAAAAATAAATATCATGAATAAATTGTTGAGGAAAAAATACATTTTTAAAAAATAAAGTAATATTAAATTAATAGTGATAAATATTAATTAAAAAATTAATTTTTAAAACAAGAAAAACTAATTATTTCATTTATCAAAACTAAAGGGACTAATTTATAATTTACTTTCAATAAGAGAATCCATATTCCATATTCTATCCTTGGTGGATTATATTTTAATTCAATGTGATTGAAGTTCTCCTGCGAAGTTAGGTAGACTTTTCTTTTTTTCTTTTTTTCTTTTTTATAAATTTCAATATAGTACTTTTTCTTTAATAATTAACTTGGATTCAAGCCATCAAATACTCATGTTGAATTGAAACAATGTTCTTTCAATACTTCTCATTCTACTAGTTAATAGATATTGGAGTAATGGGATTTTGGGGAACGGTGTGCTCCAATCTCCAAAATTTGATTTTCCCAAGAGAGAGAGAGACAGAAAAAAAATAATAAAAAGTTGATAGAAGCATAATGTCACATGTTCCATAATTTTTTAATGGCTAAAAATTATTTTTAGGTTAGGCATGTTTTGACATCATAAAGTATAAGCAACCTTCTCTGTCCATTTGTCTTAAGTCTTTTATGCGTCTTGACTTTTACTCATGGTCACTCTTCTCCTTGATTTGTGCATACATTTCGTGCCAAATTAAGGAATTTAAGAAAATTAACAAAACTTGCCAAAGAGATAGTGATGGAGAATAAGTCACGAAAATTAAACCAGATAATTATATTGTAAGTATATCAATTTTTAATATTTTCTCAATTAAGTATATAAATTTTAATTTTTTTCATTTGAGTACATCAATTTTTTCAAAACTGTTGATTAAGTATTTTTGTTAATTTTTTTATTAACTGATGATGTGTTTGTTATCCTCCAAATACCAAATTATAATTTTGCATTTTTTCTTAATGAAGTACATGAACTTTAATTTTTTTAAGATTGAGTACACCATTTTTTCAAACTATCAATTAAATACTTTCATTAATTTTCCTATTCAAAACTATCAATTAAATACTTTTTTATCAATTTTTTCGTTAATCGATGATGTATCCATTGTTATCAAAATACCAAATTATAATTTTATATTTTTTCTCAATGGAGTACATGAACTTTAATTTTTTTAAGATTGAGTACAATAATTTTTTTAAAACTATCAATTAAATACTTTCATCAATTTTTTTATTAACCGTTGATGTATCCGAATACCAAATTGCATTTATTTTTATTTTTTATTTTAAGAAGCTTTCTCTTTAAATTATTCTATCATTTTAAAATTTAACAATGAATTAAAAAAATACTTTTAGTTATAAAGTCTCAAAATAAACTTAGTATGGCTTGCTTGTTAAAAAAAAAAAATCAATTAGGTTTTGGACGTGAAAATTGAAGGAAACACGAACATGAGATTTTTCATCATGAAGATTCATTTGTGTTTTTCTTCAATTTTCACTTTTAAATCTAATTAAGTTTTTTTTTTAACGAGCAACCTAATTGAGTTTAGTTTGAAATTTTGAAGATAAAATTATATAATTTTTTCAAATATTTGTCAAATTATAAAATAGTAAAATAATTTGGGGAGAAAGTTTACTTCAACAACAAGAGAGTAAAATTATAATTTCATATTTGAATACGTAATCGATTAACCAAAAAAAAGTGATGGAAATACTTGATTTGTAGTTTTGAAAAAAGTTGACGTAGTCAAATAGAAAAAAATTAAAGTTCATGTATTCGATTGAGAAAAAATGGTGAAATTATAATTTTGTATTTTGAGGATATGAGACACGTCATCGGTTAATGAAAAAATTGATAGAAATACTTAATTGAAAATTTTGAAAAAGTTGATGCACACGTTAAAAATTAAAATTCATATACTCGATTGAGAAAACGTTAAAAATTGATATACCTATATTGTAAAATTAAACTCAAAGCCTCTATTATAACTACTGGTTTTTGACACTTGATTCACACGTGTGTTATTTAACTAATTTATATTATTGTTTTTTTTTTTAATTTCTAATAGATTGTTTGGTTTTAATTGAAAATATAGCTTTTTATTATATGTTAAAAGAAAATCCCACGTGGTTTTAGTAAAAATAAAAGAAATAGAAATAAAAAAAGAGTTTCATTTTTTATTTGTCTTAATTAAAAAATTAATTTGGTTTTTCACTGTAAAAGGCTAATTTAAGTAATAAGATGAAAATAAGTATGGTCAAATTATCAAAATATAAATATAGGATTAATGTTTGTAGATGTATTTTACTCTTTTTTTTTAGTGTTTCTTTATTTTATTTTATTTTAAATTCATCTCTCTCTGTTTGATTTATGTCTTGAGTTCATTTTTCTGTTAATTTTTTGGACTAAATGTTTAATCGCATTGTTATCTTCACATGATTGTAACAGGTGTTAACCTCATATTTTTTTCTTTTTCTTAATCTCGTTCATCTATTTTTTTTTTGTTGAAAAAGAAAAAAAAGTAAAGTTAAAACTATTTTTTTATAGTTGAGGTCTAAACAATTTCTATATTCATCCCTTTATTTTTCTAGCTCCTATAAAATTGTTTTAATTTTAATTGTTTTTCCTTTCAACAGCCTTTCATAGTAGAGACATTGCCTAATATGATTCCAACTAATATCGAGTAAAAAATTCTATTGTCTGCCATGTAGATATGGTTCTTATTTTGTGGGGATTACACCTAACATACTTATATATCTTCAGAGATTTTTAAATTGTTTGGGAGAACTAAGACTCCCACTTACAACCTTCTTGCTCTGCCCTTGTATACAACACGTGTTAAAAAAAAATATTTTTTAAACTATTTAAAAATAAATCTGTACATAAAACTATTTTAAAACAAATAAAATAAAATTTAGCAACATGAATGAGAAGAACATGCAATATGATGTAAAAAAATGGATTCATTCTTTTAAAAGAAGATGATCCATGTTTTATGGATCTCAATTAGTGTGTTTTAAACATGGATCTCAGTTAGTGTATTTTAAACATTTTTAGTTTGATAAAGAAAATAAAATTACTAAAAAAAACCATAAATTATAATTAGGTTTAGTAGTTTTTTTTCCTAATCACTAGGTAAAGCATGATTCTAAAGTTTCGATGTTTATATATATATGTTTTTTTTGTGGCTAGGGTATCCACATTTTACATCGAAAATAAGATTAATTTTGTTTGAGGCAAAAAAGATAAGATTTAACTATTTTTAATAAATATAATTTTCAAATTCGAAATTTACATATTGATAAAATATTCGTATAAAAACTAGTTCGCTTTTTACTAACCAACAACTTGGTTGTTTTCATATTATGTTTATAAAACAACTAAAACTTCATTGGTTAGAGTGCATCTTTTTTTCCTATTTCTTTTCCATATATTTTTGATTGCATTGCAACATTATTATATATATATATATAAAAAGAATGCACCAGCTAATTTCTTTTGGAAAAACGACAGTGAGCCCAGATAAATAAATCCAACCCTAAATTTCTTTTTGAATACCTTTATACATAACTATTGGATCCTAAGCCCATAAAAATAACTCAACGGGCCGACGTAATTGCCCAACCCAAAAAAGAAAAAAACCCAGGCCTAATTAACAACTAGGCCTTGTCAAGAAACAAGTAGAATAGAATCACCATTTCTCTCTGTTTTCTTTTCTTTTCTTCTACCACTACGTTCCTTCTAGCAAATGGTAATCATAGTGCCCATGACATGTTTATTAAAATTCTCAGCTGAAACATTTATTATTATTATTTTTTTTTGTGATTTATTTTTAAATAAGAATAAAAATTTTGAATTAAATTTCTATTTAAAATTGAAATCACAATTTCTGTCTCATTTTTTAAAGCTAAGAACAAATTAAATATGACCCTTATAATTACTGATGGTTCAGTCGAGAGTGCTTACGTACCCTTTTTGGAAAAGTCTAAACAATTAAAACTTATAAACTTACTTTTTCTAAGAGAGTTCAAAAATTAAATCTGCTCCTAAATGAACAGGAAAGGAAGCAAGGAATCCATAACAAAAGCACCATTCTTCTGTAGGGCCAGCACTTAATAGAACTTTTATTCACAAGAATACAAGGAATCCAAGTGATCTATAAAGTGATTTACTGATAATTATTGGTCATTAAGAGTCTTAGTGGCATATCCAAGCAAAGATCAATTTCAGACTGAACACGTACATCTACATACCAAAGTCCCAAAAAAAAAAAAAAAAAAAAGAAAAAAAAAAGAAAAAAGAAAAAATCTTGGTACCAAAATTCCACCTAGTCGTTGATTATCCAATTCTAGCCTCCTAACCATAATTTAGTAACCAACTACATGGTTGCTCAAACTAGCTGCTGAATCAGATAAAACAAAATCATTTTAAAATTTTATAATTAAGATTTTTTATTCAATTAAGTTTTTCTTATGATTTTCATAAATGTTCTACATAAAAAAAAACACAATTCATTCTTATTTATGCATTGATTCTTAAATAAAAACCTATAATTAATAATTTAAACTAAAATATTAATATAGAATTAAAAAAAACACTTTTAAAATACATTTTACATAAAATTGTTTCCAAAAAATAAAGCTAAATTAATGGACGAGACTTGTATAAAATTAACAAATAAAAAAATAAAATTTTATTCTTATCTAATGTTGATGGGAAAATTATTTTTTGAAAATATATGCATTTAATTTATATATATTTATTCAAAAAATAATCAATAATATTAGCACAAAAACATATATTTGAATCATTTGATGATTCTTTTAAAAAATTATTTTAATTATTTTATTTCAAAGAAATTAGTTTTATAATATTAAAAAAGTAATAATAAAAAGTTGATGTTATGTGTATATATGCACTGTTAATTTTTAATGAAATTGATGATTTAATATTTCTTATAAATCATGATCATACTAAATGGATTGAGAGTGTGGAGTATAAAATGAAAATAAAAAAATTTCAGATAAATTATGTAAAACATATAATATATATTTTATTCTCGCGAGATTGCATGAAAGACAAAAAATAAATAAATTGATCTTTCTCAATTTTTCCTAAAAATCCATTAAAAAATATTAATTATTGAAAAAAAAAAAAGCCGAAGAGCAGGCCTGCATGTGCTTGGGCCTGGTTCCAACTTGCACATATATGGTCATACTAAGTGGTCGAAAAAAAGAAGCAGAAGAAGAAGAAGGAAAAAAAATTGGATCTGCAATTTTTGACAAACTATGGTTTGTCAGAAACGCCGCAGAAAAGTCGAGCTTAGCCTCTTCAAGCCTAATGTGCATATATATGCATTAAAATGACATTATTTTGAAAAAAAATTTAAAAAAATTAATGAACATTATTAGAAAGACTAGATTATTATTATTGTTTTTTTCTGAAATGTTTGGGACCTAATTGATAAAATTTATAAATATAAAACTCAATTAGTATATAGGTTTGAGACTAAATTAAATTTTTTACCATGGTTTTTAAAATTAAAAAGATACTATAACCTTTCAATCATGAGGAGTCCATGAGTGCTAGATCCAACAAGATAATATCTGCTTCCAAAAGTTAAGCTTGGCTTCGTCTCCGTTTCCATCCTTAAATGTCATTCCTCATGGAAACCGTTAAGATTCTTGGGAAGCGAAATGCTATCCAGGAGAAGGGAACGTGAGCCAAAAGCTTCTCCAATTCGTTTTTACTATTTAAGGAAAGCAGCCAAAATAATGGAACTGATTTTGTTACGCCATGGATCCAAGATGAACCATGCATGATCACACAACCCACCAATTTTAACTTCTTCCTTCACCACCTTAGGTTATATATGCCCCTTTGAGGCTCCACTTCAATTCATCCTACAGAAAGCCCACAGAAGTAGAAGCTCAAAAAATTAATCCAAGTCGAGCACTTACACATTAGCAATATTTGAAAATGAAGGGAGCTATCATTTCTGTGCTGATCTTGTTAGCCATGGTTCAATTCATGGTTAAGCCAGGAGACGCCATCACCTGCGGGGACGTGAACTCAGACTTGGCTGCTTGCGTTTCCTACCTCACTGGAAAAGGTGGCGATTTCCCTCCACCGCAATGTTGTGCTGGGGTGGGTAAATTGAAGGACAGTGCTGTCACCATTGCAGATAAGCAAGCTGCATGCGAATGTGTCAAGGCAGCTGCTGCTCGCATTTCAGATATTAAGGATGATGCTGCCGCTTCTCTACCCACAAAGTGCAAGGTTCAAATGGACATTCCCATTCCAGAAACTTCAATTGTGCTGAGTAAGTTTTTCTGCTAATTATCCAATTATATGGTGGCCATTGTTAGTTATCTATACACACACATATTAGTTAAGTTAACGTATTTTTTTTGCCTTTTTCTTGATACAGCATTCTTTTTTTGCCAATAAAAATCAGTCGCTATTTGCATTTAATAACGGATTTATGACAAAAGATGTTAAAAAATTAGTGATGAAACATAAATCCAATGTTGATTTTCGTAATAATTCTGTGCAAGGAAAATTACATCAAATTATTTTTATTAAAATTTATTTTTTTCTCATTCAAAGTTGACAAAGCAAACAAACTCTTGATAAATATCAACTTCGCATAGCCATATTTAATAGTTACAGCAACAGTAAAAAGGCTATCCAAACAAGTTGAATGCCTTAACGTACGTAAATTATTGTTAAATAAATCCAATCTCTCGCGATGGCTATCAACCGACCTTAGCTCAGTTGGCAGAGCGGAGGACTGTAGTAGGTGAAATCCTTGTAGAGATCCTTAGGTCGCTGGTTCGAATCCGGCAGGTCGGATTCCTTTTTTGTTTTTCTTTTTGTGGTCTAGTTGGATATGCAACAAGCTGGTTGAGGCGAATATGCCACCAAACGATTGGAATATCATCAATTTAATTATCAAACTATTTTGATTTTTCTATTAATTTTTTATTAGAATATTTAACGTAAACAGTTAAGTTCTCTATAAAATGATGTCGTTTTTTTCAAAAAGAAAAAATATAAAAAATTACAATTTTGATGAAAATATAAAGAAAAAGTCTTAAAATGGATAAAATTCTTAATTGAAAACTTCTGATAGTTTGATATTAAAATTGATATAAAAAATTATTTAGAGGTAACATCAACAAGTTGTTTAAGGCTCCAACTTTGATGTATCCATTTCTACAATGTTTACAATTTAGATGAAAATTTATGTTTCAAAACGTTTTTGAATCTTTGAATTTGATTTAAATATTTATGTTTTTTAGGTGCATTAAAATGAGTTTTAAAATTTCAAACAAGCTTGTTGAGCTAATTATAGTGATTTTAATGTGGTTTCTAGAAAAAAAAAAAAAAAAAAGACAGTGGAATTGGGGGTTTTGAGAGGCCAGAATGTAGTGCTCTAACTTTTTGACGGTCAAAATTTTGTCGAAATTTGCAAGCGGACGGTGCGTGTTCACCTGCACATGGTGCGGGTGAGGTGTCGTTTCCTATTTTCATTTTTTTTTCCCTGTAAATGGCTAGCCCGCGCATGTCCAGCCTGTATTTGCCTGGACTTGGTTCTCTAGGCCTATGACTGCAGGCTTGGCACAACAGGCCCATCTTGATTTCTTGTGTGTGGCTTTTTTTAGGTAATTATTTTTATTGTGTAGTTTTTTGCTATATATATATATATTTGTTTTCCGCAGCCTAGCAAGAAAAATATATTAATGATGCGATTTTATATTTTAAGATTAACATATATTTCAAATTATATTATATTTATTATTTAAAATTTTTTATGAAAATTTTCATCCAATTTATTCGTTTTTGTTAAATTTTATTTATTTATAAATATGATTTATTTTTCTCTATGTCTTGATTTTGAAATAATTTTTTTACAAACATGATTATTTTTTAATAGATAAAAAAATATGGTTTATATGAAGAATTTTTATATTTTAATTTAGACTACCATGGTTTTAAATATATATGTTTAACCTAAAAGCTGGAAGTGTAATAAATAAACATTTTCTCAACTTTTTGATTAAAATTATTTTTTTAAAAAATTAATGATTAAAAGTAGGAATTCAAAAAAATGACAAGGATTGTTATACGTGTAAGGCCTATGCATTGGGATCACGCAATGTGTGACTTAAAGACAAAATTATTTGTTAAGAAAAAGAAATGGAATCAATGAGTTTTATTTACTTTTTCTTTATATAATCAAAATTAATCAAAATCAAATTTATAGTGTTTTTTAATTAGAAATTAACTAAGCATATACACCCAAACACTGAATATTTACTATTTATTTTTTTAATTTTTAGGTATTTTAAAATTATTTTTTCTCAAATAAAATATTTACAATAATATTTTAAAAAATCAACGGATGATAACATACTTTTCAAATAGATTTTATTTTATAATAATATTATTGATTATATATATATATATATATATATATATATATATATATATATATATATATATATATATATAAACCTAATGTACATACTTTCAAAAAATAATCTTCCAATCAATATTCCATAAGAATAAGTTTTTTTTTTAAATTTTTTTTTAGGTATTTTAAAATTATTTTTTTCTCAAATAAAATATTTACAATAATATTTTAAAAAATCAAAGGATGATAACATACATTTCAAATATAAATTTTTTATAATAATATTATTGATTATATATATATAAACCTAATGTACATACTTTCAAAAAATAATCTTCCAATCAATATTCTATAAGAATAAGTTTTTTTATTTAATTTTTATGAAATTTTTTACTTTCATTGTTGCTTTATTTTTTTTTGATAAAATATTATTAAAAAAAAGAAATATTAAGGTTTTTTTTTAGATTTTTGATTCATTGAAATTCACTTTTCAAATTATAAAATTTTTCATTCAAAAATTTATGCGTAAAGACAAATAAATTACACTTTTCTTTAGGAAATCTATTAAAAAATAATAAAAAATTAATTAAATATAAAATAAAAAATTAAAATTATGTGAAAAATATATATATATTTTATTTTTGATTCAGTATATGTTTGTTGTACTGCAATGCGATGTGGACCATCAAATTAGAATTATTTTTTAAAATTGATTTCTTCTATTCTGTTCAATCTGCGCCATAACATAATATCAAATTGATAAATACATTAAGGAGGGTGTGATATATATTAAAATTACGGGGGTCGGAACTTTCAATAATACCAGCACCATTGACTTTTTTATGCTAATAATTACATATTTTGAGAAAGAAACAATGATGGTAAATTTGTAAATCAATTGGCCTATTAGTAGAATTTACATTAATGACCTATAAATTTGATTATCATAGAATTAAACCCACCTAGACCAACACAAAATTCTTTAAAATTCTCTCCAAGTTAACTTTTATTTATTGCCTTTCAAGAACAAAAACATTATCACATCACATGTACTTAATCTATTAAATTGAATTTCTATTTTTAATTCTTTTCTAAATTAATTTGCATGCATGCCAGTGGTAAGCGAGCTTATCTCGGGCAAATTTTCTATCAATATGTAGGTTTTCAATCTTGAAATCAGATGTGTTGGTAGAGATTAAACTTTGTCGTTTTTTTTTTTTCGAATATAACTAGTTTTTTTGCTTGCACTATGTTGTGGATTTAATAAAATATATAAAATCATTTAGAAAAATCATTTCGGTTTGATAGTACTGTTTTATGATGTAAATATATAACAATATATGAAATCAAAGATGAAAAAAATTATTTATAATTTTTTAATAAAAAAATTTGTATTTAACTATTTCTTATTTGTGTTTTTCATAATTTTTCCTTTAGAAAAAGGATTTATCCTTGTTAATCCATGAAGTATTATCTCGAAAAGAAAATTAAATATATATTTTTTAAAAACTTTAGTATTTTATAAGATTGTGTCAAAAAACATAAATAAAAATTATTAAAAACCTAGATAGAATTAAAAAAATTGTTTTTTTTTATTAATGTTGATGAGAATATCGGTTTTTGAAAATATGAATTTAATTTTTATATATTTATTTACAAAAGAATGAATAATATTAAAATAAAAACTATATTAATTTGAATCATTGAGTGGTTAAGCCAAAACATAATTTTAATTATTTAGTTTAAAATAAGTTAATTTTAAAATATTCAAAAATAAATAAATAAATAATAAATGCTTAGTGTAGTAGTAGTTGCATAGTTAATTTCTAAAAAAAACAACGATTCAATATTTTTTTATATATCATAACTATACTAAGTGAGTTTAGACTTTTTAGTCTAAAAAAAAAATACTATAAAAAAAATTAACTTGTCGGGAATCTATTGACTAAATTTGAAGTTAATAGACTAAAATAAAAATTATTACAAATTTGATTTCAATTAATTTTGATTATATAAAGAAGAAACAAATTAGTAAAACATGTGAATTCTTTTTTTTCCTCCTTCTTAAATATTTTTTTTTATTTCTATGTTATGCATGGTTAGTCCTTGAATATAAGCCTCACGTGCGAGAGCAACCATCTTCTTTTTATTTTTCACATTTTACTTTCAACTATTAATTAATTAATTTGAGTTTTTTTCTTAAAAAAACCAAGAAAAAATAATTTAAAATACACTTTTAATCTAAAAATGTATTATAGATAAATTATATATATTAATCATGCCACTATAATTAAAAAATTATCTAAATTTATTTTTCAAAGAAAAAATAATCATGTTCTAGAAATTTATTCCAAAATTCATACATATAGAAAAATAAATCAAAACTATCAATAAATATAATTTTAAATTATTTGGATGAGAATTTAAAAAAAAAAGAAGACAAATTAAAGTAGTAAATTTTAAATAATAAAAATAATTAACAAAAAAAACTAAAATAAATTGGGACCAAATCACAATATAATCAAAGTTTGAAATTGAAAAAAAAAATATTTAAAAAAAATGACAAATTAATGTAGTAAATTTTAAATAATAAAGAAAATTGAGAAAAAATTATTTGAAATACACTTTTAATCTAAAAATGTATTTCAAAAAAATTATATATAGTACTTTAAAAATCTAAATCTATATTTCAAAAGAAAAAAAAATCATGTTCTAAGAATTTATTTCAAAATCCATACGGATAAAAAAAATAAATCAAAACTTGTCAATATATATAATTTTAAATTAATTGAATGAGAATTTAAAAAAAATGACAAATTAAAGTAGTAAATTTTAAATAATAAAAATAATTAACAAAAAAACTAAAACAAAATAGACCAAATCACAATATAATTAAAGTTTAAAATTAAAAAAATATGATAAATTAACGTAATAAATTTTAAATAATATAAAAAATTGCAAAAAAATTATTTGGAATACATTTTTAATCTAAAAATCTATTTAAAAAAATTATATATATTAATCATTTCATTATAATTTAAAAATTATCTAAATGTATTTTTCAAAAGAAAAAATAATCATGTTCTAAAAATTTATTTCAAAATCCATACATATAGAAAAATAAATCAAAGCTGTCAGGTAAATATAATTTTAAATTAATTGGATGTGAATTTAAAAAAAATGACAAATTAAATTAGTAAATTTTAAATAATAAAAATAATTAACAAAAAATAATAAAACAAAATAGGACCAAATCACAATATAATTAAAGTTTGAAATTGAAAAAGAAAAGAGAATTTTTTTTTTAAAAGAAGAGAAATTAAAGTAGTAAATTTTAAATAATAAAAATAATTAACAAATTAAAGTTTGAAATTGAAAAAAAAAGAGTTTAAAAAAAGGACAAATTAAAGTAGCTAATATTAAATAATAAAAATAATTAAAAAATTAAAACAAAATGGGATTAAATCGCAATATAATTAAAGTTTGAATTGAAAAAAATATAAAAAATTGAGGACCAAAGTGTTACAAAAGTGAAATGAATAGTGAAAGAAATAGTAATATGTGAGTGTATGAATAGTTTTTTAAATAATGACATGAGTAGTAAAACATGATTTTACTTTAATTTTTTTAGTAATTAGTCCTATCTTTAATATAGTATGAAGATACAAGAGGTTAAACTTCGTCCTTTCTATTCTGAATATAATTTATTAGTCATATCTCCAATGTGAGATAGAGATACATGAGATCAAATTTTATAATTCATGTTTCAAATGTATAAAACTAAAAAAATAAAAATTAAAATAAAATTAGGAATATGAAACTTGGCCATGTACTCTGCAATCCTTACCAATTGTAGCCTCACACCAAAAGTTCATGATCGCTTCTCACCTACTTGCTAAGATGGCAGGCTTTGCGCATGGTTTTGGGTTTAAATAAAAAAATATTTTAATTTTAATTCTGTCCCTTGACATATACTACAATTACTATCACCATATTACATCTTATTTTTAAGGTTTGCAATCTTCTTCTTCTTTTTTTTTTTTTTTTTTATGTTAATTAAATTCATATATATAATAATATATAGATAAAATAGCATGTTATTTATTGACCAAAAAGACAAAATTTACGTTAATTGACTTGCTGTCCACTTTCTATTTAGATCTCTATTTTTAGAAATTACTCTATGTCTATAAAAACTTGTTGTTTTTTAGTTTTTACACAAATGGCGAATGTTATTAATTGTTATGCCAGCATTTTTTATTCGTACTTTCTTAAAATATTTTTTTACAAAATAAATTTTAATTAAATTAAAATAAGACAGACAAATATTTTGAAATATATATAAATTAAAAAAAAAGACAATCTGGGATGGAGGGAGTATATAAATAAGAAAGTTTTGTACAACCGAATTTTTAGCAGTTGAATCCCGAATTTTCTTCTCGTACACTAATTTTCAGGTATCTATGACATGATTCCTTCTTGCTGTAGGAATAAAAGAACACACACATGGTAACATTAGTGGCCTTTTCTCGGGGGTTAGCACATGCTTTTCCATCAGCTGTCGTCTCTCACAAATTTAACACCATCAACGACCATTCATCAATGGAGATGAAAGCCTCCCCAGAAAGGTTGGTGGGTCCAAAACAGTCTTTCCTGCTGCTGTATTTTGTACATATACAAGTAGGCTGCTGTATTTTGTACATATACACGTAATTATACCATTTAGACGACCTCCTCCCTTCCATATATATATATCTGCCTACCTTGTACGTGGTTAGACCATAAGCACACATTTATCCATCCCAACAACTTACCCAACCACGTACAGGACAAAAGTACTAAACACCACCTCTCCCTCTTTCTCTCCGTTTCTCCTCAATTACTCTTGATAATGTCCGACCATGTGGCAATCTTTGCTTTCCCTTTCGCCACCCATGCGGCTCCATTACTCGCCATCATCCACCGCCTAGCCACTTCCTCTCCAAACACACACTTCTCCTTCTTCAGCACCCAACAATCCAACAACTCTATATTCTCCATTTACAAGCAAAACATGAGCATGCTGCCGAACATCAAAGCTTATGACGTGTGGGATGGTGTCCCTGAGGGCTACGTGTTTTCTGGGAAGCCCCAAGAGCACATTGAGATGTTCATGGAGTCAGCTCCT
This sequence comes from Dovyalis caffra, assembly GCA_963924115.1. Taxonomy (NCBI): domain Eukaryota; kingdom Viridiplantae; phylum Streptophyta; class Magnoliopsida; order Malpighiales; family Salicaceae; genus Dovyalis; species Dovyalis caffra. Next base: position 886,960 of record CAWUPB010001178.1, on the reverse strand, counting down.
GAGAGCCTCAAGAAGGTCATGGAGGTAGCTGTGTCAGAGACAGGGAGAAAGGTGAGCTGTTTGGTGAGTGATGCCTTCTTTTGGTTCGCTGGTGAGATGGCGGAGGAGATAGGGGTGGCTTGGCTGCCCTTCTGGACTGCCGGACCTATCTCACTTTGTGCTCATGTTTACACGGATCTCATCAGGGAGACTTTTGGAACTGGAGGTACGTACTTCCAAAGTTATTACAATAAAATTACTTTTCTTGTCGGAATATATATGAACTTAGCAATACAACGTAAGCTTTTCGATTAATTAAGAAAGTTTCTTGATATGGTGTCCCTTTTTTTGAACAAGTAGTCAAAACCTAACGAAATTAACAATTTACATGTGTAAACACAGATATGGTAGAGCGTGAAGATGAACCATTAAGTTTAATTCCCGGAATGTCCAAAATTAGAATCCGTGATTTGCCAGAAGGAGTGCTCTTTGGAAACTTAGAATCGTTCTTTTCAAACATGCTACATAAAATGGGAACAGCGTTACAGCAAGCAGCTGCAGTCTTCATTAACTCATTTGAAGAGCTAGACCCTAGCATAACAAAGGACTTGAAGTCTAGATTCAAACATTTTCTCAACGTTGGACCCTTCAATTTGATTTCACCACCACTGCCTGTGGCAGACACATATGGTTGCATAACATGGCTTGGCAAGCAAAAACTTGCTTCGATAGCCTATGTTAGCTTTGGCTCCGTCACAACACCACCACCTCATGAACTTGTGGCGCTAGCTGAGGCCTTAGAAACAAGTGAGGTGCCATTTATATGGTCACTTAAAGACGAATCAAAGGTGCATTTGCCCAACGGATTCTTGGACAGAACCACATCACAAGGACTAGTAGTGCCTTGGACTCCGCAATTGGAAGTTTTGGCACACAGAGCCGTTGGGGTGTTTATAACTCATTGTGGATGGAATTCATTGCTTGAGAGTATAGCAGGAGGGGTGCCTATGATTTGTAGGCCGTTTTTTGGCGATCAAAGGCTCAATGGACGCATAGTAGAGCATGTGTGGGAGATTGGTCTCAAAGTTGAGGATGGAGTCTTTACGAAGCATGGAGTGTTAAATAGCTTGGATAAAATTCTTTCACAAGAGAAGGGGAAGAAAATGAGAGAGAACATAAGAGCACTTCAACAACTCGCAAAGAAAGCCATTGGACCAAATGGGAGCTCCACCAATAATTTTATTGCTTTGTCAAATCTTATGTTAAATGCTAACATGTAGTTAATATCTTAAGAACCAATAGTTAATTTTGTGTTTGAGTTTGCCTACTTTTGAAGTTCAAGTAACAATGTAATGTTCTCTCATATTTTTCTTTTTAAAAAGCCCTCTCATCACCTTTCACTTATTAAGAACATATTTTTGTTATAAGCCTTTGTAATCTTGACATTTTTTATCATTATTACCATCATCTTAGATCTATCGACATCAAGATGGATATGTTTTACAGATGGGATTTGGAGTAAAATAAGAGGCTATTTATTTAAAGATAATCCAATAAACCCACAAGTTATTGGCTAAGTGGATTATAAGTGAGACTGCTTTTATATGAATTTTCTTTTAATATATATAGTTCGAATTTTAAAATCGTATTTATTGAGAAGAGTTAAACTTTATCATTCTTACCCTCAATATGATTAACTTTATTTTCAATGTAGGATAAAGATATATAGAGAAAATCTAAAAACATAATCCTATTAAATTTGATGAATTGGGGAAAGAAACAAAAAATCAAAACCTTTAATTAAACTAAATAACAACATTCCAAATGAACAATTCCAGTGGAACTCGCAAACATTAGTTTGGACTCCGATTAATTTCATAGGATTGGAGTTGAATTGTACTTCTAATTTCATGTAGTTAGCGATCACTAATGACATTGATTGGTTATGTTTGGAAAGATTTATGCAAACAATATTAAATAACATATCTATGCTACTTACAACACTAATTATTGATTATCACTAAGAATTCATTAAAGGCTAACTCCTTAAAAACTCGACTAAAATATTGGTCAATAGAAAAATAATCTTTTTTATTTTGATTTGAATTCTAAATCTATTTTTATTCATAATATCATCATTTGTCTAATTGACCAATATCCAAAAATATTGACAGGACGTGATTCTTTAATATCATAGCACAGGTTTTGAAAAAAATAAAAATAAAATTCCAGATGTATGATTGAAATTATTTGGAAGTAAGTATTTTTTTTAAGGTTTCAATAGTTATGAATTAAGGCTATTATGATTAGGATTAATATAAAGGGAATGTCAATGGTTTTTTGTTTACGGGGAAACAATTATGTATCCAAGAATATCTCATTTAAGACACGTACATGTCATGATATTAAAAGTTCAAGTGTCTTTCACCTACTATTAATGTCATTGAAGATCGATCAACTGGTTAGAATGAAGATATTGCCCAAAAGAAAGAGAAAAAAATTCCTCTGGACTAATAATTCAAGATAGTTTTTAACCAATAATTAACTTTAATTAAATTACGGAAATGCTAACAATAGTCGAAATTGACAACAATCTATTTTCATCCTCATTGTTTTCTGTTTTTAATGAATCCAATCCCATCTTTAACATCTCTCCACCTTCCGACAGTTTTCAAAATAAAAGTTTCTCAATCAGAATGGATACATATTCGAACCATATTACATCAATTTTTTTTCTTTTTAAGAGCCGACCTATTGTGTTGGGATAATTCGTGAATTATTTGTCTTTTAGTGCGAACTAACATTATCTCTTTAAGTGGTGTTTGTCTTCATTACAACAGATGTCAAGAACATTTCAATCTTGCTATTGAGATAAGATATATGTACTTTCTTGATTTTACAATGACGTCAAGAATCTTTTGATGGCAATATAATATTCTACTCGCAAGATTGTTTTAGGAAAAATCGTTAAAATTAATCATATCATTTGTATATAAAATTTTTTAAATTGTCTAACTTATAAGGATACTTTGAAAATAAATAAGAATATTTTGAAAATAAAAAATAATTACTTGTAAATTACGAAATTAATTTTGATATTTGAACATGAAAAATCTTGATAAAATAATAAATTAAAAAATTAAAATATATTTAAAAATAAAATATAAAACAAATTAAATAATTATCTTATCATATAAAAACATGTTTAACCATTAAATTAAAAAGTTAAAACAACTTGCTTTAATTCATTGGGAGAAAGAAGTGAAAGAAAAAGTCACTTTTTCCAAGTGACCTACCACTTGCTTACCTACCACTTGCTTTAATCATATGATTTGTTTATGGATAGATTAAGAAACAAATATATCCTTAGGTAATCATTACCCTAAAGGGTTTAGGGTAATGAACAAATCTATGTTTCTCATCATATTCAATTGGCTTAATGTTTTAGAAAATCATGAACTATACATGTTTTAATGATTTTAGCTCGTTCCTTAGAAATTATAAGAAATGTCACCAACTAAGCCTTGATAACATTATTATCATAAATTTGATTTTCTAACCAAAATTTCGAGCAATGCTAACATGTTAAGTGATGAAGAATGATAGTTGAACTTAATGTGCCACGTAAAATCCAAGTAAGCGAGTGATGTGAAAAATCAATTACAAAGCTTGGAAGATATGTCATATCCTATATACCTTAATTACAATAAAATCTCCAATCCCCAATTTAAATTAACCCTAACCCTTTCATATCCCCAATTTAAAGACATGTTCTTCATTTTAATTTTTTTCTTTCAATTTTCCCGGTACCTCGTTCATTTAAATTTCCTTCCTTTTCTCCTTCATCTACCCTCGTTTCTATAGAATCGATTATTTAGAGATCCTTCCTTCTTCCTCCATCTTTTTCGTCCTTCTTTCCGAATTGAACCCATAGATCCTCCCTTCTTCCTTATTCTTCTTCTCTTTCCTTCTTCATAGAATCAAACCCATAAATTTAAAAATCCCTAACTCCCTAACCATAACCCGTATGTCATTTGCTTTCTATTTCAATTTTGCACAACAATCTATCTTTCTTTTTCTTCTCTTTGTCTCGCTTTCGTATTCTTATAATAGATCGAATCCATAGACCACCATTTCCTTTATCTCAAACGAACCTAAAAGACCACCATCTTTTTTTTTCTTCCCGCCTTCGTTCCTTCTCATCCCCCAAATCAACAAACCTTTCAACCCCATTCTCTCATTTTGTCTCGAAGCAATTGCTATAGTTCTATAATTGAAAACCCAAACCTAATTGAAAACCTAAACCCATCTCTATCTTTGATCCGTCAACTATAAAATCCCAAACCTCGAAAGATGAACCTTCAAGAAAATACCCCAAAAAGCCTAATCCCTTAATTCAAAATCTCAAACCACTATCCATCCAACACCCCCTTCACGTTAAAAAAAAAAATTCAAATCTACAACCCGGACAAACCAATTATTTATATGATAATTAAAATATCTATAGATAATAGTTTCAACATGGATGAAGCTTCATAAATATCTTTCTCGAGTTTCAAGATGCCTTTATATAAGTACAAGATGGAGACAATCATATATATTTCACTATCAAAATTGAACCCGGGGAAAAATTTCCTTTAATGCCTATATTTGAAGGCATTATTTTTTGAAAATGAAATTTATGTCCCCGCCTATGTTGGAAGGTATTGTTCTTTGAAATCTTGTTTGATAGTTCGAGTTGATAATTATGGATATTGGAAGTGGATTGAAGAAGGGAGCAACGACTGTAGAACTAGGAAGCTAGGGGTAATTGACATTAAAGAATTGAAGGAAAGAATGGAGTTAGTAGAAATACTTGAAAAGGAGAATTTGAGTTTAATTAGAATTAAAAAAAAAGCAAAAAAAAAAAAAAAAAAGAGTTGATTGAAGAAATGGATAAGATGGCATCTAAATTCATTGAAATGAAAATTTAAATGTAGAGAATGAGGCTTGGCATGAAAGAGATAGGAGAGAAAGTGAAAGCTATTGCAAAGTGGTATTTGTTGGCAACGATTATAGGTTTTATGTTATTAGGATATATGTTATCATCAAATGATCATAATAGAATGTTAGCTTTAAACTAAGTAAGAAGTAAGGCTAGAAGATCTGTTTGTATATAACATTCCTTGTACTCGTTATTGCTTACCTTATTTTTAACTTTGTTTGGTGTATACTTTTATATAAACATTTTAAATAACAAGTTCACATATTGGTTAAGGTAACTTATGGAAGTTGAAGTTTCATATTGTGCCAACATATTAATGCATTTTCTCTTTTTTTGACCGAAGTCATAGTCATAGCCGATTGTCTTTTATATACTCTATAAATAAGTGAGAATTATTCTTATCGGGAGAACCTATAGGCTATAGCCCATTTAGTGTTGCCTTGTTCATTGGCTCGAGTAAATTTGCATCTTTATTAAAAGCTTACTTTCTAAGGGATTGAGTTGTAAGTTGTAGCACTTATGAGATGCTATCCTTCTAACTCATAACAAGCACCAATGCTATATTAGGAAGCAATAACAACTATGAGCATGCATTAATTTAAGACATGGTTGGCGATAACTATAACGATAGGAATAAATAAGGTAGAACAAAGTACCTAGCCATGACAATCTCTATACCAAACTCTATCAAGAAATTCAGATGATATTGATAGGCCTAAAATAAGTAAACAAAATAGATAATATGAAAAATACCGAACCAAGACTTCGATCTTTAGTCTTTTTCTTCCTCCCTCTTCCTTCTTCTTTGAGGGATTATATTAATAGCTTTAAAATAAGGTAGCAATAAGTCGAAGCCAAAATTGCCTAATTTTATAAGAAAACAAAGGGTCATAAATACCCTTCCCGAAATGTTCAAAAAAAAAAAGCATTGTAATTAATATTCCCAACCATATAATAATGGTCCTAAACATACAAAGGCATACATACATACATACATACATACATACATACATACATACATACATATATATATATATAGTCCTAACCAATCAATTTGCCATACTCTTATGATCCTAACCAATTTGTTAAAATAAAATCATATACATATGGTCTCAGCAAAAGCAAGCCAAGTAAACATCCATATCAATCCATATAAAAACATTAATATTCCTATGTCGAGTAAAGAAAACACATGTTAGCCAACAAATGCATTGCTTATCACAATATTTCAAAAAATATGAAATACATTTATAGCCTATCATAGTGTTTCGAGTGGTCTAAAAAAGTCATTTTTAAGTAAATCAAAATATTCACTAGCTGGTTGTCATAGTGATTTAGGAACTTTAATGGTTGAACTTGGTCTTCTTTGCATTTTAAATAGTTTATCTTGCAGTTCACCTAGCATTTTGAATACTTTTCCTTGTAATTTCTCTAGCATTTGATGTCATCCATTACCCTCTTATAATGGTATCAACTTTGCCTCTAATAGTCCTATGTAACATTAACACTAAAATCAAATAAATTTATACTATATAATTTAATCAATAAGTTTGTTAAAAAGATAAAGTAAAACATACTAAACTTTTCTTTGAGTACATGTTACCATTTTGTTTTCATTTATGTACACTCTAAAATCTTTGACTATTTTTCTCTCTTTACTTTTATTAACTTTTACAGCTAGGTCGGATCTTAAAGAGGTTAAGGAAGATATGGATGTGGAAGGGGGTTTGTAGGTAGATGTAGGATATGGTCTAAAAGTTGATACACCCATGGAGCTAGATGTAGGAACTGTAGTACATTGCTTTGGAGTTTTTTCTTTTCCTCTTTTAGCCTATAATCAAAGGTAATGTAAAAAAAATTGGATTGTGATTAATTAAAATCAAAGCAGACCAAACTTAGTGTATAAGAAAAAAACAATTAAACATGGAATAACAAGAGTGAGGTTTGAGTCCTCTTGCTTTTTATTCTTACATGTTCTCTTGTTACGACCATAAACATAACATATTTGATGTTGCATTTAGACTCCAAATTTAGATATTTTGTTTGTATTTCTTATTTCTTCACCCCGTGCTATTCTCTTTTTTTGCTTCAACCTTCTTGTCATTTTCTTATAAAGAGGAGGTAGCACATCATGAACTTTACTAATAGGCCATATTTTAAACCAATTCAAAGGTTCAAGGCCATTTGAATATATTCTAATATTTGATTGCATCTTGAAATAATCAGCAACATAATACGTAGACTCACCCTTCATGTATGCTATGTTTGCTACAATATGCTTGTATGGAATACCGGTAACATCGCATGCCCTATAGCTGCATGAATGCTCTTTCAATTAACAATATATATGTCCGTATCAAATTGGGCTTAAAATCTATCACCAGCAGTTGGTATTATCCTAGATGCACATGATTCAAGTTTAATGTTTTCTAGCTTTCTTCTTATCCTAGAGTAGATTTCGTCATCGAGAGACTTTATCAACTGACTTTTTGTATACATCCTCTTCATCAAATAAGTCTTAATATCTTTCAGCATATCTATCAATGGTTTTACTCTAGCCTAACATATAGTCCCATTAAATGCTTCATACATGTTGTTTGTGGATGCATCATCCTTTAGATTGATCATGAAGAATGCCTTGCAAAACTTTAGAGGCCCAACTTTAACAAAGTTATCAAACGCTGCCTCATCCACACCTTTTAACTTGTCCAATATGAGATTGTAATTCATTAAGTTCGTAGCATTAATAGCCTTCTAGAATAATTTCTTGTATAACTCACAATTTGGTAACAACTCGGATACATCATTCTTTAGGCCCTTAAAACATACATGTGATAATAACTTAGATGTATAAAATAATAATAAGTGTCAAACAAACAAAATTTGAAACTTGCCTTTTATGGTCATCGATGACTCGTTTAAGAATTTCCATCAATGATGCCAAGATCTCTTATAAGCAAATCCATAAACCATCTTTAGTTTTCTCCATTCTCCCTATCAATAATAACCCATGTGATGAAAACATCCGATTATTGGCATCCTTCCCTACTGCAATTAGTAAACAACCTTTCAAAAGTGTTTTCAAGAAAGCATCATCAAGACCAAATACTCTCCTACGATTATTTAGGAACCCTTTTCTTAATGTTGAAAATCCAACATAAAATCTTTTAAACTCAAAATTTCTACCCTTGACAGTTTTAAAATAGAATGTTCCTTGCCTATCTACCCACTTCAACTTAAGCGTCTATGATCTTAATTTTGCATAATGCTTGATCAAGGAGCTTCTTAACATGTCTATAGCCACACTTCTAGCCTTGTAACATATCTCGAATATTTATTGTTAATGTATACCTCTCATTGACGGCATCCTCTATTTCCTTTATAGGTTAGTTAGGATTATTACACAACTTGTAGAGATAGGTTTTGACAATTTGAATTTTGGATAAAATTTCGGTGTTATCGATTTTATTGATATCACTAATCACATGGGTGTAACTATCCACCTTCTTCCTAATTGTTAGAAAGTAAGCCTGTGTAATTATTTTATTATGACTACTTTTTCTTTTTCATTTTATAGTTAAGCAATTTGAATTTTGGATATAACATTTCTCTCGTATTTCCATATGTGACTATTTATGTCACGTGTGGAAAAAAATAGTTCTTCTAGTTAAAAAACATGATTGATTTTCAATTTTCAACCCAAGTTGACACTACCATTATAGCCAGTTAGAAAAACTATTTTAAGTTCTTTTATGTAAGCCTTTACTAAGTTGACTTTGTAACAAAAAAGGAAAAGAAATAGCTATTTTTGAGTAGCTTGCTTATTTGTCAATGATCTTTTATGTTCGTGGTCGGGATGCATAACTTTCACTTCAAATGTATGCTCTAACTACATCTTACTTGCATACACTCTCCATTCATAACCTTTAACACATCCGAGTTTCTATAACAATTGACTTTTTTTTTTTTATATATTTTCACTACCATATAGTTGCATAATCTTTCTAAACTGTTCAATATTTATGAAATTTCATTCCACCTTGAATACAAAGTCCTTGTGGTTACATGTCGAAACATATATCTTAACTCTTTCCTTCTTTTCTTTTCTTTTATAAGTAAATATATCATCTTCATTGTTTCTAGGAGGGGTTATATGGCGCCCCTATCTCCCTTGCCGATTACCTAAAAGACGTGGTCGGGTGCACCATAGTTTAAAGATCGAAGTCTCAAATTTAATCCCATACACATACACAATCTACTCGAATATCATTACAAAAATTACAAAATATAATTGACAAACAAAGGCGAGATCTTATAATTTTCGTGTCACACATGAGCCTTTTTCCGGGAGGAATCGACGGCTTCATTATCGGCATTAGTACCACCTTTACTCGCCATGGCATGAAATAAACACGAGTGAACCGAAGCTCGGTAAGTAGGGTGATGCACGTGATATGCAATGATCTCCCGACTTCCCTACATTGACTCACCAAATTTTAATTTTTGGGTACCCCGAGTATTAGTAAGTCTACTCTATATTTAATCTAGATGAACGAGCAGCTCACCTTTTGCTATAACAAAATTATCCCTCGTTGTAGCCATCGTTAGCGAGAATCCATCGTCTAACGAGTGTAGGTACACAACTAGACCGCTAATACCCTTTTTATCCGGTAGGTTAACAAACCTATCTAATTTCCATTCGATTCGGTTACCAAACCTCATCGTTTTCGACTCAATGGTTTTTCTCAATTTAATCTGTTTCGATATGCATATTATGCATCATGAATCACATTTCACCAATTCATGGGTACTAAACCTATCGATTCTATACCATTGAGTTCACACAAGGAATTCAAGACCCGTCTAATAGGGTTAATCCATTTCATGTATCATGAACCACATTCCATATCTCATAGGCACCAAACTATTTATGTCCATACCATTTTAGAAATTCAATCCACACTTGGGTCTTCATCAATATTTTCATGGTATGTTCCAACTTGACCATTTTAGTACCAAGGTTCACTAAGTGTTCTTAGGATATCCAAGTCCATTTATTTTCATCCAAACTCATTTTGTTTTAGTCCAAGCCCAAATCCATTTTTTTTTTAATCCGATTCCATTTTATTTTAATCCAAGCCCATTTTTATTCTAACTCAAGTCCATTAATTATAATCTAAACCTCTTTTTATTTTAGTCCAAGCCCACTTTGTTTTAGACCAAGTCCATATGTTTTATTTCAAGTCCACTTTATTTTAAATCCAAGCCCAATCATACATATATTCCAAACCCATATGGTTATATTAGGGTGGCTTAGGTGTCTAACTAAATACTTAGGCTAACTAAACACCTTAACTAATTAAGTTTAAGTACCTAAACTCATTTCTTTCCATTAAATTTCGAAAATCCCTCTCCCTAAACTCAAAATTTTTCTTTGTACCAAATCGACCATAACTCTTTATGTATAGATCTAAAAATCATAAAATTTTTCAGAGAGCTAGTAGACACATAGAGGAAAAACGTTTTTTCTTTGATTTTTATATAGAAATTACTCTAAGATCCCTAAATAAAGCACATAAATTTTGGAACTAAAAATTTTCAGCATGTGGTATATCCAAATGATCTGTACCAAATCGACAATAATGCTTTATATATAAATCTGAAAATCACAAAATTTTACAGAGAGCTAGTAGACACATAGATGAAAAACTTTTGTTCTTTGAGTTATATCCAAAAATCACTCTAAGATCCCTAAATAAATCACGTAAAGTTCAAAATGTTCCACCTCTAAAATTCGAAAAATTCTCTTTAAAAATATTAAAACACATTTCTCATCACATATAGTTATCACCAAATCAATCAGTCACACATGTATAACCATCCATCATCATACATATACATGGCATACTTACATATTCTAACCTAAATTTTACCATGAAATACACATCCCACATTCAAAATAAATCTATCATCAAAACATCATAAATCCATCACCAAACATCAAATTTTTAACATCAACACAAACTATCATAACCACATATTACATGGATTAAAAGAAAAACCCATAAATCAAGCATGTAAAAGAGAACTTAAAGCATAAATAAAACTAAAATAAAACCAAAAGAAACCGACTTACAATGATGTGTGTTTGGTTAAGATTTCTTAGCCTTTTTCTTCTCTTTTTCTTTCCTTTCTTTCCTTTTCTCCTTTCTTTCTTCCCTTTCTTTTTCTCCTTTCTTTCCCTCAAACTCACGTTTTTCTCTCCTCTTTTTGAAAGGCATGAATTTTTGGCTAAAAATAATGGCAAGGTTTCATCTTTTCATCCAATTTTAATACTAAACTTTTCCTTTTTATTTCTTTTATGTTTAATATGCCAAGTGTCCAATTTTTGTGGTAAGAGAGGTCAATTGATGGAGACAAAAAGAGAGGTAAAGTTGCAGTGTTTAACCTTCCAAAATTAAGTGAGAAAGTACAATGGAAGTATGGTGGAAGATTTTATGTCAAATCACTAACTAAAGAGAGAAACTAAAAGGTAATTAAACTAAACAACTTCCTAACCTTATTTGGTTCATAAAATTCGACCATGACTCTTAAGTGAGACATATTTTTCACTTGCATAGTGATTTTAAATATACATTATGAAAAAATAAATAATGGTTAATTAAATTCCAAAAAAAGGTATTCTTATGAACAATTCTATAAACCTTAAATATTTTCACACCACAAATATAAAAGAAATGACACATAATTTATGCTCACATAATCATGGATATTTCAAGAGATATTTGGGCTCGGAAATTAAATTTTGGTATGTCAAAATTAATTTTTTTTTAAACCCAAGCATCTTAAACTCACCAAACATTAATATAACACAAAAATCATAATTGCGATCTAGTAGATATAGATAAAATTATTTTTGTATGTAAAGCTACGTTAAGCAAGTTCATGGGAATTACGGGTTATTTACTCATCCCCACTACTATTATCATATGTACGAATATACCTTTCTTCATTAGGTTGAAGTATACCGCATTTTGATGTATCAAAATTTCTCCTAATTGATAGGGTTAGTATTACTAAGTCATCACCGAACTAAAGTCTAGAGCCATACTTCCTCCTTATACACCTACTTTGCTTTTTAGCCTCAATTAGTTCTTCCTTAATAGAACTTTTTAGAATCAGCATCACTTAAACTCGCTATCACTTTATGGTTTTTCAATTGGCACATAGTCGTCATCATCACTACTTGCATCACCACCTATATTATCACCCAAAGCTCTAACATCTAAACCATCTCCACCTACATTATCACCTAAAGCACCATCACCAAAGCATCACCACCAACATCATCACCCAAAGCTCCAAAACCTAAAGCATCCTCACTTGTATTATCAACCAAAGCATCACCACCTACATTATCTCCTAAAGCTCCAACACTTAAACCATCTCCACCTCGTATTATCACTTAAAGCATCATCACCGAAAGCATCACCACATATTATCATCCAAAGTATCACCACCACCTTTTTTTTTTTAGTTAAAACTATTTCCTTTGATATCCTCATTTTTCTTCACAAAACATCTATAGATCCTTCGTCACATGCAACACCTAACATCTTCATAAACATGAAACCCTCATCTATAATTAAACCTCCCTCACTTAAATTTAAACCTCGGTTATTTAAACATAATAACTCTATGTGTCTTATATCCAGATTCAACTGTACCATCATATAAATCTTTTAAATTCATAAAATTAGGGTCTTTTAACTACTCGACTAATATAATCCTTACCTGCCTAAGATAAGAAATGGAACTCATTTTATTAAAAACCCCACCAACATAAAAATTAATCTTGAAATGATTTTCCATCCAAGTGGATAGAAACACCAACTAAAAGATAAATAGATTTGGGTTTGGATTATATAATTTTAGGGATTGTGATTTGAAATTTTATTGGAAAAATTTGAGTGGTTGAAGGTATGAGAGTAAGAGTTTTTGGGGGTATTTTCTTAAAGGTTTGTCTCAAAGGGTTTAAGATTATGAATTTGAGGGATTAGGAACAAAGAGGGGTTTAGGTTTTCAATTACGTGAACTATAGTAATTGCTTCATGATAGAAGAAGAGAATGGGGTTGAAGCTTTTTGGGTATGGGGGATGAGAAGAAAAAAGTAGACAAATGAAGAAGATGGAGGATATATGGGTTTGATTCTAGGAAGATGGAAGGAGAAGATGAAGGAAGAAGGAAGAAGAAGATGAAAGAAGGATCTATAAGAGGAAAAAAAGAGAAGATAAAGACGAAGAAGAGAGGAGAAGATAAAAGAGGAAGAAGGAAGCATCTCTAGGCAATCGATTCTATAGAAACAATCATTAAAAATCTTTAGCACTTTAAGTCTAGCTATCATGCTTCATCCTTTACCATGTCATTTTTGCCTAAAATTTTTGTCAAAAAATCAGATTTGTACTAGTATTGTTATCGAAGCTTCGTTGGTGACCTTTCTAGATAATTTTTAAGGAACACATTGAAATAATTAAAACATATATAGTTTGTGATTTTTTAGAATATAAATTTATTCAATTTATACGGTTAATCTTTCTTTATACATCACTCAATTCTCATTTACCTAGAATCGAATCTACCACTATTGATACCCGGTACCTCTAATTTCACCTTCAATTTTTCTAATCCTTTGCGATCGGTATCACCATCTCCATTTGAGGTATGCTCTTAAGAATTTCCATCATATAATGATCATTAACCATAAACTAAACCCACCGCTCAATCAATTCCCTAACCAATAGAACCTATGCCATAACCAAACATACACCCAACCCTACCACCTCTAAACCAACGATAGCATGACTACTCAAGTTAAAAATAAAATCAATAATCCATTATAAAAAATCATCCCTTATAATTATATTCATTCCACCACTAATAGTACTTAATTTATAATTGTGAGCCAAGTACTTAAAGATCCTAATTGGTGTAAAACCATGTCGGAAGAGTATGATGCTTTTAGTTCATAATATAACATAGGAGTTAGTTCCACCTCGCTACAACCTCTAATATTTTTGGGAGTAAATAGATTTATCATATTAAAAGACATTCTAATGGTTTTTTTTGATAGTTTTAAAGCTCGTCTTATTGCCAAAAAAGCTTTATGAAGACCTAGTTTGGACTATCATGATACATTCGATCTCGTCGTTAAACCAACCATTGTGAGACTTAGCATTACTATCGGGAATGGTTGGTCTATTAGATGCAATTTACATGCTTTTTCATTCAATTTTTTACCTATTAGAGGTCTTGTGGCCTAGAAGGCATGTGCCATTGGCTAAATCCCTTACGATGAATGAGCTATACGAGCTACTTTGAAGTACAATTTCCATCGAGCAATGGGTAGAATCCTTTATAAACGACTCAAATATATGACGGGATATTATACTTTCTTCTTGATATCGGTCTCAAGAACTCTCATGCTGATACTTCATTGTTTATCTTTAATGATTGTACTCATTTGCTTTACCTATTTGTCTATATTGATGATATTATCATTACAATTTATTATCTAGACATTGTTACTCAATTTATTAATTTTTTTTCTTAATGATTCTTTCTCAAAGATTTTGAGTTTCTCTTATATTTTATTAGGGTTGAAGTGGTTCCTCATAAACATGGTGCGTAACCTTACTTGGTTTAAAGTTTAGGGCTTCATAGGTTTAACATATCTTAACTAACAACTTTACACAACCTAAACCATTTCACATATCCTCGGATTAATCATGTTAAAAATAAAAATAGTTCATAAACCTAAAACCATTTCATGAAATTCAAATCCCCCCCCCACACACCTGTATATATATACATATTAACTTCACAAAGCATGCTTCTACTTTAAAATCTCATATTTAATCTTGTATATGTTTTAGCTCATCAACATTTTCCACATGCAACATAAATTTTTTTATGAACCTTCAATCTTATAAATATATGAATTGACATGCTAAAATATTGCAAAAGTGCATAAGTTTACAAACCAAAAGTGGTCGAACCTATGTAACTCAAAAGTGGCTAAAACCTAACCATGATTTAGCCTTTAAACTTTAAATCTAGACTTACACTACACATTTTGGCAAACTCTATAATTTTTGACCAACATCCTCAATGCATCAACAAATTCTCAACCATCACCTTGTTCACCCATACCACATGATAAAATAGTAAGCTAAAGCTCGGTAAGTATAACCATACATGAATGGAAGTAAACTTATTTTTCGGGCTTGAAACTCATTTTCCTCTTTCGGGATGCATCCTACCGAATGTATATATATTTAGCCCTTATTTATAAATCCTCATCATGAAAATCGTAAAAGCATTAGACATTCAATTCCATGAACCTCATAACGAGTTAATCATTCCTCTTTATTTTTCTTGAAAAAGCGTCCTATCCTAGTAAACCAGTGCAATCATTTGGTTTTTTTTTTTTTGCATGTCCTTTTAAAAACATGAACATATCCTTTCTTGAATATTTGAAATCATGATATAAAATATTTTTAAGGTGTACATGTAATTATAACATAATTACTAAGTAAACACATGAACATAGACCGAATAACATCAAGCCCTAAACCATGTCATGAGTATAAATCATATAATATAAACTAACATATGAACCATAATCATCACATGACCTCACAAGTATACAATCTTCCATTCTCTAAAAAACTCCTAGGCTGAATAATCTAATATCACCACAATCATTCAATTATCCAAGCTAAGTAACAATAAATAAACACCAAACTTGAATTCATCAAGAAATACTTTACCATCATTCAATCATCACAAACACAATAACAAATGTATTTATGAACATCTAATCTAAAACCATCAAATGTCATTCCAAGTATCCAATTCTTCAATCAAATACCTAAACACATAATTAAGTAACATCACAATCATTCAATCAAGAAGCAAAGTCATCATTATAATTGTTCAACCAATAGTTAAACACTTACCCATCATCATCACAATGCTCATTCACTAATTAAATACACACCCATCATCATCATAATGCATAATCATTAATTAATTACATACCCATCATCATCATAACTTATAATCATCAATTAATTATATACCCATCATTATCACCATAATGTATAATCATTAATTAACACCTAACCCAAAACCCTAAAGCCTCAATTAGATGTAAGAACACAACATCCCAAAGGTTCAATCAATAATTAATCACATAACCCAAACCTCTAGAACCTCTAAGTCTTGCATGAATACAACATCACACCAACACCCATCACAATTCATCAATTAAACACATAATCATTTAATTAAACACATAGACACCCTTAGTCTTATGGTGATTTGGGATTACACTTACCTTAGGGTTTAATTATAGTTGAAAAATCCTTAAAAGCTCTAAAAATCCCTTCCTTTCTTTTTTTTTTTCCCCTTGCTCTCGGCCAAATCTATCCAAATTTGCTTTCCTCTCGATGAAACTCTCTTCCTTTTGGCCAACTTGTCTTCTCTTGGAAATTTTAACTTCTTTCCTTACTTTTTCTCTTGTTGTTCTAGGTTTCTCTCTAGTGTTTAAGCCTCTCAATTGAAATGAACAACAACAAATGAAATCCTAACTCACTTTCCCCTTTTCGTTCTCTCTTGGCTAAAACTAAAGATGCAAAATAAGCTTAATGGGACACATATCCTAAGATGTGTGATTAGTGTTAGATATTTCAATTTAGGTGGACACATGTGTGGACACCTAATTAGGATATTATCTTCTACATTAGTACATGTTTATGAGACTAATTAAGTTTTATTCCTAGGTTACTAGATTAATACATGTTTATGATACGAATTAAGTTTTATTCCTAGGTTACACATATATGAAACATTTAATTAAGCTATATTTATAAGTCCCTTATTTTTTCAATTAATTTAGTTATACACATAACACTTAACAATATTAATTTGCAAACCAAACATTCAACAATATAAATACAAAGCATAACATGAACATTTTTAACAAAATAACAACACACAATGTATATTAATTACTTTTGAGTATTACACTTCAGCTCTTACTTTACACTCGTGCACTCCATTTTCTAATGCCACCGAATATTGTGTTATTTTTAGAAGTCTCCAATATCTATCACTCACTCATATGGATATGACTTATGCGGTCAACAAACTATCGCAGTTCATGCACAAACCATCGATAGAACATTGGGCACTAGTTAAGTGCCTTTTATGCTATCAACGTGGTACTTTAGATAAAGGAATTCTATTGTATCATGATTCATTATTGTCTCTTCATGCCTACTTAGATGCAGATTGAGCTGGAAACAAAGATGTTTTTTCCTCTACTAGTGCATACATTATTTATCTTGGTTGTAATCCTATCACTTAGAGTTTGAAGAAATAAAAAACTATTGCTCATTCCTCCATAAAAGCTAAATATCACTTTGTTATTGCTACTATTGTTGAACTAAATTATGTGTGTTCTTTGTTTTCCGATCTTTAACTTGCTATTTCTAAACCCCCTGTCGTTTATTGTGATAATGTCGGTGTTACTCATTTATGCTCTAATCCCGTGTTCCACTCTCGTATGAAACATGTTGCCATTGATTTTCACTTCATTTGAGATGAAGTTCGAAAGGTGCCCTCATGTATCTCATATCTCCTTTGCTAATTAATTTGTAAATGCACTTTCAAAGCCATTACTTTGTTCTCAATTCTAGTCTTTTAAAATCAACATTGGCCTCTCTTCTCGTAGCTTATTTTTAGGGGGCATATTAAATGATAGATGATAACTATCATTGATTTGAATTACAATTGGTTTAAATTACAAATTATAAATTCAAATCAATGATAATTCAAATTTAAATATAATCATTAATTTGAATTTTATTTGTAATTCAAATTCAAAGTAATCATTGATTTGAATTACAAATTACAAATTCAAATGCATATATGATTTTAGGAGATTAGCTTCTTACTAATTAACTACTATATATATATATATATATATATATAAGTGATTAAAGCAATTCACACCAATTCAGCTTTTGTTAGAAACATGAGTTCATAAGCTGAAATAATTGACCTCATGCATTTATATAAGGTCATGAACTATAAGCAATTGACCTTATGTCTTAAGTATGAGGTTACAAGATAGATTTAAGTTTTGGACTAAGTTCGACTTGTTATATTTGTAAAAATATGATTTGGCACGTGTTTTTGTATTAAAGTTTTAAAAAGGACTTATTTGCTTGAAATACGCCTATGTGGGATCCTCATACCAAATTAACTCCACAATCGGGAACCTTTGTTTGCCAAACTCATCGCCAATCTTCAAGCTTAATTCTTCTTCTTACAGGGAAGAAGCATAAAAGACAAGCACTAAATGAAAGACATCACTCCATATGCTACTATTAGAAATGATAGTACTTACACCAATATTCATAAATATTCATTTAAGAGGATCTTCAACTTACAAAAATTCCAATCGAAGCTATTTCATAATAGAAAAAAAAAGACGTTTTTACTCTTAAGGAAAACACAAATATGCCCACCACTCCATTCAAGTTGATCATTCCCCACCACTATATAAAGGTCGCCATTATATAAAGGTTAATCTTATAAATGTTATGAGATTAGGTTCTGCCTTTTTCACTCTACATATATAAAATAATATTGTATATGTTCTCTAAATATAGCAAAAACAAACTAATAAGCCCATTAAGGCCAAATTTGCCAAAAGATATACTATTAAACGTAGTCGGATCGAACACCTCTCTACCCGTATGCTAACTCGGCCATTAAAAGATCCTCTAAACTCTAAGAGAAGGACTTTATTTTGTTGGTACACACCACAAGATTTTAAGATAAGGACAAATTTCTACCTTACGATTAGTCAAAGAAAAACAACACCTAATCGTTCAAATAATTTAAGGATCACGACCTCATCACAAACCATTTAGTAATGGTTATTTTTCATCAAATGGAATTAGAAATATAATTTCTTTTACAAAATGATCGCCGAAGTTTAAACTTCTTTCAATTTGATTTTAAACTTTCATTTTTTTTTTGTTACTAGAATATATTATTTAAAATTTCAACTATTAGGAAACAAATCAAACAAGAAAATAGAGTAGAAATACAAAAACAATCATACAAATGTAAGTGATGTTATCTCTATTTATAGCGTTGAAAACTAGGATTATAAGAGAAAAGGCCTAACACAGCCTATACATCTAGCTTAATACCATATGCATAGCGTCCTATACTCGTAGGCCTCCATTCACATTAGTCTTCACAACTTAACATCAACGTATTACATGTCTATATATTTTTCTTTGAATAAGAACCGATTACACCTAATGCTAATTTATTTATGTTTTATGTCAATACAACTCATTACCTTACATCAAACACATTTTTCATTGTAAAACAATTTATAAACTAATGATGTGTAAATTTTTAAATATTAAAGTATAGGCATCATGAACTTTGAATGATTAATCTCTATTAGAACAACAACTCTTTGTTACACACAAAACTCTAAAAACAAGCAACAACAAGAAAAAATTAAAAATTTTTTAGGCCAACTACAAAACACGCCAGCAATAACAACTCTAAAAGAAAAGTTTGGTTCGTAGATAGAGTTTAAGTGGACTTGTAATACTTCATAATGTTGATAACTCCTACAAAAGAAAGAAAAAAATAAAAAATAAAAAGAACATTACTTTTCTAGTATATCATATTCTTTCTATGGATTACCACCACAAAGCTAGCATAGCAAATAATATATTATAAAGTAATAAGAATCTTTGCACACAATTTAAGGAAAACCATTACACGAGTCGGGTTGGAACCCAACATTATTATTGGCTGCTGTATTGGGGATTTCGCTCACACAATTAAGATAATATTACAAGTTTATAACAACAACAGATTGATATGTCATTCTGGATAAGCCTCGATAATAGATTGCAAAGCTGGAATCTTGATGATTTTATAGCGAGGGAAGCCTCCTTCCTCTAATAATTTCTTCCATTCTTGCTCAGTTCTCTCCTTCCCACCAGTGGTGTGTGCAAACATCACTAAATCCATTGCCATTCTTGTATCATCAAATTTATCACTATGATCATCTGTTTGTAGAACTATATCAACTATGATAAGCTTTCCACTTTTTTCAGGCATTGCTTTCTTGCAATTCTTCAAGATTTCAACGCAAGATTCATCGGTCCAATCATGCATGATCCACTGCAAAAAAGTAATACAAAAGAAGAAAATATAAGGATACGGGAAAATTAATACTCGGGAAAAAGGAGGAGAAAAGGATATGATCTCTTGTAATATTAATTTGAGTCCCAAATAAAATTTCTAGAGGGGCACTGACCTTCATGAAAATTGCATCAGCCTTAGGGATAGCCTCAAACATATTTCCTGCAACATGGGAAACTCCTTCATGTGTAGGTGCTGTCGCTATAACATGTGGCAAATCAAAGTTTATTCCTTTGATGTGTGGGAATGCTTTGACAATCTCTGCTACATGTCCTCCAACACCACCAGCCACATCCACCAATGACCTAATATTATTGAAACCATCTTTATATTGGGATAGAATTGCCCTCATCACGATCTTTGTTGTACATGCCATGGCCTCATTGAAAATCCTATTGACTTCAGTATTTTGAGAGGCAAAATCCCACAGCTCGCAGCCATGAGCCTTGGTGAAAGCAGTTCCACCTTCTTTGATACATTGGCTAAAGCAATGCCATGGTGCTAGTAACCATGGATTGTTTTCCATGATTACCATAGAAGTGAGGCTTAGCTCCGAGTCA
Organism: Dovyalis caffra; assembly: GCA_963924115.1. Classification (NCBI taxonomy): domain Eukaryota; kingdom Viridiplantae; phylum Streptophyta; class Magnoliopsida; order Malpighiales; family Salicaceae; genus Dovyalis; species Dovyalis caffra. The sequence goes on along the minus strand of CAWUPB010001178.1, from coordinate 866,128 downwards.
TGCAATAGCCATCTTGATTTTTGGTTCAGCCCAAAGAGTGTTTCTCCTCCATCTGATTGGGGATGTGCAGTAAAAATTTCTTTGTGGACCAGAAATCTCATGATACGAGAAAGATAAGCAGTGTCTACACTAGGTGAGTTAATCCCTGAATTAATGAAGGAAACGAGAAAAAAGAATCAATATATTGCAACATGTATATAACAAGAGAAAGCGATTGAAGAAAATAGTTGAAACCTGAAGCTATTTGAGACAGTGTGATAGGACCACCATGAGATTTTATTATATCTGCCACTCTTAGCTCTATAGCACACTTCAAAGCCATAGATTCAGCGAAGCCAAACATGAGTTGCCATATTTCAGCTTGCCCTGTGAGCAATGTCTCTGCCTCTTGCGATCCCATTCTCAGTTTCTTTTCCAATTATTCAAAAGTTTGAGAGGCGATAGTATGGATAAAAATTTGTATACCAAGCAGTTTAAATAACTACATCACAAAAAAAAAAAAAAAGTTATAGAGAGAGAATCTTTAGAACTGGTTGTAGAAACAGAATATTTAAATCAGTAAAAGACAACCGTATTAAAAAAAAATTTTGGTTACGGACGAGACAGAAGTTGACCAATGTTGAGAAGGGAAAAAAAGTATGCGGGTTCCACCACAGACCGCGAACCTTTGAAATCAAAGACGAAGGAAACGGTGCCTGAAGCTGAAATTGTCAATGGTTCCCTATTGTGGTGGAACCCGCATGCTTCTTTTTTAATTTCTCAACAACCAAAAAATTTAAACAATGCAGGAGTTGGCAGGTTGCAGATGAATATGAACCTGTCTTGCGTAAGGCATTGCTTATTAAATATAAAAATAAAAAAAATGGAAGAATAACATTTTCAACGATATATTAAGTTTGTTTAGTCTAATTAAAGAAAATCTAAACCACTGGTGGTTTTGCATTGGGGTACTTCCCGTCTCTGGGCATTGGTTTTAGGTCCTGTTTATTCCTTTAGAGCTTGTCAACTGCAACATAGCATTGCCTAGTAGTTTATTTCCTGCTCTAGTTACTTGGCCAGCTCTATCTTCGGCGCAAGAGCATGCTTTTGAGCTGGTGAGCTCAGTTTTTAGCTCTGTTGCTTAGCATTGGAGGCTTGCTTTTACTGTTATCCTTCTTATCTAACCAGTTAATTATCATCTTCTACCCTACCTTAGGGCCCATAGTTCTGATATAACTGGCAGTACGACTGATTACACCATGGGCTTTTAGATGAATTATGCTACCTCCAACTCCTTGTTCTGGTCCTTCTGGACAGAATAGGTAAAGAACTGGCCGTAGTTTTTCAAAATGTTCTCTGGTTAGAATAGAAACATCTTCTACTCTACTAGTATAAGCTGTGTTTCAGCCATAACATGGATAAATTTGGAGCATGACATTGTACAGTGCTGGGGAAAAAAATAGTTAAGTTCTGTATAGCCCAAGTAAGCAAGGCATGCAGAGAGAACAATAGGAAGTCCACTAGCGTTGTCCAAAGCAAAATACTCCAATTCTGACATCCAATCATCACTAACATTTATCTTCCCCATAGCCATTGATTAATTTGAAGCGTTCAATTCCTGGACAACAGATCTCAAATTCTTTTAAGGGAAAAGTTGGAATCTGCAAGCCAATTATCTTCACCAATTAGGATTGAGTTATTACAAAGAAACTAAAAGAATTAGGATTAACCCTGTTCATTTACTATAGCTTTAGAGACAAAATTCTATTTAAGATGACTTATGTGTACTATTTGGAATCTTTTTTTTTTTTTCATCTCACTTGTTTATAGCTCATGTGACTCATGTGCTGCTTGATTTTTTCCCCCTTGAGTTCTCCTTAGTTTCTCTTTTGCCATTTCCTTCCTCTATTGATTTACCACTTTTCCCTTAAAGGCATATCTTTTGTTTCTCTTCAAGTCTCCTTTTTATCTGATTTTGGTCTTTTCTTTTCTTCATCGGTGGGCCTTCCTGATTTACTTTTCTTTTTCACATGAGCATTTAATGCTTTATCTTCCATTTCTTGGTATTCAAGAATAAATTATAAATTAGTCCTTTTCTCTTTGAGAACAAATTAATTAATCCTTCTGGTTCAAAAATTATATTTTTTATTTATATTTTTTACTATTTTTAATTTATTTTTATTTTTTAATAAATAAAAAAGAATAAAAAATAAGTAAAAATATGCACATATTGATGAGAATAAAAAAAATTAGTTGTGGTCAACAATAGTTAAAAAGATTAAGTAATTAATTTTTTAAACTAAAAGGACTAATTAATCCATAATGGACTAATTTATAATTTATTTTTCAGTTTAAGGATCTCTTTCACGCTTCTTTGTAGGTGATTTTTTCTTTTTAACTAAAATGATAATAATATGTTGCTATATATCATTACTCTTAAAATTCTAATAAATGACCAATGGAAACTTGATGTGTTATTTCAAAATTGTGTTAGCATAGATATTTCTTGAAAGTAGCAATCATGATATAATCACAAATTATACAATAAGTTAAAAAAGAAGGCAGACCCTTTTTTTTTTTTTTCTTTTCTTTAATAATTTAATTAATTTTTTTAATTATGGATTTAAGGTAAAAATTATGGAAGCTTGAATGTTATTTTTTGTGTTTCCTATGCAGCTTGACAATAGTGAAATATATATGATTTTTAAATGAGATTAGCGTAATTATATATATATATATAAAGCTAAAAGTGTGTTTTAGATAATTTGACTCAATTTTTTAAAAAACTATTTAAATAATCAATTAAAATATATAATTCATGGATTTTTTTTTTATATGTAATTAAAATTTATTGGAACCAATTTTGTAGTAGCTTTTATTTCAATCTATTGATTTCAATATATTCCATACAATTAAGATTAGTTTTTTTTATTTATTTATGATATATATTCTGAATTTGCTAAATTTGATTATAATGTGTGCGTATATATATATATATTTGATTCATTAGTTTTGTTAGAAATTAACTATCTATCGTCACACATAACACAACTTATTTATTATTTATTATTTTTCATGTTCTAAAATCAATATTTTTTCAATAAAATAATTGAAATAATGTTTTAAAAGAACCTTCTAATTATTCAAATATAGTTTTTTATGTTAATATTATTGATTAATTTATTAACAAATACATATAATAAAACGATTTAGCTCAACAAATAGATTTGATTTATATTAATTAAAAAAAAAGACTTTTACCCATACGATACCATACGAATTGTTAACCTTACGCATATAATAGTTACCGACCATAACATAGCAAGGGTATCCAACTAGTATCTATCTAAAATTTGTGAGATGTTAGAAAATATATTCCATATTAAATAGTTAAATCGAAGATGATTAATATATAAAATTTAGAAAGAGTCACCTATCATAAGACTTAAGTTTTTTGGATAAAACCTAATCTTAACTATTTGATTTTATATGATATTAGAGCCTTAAAAAGGCTCAACGATCGAACAAAGATCTTGAAGTTCAAGCCACAAATCTTGAAGTTCAAGTTATTTGACAAATCTCAAAAGATGGATAACAAGTGAAGGGAAGTGTTATAGAACATATTTCACATTGAATAGTTAAATAAAAAATGATTAATATATAAAATTGAGAAGGGGTCATGCCATCCATCATAAGACTTAATTAAGTCTTTTAGATGAAATCCAATCTTAACTATTTAACTCTACATGCTATCGAACCTTAAAAAGGTCTAACTACATATAAAAAATTCGAAGCCCAAACCACTTGACACATCCTAAAAAATGGATCGCAAATGATGAAGAGTGTTAAAGAATATATATCACATCAAATAATTAAAAAATAATTGATATATAAAGTTGAGAAGGGGTCATCCATTATAAGGCTTAAGTCTTTTGGTGGGTGACCCTTCTTCACTTTATATATTAATCATTTTTTATTTAACTATTCAATGTGTGATACGTTCTTTAACATGAAAAAAAAGATATTTTGTTGCTTCAAGCGATTTAATTATAAAATATTGACTATTTGTTGGATACTTGAGCAAATTAAGAAATAATTCATGAATTTATTAATTCAAATATAATGGAACATAAATCAAGAATTAATCTAGCAGTTATGTATCCAAGTAGCGTTTTTTACCGAAACAAGTTCGAGTCTTAATGACTATAGTTTGTTTGGTTATTATGTAATAAGAGAGACTACCTCTGTCAAAGAACCATCTCAACCTACAAGCTTAAGTTAATGAGTGATGCTTAAAAAATGACTTTATATAATTCTTTAATACATCTCTTTAAATGAAAGCTTTTTGGGATTGAAACTTACACAAGTCCATACTATCTTATGCTTAATTAATCGAAAAGAAAGTGGATGGTGAGATTTGAATTCGTGATCGTTTAATCATTAAGGCTTTAATACCATGTTAAAAAACCATCTAAACTCAATAGTTTAAGTTGTTAAGTGAGACCTCATAAATAATTTTATATTATTCTCTAACAACCTCTCATTGTGTAGTCAAAGACTCACAGTACGTCTTGATAAACCAAAAAAAAAAAAAAAAAAAGAAGAAGAAAATCAAGCTTTATTATCGGAGTTGATCTTCTCTAATCTCAAATCATGACATTACAAACTCGGATATAGTGTGTCAAAAAGCCATTTCAATTCAAAAGTTTAAGCTATTGAGAGACTTTGTGAATAGTTTTTATATTAATCTCCGACTTACCTCCTCAAATAAAAGTTTTTTGAACTTAAAATTTGTACATACCCAATACCATCTTGTGTTTAGTTATTTAATTTAGTTGAAAGGAAAAGTGAGAGTGGTAAAATTCAAACTCATAATCTCGTATTCGAACTCCCGATCGTTTGATTAAAAAACCCGATATCATTTCAAAACACTATCTCAATAAAAAAATTTAACTTGTTGTGTGAGGCTCCATAAATAGTTTTTATATTACTCTCCAACATAGTGGAAGATTAATCAAAAAGTAAATCAACCCTTATTAACCGGATTAGATCTTATCTAATCTCAGATTTCACTCCTACAAATTAACTTTAATTCTGTTTATTCTTGCAATTCCTTCGGTTATGATTCTTTCCATTTCATGGATCTCTTCATTTTTGTAAACACATGATACCATTTTTTGTCTTTCTTACAATTTGTAGAAAAGTATCACACAAACCCAGTTTATAATTTAAACTGTCTGATTGATAGGTGTAGTTGATTCTGGTATTACAATTGGATGCTATATTCCAGATGAGCTTACGCAATTGAAAAATTATTATGGCAACAACCAATAGACATGTAATTACAGATAAGCCTCGATAATAGCGTGAACATTATTTGTGGCTAAATTATAGGGTCAACGACCAAGCTATAAATGAGGCCAATGATCAGGGGATTACAAATTTATTAGGTTGATTGATTTGTATGGCCTTCTCTTTATACACACACACACATATATATATATATGGTCAACGTACTATATTATGCAATAATGATAGAAGCCTTCAAAATTATCACAGATAGATTGCAAAGGTGGAATTTTGATGATTTTATACAGGGAAGCCTCCTTCCTCTAATAATTTCTTTCATTCTTGCTCAGTTCACTCCTTCCCATCTGTGGCGTGTTCAAACATCAATCGATCCCATACTAGTCCCATATCAACAAATTGATTGCTACGATTATCTGGTTGCAGAACCACTCCAGTTTTTTCTGGTATTGCTTTACGGCAAGTTTTCAAAATTTCAACGCAAGATTCTTCAGTCGCATTATCCTCTGCACAAAAATACAAAATAAATAAAATAAGGATAGAGTTGAGCTCAAGACAAGTACAACCTAAAGAAAAAAGAACAATATCTAGCATTATTAAAATCAGTTTCTAATTCCAAGGGTAATGTGGAGTTCCATGTCTTTATTTTTAGTTTGAACCTTAGTCTTTGGAGCAATATCTTTTTTTTTTTTTTTTTCTCTCCTCAACACAAAAGATTAATATCCCAAAGTTTAGGATTTTGAGAAGCAAAGTCTAGGATTTTGAGAAGCAAAGTCTCAAAGTTCACAGCCACGAGCCTCCGTGAAAGCAGTGCCACCTTCTTTGATACATTGGCGAAGGCAATTCCATGTTACTAGTAGCCATGGATTATTTTGCATGATTATCATAGAGGAGTGAGGCTTAGCTGATCAGTGTCATGTACTAGCCATCTTGATTTTTGGTCAGCCCAAAGAGTATTTCTCTTCCATCTGATTGGGGATGTGCAGCAAAAATTTCTTTGCGAACCAGAAATCTCATGATACGAGCAAGGTAAGCAATGTCCACGGTAGGTGAGTGAATACCTGCACCAAATGGGGAAAAAAATCAAATTACCAAAATACACCTTTTTTTTTTTTTTTTTAACAGTATCTTTAAATGGTTCACTTTTTTAGTTGACGAAGCGAAAGTTAAAGAATTACTAGTTGGCAGCAAAAAGATGCTTATTAACAAATAACAATTACTGCTATACGTATTAAGTTTAATTAGCTTTATAATAATATCAATTATGAGGTTAATTAAAGATTACAAGTTGAATTATACGACCTCAAGTTGTGGGTATGAGGCTAGTTTGATGGGATCAAATATATGGAAAATTACTGTTAGATGTTGAGATGTTGCTAGCTATGGTCGTCAGATTCAGCAGCTCTTGCAAATCTCTGTAAAATATTCAAGGTAGATTCCTTCAACCGCCCCACTAGAAAGAAAAGGGCAGATTACCAAAACAAATAAAAATTAAAAACAACTTCAGCCAGCACACAAAACTATATGTTGTTTAATGGGGAAACCTCGTTATTGTGGAAAATTCACACAAACCAAGAATTAGGACAAAAGTAAAAGAACACGTAAATTTAACATGGTTTGGAAAAAAACCTACTCTATAAAATTTCAATATCAAATATAGGTTACAATCAATATACAAATACCTCACAATCCAAAACCCAATTGCATTTAAGGAATGCTCACTACAAATTGAGAAATAAACAAAGAAGAAGATATGAAAATACATTTATGACAGCATACTATTTGCGGTGTTATTGTATTGTATTTATATATAAAATTCTATACAATATATAAAAAACATAGTGTCTTATAATAAAGAAAATATAGGCAACAAAAATATAAGAAATTACAATATATAGTATAGAAAAATACTTATGACTTAATATGTCTCCTCAAGTGGAGGAGGATAAAGAAACCACACAAAGCTTGAACGTAAGAAGAAGGAAGCGATAAGCAACAAGAGGTTTAGTAAGAATATCAAAAATTTGATTTTAAGAGAAAATGAACTTAATGTGAAAAAGATCCTTTCGTACTTGATCTCGGTAAAAATGAAAGTCAACCTTAACATGCTTAGTACGAGCATGAAAGGCAGGATTGACCAATAAGTACGTGATACCAAGTTTATCACACCAAAGAGTTGGTAGAGAGGCAGAGGCAATAGCTAGCTCACGGATAAAAGATTAAATTCAAAGCAATTCGACGACACCATTAGTAAGAGCCTTATATTCTACTTTAATGGAGGAGAGAGCAATAATTTGTTGTTTACTAGAATTCTAAGAGAGAAGATTATTACGGAGAAAAATAGCACAACTACCTCAAGAATTATGATCATCAAGACTATCACCCAATCGAGATCAATAAATGCGTGAAGACTGTTGCTACTCGACGTTAGACGGGACTCCCCAAAAATTAAAATCTAATCTTTTATAATTGTTAATTGTTTATAAGTTTATTATTTACAGAGTTTGGAGTCGTCACCTAGTGTTGAAGGAACTAAGAAAATGGGCACTCGGTTCGGAGATTCTACGATAAGGAGTTGGTGACACTTTTGGAAAGATATTTAATCACCCAAAAGCACCCTTTTCGAAAAAGGTACCCCGTGAGGTTTAATTCTAAGTTCATCTCCTAAAATATCAAATTATTTTCTGATTTCTAAACTCCTATTTTTTTAAAACCAAAATGATTTTTTTTAAATTTTTGGGCGTGACATCGTATTGAAACTATCGTTGGTCCCCTTCATTGGGCGACATGTCGGTCTAAACATTGGATCCACCATTAGCTTTGACACAACCGGTGTGTCGAAGGACATCTTGATTAAAAGATGATTTTTGGTGACGTCGGTTCTTATCAAATAAGAGACTTCATTGAAAATTCTAGATATTCTTTTTTGTGACATCGGTTCCTATTATTATTATTATTTTTATATATTTTTGGTAGCGTCGATCCCTACCAAGTAGGAGGCTTCGCTAAAAATTTTAGATATTTTTTGTGGTGACGTCGATCCCTATCGGATAGGAGACTTCGTAAAAAATTTTATAATTTTATCTAACAACACAAAAAAAAAAAAGAGAAAAAAGACATTGAAGTAATAATTCTAAATTAATATAAGAAAAAGTGTCAAGGAATAAAAATAAACAAGCCAAAAAAAATAAGATAGATAGATAAAAAAAAAAAAAAGAAATCATCCTAGACCTAATCCATTAACCCATAACTTATTTCTCTCCTACCCATTCTCTTTTTCTTTTTTTCTTTCTTCTTCTTATTATTTTTTTTCTAATTCTATTTTTTTCTTTTTTCTATCACCTTTTATATATATATATATATTTTAACCCACAACTTATTTCTCTCCTACCCATTCTGTTTTTCTTTTTTTTCTCCTTATTATTATTTTATTTTCTAATTCTATTTTTTTCTTTTTTCTATTACCTTATATATATATATTTTGGGAGAGGTCGGACTTCCGACATTTCCTGCGTTTTTTTTCTTTTTGTGTAAAAGGCACGTGCTCGACCGAACCCGGTCCAATCCCTTTTTTTTTAATTGTGGGGCAAGATTGGAGTCCAGATCCAGCCCGTGTTCTTTATTCCGATCGGGCTTCAAACCAAAAATGAGCCCATTTCCTTCATTTTTTCCGATCAAAGCACATATTCTTAAGCTTCGAATCTTTCTCTCTCCTATTCATCATTTTCTCCATTTTCTCTCTCTATTCATCATCTTCTCCCCGAATTCAAGCTCTTATTTTGAATCGAAAGCTACACTATCGAGGTCTATTCATTTCGATTGAACTAAAATCATGGTCACATGTTCATACAAAAGAAAGAATTACATGGCAACGATTATAATAACTAAAATTTGAGGAGAATGAGAATTGAAAAAAAGGGCAAAGAAAAAAAACATATGACAGGAAGACCAAAGATAACAATTGACTCGGATCGTTTATGATGATGAACACCGGGATCAAATTCGAGCGGATTGGTTGTGCGTGGCAAGTTTAGGAGATGTGGTTAATTTCCGGACCCAAAATCGCAACCAATCTATTGATTGAAAGTTGCTAGAAAATCCAAAAAAAAAAGATGAACACCAAAGAGCGAATGCCTAGAAAATGTAGCAACCCCGGAAGCCTAACAATGTTGTGATTTCATGATTTTCAACCTTTAATTCATGATCAATGCAAAATCAAAACAGAAAATTTGGTCATTGCTTGATTTTTCGTTGGTATTGATTTTGGCCAAGAATCCATGATTAATGTAGAATCAAAACGGAAAATTTGGTGGAAGATTTGGCGATTTCTCCCAAAGATTTTTGGAGAGAAATCGGAATTAGAGTGGACGACAGTGTCGTTCTCTCCATTCTAGTCATGTCATTCACTCTAAAAGTCTAATTTGGTCCTTATGAATTTCAATTATCAACATTCATGCCCTCATGTTGTGTAATTTTAGTCTTTATAAAGCGTAATCTTATCAATTGGGTCCCCGTAGGGTGTAACTTGGGTTCTAAATTTTTCAATTGATTCGATTATACCCCTAATTACCTTAATTAGACATTCTTTTAAATGCAATCATGCCCTCGAATGAATGTTTTTGTGTTTTTCATCATTTTTTATTTTTTTATTTTTTTGTAGTAAACTCCAATGTGAGAAAAAAATAAATAATAAATAAAAAAATAAAAAATAAATAAAAAAACATAAATAAACTAAAACAAAATGGGTAAATTTTGGGTTATTACAAAGACAAAGAGAGGAGTGTTTTCTAAGATAAAGACCATGATGAAGAGATTATGGTAGAGGTAGCAAAAAATGCATTTAATAGCCATCTAATAACCATTGAAAGCAATGCATAAACTAATACACTTTGTTATTCGTAAAGCTAATACCAAGATAAGTAAGTGTTAAATATTATAAAGCACCAACAATCTAACGATACTTGAAAGTCTTAGAAAATAACTTGTTGTTATTGAGATAAAGCTTGGTAGAAGTTAAAGTTAAAGTGCTATAGGTTTGCACGTGGAGATTGTAGCTTATGCAAGAATGTTCGAATATATTTTTGTTGGCAAAGAAGAATGCTTTGAGTAGTAGATGCCACCTCCACACCAAGAAAATAAGTAAAAAGACTAAAATCACGTAATTGAAATTCAACAAGCAAGTAGTATGATAAGAGTGGTAATATGAAAGAAACTGCTATCCATGATAAAGATACCAACAACATAAACTAAGATAAAGATGAAAACCTCAGTAGTAAGTGGAATAAAGATTGAAACATTAGCTTTGCAGCTCACAATCTAAAAAGTAGGAGAAACTAATTGAGTTGAGAGTACTAGGCACACGATGCCTATTTCAAACCTATTAAAAGATCATTTCAAACCAAAAAATTAAATTACTAGATGAGGTCTCAAGAATAATTTTGTTTCTTTTGTTATTTATAGTGAATTTAGCTTCTTCTTTTTTGTGGATGTTTTTATTTTTTCTTAGCTTATGTTAAGTTCTGAATAAAATGTAGTGTGGATTATGATTTTAAATTTTTAATCATCGAGTTAGATTTATATTTATTTTAGTGTTTAGATGAGGTACAATCATATACTTATTGAGAGCTCTCTTCGACGTGATGATTTAGTAATTGATTTTTTTGGTTGAAGACTATCTTCACGTGGTTAGTAGCTTTCTAGCTTTTTCTCTTTGAATTACTTTGTTGCATTTGATTTTCATTTAAATTAGAGATATGTTGTTTACAAGTGATGCTATTATTTAGTTTTCTTATAATAGTAGGATTTTGACTGACACGAATAATATTTCTTCTACTTGTTGGCATATTGCTAGGATATGAAATTCTCTTGACTTTGCAACCCAACTTTTAATTTTTTTTAATATTGATAAAATATGACTTTTCATAGCATGGTTTTTCACTTTGTTGTTATTTCTTGTTCTATTTTTTTATTGATTGTCCAATATCATGAACATTTGATATGTTAGAACTCGTTTTGCTAATTCCATGTAGTTTGCATGAATCTTTGTTAAGTTGATTCATATGAGTTATATTTTTTCCTATTGAGATCGATATAAGTTTTTATGATAAGTGCTTAGTTTTTGTTCCTTTCTTTTTTTATTATTTTGACTAGTATCGCTTCGATAATACATTAAGTGACAATGCTTGCTAAAGTGAATCGGGAGAATTCTCATGTATGCTTGTAAATCCTACCATGCTTGTTTTTGGTTCTACATTTTTTTCATTAGATATTTCTTAGGTGTCATTTTGTTTTTCATGTAATCGTAATAAAACTTGGACCATGTACTAGAATTACTTTTCCTAAATTGAGTAATATTACCTTTATTTGATTAGCCGATTTATGGATTCTTATTAACTCGATGCATATGATGACACTTTGGTGTAGTGTATGTTGGAATTACCTTTAAATAAGAAAATGTTATTTGAGTTGATTGATGATCTATCTTTATAAATCTTGATTCCTAGAACGTAGGTCGCCTCTTTCATGTCTTTCATAGAGAAATTCTTGGATAGCCAATCTTTTACGATTGCAACATGATAATGTTATTTTTGAAAAGTAATATGTCATCCGAATATAGAACAATAAAGACTATTGAGCTCTCACTAACCTTCTTGTATACTAAAGGTTCATCTTCATTTTATGCAAAGCCAAAATGTTTGATCATTTTAGCAAAACATTGATTCCAACTCCTAAAGGCTTACTTAAATCCATAAATAGATCTTTGCAAATTATAAATCTTATTTGCATGTCTTTTGGTGAAAAAACCATCGAGTTATGTCATGTACACATCCTTATGTAAATTTCCTTTAAGAAAAGCTATTTTGATATCCATATGTCATATCTCATAATTACAATATACGAGTAATGCAAACATATTCTAATGGATTTAACCATAGCTACTAATGAAAAGGTCTCATCATAATCAATCCTTTGTTTTTAATGATAGCCTTTCGCCACCAGTCCGGCTTTAAACTTATGTACATTTCCATTCATGTTAGTCTTTCTCTTAAAGATCACTTAAACCTAATAGGTTTGACACCTTTATTTGGATCAACCAAAGTCCATACTTGGTTAATGTATATGGATTCCAATTTGAATTCCATGGCTTCATGTCATTTCTTGAAGTCAATGTTTAACATTACTTCTTTATAGGTATTAGGTTTTTCATCCTTTATAAGAGGCACATCATCATATGTAGAGACAAGAAGATCATATCTTTTTAGATCTTGATGAATCTGTTTAGACCTATAGATTTTTTATATATTTGTTTGTGGGATAGCAAAAATACTTTATAATTTATCTACTTGGGGTTCCATAAGTGGAGTGTCAATTTATGAGTTTGCTCGGTTCTCATCGAGTTTAACTTTTCTTCCATTGGTTTCTATAAATTTTTCTCAAGGAATAAAACATGCCTATCCATGAATACTTTTTATTTTTATGGTCGGTAAAAGTAATATCTATTTATTTCTTTTGGATATCCCATAAGTTTGCACTTTATTATTTTAGGCTTTAGCTTGTCTCCATCCGAACGTTTGACATATGTTTCACATACTCTAAATCTTAAGAAAATATAGATTTTCTTTCTTTCTTTTGCATATCTCATGTGGAGTCCGATCAACAAACTTCATCGAAACCCTATTCAAAATAAAAGTTACGAGTAAAGAGTGCATATCCCTAAAATGAAATAGGAATATCGGTAAGACTCATAATGGATCGGACCATGTCTAATAACATCCTATTCCTCATTTCAAATACACCATTCATTTATGGTGTTCTAGATGGAGTCCATTGAGAGATAATTCTATTCTCTTTTAGGTGATCTAAAAATTCACTACTTATGTATTCACAACCTCTATCGGATCGAGTGCCTTAATACTTTTATCGGTTTACTTTTTGACTTCAAATCTAAATTCCTTAAACTTTTCAAAAGCTTTAAATTGATGTCTAATCATATATAAATAACCTAAACATGATCTATCATTAGTAAAGGTTATGAAGCAATCATGTCCTTCTCTTACTTGAGAAGATATATGCCTACATAAATCGGTATGTATGAGACCTAAGAACTCAACAACCCTTTCTTCTTTTCTAGTAAAATGGAATTTTTTCATCTTATAAAGTAAACAAGATTCATAGATATCATAAGATACGTTATCAAATAATTCTAGATATCCATTTTTATGAAGTTTGGATATACGATTCTCATTTATATGGTTAGGTCGAAAATGCCACAAATATGTTTATTTAGATAATTTGATTTGACTCTTTTAGCATTTATGTTAAATATGAGTGTATCTATGTTTAAAACACATAAATCATTATTAGCTCTAATATTTTCATATAAAACTTCATCTTTATATAAAAAAAACTACTATCTTAAATAAAAATGAAAAAATAACTTAATCCAAACAAGAAATGGAAGCAATATTTCTAGTAATACTAAAAATGTAATAATAGTTTTTAAGTTTAAGCATAAGTTCGGATGGCAGTGCTAACTCATAGGTATCTACAACTAATGGTACTCTTGATCCATTACCAACGCGCAAGTCAACCTCTTCTAAAGTAATCATCCTTAATTCTCTAGGTTCTTACATATTTGTATAAATGTGAGCATCACATCTTGTATCAAATACCAATGAGGTGAGATTAAAAGTAAAAAAATTTGCTTTAATAATATAAATACCGAGGTGCTAGTAGAACTTTTTTATCACCTCTCGCTAGATGCTCTTTGTAGTTATGCTTTCAATATGCTTTCTTGTTATATAAAATAGACTGCATCCTTTTAGCTATTTTGAACCTCATCCTTTTCACCTTTTCTATAGGTACGGTAGAAGGCTTCTTCTTTTGGTGTTTGAGATTTTTCTTGCCCTTCATCTTGCCTTTGCCCCTATCAATAAGAAAAACATAACTCTTTTTCTTCTCAATTATCTTAGGCTAAGATTCCCTTAGCATGGATAACAACTCTCCAATAATATTTTTCATATACATCATGTCGAGGTTCATGATGAACTATCAAAAACTCGTTAGGCAACAATTGCAACGCTAATTCAATGGATAATTCTACATCCATTTTAACTTCAAGATTAGCCGACTTGTCGATATGGCCTATCATCTAAGTGATATGCTTCTCAACATTTAATATTTCATCCATTCCGGCTTTAAAGAGCTTCTTGGCTATCTCATAGCACTCATGCCTAGTCTTCTCCTCAAATAGGTTCTTTAACTTTACTATGATATCATAAGCACTCGTTCTTTTATGATGGCGCGTATGTTCCAATGTCATAGAAACCAACTATATAAGCTTTAGGTTGATCTTGAAGAGGTTCAGTTGGGAGAGGTGTCTCTATCGTATAGAGTATCTTCTTATGTTATAAGACAACCCTCATATTCATTTCTTAGTTAAGAAAAATTATGCCATTGAAGGCATTACTTTTTTCAATAATCGATTGTATCAATATATTGCCAATTATACTCGTGCAACAATTTGATAGGATAGAAAAAATATATGATTTGATTAATTGATTTGCATTTTAAAAATAAAAGCATAAATTAAGAAGTGAAAATCTATGTTTACTCCTACTACTTTCTTCAAATTCTATAACCTTCAATATAAGATCAGATAAACTTATTAATCATTTTTCTAAGTGAGTTAGGATCCTATCTAATAAACATGCATTAACCTTGAGCTATCTCAATAAGTCATAAATAAAAGAATTAGATAGGTAACTCATTACCAATTAGATAGCTATCTCAATACATCTTATATGAATACCAATCTTTACATATGAATTTATTAGATGTTGAGCTATCTTATCAAATCCAATAATTCATTTCAAGTTGGACTCGAACATTTGAAAACATCGCATGGCCCATGATTTGATTCCTTTCGAGAAAGAAATGACCTTTAGTTATCTTAATAAGTCAACAACGACCAAAAGAATTCTTTACTCATATTATTAAAAGACAAATAACTTGATATTCATTTGAAGGATTTTATATTATTAGGTCTCATTATTTAATTTATCAAATTAATCTTATCATGCATATTAGAGTTTAATCACATCGAGTCTCATATTTAAATCTATCATGCATGTTATACATATATAACTCAAGGATCGATGAATGGTAATTAATTTCTAAAACTAGTTCCCTCAATCTATAAGGAGACTAGTGGGTTAAAACCTAGGTGAAGAACTTTTAGGTCTTGATTTGGATTCATCTTCTTTCTTGGTATCTTCTCCTTATACCTGTTTTACGAATCTATCTTCTACTTTTAAAATTTTTAAATCAAAAACCTCGAGTTATATTTGAAAGGAGTAAGATGAGAAGAGAAAGTAACAATCCTTTTACCGCTTGCAAGGGTGGTTTACTACCGAAACTCCATCTTCAAGAATTAGAGGGAATGTATTGTCTCCGTTAGGAATAGAGCCACCAATGCCCATATGTGGGTCATAAGAAGGAATGTTAGAAGTAGGCAGTATATAAGGAATGTTGAACGTTGGCAAAATCAACACCCGTCCAATGCTTGGAATGAGAAAACTATCATTAGATTTTAGGAAATCGGGTTGCTTCACATCCACATTTTTGGAGTTCTTCGGGATTTGGCACCCTACGAGTACTTCATTAGATATTACAATAGGAAAACAAGAGAGAAAAGAGATTACTATGTTTTGGAGTCACCATGGCATTGCTTGAGCCAATGTATCAAAGAAAGTATGTACAACTTTACACACAAAGGTAGCAATAGAAGCTAAAGGCTATAAGCCAAGTAAGATGATAAAAAAAAAGCTTTTAGAACTCAAGAAAATTTGCTACTAACCGATATATTTTCATTGAATCAAAATGTGCTTAAATACAAAAAATTATAACTAAAAAAAATAAAAAATGACTATGATTACATGATCTAAGCCATGAACAACTATTTTTTAGCAACTAAAGAAAATGCATAGCAAAAACCATAAGAATAGGTCCAAGCTTTAAAATGCAACATGTGCGACCATCTAAGCTTGTCTAATTAACTACTTCTATATATTCGGTAGCTACCGAGGCATATTTACAAAGCTCGCTCCTTACTTAAATAGTTGTAGATTCCAAGCACTTCTCTTAAAAACTCAAACTTGCTCCTAGGTAGTGCTTTTGTAAAAATATCGGTAAGTTGATTTTCGGCTTTGCAATACAACGGACATGTTTCTCCATTTTTCTACACTTCCCTTAAGAAATACAACTTGATGTTAAAGTGTTTATTTTTCCCATGAAAGATGGGATTGTTAGAGATTATAATAGACTGCTTGATTGTATCAAGCCTTACAACAGGAGCAAATGTGTTAGAGAAATCCATACCAAAAATTTGAGCATACCTTTTTACTACAATCTTTAATTTAAGTTTGTTGATAGAGCCATCTACATTTAGCTTTGTTCTGAACACTAACTTGACACCTATCACCTTCCTATGTTTTGGCTTTTTCACAAACTCCCAAGTTTGATTCTTTTCAATCATACTAAGCTCAATAATTATAATAGTGCTTCTATAATAGATGTCGAAAGCAACCTAGTGCCTCATACAAGAGGTTCCATCCACTAACTCTCTTAATCTTTCAAAGGATTAACAATTTGATTTTTTCTCCATCATTCGATCTCCACTGTTCATTCTTCATGAAATGCACATCTCTCGCTCATCGAATTTTCCTTGTGTTTGGCTAGAAAACTCTATAAGCCTTTGAAATTGTGCTATATCCCACAAAGATGCTCTTAATGTGTGGTATATATGTGAAACACAAATATCCAAATACTTTAAGATGTTTCAAGGAAGGTTTAAAATCATACCAAACCTCAAAAGGATTCTTCCCATCCACTGCAAGTCTATTTAGTAAGAATACCGTAGTATTTACAACTTCGACCAATACTCCTTAGGCAAACCTTTCATATAAAGCTTACATCTAGCTATTTCCATAATTATTCTGTTATTTCTTTCATCGACTTCATTTTTCTATGGAGTATATAGAATTATAAGTTGATCTCAATACCAGACCTCATCACAAAACAAGTTAAATTGTCTTGAGGTGTACTATTTTCTATTATCCGACCTCGGAACTTGTATCTTGTAGCCACTTTGGTTCTCAACCCATTGTTTGAACTTCCAAAATAACCCTACAGACCTTTAACTTGAACATGAGAAAGTATATCCAGCACATTCAAGTAAAGTCATATGTGAAAGCAATGAAATATTTACTTTATTTGAGTTAAAGAGTCCTCTAAGGTCTAACTAGATATGTGTGAATCAGTTGTAGCCTTTTTGTTGCTCTCCGGTCTAATTGTTTGAAGGTTAGTCTTGCTTGCTTGCCATATTAATAGGACTTGTAGTTTGGTAACTTTAACTCCAAGTGAGGCAAGCCCTAAATTGGCTCCTTTCTTTACATATTCGAAGTACAACGTGATAAAGCCGACCTAGTTTTATGCTAGGTCTCAACATTATTTTTAGCCTTAGGATATGCTACCTGCTCCTCTTCCATTGGACCCACAGAG
The DNA here is from genome assembly GCA_963924115.1 of Dovyalis caffra. Taxonomy (NCBI): domain Eukaryota; kingdom Viridiplantae; phylum Streptophyta; class Magnoliopsida; order Malpighiales; family Salicaceae; genus Dovyalis; species Dovyalis caffra. The sequence goes on along the minus strand of CAWUPB010001178.1, from coordinate 848,281 downwards.
AAGCTCTTGCCTATCATTTGATTCTAAACACTTTTTGATCATTTGCATCTTTGATCGGACATCACTTATCGTCAAAAATTACTTTGAAACCCTTCTTAAGCAATTGTCCCATACTCAATAAATTTTGATCAATCTTAAGTATAAATAAAACATTAAAAATTAGCTTTGTACTTGTGTAGCTTTCGATAGCTACAATTCCCTTTCCTTTGACTACAATGTGCTAACCATTACCAATTCGACGATTGACACCTTTGACCTATCAAGTTCCCTAAAGAGTTATTGATCATAGGTCATATGATTAGTGTAGCTATTATTTATAAGCTAGTTCTTAGTTGAGTCGTTGTTGGAAAAACAAGAAGATACAAACAATTACTCTTCCTCCTCTTGAGTGGTCCGCAACTTGAGCTTCATTTTACTCGTTAAAGGTTGCTTTTGTAGATCTTCTCATGATGCATCATTTTATTGCATTTACTACACTTCACATCTAGTCTTCTTTAGCACTTGAAAAAAGGATGACCTTTCTTGTTACAATGCCGACATAGAGGATAACTCTTCTTGTTGTTGCCATAGCTATCGTTATTATTAAGCACAAGCCCCATTTGTATTTGCATTGGCATTTGTATTTTTCTTTTTCTTTTTTCTATCTTTTTCTTTCCATTATTGCTTTGATTAATTTGGAGCTTAGCTTGCAAAGCTCCTTCTATTGAGCCTTCTTACCTCATTAGCCTTCTTTGCTCTTGAGCCTACAATGAATTCAATAATTTTGCCAAGGTGATACTTGACAAATCTTTAGAATTCTCTAATGAGGAAATTGCTTGCTTCAAATTTTTTAGGAACTATAACAAGAACTTTTTGAAGAATTCTAAAGTCGGAAAATTCAGTACCAAGCAATCTTACCTAGCCGACAATGCTTGAAAGTCCGTTAGAGTACTTCTTGATTGTCTCTAACTCCTTCATTCTTTGCATCTCAAGCTCCCTTATCAAGTTCAGCACTTGCGTCCCTCCGATTCTCTTATCATCTTCATATTCTTTCTTGAGAAAATCCTAGATGGCCTTTGTGTTGATTTTAAGGTCATGATCCTGGTAAAGATTGTTGGTGAGATAGCTACAAATAGGCATGTATTTGCCTTTAACTTCCTTTGCTTCCTTTCTTTGTGATTCTTAATTTGAGTAAGTGTTGAATTGTTAGGAAATGGAGGAACTTTGTAATCCTCTTCAACGACCTCTTAAAGATCACAAGCATTTACGTAGGCCTCCATTCTCACTACCTAAACTCGATAATTTTTGCCATCACAAATTGGTGGAGCTACTGGTGTGAATGGTGAGTCCAAATCCATTTGTTGATTGATTTCAATAAGGTGTTTAGGTTGTTTTTAGTGAAAGTTTAACTCAAATTCACTCACAAGTCTCTTAAGAAGAAAGCTTTGATACCAATTATAGGGTTTACTCATATAGATAACAACATAAGTTAAAGGCTATAAACCAAGTAAGGTGATATAAAAAAGCTTTTAGAACTCAAGAAAATTGGTCTGCTAATTGATATATTTTCATTGAATCAAAATGCGTTTAAATACAAAAAATTGTAACTAAAAAAACAATAAAAGCCGACCATGATTACATGATCTAACCCATAAACAAAACATGATGACATGATGCGGAACATGATCTAAGCCATGAACAACTACTTTTTAGCAACTAAATAAAATGCATAACGAAACCATAAGAATAAGTCAAAGCTTTAAAATGCAACATGTGTTACCTAAACTTGCCTAATCGGTAACTTTTGTACGAGTCAGCGATTCGTCGAGGCATATTTGCAACAAGGTGGAACCGCTTTATCCAAGGCTCACGGCTATGAATAGTGGGACTTTGCCTCTCAAAATCTTGTATCCAATAGGATTTTCAATAAGGCCATGGCGTGTACGAGTAAAGATCATCATGAGGGCATTTCTATCATAATACGAGAGATGGTTTATTTTACATGATTTTTAAAGAAGTGAGGCTTAGCTCGAGTCATGTAATAGCCATCTTGATTTCTTGTTCAGTCGAAAGAGTGTTTCTCCTCCATTAGATTGGGGATGTGCAATAAAATTCTACCGAACATTGTCATAGAGACCTAGGATAAAAGACATAATGTATTGCCTTGCACTCTTGAGTACGAGACAGGTGCGGTAACACTCTCGGCCTCCATTTGGGCCATGGAATTACAATCATGACCTCATCACAAATCATTTAGTAATGGTGATTTTTCAAATGAAATGAAAATTTTAATTTCTTTTACAAAATGGTGACTCAAGTTTAACTTCTTTCAATTTGATTTAAACTTTCATTTTTTTCATTATTATTATATAATATTGAAATTTCCAAATATTAGGAAAACAAATCAAGCAAGAAAATAGAATGGAAAGATAAGAACAATCATACAACACATAAATTTATGTGGTTCAACAATTATACATACTCCACGACTACACTATGATTCTTATTAGGGTTTTATCAAGTGGTGGTTTACAAATACAAGTAATGTTGCCTTTATATATAGTATGGATAACTAGAATTATAAGAAAAAAGGTCTAACTAGCCTATACATTTGGTCCAATACCATGTGCATAACATCTTATACTATGGACCTCCTTCTACATCGAGCTCCATAAATTAACGAGCAACTTATTACATGTCTATATATTTTGCTTCAAATAAGAACTAATGACGGACGCAAGACCAAATATTCACGGGGGCCAAAATAAATGTTTATAAATTTGTCATGGTTTACACAAACTTATATATATTATAAATAACATACCAACATATATTTTAAAATAATAAAATATAATCTCAAAAGACAATCACTCAAAATAGAGATCTTCGTTCTTTTAAGTCGGAAAAAATAAATAGAAGAATTTGACTCCTCATTAGAGTTTGAAATCACAATATTCTTTCTTTTAAAAAATACATCGATGGTATGTGACTTTTTCATCTACAATAAAAATAAATTACAAATAAGAATATGTAACAAATTACAAATTCACTTAACATGCAAATAAGATATTCAAATTTTCAAACAAAATATATAAATAGACCACCACCCGAGTCTACTGGGAGCCACCCCCAAGCTCACTCGGTACACGTACCTAAAAATATTAAGGATCATAGTAGCACTAACTACTCTACCAATAAGTTGAATATATTTCAAAATAATGACTTTACTAATATAGAACCTATAAAATATAAATAAGAAAAATCATTATTATTAACAAATAAACAATTGAGAATCCAAGTATATATAGATTTGGTTGTGACTAAAATAATTGCGGATATTTTTTGACAACCATTAATGAAAAAGGAACGATTATTTATAAATTATAATCCCGCATTCCTACTCGTTACAACTTTTTTTTTTGGATCTACAATTACAAGCACAACAAAGACATAAAATTTTAAGATCAATAGTATAATTTTAATTCATGTAGATAGATTATCGAATTTTACTAAGATATGGATCTAATATTTTAGTAGATACCTTAATCACATAAAATAAAATTAAAAAGGTAACTCATCTAATATTTTAATTATAAAATATTATTTAAAAAAGAAAATTGAAATTTGCCAAGATTCAATCAATATATAAAATGAAAAACTTAATAAATTAATAATGTGTACAATATAATAAAAGTTAATAAATTACTTGGTTTTTGAAAAAAATACCTATTGTGTTGTCGAGTAAGAAAAATTCAGATCAAAGAAAAGGTTTTCTTTTTTGTGTTTTGAATAGAGTAAGAGTTAAGAGAAATGGAAGAACGAATTATTTTAGTAGTGGTAGGAGGTAGCTATGATTAAATTAAACAAATATTAAAGGTTCAAGTAGTAATTGGCTTTGTACTATGCTAATATAGGAAAAAAAAGTTGGGAGGGGGGCCTTTTGGGCTCAACGAGCGTCCGCCCCTGATAAGAACTCCATTACACCTAATTCTAATTTATTTATGTTTTAAGTCAATACAACACCTTACCTTATATCACACATATATTTTCAATGATGTAAAACCATTTAGAAAAATTTTATAATACTCAAAAAGTAATTAATATATATATATATATACATAGTAATTACTCTTTGAGTCTATTTTTGACACATCATTAAATTTGATTAATCTCTATCAGAACAACAACTCTTTGTTACACAACTCTAACAAAAAAACAAAAAAAAAAAAAAAAAAAAAAAAAAAGCCAACATCAAAACAAACACGTCAGCAATAATAACTCTAAAACAAGAGTTTGTTTCTTAGATAGAGTTTAAGTATTGCACGAATCGGGATGAAACCCAACATTGCGGATTTAGCTTAAATAATTAAGATAATATTGTAAGTTTATAACAACAACAAATTGATAAGTCATACTGGATAAGCCTCGATAATAGATTGCAAAGCTGGAATCTTGATGATTTTATAGCGAGGGAAGCCTCCTTCCTCTAATAATTTCTTCCATTCTTGCTCAGTTCTCTCCTTCCCACCTGTGGTGAGTGCAAACATCAATAAATCCATTACCATTCTTGTATCATCAAATTTATCACTATGATCATCTGTTCGTAGAACTATATCAACTATGATAAGCTTTCCAGTTTTTTCAGGTATTGCTTTCTTGCAATTCTTCAAAATTTCAACACAAGATTCATTGGTCCAATCATGCATTATGCTCTGCAAAAAATTAATACAAAGAAGAAAATATAAGGATATGGGAAAATTAATACTCAAGAAAAAGGAAAAGAAAAGGATATGATCTCTTGTAATATTAATTTGAGTCCCAAATAAAATTTCTAGAAGGGCACTGACCTTCATGAAAACTGCATCAGCCTTAGGAATTGCCTCAAACATATTTCCTGCAACATGGGAAACTCCTTCATATGTAGGTGCTGTCGCTATAACGTGTGGCAAATCAAAGTTTATTCCTTTGACGTGTGGGAATGCTTTGACAATCTCTGCTACGTGTCCTCCAACACCACCTGCCACATCCACCAATGACCTAATATTATTGAAACCATCTCTATATTGGGATAGAATTGCCCTCATCATCCTCTTTGTTGTACTTGCCATGGATTCATTGAAAATCCTATTGAATTCAGTATTTTGAGAGGCAAAATCCCACAGTTCGCAGCCATGAGCCTTGGAGAAAGCAGTTCCGCCTTCTTGGATACATTGGCTCAAGCAATGCCATGGTGCTAGAAACCATGGATTAGTCACCATGATTATAAAAGAATTGAGGCTTTGCTCCGAGTCATGCAATAGCCATCTTGATTTTTGGTTCAGCCCAAAGAGTGTTTCTCCTCCATCTGATTGGAGATGTGGAGTAAAAATTTCTTTGCGGACCAGAAATCTCATGATACGAGAAAGATAAGCCGTGTCTATACTAGGTGAGTTAATCCCTGAATTAATAAAGGAAACAAGAAAAAAAAATCAATATACTGCAACATATGCACAGCAGTTTTTTTTTTCTTTTTCACAAATCTTTAACATAACATGTATATAACAAGAGAAAGCGATTGAAGGAAATAGTTGAAACCTGAAGCTATTTGGGACAGTGTGATAGGACCACCATGAGAATTTATTATATCTGCCACTCTTAGCTCTATAGCACACTTTAAAGCCATAGATTCAGCGAAACCAAACATGAGTTGCCATATTTCAGCTTGGCCTGTGAGCAATGTCTCTGCCTCTTGTGATCCCATTCTCAGTTTCTTTTCCAATTATTCAAAAGTTTGAGAGGTGATAATATGGATAGAAATTTGTAGACCAAGCAGTTTAAATAACTACATCCAAAACAATTTATAGAGATAGCCTTTAGAACAGGTTGTACAAACAGAATCTTCAAAGCGGTAAAAGACAATCGTATTAAAAAAAAAATTTGGTTATGAACGTAACGGAAGTTAACCAATGTTGAGAAAGGCCAAAAAAAAAAAAAAAAAAAGGCGGGTTCCACCACAGACAGTGAACCGTTGAAATCAAAGACGAAGGAAATGGTGCATGAGGCTGAAAATGTCAATGGTTCACTATTGTGGTGGAACCCGCATGCTTCTTTTTTTATTTCTCAACAACCAAAAAATTTAAACAATTCAGGAGTTGGCAGACCGAAGATAAATATGAACATGTCTTGCGTAAGGCATTGCTTATTAAAAAAAAAAAAAGAAAATTGAAGAATAACATTTTCAACCATGTATTAAGTTTGTTTAGTCTAAGAAAAATCTAAACCACTAGGATGATAAAAAATTAGGGTTGAGTTATTACAAACAAACTAAAAGAATCGGGATTAATCATGTTCACTTACTGTAACTTTAGACAAAATTTTATTAATTTTTTTCATCTCACCTGTTCATAACTCATGTGACTCTTAATTTCTCTCTTGTCATTTTCTTTCTTTATTGATTTACCTCTTTGCCCTTGAAGGCATATCTTTTGTTTCTCTTTATAGAGTTAGACAATTGAAATTAGGTTCCATCTAAAAAGCTTAAGCTTTGTGGTGGGTGGCCCACCTCAACTTTATATATTATTCATTATTGGTTTAATTATTTAATATGAAATATGTGTTCTAACACTCCTCACTTGCAGCCTTATCTTTTGAGGTCCGTCAGTGAGCATGGCTCTAGGATCTTTGATGGTCAGTTGGGTCTCTTTAAGGTTCTAATACCATATAGAGTTAAATAGTTGAGACTAAGGTTTATCCAAAAGACTTAAGGCTTGTGGTAGGTGACCCTTCTCAACTTTATATGTTATTCATTATTGGTTTAATATTCAATATCGGATATGTGTTCTAACACTCTTTAAGTCTCCCTGTTTGTCCGATTTTGCTCTTTTCTTTCTTTCATTGATCAGCCTTCCATTTACTTTTCTTTTCACATGAGCATTTAATGCTTTATCCATTGATTGGTATTCAAGAGTAAATTATAAATTAGTCCCTTGCTCTTTGATAATGAATTAATTAATCCTTTTGGTTCAAAAATTAGTTTTTTTTTGTCTTTTTTGCTTTTTTTATTATTTTTTTTAATAAATAGCAAAGGAATAAAAAAATAAGTGAAAGTATGAACATATTGATGACAATAAAAAAAATTAATAAATAAATTAGTTATGGTCAACAATAGTTAAAAGGATTAAGTAATTAGCTTTTTAAACTAAAAGGACTAATTAATTCATTTTGGACTAATTTATAATTTATTTTCCAATTTAAGGATCTCTTTCATACTTCTTTGCAAGCGATTTTTTCTTTTTAACAAAAATCATATTGGTATACTCCTATGTATCATTACTCTTAAAATTCTAATAAATGACCAAGTGGAAACTTAATGTGTTATTTCAAAGTTGTGTTATATTTCTTGAAAGTAGCAATCAAGATATAATAAAAAATTATAAAATAAATTAAAAGAGAAGGCATACCTTTTTTTGTGCTTTTCTTCAATAATTTAATTAATTTTTTTTAATTGTGGATTTGAGGTAAAAATTATGGAAGCTTGAATGTTATTTTTTGTGTTTCCCATGCGACTTGACGATAATGAAATATATATGATTTTAAAATGAGATGAGCATAATTGCTTATATATATATATATATATATATATATATATATATATATATATATATATATATATATATAAGTGTGTGTTTTAGACAATTTGACTCAATTTTTTTTTAAAACTATGTAAATAGTTAATTAAAAAATATAATTCATGGATTTTATTTTTTATATAATTAAAATTTATTGGAACTAGTTTTGTACTAGCTTTTATTTCAATCTATTGATTTCAATATATTCCATACAATTAAGATGAGGTTTTTATATATATTTTTATATTTATGATATATATTCGAATCTGCTAAATATGATCATAATGTCCGTGTGTATATATATTTGATTCATTAGTTTTATTAGAAATTAACTATCTATCCGTACACATAACACAAATTATTTATTAGTTATTATTTTTCATGTTTTAAAATCAATATTTTTCAAATAAAATAATTAAAATAATGTTTTGAAAGAACCTTCTAATTATTCAAATACGAGTTTTTTATGTTAATATTATTGATTAATTTGTTAACAAATACATATAAGTAAAACCATTTAGCTCAACACTTAAATTTAATTTATAATAATCACCAAAAATAAGACTTCTACCAGTATTATACCATACAAATTGTTAACCTTACGCATATAACAAGTGCCCGACCGCAACATAGTGTGGGTATCCTACTAGTACCTATCTAAAATTTGTGAGATGTTAGAAAATATATTCTATATTAAATAGTTAAATCAAAGATGATTAATATATGAAATTGAGAAAGAGTCACCTATTATAAGGCTTAAGTTTTCCGAATGAAACTTCATCTTACCTATTTGATTTTATATGATATTAGAGCCTAAAAAAGGTTGAACGGTCCAAAAAATATCCCGAAGTTCAAGCAACAATTCTTGGAGCTTAAGTTATTTGGCAAATCTCAAAAGATGGATAGCAAGTGAAGGAAAGTGTTAAAGAACATATTTCACATTGAATATTTAGACAAAAAATAATTAATATATAAAGTTGACAAGGGGCTAGGCCACCCACCATAAGACTTAATTAAGTCTTTCATATGAAATCCAATCTTAAATATCTAACTCTACATGGTATCGGAACCTTAAAAAGGCCTAATTGCCCATAAAAAATTATAGAGCTCAAACCACTCGACGGATCCCAAAAAATAGACTACGAGTGATGCGAGTGTTAGGGAATATATCTCACATTAAATAATTAAAAAAATAATTGATATATAAAGTTAAGAAGGGTCATCCATTATAAGGCTTAAGTCTTTTGGTGGGCGACCCTTCTCAACTTGATATATTAATCGTTTTTTATTTAACTATTCAATATGTGATATATTCTCTAACATGACAAAAAATTTAGTTTTTGCTTGGAGATATTTAACTATAAAATATTAAATAGTTGTTGGATACTTGAGCAATTTAAGAAATAATTCATGACATTATTACATGTGTAAGTTTCAATCCCAAAGAGCTTTCATTTGACGAGGTGTATTAGAGAATTATATAAAGTTATTTTTGAAGCCTCACTCATTAACTTAAGCTTTTAAGTTGAGATGGTTCTTTGACAGAGGTAGTCTCTCTTATTACATAATAACCAAATAAACTAGAGTCATTAAGACTTGAACTCGTTTGAGTAAAAAAAAAGCTACCGGATACATAACTCGCTAGATTAATTCTTGATTTATATTCCATTATATTTGAAGTCTTATGCTTAATTAATTAGAAAAGAAAGTGGATGGTGAGATTCGAATTCGTAATCGTTAAGTCATTAAGGCTCTAATACCATGTTAAAGAACCATCTCAATCCAACAATTTAAGTCGTTACGTGAGGCCTCGTGAATAATTTTATATTATTCTCTAACAACCTCTCATTGTGTAGTCAACGACTCATGGATGTCTCAATAAACCCAAAAAGAAAAGAAAAAGAAGAAGAAATCAAGCTTCATTATCAAGAGTAGATCTTCTATAATCTCAAATCATGACATTACAAATTCAGATATAGTATGTCAAAAAGCCATTTCAATTCAAAAGTTTAAGCTATTGAGAGGCATCGTGAATAGTTTTTATATTAATCTCCGACTCACCTCTTCAAATAAAAGTTTTTTGAACTTAAAATTTGCACATACCTACTACTATCTTGTGTTTAGTTATTTAATTTAATTGGAAGGAAAAGTGTGAGTGGTAACATTCAAACTTATGATCTCGTATTCGAATTTATGATCATTTGGTTAAAAAAGCTTGATATCATATTAAAGAACCATTTCAACCAAAAACTTTAACATGTTGGGTGAGGCTCTATAAATAGTTTTTATATTACTCTCTAATATAGTATAAGATTAATCAACAAGTAAATCAATCCTTATTAACCGGAGTAGATCTTATCTAATCTCAGATTTCACTCCTACAAATTAACTTTAATTCTATTTATTCTTGCAATTCCTTCGGTTATGATTGTTTCCATTTCATGGATCTCTTCATTTATGTAAACAAATGATACCATTTTTTGTCTTTCTTACAATTTGTAGAAAAGTATCACATAAACCCATTTTATAATTAAAACTGTCTGATTGATAGGTGTAGTTGATTCTCATATTACAATTGGATGATGCTATATTCAAGATGAGCTTACATAATTGAAATATTATTACGGCGACAACCAATAGATGTGTAATTACAGATAATCCTCAATAATAGCGTTAACATTATTTGTGGCTAAATTATAGGGTCAACGACAAAGCTATAAATGAGGCCAATGATCAGGGGGATTACAAGCTTGATTAGCTAGGTTGATTTGATTTGTATGGCTTTTTCTTTGGTGTATATAAATATATATATAGTCAACGTACTATGTTATGCAATAAAGATAGAAGCCTTCAAAATTATCACAAATAGATTGCAAAGGTGGAATTTTGATGATTTTATAGAGGGAAGCGTCCTTCCTCTAATAATTTCTTTCATTCTTGCTCAGTTCTCACCTTTCCACCTGTGGCGTGTGCAACATCTATCGATCCCATACCAACAAACTGATTGCTACGATTATCTGGTTGCAGAACCACTCCAGTTTTTTCTGGTATTGCTTTATGGCAAGTTTTCCAAATTTCAACGCAAGATTCCTCAGTTGCATTATCCTCTGCACAAAAGTACAAAATAAATAAAATAAGGATAAAGTTGAGCTCAAGACAAGTACAAGCCAAAGAAAAAAGAAAACGATATGTAGCATTATTAAAATCAGTTTCTAATTCCAAGGATAATGTGGAGTGCCATGTCTTTACCTTTTAGTTTGAACCTTAGTCTTTGGAGCAATATCTAATTTTTTTTTTTTTCCTCCTGAACACAAAAGATTGATATCCCAAAGTTTAGGATCTTGAGAAGCAAAGTCTCAAAGTTCATAGCCGTGAGCCTCCGGGAAAGCAGTGCCACTTTCTTTGATACATTGGCAAAGGCAATTCCGATCCATGGTACTAGTAGCCATGGATTATTTTGCATGATTATCATAGAGGAGTGAAGCTTAGCTCAGAGTCATGTAATGGCCATCTTGACTTTTGGTCAGCCCAAAGAGTATTTCTCTTCCATCTGATTGGGGATGTGCAGCAAAAATTTCTTTCCGAACCAGAAATCTCATGGTACGAGCAAGATAAGCAATGTCCACGGTAGGTGAGTGAATACCTGCACCAATGAAGGCGAAAAAAAATCAAATTACCAAAATACACCTTTTTTTTTTAACAGTATCTTTAAATGGTTCACTTTTTTCGTTGACAAAACGAGGTCAAAGAATTGTTAGTTGGCAGCAAAAAGATGCATATTAACAAATAACAATTACTCCTATACGTATTAAGTTTAATTAGCTTTATAATAATATCAATTATGAGGTTAATTAAAGATTACAAGGTGAATATACGACCTCAAACTGTGGGGATGAGGCTAGTTTGATGGAATCAAATATATAGAAAATTAATGTTAGATGTTGAGATGTTGCTAACTATGGTTGTCAAATTCAGCAGCTCTTGCAAATCTCTGTAAAATATTCAAGTTAGATTCCTTCAACCACCCCACTAGAAAGAAAAGGGCAGAATACCAAAACAAATAAAAATTAAAAACAACTTCAGCCAGCACACAAAACTATATGTTGTTTAATGGGGAAACCTCGTTATTGTGCAAAATTCACACAAACCAAGAAATAGGAAAAAAGTAAAAGAACATGTAAATTTAACATGGTTTGGAAAAAAACCTACTCTATAAAATTTCAATATCAATTATAGGTTACAATCAATTTACAAATACCTCACAATCCAAAACCCAATTGCATTTAAGGAATGCTCTCTACAAATTGAGAAATAAACAAAGAAGAAGATATGAAAATACATTTATGACGAGCATAATATTTGCGGTGTTATTGTATTGTATTGTATTTATATATAAGATTCTATACAATACATAGAAAATGATAGTGTCTTATAATACAAAAAATATAAGCAACAAAAATATAAGAAATTACAATATATGATATAGAAAAATACTTATGACTTAATATGTCTCCTTAAGCGGAGGAGGGTAAAGGAAACACACAAAGCTTGAACGTAATAAGAAGGAAGCAATAAGCAACAAGAGGTTTAGTAAGAATCTCAAAATTTTGATTTCAAGAGGAAATGAACTTAATGTGAAAAAGATCCTTTCATACTTGATCTCGGAGAAAATGAAAGTCAACCTCAACATGTTTAGTATGAGCATAAAAGATAAGATTGACTAATAAGTACGTGATACCAAGTTTATCACACCAAAGAGTTGGTAGAGAGGCGGAGGCAATAGCCAACTCACGGATAAGAGATTGAATTCAAAGCAATTCGACAACACCATTAGCAAGAGCCTTATATTCTATTTTAGTGGAGGAGAGAGCAATAATTTGTTGTTTACTAGAATTCTAAGTGAGAAGATTGTTACAAAGAAAAATATCACAACTACCTTAAGAATTACGATCATCAAGACTACTAGCCCAATCAGGATCGGTAAATGCATGAAGACAAAGAGAGAAGTATTTTCTAAGATAAAGATCATGATGAAGAGATTATGGTAGAGATAGCAAAAAATGCATTTAATAGCCATCTAATAATCTTCGAAAGGAATTCATAAACTAATACACTTTTTTATTTGTAAAGCTAATACCGGGATGAGTAAGTGTTAAATATTATAAAACACCAACAATCTAACGATACTTGAAAGTCTTAGAAAATAACTTGTTGTTATTGAGATAAAGCTTGGTAGAAGTTAAAGAGCTATGGGTTTCCGAGTGGACATTGTAGCTTGTGCAAGAATGTTTTGAATATATTTTTGTTGGCAAAAAGAATGCTTCGAGTAGAAGATGCCACCTCCACACCAAGAAAATAAGTAAAAAGACCAAGATCATATAACTGAAATTCAAAAGCAAGTAGTATGATAAGAGTGGTAATATGAAAGGAACTGATACCCATAATAAAAATATCAACGAGCATAAACTAAGATAAAGATGAAAACCTCGATAGTAAGTGGAATAAAGAGAAAAACATGAGCTTTGCAGCTCACAATCTAAGAAGCAGGAGAAACTAACTAAGTTGAGAGTACTAGGCACACGATGCCTATTTCAAACCTATCAAAAGATCATTTCAACCCAAAAACTTAAATTACTAGATGAGGTCTTAAGAATAATTTTGTTTCTTTTGTTATTATAATGAATTTAGCTTCTTCTTTTTTGTGGATGTTTTTATTTTGTCTTAGCTTATGTTAAGTTTTGAATAAAAAGTAGTGTGGATTATGATTTTTATTTTTAATCATCAATTTAGAATTATGTTTGTTTTAGTATTTAGATGAGGTACAATCATATACTTGTTGAGAGGTCTCTTCGAGCATGATGATTTAGAAATTGATTTTTTTGGTTGAAGACTATCTTTATGTGGTTAGTAGCTTTCCGAGCTTTTGCTCTTTGAATTAATTTGTTGCATTTGATTTTGATTTAAATTAGAGATATGTTGTTTACATGTGATGCTGTTATTTAGTTTTCTTATAATAATAGGATTTTAATTGACATGAATAATATTTCTTCTATTTGTTGGCATATTGCTAGGATATGAAATTCTCTTGACTTTGCAACCCACCTTCTAATTTTTTTAGTCTTTGCATATCGATAAAATATGACTTTTTATAACGTGTTTTTTCACTTTGTTGTTATTTCTTGTTCTATTTTTTTATTGATTGTCCAATATCATGAACGAGTTGATGTGTTAGAACTATTTTGCTAATTCCATGTAGTTTGCATAAGTCTTTGTTTAGCTGATTCATATGAGTTATATTTTTTCCTATTGAGATCGATAATAAGTTTTTATGATAAGTGCTTAATTTTTTATTCCTTTCCTTTTTTTATTATTTTGACTGGTATCGCTTCGGTACTACATTGAGTGACAATGCTTGCTAAAGTAAATGGGAGAATTCTCATGCATGCTTGTAAATCCTACCATGCTTGTTTTGGTATTCTAAATTTTTTTCATTAGATATTTCTTAGGTGTCAATTTTTTTTCATGTAATCATAATAAAGCTGGGACCATATACTAGAATTATTGTTCCTACATTGAGTAATACTACCTTTATTTGATTAGCTGATTTATGGATTCTTATTAACCTAATGCATATAATGGCACTTTGGTGTAGTGTATGTTGGAATTACCTTTAAAGAAGAAAATGTTATTTGAGCTTATTAACTATCTATCTTTATAGCTCTTAATTCCTAGAACGTAGGCTACCTCTTTCATGTCTTTCATAGAGAAATTCTTAGATAGCCAATCTTTTACGAGTGTAACATGATAATAGTATCTTTGAAAAGTAATATGTTATCTGCATATAGAACAATAAAGATTATTGAGCTCTCACTAACCCTCTTTTATACTAAAGGTTCATTTTATATAAAACATCAAAATTTCTCAAATTTAATTTTCCGGACCTTGGGCCTTGGGCTTTTATGCCTTTAAGACCCATGGGCTGGCCTCGCCTAAGATATGGCCTCATCTTGTGCCTAGCACGGAGCCTAGCCTCACGCATAGGCGTGCCTACCGGCCAAAGCCCAATGTTTGCCTCGCGTTTGCCTTAGGAATAGCTCATTAGCCAACATCAAGCATTGGCTTGGCACATACATTAGGCCCATCCTACTCGGACAACACCAAGCGCCGGCCTTGCACAACCTAGGCATTGGCCTCACACGCACGTTAGCTTATGCAAGCATTGGTCTTGCGTAGGCACTAGCCGATGCCTACTCGTTAGCCTATGGTGTGCATTAGCCACCACTCAACTTTGGCCTTGCACAAGCGAGTGGCGTTGGCTTGGCATATGCATTGGCCATCGCCCAATGTTGGCCTTGTATGTGTATTGGCCAATGCCCATCTTTGGCCTTCCGTTTACCTTGGACAATGCCCGAGTGTTGGCCTTGCATGCCTCACGTGCCACTAGCCTCATGCATGCCCTCTTTCTTATACCAAAAAATTAGTTTTTAATTTTATAAAACATTAAAAATTAAAGATCCGTAATGTATTAATCATAATTATCATAGTTAGTCATAATTAACATTAATACAATCAAAGATTTAACGGGAGCTCGATACTAATTGAATGATAAAACATTCTATGGAGATGTGAAATAAATAAAAAAAAATTGTTCCCCTCCACCTAAAGTTCTAAGATCATTTGTTGAATCAACTAATTATATTAACAAAGATTGATTAGATGTTACTTCTTGTAGCACAATATCAAGTTAGCATATTGAATCGTCCAAGTGTTCGCTTTCTATTGATAATCCATGCAATTTAGACACCAACATAAGAAGCATCAAAAGATCAAGAGTACTAGTTCTAATTCTTTTTGCTATGTAGTTTGCACATAAGAAATCTTTCTATATGAAGATTGCGTAATTTTTCTGTAGAAGTTGACGCAATTTCTTTTTGTAAAAACGATTATGCCTCTCTCTCTCGTTGAGGAATTTGACCACTCTTTGTCTATTAAGGAGTTATATGGCTGGATTCATCTTTTTATCTTTATAAAATGAAGGGAAAACATTGTTTATAGTGGAGGTTTTTAGGGTTAAGGGTATAAGTCATCTCCTTAGTCATTTTCTTTTTTTGTATATTATATTTTATATATTTTTTATTTTTTTCAAGTTTTATTTTTTTTTTGTAGTAAATTAAAATAAATAAAAATAAAATAACCAAAAAACGAGAAAAATTTTGGGTTATAACGAAGCCAATATATGTTCAACAAAGATAGTTATGAGGGCATTTCTATCATAATATAGAGATGGTTTCTTTCGCATGATTGCCAAAGAAGTAAGGCTTAGCTTAGAGTCATGTAATGACCATCTTGATTTTTTATTCAGTCCAAATAGTGTTTCTCCTCCATCCTATTGGGGATGCATAATAAAAATTCTATTGTGCATTATCATAAAGATCGAGAGTAGAGGACAAAGTGTATTGCCTTGCGTTCTTAGATGTGAGATAGTGAAGTAGCACTCTCGGCTCATTAGGCCATGGGCATTAAACTCATGACCTCATCACAAACCATTTAGTAATGGCTATTTTGTAAATGAAATGAAAATTCTAATACCTTTTACAAAATGGTTGCTCAATCTAAACTTCTTTCAATTTGATTTTAATCTTTTTTTTTCCCATTATTACAATATAATATTTAAAGTTTCAACTATTAGGAAACGAATCAAGCAAGAAAATAGAATAGAAAGATAAGAATAGTCACACAACACATAAATTTACATGGTTTAATAATTATGCCTACTCCATGATTGCACTAGGATTTCTTGTTAAAGTTTTATCAAGTGACGACTTACAAATAAAAGTAATATTGTTTTTATTTATAGTGTAAACAACTTGGATCATAAGAAAAAAAATATAACAAGCCCATACATCCGGCCTAATATCATGCGTATAGCATCCTATACTCGTGAGCCTCCATGCATATCAATCTCCACAACTCAACATTGACTTATTATATGTCTATATATTTTGCTTTAAATAAGAACCCATCACACCTAATTCTAATTTATTTATGTTTTAAGTCAATACAACACATTACCCTACATCACACACACATATTTCCAACGATATAAAACAATTTATAAACTAATGTTTCATGATGTGTCAATTTTTAAATATTAAAGTATAGGCATCATGAACTTTGAATGATTAATCTCTATCGAACAACAACAAGCAACAACAAAACTCTAACAACAAGCAATAACAAAACAAACACATCAACAATAACAACTCTAAAACAAGAGTTTGTTTCGCAGATAGAGTTTAAGTTAGACATATAATACTTCATATTGTTTATACCTCCTATAAAAGAAAGAAAACAAATAAAGTAAAAATAACATTACTCTTTTATTATATCATATTCTTTCTATAGATTACTACCACAAAGCTAGCATAACAAATATTATGTTATAAAGTAAAAAGAATCTATGCATACAATTTAAGGAAAAGTACTACGAGAGTCGGGTTGGAACCCAACATTATTATTAGCTGCAGTATTGGTGACTTAGCTTACGTAATTAAGATAATATTATAAGTTTATAACAACAAAAAATTAATATGTCATATTGGATA
Source organism: Dovyalis caffra (assembly GCA_963924115.1). Classification (NCBI taxonomy): domain Eukaryota; kingdom Viridiplantae; phylum Streptophyta; class Magnoliopsida; order Malpighiales; family Salicaceae; genus Dovyalis; species Dovyalis caffra. The sequence goes on along the minus strand of CAWUPB010001178.1, from coordinate 831,090 downwards.
AGCCTCGATTATAGATTGCAAAGTTGGAATTTTGATGATTTTATAGCGAGGGAAGCCTCCTTCCTCTAATAATTTCTTCCATTCTTGTTTAGTTCTCTCCTTCCCACTCGTGTGTGCAAACATCACTAAATCCATTGCCATTCTTGTATCATCAAATTTATCACTGTGATCTTCCGTTCGTAGAACTATATCAATTATGATAAGCTTTTCGGTTTTTCGGGTATTGCTTTCTTGCAATTCTTCAAAATTTCAACACAAGATTCACCGGTTCAATCATGCATTATCCACTAGAAAAAATTAATACAAAAGAAGAAAATATAAGGATTCGGGAAAATTAATACTCAAGAAAAAGGAAAAGAAAAGGATATGATCTCTTGTAATATTAATTTTAGTCCCAAATAAAATTTCTAGAAGGGCACCGACCTTCATGAAAATTGCATCGGCCTTAGGAATAGCCTCAAACATATCTCCTACAACATGGGAAACTCCTTCATATGTGGGTGTTGTTGCTATAACATATGGCAAATCAAAGTTTATTCCTTTGACATGTGGGAATGCTTTGACAATCTCTGCTACATGTCCTCCAAGCACCACTCGCCATATCCACCAATGACCTAATATTATTGAATCATTCTCTATATTGGAATAGAATTGCCCTCATCATGATCTTTTTCGTACATGCCATGGCTTCATTGAAAATCCTATTGACTTCATTAGTTTGAGAGAGAAAGTCCCAGTTGCGGCCATGAGCCTTGGAGAAAGCGGTTCCACCTTCTTTGATACATTGGCTCAAGTAATGCCATGGTGCTTGGTGACCATGGATCGTATTGCATGCTTACAAAAGAAGTGAGGCTTAGCTCGGTTTCATGTAATAGCCATCTTGATTTTTGGTCTAACCCAAAGAGTATTTCTCCAAGCATCCGATTGGGAATGTGTAGTAAACATTTCTTTGCGGATCGAAATCTCATGATAAGAGAAAGATACGGATGTGTCTACACTAGGGGAGTTAACCTCCGAATTAATGAAGGACACAAGAAAAAAATCAATATATTGCAAAATATATAGAGCAAATTTTTCATAAAATATATAACAAGAGAACTATTGAGGGGGAAAAAAAAGTTCAACCCTAAAGCTATTTGGGACGAGTGAGATAGGACCACCATGAAAGTTTATTATATCTGCCACTTTTAGCTCTACAGACATAGTTTAAGGCCATAGATTCGAGCATAACCAAACATGAGTTGCCATATTTCAACTTGGCTTGTGAGCAATGACTCGCCTCTTCCGATTCCATTCTCACTTTCCTTTCCAATTATTCCAAAGTTCACTCTTCAAATGTTTGAGAGGCGATAATATGGATACAAATTTGTAGACCAAGCAGTTTAAATAACTATATCCAAAACAAGTTATAGAGATAGTCTTTAGAACGAGTTGTAGAGACAAAATCTTTAAAGCAATCAAAGACAACCGTATTTGAAAAAAAAATGGTTATGAAAGTCACGAAGTTAACCATGTTAGAGACTATTATAAATTACATTCGAGGGTCTTACTTAAGCTTTTAAGTGAGATAGTCTTTTAATATGGCATCGAGTTTAATTAACCAAGAGGTTCTAAGCTCAAGTCTCACCATCCACAATTTGTCAAGTATTAAGTACAAAGCAAGGTAGATATGTGCAAGTTTCAAGCCTAAATGTTAAGGCTTTTACTTGAGGGGTGTGCTCGAGACTATTATAAATTATATTACGAAATCTCATCTATCGACTTAAACTTTTAAGTGAAATAGTCCTTCAATAAACCAATGTTGAGAAAGGAACAAAAAAAAAAAGTATGCGGGTTCCACCACGGATGGTGAACCTTTGAAATCAAAGACGAAGGAAATGGCACATGAAGCTGAAAATGTCGAGGGTTCACTATGGTGGTGGAACCCGTATGCTTCTTTTTATTTCTCAACAACCAAAAAATTTAAACAACTCGGGAGTTGCAAATTGAAGATAAATATGAACCTCTCTTGCGTAAGGCATTGCTTATTAAAAAAAAAAAAAGAATTGAAGAATAACATTTTCAACCATGTATTAAGTTTGTTTAGTATAAGGAAAATCTAAACTGCTAAGATAATAAAAAACTAGGGTTGAGTTATTACAAAGAAACAAAAAGAACTAGATCGGTCTCGCTTAATTATCGTAGTTTTAAAGACAAAATCCTATTCATAGTGACTCATGTGTATTGTTTGGAGTCTTTTTTTCATCTCATCCATCCATGACTCATGTGTACTATTTAATTTTTGCCCCCGAGTTCTCCTTAATTTCTCTTTTGCCATTTCCTATCGCTATTGATTTACCTCTTTACCTTTGAAGGCATATCTTTTAAGTCTCTTTTTGTCCGATTTTGGTTCTTTCCTTTATCGGTTAGCTTTCCTCATTTACTTTTCTTTTCGCATGAGCATTTAATGCTCTCTCTTCCATTGCTTTTTTGCCCTTATTAGTCCAATTGTCTTTGAGAACAAATTAATTAATCTTTCCGGTTCAAAAACTATTTTTTTAATCCTTTTTGTTATTTTTTAATTTATTTTGATTTTTTCTTTTAAGAAATAGTGAAGCAAAAATAAGTGAAAACATCAACATATTAATGAGAATAAAAGATATTTTATATAAAAAACAAAATTAGTTATAGTCAACAATAGTTAAAAGGATTAAGTAATTAGATTTTTAAACTAAAAGGATTAATTAATTCAATTCGACTAATTTATAATTTATTTTCCAATTTAAGGATCTCTTTCATCCTTTTTTACAGGTATTTTTTCTTTTTAACAAATATCATACCGGCATACTCGCTATATATCGTTACTCTTAAAATTCTAATAAATGACCAATGGAAACATGACTTGCTATTTCAAGGTTGTGTTGGCTTAGATATTTCTTGAAAGTAACAATCATGATATAATCACAAATTATTCAATAAACTAAAAGAGAAGGCATACCTTTTTTTTTTTTTTTTTGGTTTTTTTAATAATTTAATTAATCTTTTTAATTATGGATTTGAGGTAAAAATTATGGAACCTTGAATGTTATTTTTTGTGTTTCCTACACAACTTGAAGATAATGAAATATATATGATTTTTAAACGAGATTAGTGTAAATGCATATTTATTTATAATTTGACTCAATTTTTCTAAAAAAAATTTAAATAATCAATTAAAAAATAGAATTCATGGATTTTATTTGTTTGTTTTTATATATATATGGTCAATATTTATTGGAACCAATTTTGTAGTAGCTTTTATTTCAATATATTCCATACAATTTAGATGTGTTTTTTTATACTTTTTTTTAGTATATATTTGAATCTATCAAATATGATCGTAATGTGTGTGTGTGTTTGTATATATTTAATTCATTAGTTTTTTCAGAAATTAACTATCTATCTACACACATAACACCAATTATTTGTTATTTATCATTTTTCATATTCTAAAATCAATATTTTTCAAATAAAATAATTAAAAGAACATTTTAAAAGAACATTCCAATTATTCAAATATAGTTTTTTATGTTAATATTATTGAGTAATTTGTTAACAAATACATATAAATAAAATAATTTAGCTCAACAAATAGATTAGATTTATATTAATCACAAAAAATAAGACTTCTATCCGTACTTCACTATACTAATCGTTAACCTTACTTATATCATAGTAGCTCGATCGCGAGCATAGCGTAGGTATCCACTTAGTACCTATCTAAAATTGGTGAGAAGTTAGAAAATATAGTCCATATTAAATAGTTAAATCAAAGATGATTAATATATAAAATTGAAAAAGAATCACCAATCATAAGGTTTAAGTCTTTTGGATGAAACCCAATCTTAAATATCCGATTTTATATGGTATCACAGCCTCAAAAAGGCTCAACGGTCTAACAAAAATCCCGAAGCTCAAGCCACAAATCTTGGAGCTCAAGTTACTTGACGAGATCTTAAAAAATGCATAGCAAGTGAAGGGGAGTGTTAGAAAATATATTTCACATTGAATAGTTAAACAAAAAATGATTAATATATAAATTTGAGAAAAGGCCACCGACCATAAGACTTAATTAAGTCTTTTAAATAAAATCTAATCTCAACTATCTAACTTTATGTGGTATCGGAACCTTAAAAAAGCTTAACGACCCATCAAAAATTCTAGAGCCCAATCTACTTGACATATTCTAAAAAATAAACTGCAAGTGATGATTGGTGTTAGAGAATATATCTCACATTAAATAGTTAAAAAAATTAATATATAAAGTTGAGAAAGGCTTAAGTCTTTTGATGGGTGACCCTTCTTAACTTTATATATTAATCATTTTTTATTTAACTATTCAATTTGTGATATGTTCTCTACATGAGAAAAAAGATAGTTTATTGCTTGAAGAGATTTAATTATAAAATATTGAATAGTTGCTAGATACTTGAGCAAATTAAGAAATAATCCATGACATTATTAATTCAAATATAATGGAATATAAATCAAGAATTAATCTAGCAATTATGTATCCAATAGCATTTTTGCTAAAACAAGTTAGAGTCTTAATGACTCGTAGTTTATTTGGTTATTGTGTAATGAGAGAGATTACCTTTTTCAAATAACCATCTTAACCTAAAAGCTTAAGTTAATGACTTATGCTTCAAAAATGACTTTACATTATTCTCTAACATACCTCTTCAAGTAAAAACCCTTTGGGATTGAAACTAACATAAGTTCATACTACATTATGCTAAATTAATCGAAGAGAAACTGGGATGGTGAGATTCAAACTAGTGACCAAACGTCATGAAGGCTCTAATATCATCTCAAAGAACCATTTTAAACCAATAGCTTAAGCTATTAAGTGAGGCCTCATGAATAATTTTATATTTTTTTCTACCAACCTCTCATTATGTAATCAAAGACTTGCGGATGTCGATAAACCCAAAAAGAAAAAAAGAAGAAGTAGAAAATCAAGCTTCATTATCGGAGTAGATCTTCTATAATCTCAAATCATGACATTACAAATTTAGATATAGTGTGTCAAAAAAACCATTTCAATTCAAAAGTTTAAGCTATTGAGAGGCTTCGTGAATAGTTTTTATATTAATCTTTGACATACTTTTTCAAATAAAAGTTTTTTTGACTTAAAATTTATACATACCCACAATTATCTTGTGTTTAGTTATTTAATTTAATTGGAAGCAAAAGTGAGAGTGGTAGGATTCAAACTCATGATCTCGTATTCGAATTGGTGATCGTTTGGTTAAAAAATTCTAATACTATATCAAAGAACCATTTCAATAAAAAAATTTAACATGTTGGGTGAGGCTCTATAAATAGTTTTTATATTACTCTCTAACATGGTAAAAGATTAATGAAAAAGTAAATCAATCCTTATTAACCTACTCTATAAAATTTCAATATCAAATATAGGTTACAATCAATATATAAATACCTCACAATCCAAAACCCAATTGCATTTAAGGAATGTTCACTGCAAATTGAAAAACAAACAAAGAAGATATGAAAATACATTTATGACTACATACTATTTGTAGTGTTATTGTATTGTATTTATATATAAGATTCTATAGAATATATAAAAAATCATAGTGTCTTATAATACAGGAAATATAGGTAACAAAAATATAACAAATTATAATAGATAATATAGAAAAATAATTATGACTTAATACGTCTCCTCAAGCGAAGGAGAGTCAAGAAACCACACAAAGCATGAACGTAAAAAGAAGGAAGCGATAAGCAACAAGAGGTTTAGTAAGAATATCAAAATTTTGATTTCAAGTGGAAATGAAATTAACGTGAAAGAGATCCTTGTGTAATTGATCTCGGAGAAAATGAAAGTCAACCTTAACATACTTAGTACGAGCATGAAAGACGGTATTGACTAATCGAGTATATGACACCATGTTTATCACACCAAAGAGTTGGTAGAGAGGCGGAGGCAATAGCCAACTCACGCATAAGAGATTGAATTCAAAACAATTTGACAACATCAATAACAAGAGCCTTATATTCTACTTTAGTGGAGGAGAGAGCAATAATTTTTTGCTTACTACATTTCTAAGAAAGGAGATTGTTACGGAGAAAAATAGCATAAATATCTTAAGAATTATGATTATCAAGACTACCAACCCAATTAGGATCAATAAATAATTGAAGATGAAGCGAGGAGTGTTTTCTAAGATAAAGACCGTGATGAAGAGATTATGTTAGAGATAGCAAACAATGCATTTAATAGCCATCTAATAATCTTTGAAAGGAATGCATAAACTAATACGCTTTGTTATTCGTAAAGCTTATACCTGGATGAGTAAGTGTTAAATATTATAAAGGACCAACAATCTAATTATACTTGAAAGTCTTAGAAAATAACTACTTGTTGTTAAGACAAAGCTTGGTAAAAGTCAAAGTTGGAGTGCTACGAGTTTCCGTGTGGTTATATAGTAGCTCATGCAAGAATGTTACGAATATATTTTTGTTGGCAAAGAAGAATGCTTCGATTAGTAGATGCCATCTCCACACCAAGAAAATAAGTAAAAGGACCAAGATCACATAAGTGAAATTCAACAGCAAGTAGTATGATAAGAGTGGTAATACGAAAGGCACTACTACCCATGATAAAAATATCATCAGCAAAAACTAAGATAAAGATGAAAACCTCAATAATAAGTGGAATAAAGAATGAAACATTAGTTTTAAAGATCACAATATAATAAGTAGGAGAAACTAACCGAGTTGAGAGTACTAGGCATACGATGCCTACTTCAAACCTATCAAAAGATCATTTCAACCCAAAAACTTAAACTCGCTAGGTGAGGTTTCAAGAATAATTTTGTTTCTTTTGTTATTTATAGTGAATTTAGCTTCTTCTTTTTTGTGGATATTTTTATTTTTTCTTAGCTTATGTTTAGTTTTGAATAAAATGTAGTGTCGATTATGATTTTTATTTTTAATCATGGAGTTAGATTGATGTCTATTATAGTGTTTAGATGAGGTACAATCATATACTTTTTGAGAGGTCTCTTCGAGTGATGATTTAGCAATTGATTTTATGGTTGAAGATTATCTTTATGTGGTTAGTAGCTTTCCATCTTTGTCTCTTTGAGTTAATTTGTTGCATTTGATTTTGATTTAAGTTAGAGATATGGTGTTTGCATACGATGCTTGTTATTTAGTTTTCTTATAGTAGTAGGATTTTGACTTGGAAAATCTTCTTTAACTTGTGCATGATTTAGTATGTTTCGATTTCTACCTTGTCGTTAGTTTTATATCATTTTTTTTTAAGTATCATTTGTTTTCATTTTATCTTTTTATGTGCTTTTGCTAATTATTACAATGTTTGTTGTCATTTTCTTAGGCAAGTTGCTTTTGTGTTTTTTTTGTGACTTATATCCAATAGATGGATGTGATCATTTCTAGTTTTGTTATGCTTCAAACAAGAGAAACCAATCCCTTAATTCTTGCAAGGGAAATATATCTCTATTTAGTTTCATCACTTCCGGGAACTAGGAAAATAATGTGATAATGATGTGATAATTTCTAGTTTTGTTATGCTTTAAACAAGAGAAACCGATCCACTAATTCTTGCAAGGGTAATATATCTCTATCTAATTTCATCACTTCCTAGGAACTAGGAAAATAATGTGATAATGATGAACAATTTTTCAAATGTTCCTTTATTAGAGCTATATGTGTTCATATTACTAATCTTGACTCGTTTTCCACCTTATATTCATTTTTAGGATATTGATCATGTTGGCAATGTTCATCGAGGTTGATGTAATAACCCATCATAACAATTGGATTTAAGTTAGTAATTTATATATTTTTAGAATTTTATTAAGAGGGATAAATCATATTAGTGGGTATTGTGAGGTTTGAATCGATTTTTTTGTATAATATATATATATATTTGGGTAGTATATAAGATGAATTGAGACAAGCATGTTATCCCTCAATTTTTCTTTCTTTTTCCCCTCCCTTTGTCTTTCTCCTTCACTCTCTACTTGCTCCCATTTCCCTTTTCCAAATTCTAAGTTAAAACCTTGCCTAATTAACTCAAAAAAAAAAAAATTGCTAAAATAAGTATATTAAAGTGAGGTTTTAGCTAGATTAAAGTTTGAAAGGTTTGGAGAGTTTAGGATTGAAATTGGGGTTGAAGAGCCAATTGTCAAAGGTAAAACTTTTTGTCATTTGGTCTTTAAACCGAGATGTGTATATATATATATATATATATATATATATATATATATATATATATATATATACATTGATGATTCGAAGTTGATTTGTATTGGCTTGTTGTTAGAATGAAGAATTTAGATAGATTAATGTTAGGGGTTTGAGACCCATTTGGGAAAAAAGTTGATTAAGTAATTCCAATTGATTAAATAATGTTTAATCAATTTTAGATTAGTAATTTATAAAGTTGAATTAGGTAAATTTCACTAATTTGAGAGGTTGAAGATGACGAATAGTGAAAATTTTAAAATTGGGTTTTGAATCTGGAAAGAATTTAGAGAAAATGAAGAATTAAGTTATATAAATACAATTAAAGACTAATGGAATGGAGTTGAGTGAATTAGAGTAGAATTCATGATTTCATTAAGGATTCTCAATTTGGTTGGGATGATGAGTGGTAGAGAAAAGATGGTATATTTGAAGATCAATTGAGAATTAGTGATGAATGATTATTTATAGTAAAGTGTAATTGTTTAAAATCAGTTGAGAGAGTAAAATTTTAATTAAATTCATCGTTTTGAACCTTTTTTATTAGTTTCATTATTATAAATTATCTTGTATCCCAATTTGTACAATAATTCATTTATTTTAAATTATTCTTCGATGTGATATTGATGATTATTCTACCATTTTGTGTCATTAAATTCTTTGAAACAGAACAACTCTATCTCAACAACCTTTATTCCATTTGATCCATTAATTGTAATATAAGAGGATAGTATATAGCATATTATATTTTTAAATTCGTTCGATATATATGTCATGCATCATTGGTTTAACTATGATAAAATCACATTCATTAGAATTTGACGAGAACGGACCCCTTATGCATTTGAAATGAATTAATATAAAAAATGTTTTGATATTATTTTAAAAATGGATTTGAATAAATGTTTGAATAAGTGTTTTACTTAAGGTTTGATTTGTGTTCATGAATTGCATTATCAAATCCGATTTTGAGCATGAATTGTATTTGATACGTTGGATTTGGAAATTTTTGGAATATGTATAAGGTTATTTGATTTTTTATTTGATTGGTTACTTTGGAGTACTAGCTAAGGGGAACGTAACCTATGGGCTCATTAAAATTTAATGCTTCGACTAGCGGGAGAGGTGTAATGCTATCTTGTGTGTCGGCCAACATATAAAAACCTAGCTACGAGAGGCATAGCCTTTGGGTGTTTGCATCCAATGATACGTTATGTTGTTCACCTCAAGTGTAAATTTAGATACTTGATTTGATTTTATCATTCTATATTTAGATTTTGATGTTTAGCATGATTTGGATTTGAAGTATTTAAAAAATGAAATATGATTTGATATTTATAATATGTACTTGATTTGAGAAATAAATATTACATCTTGAGCGGGTTTTAAACCACCATTCTAAGTCTATTTCCCCTTCCTTAGATATGTTATATAGTATCTACTCACTTAGTCGTTGATTTGCTTAAGCTCCACTATCTCGGCTTTACGGGGTTTGTGAGAGTGCCTTTTTGCTTCCTCAAAGTTGCTTGTCTTGAAGTTGGCACATTGATCATACGACTCATTTACTTGTAATCTTTTAAAACTTATGTTTGATATTTTTGCATCCTTTAGAAGCTTTGTAGTTACACCTTATGAGAGTTGTATTAGAAATTAATTATGTATATTATGTTGAGAAATGCAAGAATACTATAGAATCATCATTTATGTTAGAGTTATAAAGTAATAATTATTAGGGTAGGATATTGTAAATTTGAAATAATGCTTGATGTGCTATAGGTTTGAGGATTATAGTTTAGATATTTGAAGCTTGCTTAAGTTGAGGTTAGCCTTATAACTCCCTTGATTTTTGCATCAATGGTGGCCCACTTCGGAGGTTGTGATAAAATTAGTATCGAACATAGGTTTTAGAGTCTAGAAAAATTGTAGAGTATAGGTTTAATTCTAATCCATGTTCTTTCTTCGAATTTCATAAGTGAATTAACTAGTGTATACTCAAACTTCTCTATTTATAATCTTTCATCATATGCAAAAAGTAGGCTTTCATCACATATAACCGCCTAATAAGGACACCTATCATGGCACATAATTTGTCCGATGAGGCATATGGCTTTGTTCTTGGACATACATAGTTTGAACCATCGAGCAACCGGTGGCACGTGGCTTGCTTGACTAAGGCACATGGTCATGTCACATTTGCCCTTCATCCCGTGTCTCTCGGCTTTTGCCCATGTTGCTTTTCTTTCTCTCTTGGATGAGAACTCTATGTTGACTTGCATGATCGTATCATATTTACTCTTCATCCCGTGCTTATTCTTACTACCCATATGTCTTCTCATGCTAAACACACATATAGACATGCTAATTTATTTGAACAAGTCGTGCTTTTTCCTATTGCCCATGTGTCTTCTTATCCTAAACATACATATGACTTTTCTCTTGGTTTGACACGGCTAGTAGCTTTTTCCTCATGTAAGACACACGACCATGTGTCTCTTTCCTTTAACTTGGCTTTGTATGTTGTTTTCATTAGGTCCTTTGTGCGTTTAGATTTGTATGTGCCTTGGCTTGGGTTCACTCATTTTGATTGTAATTTTTTCTACAAAATCCAAAATTGTTACCTTGTTTTTAAGTACTAGTAAGCCTAATGAAAAAGAGAATAAAAAGTATATAAATTATGTAGTGATCATTCTACCTTCTTGAATTCATTTTTCTTAAAATGTGTTAAGTTTGAGTATGTTTTGTATAGTCTGCTATGGTGAGGACTAGATCAAGTTATCATAGAAGAGGAGGTGTCGAGGCTAAAACATCATCTAGACCTTCTCGATCTTATGGTAGATCTAGAGTTAGAGAAGAAGTAGACTCGGTATGATGTCACTAGCTAACATCATGGCTAGTTTTCATACTATGCAACATATTATAGAGACGATGGTCGAGGGTATTCAACAAATTTTTTACACTATGGTAGGGTTGGTGTACGCAGTTAAGGTTTAGGTGAGGTAAGCACTTCTATAGGTGCCATTCGATCGGGATTAATGGGGTTTGACTCCTATGTTGCTAAATTTTTTAAATTAAAGTCACCAACTTATTTTGATTATAAGGATGATGAAGATCCGATGCACTTTATAGATGAAATAGAAAAGAGGCTAGTTGTGCTTCGATGCGCTAAGGAGAAAAAGGTTGAGCTAGTAGTGTTTATGTTTAAAGGGAGTGCTAGTGATTGGTATAAACGAGACAAGAAACTTGATTGGTCTTGGGAGTAATTTAGGGAAGAATTTATAGAGGAGTTGTTACTTAAAGTTATTTACATATGAGGTTTTTGGAGGGTGGGGTATAAGTCATCTCCTTAGTCATTTTCTTTTCTTTTCTTTTTTTTGGTATTTTGTATTTTATGTATTTTATTCTTTTATTCTTTTTCCAATTTTTATTTTTTGTAGTAAATTATAAAATAAAGTGAAATGAAATAAACAAAATAAGAAATAAAATAAGAAATAAATAAAATAATAAAAAAGGGAAACATTTTGAGTTGCTAATGTATGTATAACAAAGATTGTTGTAAGGGCATTTCTATCACAATATAGAGATGGTTTCTTTTGTGTGATTGCCAAAGAAGTGAGGCTGATCTAAGAGTCATGTAATAGCCATCTTGATTTTCTATTCAACCCAAGGAGTGTTTCTCCTCCATCCGATTGGGATGCCTAGTAAAAAGTCTACGGTGCATTGTCATGGAGATCTAGGATAGAGTACACAATGCATTGTCTTGTGCTCTTGGATGTGAAATAGCGAAGTAGCACTCTCGGCTCTTTGTTGGGCCGTGGTTATTTCAATCATGACCTCATCACAAACCATTTAGTAAAGACTATTTTTCAAATGAATTGAAAATTCTAATACCTTTTACAAAATGGTCGCTAAAGTCTAAACTTCTTTCAATTTGATTTTAAACTTTTATTTTTTTTTCCCATTATTACAATATAATATTTAAAATTCCAATTATTATGAAACGAATCAAGTAAGAAAATGGAGTAGAAAGATAAAAACAATCACTCAACACATAAATTTACGTAGTTCAATAATTATGCCTACTCCACGACCGAACTAGGATTTCTTATTAAGGTTTTATCAAGTAGCGACTTACAAATACAAGTAATATTATCTTTATTTATAGTGTGAACAACTATAATTAAAATATATATAAAAAAAAAAAAAAGATCTAACGAGGCTCATACATCTAGCCTAGTACTATGTACATAGGATTCTATACTTGCGAGCCTCCATCCATATTAATCTCGACGACTTAACACTAACTTATTATATGTCTATATGTTTTGCTTTAAATAAGAACCCCATTACACCTAATTCTAATTTATTTATGTTTTAAGTCAATACAACACATTACCTTAAATCACACAAATATATTTCCACTAATGTTTCATGATGTGTCAATTTTTAAATATTAAGGTATGGGCATCATGAACTTTGAATGATTAATCTCTATCAAAACAACAACAAGCAACAACCAGAAAAAATTATGCCAACAACAAAACAAACACGTCAACAATAACAGCTCTGTAACAAGAGTTTGTTTCGCAGATAGAGTTTAAGTTAGACTTATAATACTTCACATTGTTTATACCTCCTACAAAAGAATGAAAAAAAAAAAGAAAAAGAAAAAGAAAATTACTACCACAACGCTAGAATAACAAATAATATGTTATGGAGTAAAAAGAATCTCCTTGCATACAATTTAAGGAAAAGTATTACAGGAGTCGGTTTGGAACCCAACATTATTATTGGCTGCTGTATTGGGGATTTTGCTTACGTAATTAAGATAATATTATAAGTTTATAACAACGACAAATTGACATGTCATACTGGATAAGCCTCGATAATAGATTGCAAAGCTGGAATCTTGATGATTTTATAGCGAGGGAAGCCTCCTTCCTCTAATAATTTCTTCCATTCTTGCTCAGTTCTTTCCTTCCCACCTGTGTGTGCAACCATCACTAAATCCATTACAATTCTTGTATCAACAAATTTATCACTATGATCTTCTGTTTGTAGAACTATATCAACTATGATAAGCTTTCCCGTTTTTTCAGGTATTGCTTTCTTGCAATTCTTCAGAATTTCAACGCAAGATTCATCGGTCCAATTATGCATTATCCACTGCAAAAAATTAATACAGAAGAAGAAAATATAAGGATACGGGAAAATTAATACTCAAGAAGAAGGAAAAGAAAAGGATATGATCTCTTGTAATATTAATTTGAGTCCCAAATAAAATTTCTAGAAGGGTACTGACCTTCATGAAAATTGCATCAGCCTTAGGAATAGCCTCAAACATATTTCCTGCAACATGGGAAACTCCTTCATATGTAGGTGCTGTTGCTATAACATGTGGCAAATCAAAGTTTATTCCTTTGACATGTGGGAATGCTTTGACAATCTCTGCTACATGTCCTCCAGCACCACCTGCCACATCCACCAATGACCTAATATTATTGAATCCTTCTCTATATTGGGATAGAATTGCCCTCATCACGATCTTTGTTGTACATGCCATGGCATCATTGAAAGTCCTATTGACTTCAGTATTTTGAGAGACAAAGTCCCACAGCTCGCAGCCATGAGCCTTGGAGAAAGCGGTTCCACCTTCTTTGATACATTGGCTCAAGTACTGCCATGGTGCTAATGACCATGGATTGTATTGCATGCTTACAAAAGAAGTGAGGCTTAGCTCAGAGTCATGTAATAGCCACCTTGATTTTTGGTTCAGCCCAAAGAGTATTTCTCCAGCATCTGATTGGGGATGTGCAGTAAAAATTTCTTTGCGGACCAGAAATCTCATGATACGAGAAAGATACGCAGTGTCTACACTAGGTGAGCTAATCTCTGAATTAATGAAGGACACAAGAAAAAAATCAATATATTGCAAAATATATAGAGGAAATGTTTTATAAAATATAGAACAAGAGAAAACTATTGAAGGAAAAAAAAAAAAAAAGTTCTAACCTGAAGCTATTTGGGGCAGTGAGATAGGACCACCATGAGAGTTTATTATATCTGCCACTCTTAGCTCTACAGCACAGTTTAACACCATAGATTCAACATAACCAAACATGAGTTGCCATATTTCAACTTGGCCTGTGAGCAATGCCTCTTCTGATTCCATTCTCACTTTCTTTTCCAATTATCCAAAAGTTCACTCTTTAAATGTTATGTTTGTGAGGAGATAACATGGATAAAATATGTGTAGACCAGCGAGCTTTTCGGGTTAATTGCAATAAAACGTCCCTCTATTTCTCTGGTTTTTTTAATATGGTCTTTGTATTTTAATTTTTTTCTGTTCTTGCTTTTTTCTTAACATGATCCTCCTTTTCTCGACAATTTTTTTTGATAAAATGTCATTCTACTCTTTTGAATTTTCAATATGGCGCTTGTATTTTTATATTTATTCACCACCTCCTTCTATTCTTGAAATTTTTTTTTAATGTGATCACTTTCATTGTTTATTTGTTGATTTTTAAAAAAATTGATAGCTAGCATAAAAATTATCACGTGGTATGAAATGTCAGAAAAATTCACCACATAAAAAAAAAATTGTAGAAAAAAATATAAAAAAGAAAATACAAATTCTTAGATATGAAAAAACAAATCTTTTTCTCTCTCCAGCTCCGTATTCCTCACTTTCTCTTTTTTCTCCACTGTCTCTCTCTAACTTCTCTTCCTCTCTCGCACTTCTTCCTCTGGTACTACAAAATTTCATTAAAAAAACAGTGGTAATAATAATTAAAGTCGTCTTCCTCCAAAATTCCTAAGTCAGCACCTAATATGAGATCCAGTACGAAGAAATCATCAGGGCTGAAATTTTGTGATAAATCCAATGACACACTCTCTCTCTCTCTCCTTGTCTCAATCTAACTAGAAAATTTCACCTTTCACAAAGCGGTTTCTACCAATCTATTGTTTCTCATATCTCCATTTGTTTCTTGTCTTTTCTAACCTTAAATGCCTCTCTCTTTCTGGTCTGTCCTTCCTTCATCAATTTCAGCTTCAAAGCATGTTTTTTCTAACTAAGTTGACAAAAGCAATCCATTTATGTATCTAGGTCTCTTTGATTTTAGGTTTTTTGTCAGTGAGTACATGTTTTATCTAGGTTTTATTATTATTATTGATAAATTTTGGACATTTTGGCAAGTGGATTTTGATTTTGGAGGTCCCAATTGTTCCTTGTTTAAAAAAATTGATTGATTTTTGAGAAGAGGAGCTGATTTAAACTTGTGGATATGGATAACTTCAGTTTTTAAGTGGATTTTGGTTAAAGTTTGTTAGAGATAGCGACGAATGTGCTTAATAGCCAACTAATGATCTTTGGGAAAAAAAAAAAAAAAAGCATAAACTGACAAACTTTTCTAGTCATAAAGCTAATACCCTAAGTGTCAAATGTTATAAAACACTGACAATATAACGATACTTAGCATAAGTTCGGAGATAAAAACAAAAGAATGCAGTGCTTCGATTGCATACAAAAATATTCGATTTTGACAATTCACCTATGAGATTTCACTTTACATTAAAAACAAAATTACAGACTACATTTCTTAAATTTCTTAAAGAGAATTTCTTCTGCAGTTATAGAATTTTATAAAGAAAAGAAGAGGATTGTGGAAAAAAAAATTAATTATTTTCTGAGTAGTAATCCTCTATTTATAGATTATTTGAAACATTTCATAACCAATATAATTATTGAAAAACTAGTTTGATTCAGAGCTTAATTGTTACTTTTTAACGGTTATAATTCAACAATCATCTTGTATTTGAAATTAATTAATTATCATAGAAAAACATAATTAATTAATTAATTATAAATTTAATTTAATCAAAAAAATAAATCTAAAAATTAATTAAATTAATTAATCACATGTCATGCACATGAAAAGTGCAAAGTGCCAGTCTTTTAATATATATATAATTTCATCTACTAGCTTCCCTCCAAAACTTTCAATTTGAGTTCCCTCTAAATCCTACTATTTTGAAATCAATGCAAGAGGTCTATTGATAATTTTTTTTTTCTTTTCAATAGATGATAAACATTCTATTTGAAAATACTTTATTCACCATGCTTAACTTATTGTCTATTTAAACCATGTTTTCCAACATCATCTTTAGTTTTTGTCTAAATTTTTAAGCATGTGAACATTAGCCATTTATTTAAAAACATACTACGAATTTTTACTTAACTATTTTGAACAAATATTTAATGCTTAAGTTTGTTTTTAAAGACTTTTCATGTAATTGTAATTTAATAATTACATTATTAAACGAGTAATTTTATTTATTTTTTTTAATTTATTTGTTTTTGACATTAAAAAAAAAAAGTAAGTAAATTATTAAATTTGAAGGTTAAATAAAATTAAAACACAAGAGTCGGTTACACAATCATTTCTATAAATTCTAAAATTAGAGGAGGTTTTACCCGCCCTATATGATTTCTCGCTAAAATATAAAAAATTATGGAACTTAAAGGTAACCAACGGTTGCAAATATTTCATGCCAAAAAATAAAGCATAACATAATTGACATTATAAGAGCAGTCTTAATTGCCTCTAAAAAAACCCCCCATCGATTGTTAAAACCATTGCTATAGCCTAGCTAGAGACTGCAGTACTACACATGGTTTTAAGACGGTTTATTTAATTGCCGCTAGACTTTGTAGAGGTTGGTATAACTACCTCCATTGCCATATTTTGGTTTAGTGACATTTTGTTTATGGTTCTAGAGCTATCATGCCTAACAAGCAATAAAATAAAATAAAAAATCGTTTTACGGAGGTGTACTTGAATTTCACGAATCTCTTCATTTATGTAAACACATGAAACCATTTGTCATCTTTCTAGTTTTAAGAGTCACATGACATCAAATTCAAAATCTAATTTATCCATTCGTTTATTCAATACAAGTTATTAAATCATTACTAATATTAAACATATATAATTGTTTTATAGAATTTACTTATGAAAAAAAAATATAAATTATTAAATAGATGTTTCATGTATTAAATAAAAGAATTTTATTAATAACTCTCGTAAATCTATAGTTAATATTTTTCGATAAATGGATTCTGTAAGACAATTATTTATGACTAGCATTACTCTTAAAGCACATATTTCATTTATCTCAACTTCTTTCTATAGATTACTACAGCATGCACCCTACCATAGAAACAAATTTATTATAGAATTAAGAAGCCATACGTACAATTTGCATAAAAGTATTGCACAAACCCAATTTATAATTAGAACAGTCTTGTTGGTAGGTGGAGTAGATTCAAGATGAGCTTACCTAATTGAGATATTATTATGGCAACAACCAACTGATATGTCATTCCGGATAAGCCTCGATAATAGATTCACAGCTGGAATCTTGATGATTTTATAGCTAGCGAGGGAAGCCTCCTTCCTCTGATAATTTCTTCCATTTTTCTACTTGTAATATCTGAGAAAGTATTTGCTAGGTGCCAAATTGGTAATTAAGATATTTTAAAAGGATAATTAATAGACAGGCTGGGCTTGATATCTATTTTGTGCTTGATCTACCGCCATCCCTAACCAGCAACATACACCAATTGCCTAATATTATTGAAACCAATTCTATATTGGGATAGAAATGCCCTCTTAAAGATCTTTGTCGTACATGCCATGGTCTCATTGAAAATCCTATTGAATTCACGATTTTGAGAGGCAAAGTCCCATATTTCACAGCCATGAGCCTTGGAGAAAGTGGTTCCACTTTCTTTGATACATTAGCTCAAACAATGCCATGGAGTCACCATATTTCACAGTCATAAGAAGGAATGCTGGAAGCTGTCGGAATATAAGGAATGCTGAAATCTGGCGGAATCAGCACCCGTCCAATGCCTGGAACGAGAAAACTGCCGTCAGATTGCAGGAAATCAGGCTGCGTCACATCCACATTCTTGGAGTTCTTTGGGATTTGGCACCCTGCGAGTACTTCCCCAGATATTGCAAGCAGGAAAACGAGAGAGAAAAGAGACAACAGTGTTTTGGAGTCACCATGGCATTGCTTGAGCCAATGTATCAAAGAAGGTGGAACCGCTTTCTCCAAGGCTCATGGCTGCGAACAGTGGGATTCTTCCTCTCACAATCCTGAATTCAATAGGATTTTCAACGAGGCCATGGCATGTACAACAAAGAATATCGTTATGAGGGCATTTCTATCACAATAGATGGTTTCTTTTGCATGATTACAAAAGAAGTGAGGCTTAGCTCAGAGATTTTTTGTTCAGCCCAAAGATCGTTTCTCCTCCATCCGATTGAGGATGCGCAGTGAAAATTTACTTGTCGGCTAGAAATCCCATGATACGAGAAAGACAAGCAGTGTCTACACTAGGTGAGTTAATCCCTGAATTAATGAAGGGAAAAAAAAATCAATATATTGCAACATATATTCAGCAATTTGTTTATAAAATATAAATCTGAGTTGAATTTTATAAAGATTTTACAAACGTTAAATTCACAAAAACACGAGACAATCTAAATCCAGAAATTAAAAATATTATAACTATAGAAATGAAAGTGGAAACATATTTGCTGAATCTATATATACAAAGATTAAAAAGTTGAAACCTGAATCTATCTGGGACAGTGAGATAGGAGCACCATGAGAGTTTATTATATCTGCCACTCTTTGCTCTACACCACGCTTTAGAAGCCTCTTCTGAGTTCTGATCCCATTCTCAGTTTCTTTTCCAGTTTTCCTAAAGTTCACTCTTCTAAATTTTGAGAGGCGATGAGATGGATAAAAAACGTGTGGACCAGACAGGTAAAGGGTTAATAGCATAAATCATCCCTCAATTATTCTGATTTTCTCAATGCCGTATCTGTAGTTTGTTTTTTTTCTTATTCATGACATTTTTTTCACTCTTGAAATTCTATTAGTCTGATTTTTTTTCGACGAGGTTTTTGTATTTTTTTTTCTTATTCATCACTTCGTTTTACTCTTGTAATTTTTTTAATGTGACTTTTCTATTGTTTTTTAAACCAATTTTTTTATAATAAAGATATTTTTAAATCTTATTTATTATAATAGGATAATTTTAAATTTATTTATCAAAATAAGATAATTTTTTTTATAATGTGACTTTTCTATTGTTTTTTAAACCAATATTTTTGATTAATATTGACCATTGACATAAAATTGACACGTGCGTTAGACAAATACACCTCCAAAAAAAAAAACCCAATCCAATTTCACCATCTCTTGCCATAGAATGCTTTGCTTTAACAAAATTAGCGTAATTTCATCAGAGACCAGAAAATAAAACAGAGTTATGTATTTATGATATGGTTTCAAGTCACAATTGATAATTATCATATAATTTCGTTCCAATATACAATTTTGCCATCTAATTCTATAAATGAACACAGAAAAAATGCAATGAATTGCCACAGTGATCACTTACAGAGAAGGACTCCATAAAAGTGCGGTCATTCCAGTCTTGAAGAGCCATTTTTATCAGATGTCTTCAAAGAGTCTTCAAGAATTCTATCTCGTCTCTTTCTAAAGAGTTTCACTGGTGATATTCTTTAATCTGCTTCAACCTTCAGTTTTCACATCATGCAACTTGTTTTAACATTTTCTTCCACATGGTTATTATGCAGCAAGGAGCAAAGCTGCACCTGTTGATGGAAGTGAGCTGCCACACAACTTGCCACTTTTAAGGCAATTTCCCTAAGACAGAAGATGAGGAGTTCAACTTCATGCCTTATCCATATGCAGCAATGAGTAAAGCCTCAGCTCTTCCGTGATCCTTTTTCCTTTCTAGAGAGGAACTCAAAGATGGAAATAATGTCGACGCGATTCTTCGGCTATCATCCTTAGTACACTTGCCTTAAGCGAGTTCAAATTCATTCTTCCATGTCATAGATGGTACTGGAACTACAGAGAACCCTGAGGCAACTAACACCCAAATCCCATAACCAAATCCTCCACTCCACCATCCCTGCTTTCCATCTGGTGGGAATGGGGTTGATTGTTCTATGTATGCAGTAGTGCCAATTGGAGAATGGAAACTACGAATTAATTGAACAATAGACTTAACATCTAATCGCTTCCGGGTTGCTTTTCCAACCATTACTTTCAAGTGAGGAGAATCAAACACCTGAGCAGAGCAACCAGACTCGTCAATTTACAGAAGTGCCAAAGCACCAGAAAGATCAGAGTCAATACCGACAACCCAATTGGAACCCACATTATTCCAGGTCAAATCGTCTCCGCCCAAATTTGCAGTCTCAGTTTCATCAGGTAAAGGAAAGTTGAGAGAGTTTAACGAGTTTTGTTTAAGTTGAGCAGCATCAGCTATTTTTGCCCCAACCTTTACCCTACTTTTTGAAAGTTTGGTCTTTTTTAAAGGAAGTGGGGTTAGAGAGTTTTTAGTGCAGAAGGGTTTTAGGGTGGATAGAAAGAGGTTTAAGAGTTTGGGTTTGATGATGAGTCTTGAAAAGAGTGACTTCATGGATTTGAATTTTGGAGATTGGTGGGTTAGTGGTCTGATTTGGAGGGTTTCCATGCAATTGAGTGGTTTGTTCAAATTCTGCTTATAAATCACTATGGCAATTGTTGAAACTCAAGGAGATCTGACTCAGTGCAATTTTATCTTATATTTCCTGGTTTGTGCTTCGTTTTCTCTGCTGTATAAAAAAGAAGACGACCACTGGATCAGTTGATATGCTTGCGCACATTTTGATTTGTGGCAGTTTACGTTTTTAATTAATAAAATACCTAAAACAATAAAGATGAAGCTGTAATATAATGAAATTATTTTTTAACAATTAAGAAAAAATGATTTGGATGAAAAAAATTATTATGTGGTAAAAAAATATTCCGATATAATTTCATTTATTATTTTATTGACCAAATTAGAAAAGATGGTTACGGTTATGATTTTCTACTTTCTCCAAATTTAATACTTGTGAATAAATTCTATCTATCTTTCTTTCTTTTCTTTCTTTCTTTTTTTTTTCTTTTTTCTGAACTAAGATAGCATTGAATGAGTAGTAACTCAAACTCACGTCTACATCTTGATAAATGAATCCGAGGAATCCCTATCCCAATCTTCAGCAGCTCGATCCTACTCCACCTTCATGCTATTGGTGATGGCAAGAAGTAAGTTTCAGTTTCAATGCAGAAAAAATATACTAAATGTAGATCCATTGGAAGGAAGGAAGGAAAAGGAGAAAGACAAATAAAAACTGGGAAAGAGAAGCAAGTAACCCATGCCTGTTGTTCGGTAGGCACAACCTGTGTTGTGACATGTCCTTGGTTTTTTCTTAATATTTTTCGGTTGTCATCATGATAAGACGATACCAACTAACCCCATACTCTATTTTTAAAATATTCTTTTCAAAATAAAGAGGACAAAAAAGACAGAGAGAACATCTATATCTTGTTAAAAATTAAGCAATTTCAAGAGTGTTGTTTGCTTTTTAGCCATCAGATTATGAGAATTGAAAAAGTGATTTTATATATATATATATATATAATTCACCTGATTTTAATATGGATATTCTGATATTGATTAAATTAAAAAGATAAATTTAATTTTGATACATGAAACTGGTTTTATTTTTCATTCTTAGGGTTTTCTAAATTTTCTATTAAAAAAAAAAAATTGTACTATCTTTTTGAAGAGATGTTGAATTAATAAAACTTGAGAGTTTTGAGAGTTTCCTTGTAGTTATGATTGTATTTTTTGTTTTGTGGGTTTTTGAGAATTAATAAACTTGTTATCCTGCTATTAGCCGTAAATATTAGCACCAAATCATCATAAAAGATTTTCCCACTTCAGCTAGCTTTCATATGTCCTGTTTATACAAATTAGAGAAGTGGAAGAAAATTTACAACAATTCCACGGGAAACTTATCCTTCAGGATAGAATTTTGAAACATTGAACGGAAGTAGTTAACAAAAACATGCAAATTAGATGAAATTTTTTAACCACTAATAATGGATTTTATTAGTGGATGAAAATATGATACTGTCTGATATATATTTGATTATATTTCGAATAAAATTGATGAAGTCGAAAGGTTTCGGACTGAATTGATAATGAAAAAAATATGTCAGGGGTTAAATTAAGGTTTCCGTGTGTGTGTGTATATATATATATATATATATATATATAGCAACTACAGAACTTAAATTTATCTCGATCAATTTCCTCACCTCGCTACCTTCTAGCAGAGAAAGCTTAGCCAAAAAGCAGACAGTGCCAGAATGGCATCAACAGAAGAAGACACTTCGTTAGCAGGCCAAGCAAAGGTATGGCAAATCATGTTTGGTTGTACAGATTCTATGGCAATCAAGTGTGCCGTAGAGTTTGGCATAGCAGACATAATAAGCTCTCATGGTCGCCCAATCACTTTGTCCCAAATAGCTTCCGGTTCTATTTCTTTTCCTCTTTTTTTACCACGGTATTGTAATCTATTTAGCTTGCTTCATTGTTTTCGTTTTTCTTGTCTTTTATTTTGTTTTTGTTTTTGTTGGTTCAGGAATTGATTCACCAAATGTTGACACTGGCTACCTTGCACGTATCATGAGATTTCTAGTGCGCAAAGAAATGTTTTCTGAACATCATCCATCTGAAGGAGGAGAGACTCTCTATGGCCTTAATCACTATTCAAGATGGCTATTACGCGATTCCAATCTGAGCCTGGCGCCAATGGTACTAATGGAAAATATTCCATGGCAGCTAGAAGCTTGGCATTACCTTAGCAAATGTGTCAAAGAAGGTGGCAGTGCTTTTAAGAAGGCTCATGGCCATGAAATATGGGAATTTGCATCTGAAAAACCTGAGTTCAACAGGATTTTCAATGAGGCCTTGACGTGCATAGGAAAAATCACGATGAGGGCTTTCCTATCACAATATAAAGATGGCTTCAATCATATTGAATCACTAGTGGATGTCGGCGGTGGTGTTGGAAGAGATTTAGCAGACATTGTCGAAGCCTTTCCACGCATCAAAGGTATAATCTTTGATTTGCCAGATGTTGTAGCCACAGCACCAACACATGAAGGAGTTTCACATGTTTCCGGCAATATGTTTGAGGCCATTCCGGATGCTGATGCAGTTTTCATGAAGGTGAGACTTTTTTAGTATTTCATTTTCTTGACAAGCCTTCGTATGGAGGAGGTTTGCTCTTTTTTAAAAACTTTTTGAGTTCGAACATCTAGGAATATTTATTGTCCGTATATGCTAGATCGATATAAAGGTATGCCTTTACGACCGTCTAGGAATGAGATTTATTTAATCTCAACTGAGGTGTAAGCTGCTCCTAAAAAGCCTCTCTTCCTCCAACCACCAAAAAAAAATAAAAAAACAAATGATGATGAAACTTAATAAATGTTAGTTAAGATATGCTTGATTCCATTTTTTGCCACAAAGGATCATACTATATCTCCGTTTTTCGTCTTTTGTAGTGGATATTGCATGATTGGGGAGATGAAAATTGTGTCAAAATTCTGCAAAATTGTCGCAAAGCCATTACAAAGAAAAAGGAAAGCTTGTTTTAATGGAAATAGTCCTACAACCTGGCGAAAATAAAGATCAATTTGGTGATATGGGACTTGTTTTTGACTTGCTGATGCTTACTCACACCAACGGCGGAAAAGAGAGAACTGAGTGTGAATGGAAGAGATTGCCAGAGGAAGGAGGCTTTCCTCGCTACCAAATCATCAACATTCCTGCTTTGACGTCTATTATTGAGGCATATCCGGAGTAAAAAATTTATATTTATATATTCTGGTAGAACATGAAATTCATGGCATGATAAACTGGTATCAACTGGTATATTTGTATCATCTTCTGTAACAAATAACATGATTTTAATATCATATTTTGCGCCTCATAAGGCCTTGAACCACCGGAAATAAAGTTGTATCGCTAAATATATTTTGAGCCCCATTATTATTCTTAGTTTATTTCTGTCTTTTTCTTCTTATAATTCATTATGTTTTTCTTCAGGAAAACCTTCTCGATATGTTCTTCATCAACCGCATACTTCCAAACATAACGAAGTAGCCCCTACAAAAATTTATTGAATTAGCAACAGTCTAGACTGTCGTTAATTCAGAAAAAACAGTCACTAATGCAATTTAGCGACGGTCCAAAGACCGTTGCTAAAATGCCAATCGTTAAATTTTTGTGACGATTTTTGGATTGTTGCCAATTTTACGACGGACTTAACCGTTGCTAAAATGAAAAAACGTGACAAAATATGATAGTAAAACGAGGAAATATTTGCGACGATGCAAAAAAACCCTTGCTAAGTTCATCACAATTTAGCGACGGATTTAACAACGGTCTACAGATCGTTCTCAATTTATTGAAAATTAGCGAAGGTCAAAACCGTCGCTAATTGTCCGATTTTAATTTTTTTTTCACCTCCAATTTAAATATCTAAAATTAACCAATTGCTATTTAAAAAATCTACTCAATATCCAAAACACAATATTTAAAAATTTCATAATTATTAATATAAATTATATTAAAACATAATAAATATTATTCAATTATTAAATTCTTGAAAACAGATACAGTATTTTTGTTATTACAAAAAGACATAATAGCTAAAAGAAATTGCTTAGATCGTAACTTGGAGGTTGAGTGGAATCGTCCGAAGGTTGAATGGAGTCGTCATCGGTCTTAGGCACAACGGATAAAGTAACACCCGGTCAATGCAGGAAATCCTCGCTTTTCCCCGATTTGACCAGGGAAAATTGAGACGGGGGAAATCGAGGTGGGATGGGCCCAGAGCAAATTGCTATCCCTATTTTTCAGTTTTTTTGTTTTTATCTCATTTTTTTACAAGTAATTATTTTCATACACTATAAGAACAAACATAATTGATTTTCTACCAGCATACACAACAAGTAATTGCTTAAATTCATTTAAATACATAACACCGATGTGTAGAATTCACATTTAAAAATATATAAAAAAATTAGCTTAGATTGATACATAAATTAACTCTTGTATATATATATATATATATATATATATATATATATATATATATATATATATATATATATTATGTAACTGACCATGACTGCTGAGAGCATGGGCTGTCTTCATGAGATATCAAACACTATCCAGTTAATACAACAAGACAAGATATTTATAATCAACAGTGATGGGCCGAATGAGGATTTTCATATCTGATGTCATATGTGACAGCTAAAATTTCCTCCAAATATACCGTGTCGATCTGCAAAATGAATACTTAGAATTACGTAAAAGAATAATTTAGCTTATCAATAAGCAGTTGGCCTAGTAATAAAAGGGAGTTGTTTCTTAAATAAATTTTTTATCATAAAATTTAAAATTATTTTTATTAAAAAAATTTAAATTTTATTATTTTTATTTCGAACAGAATAATTCTTATACCTTGAAAACATGCTTACAATGGAATAAATTAATAATAATAAACAATACGTAGCTGACCATGACGGGTAAGAGCATGGGCTTTCTTCATATGATGTATACGCCTATTTTATATTCTCAATAATATAGTACCTTGATCCAATTCCCAAACGGCTGCTGAGAACATAAAGTTCATGGCCAGTTCAGAACATGCTCCATTACAACCTCATCTAATCAAAATTCTAGATACCCAAGCTCAAAATATCAAACAAAAGTTTCACGCATATCCAAATCTCATGTAATTTAATTTTTTTTATTGATATCTCAAATTTTTTTTAATCCAATTTAAAAATTTTATTATTATATTATTGTTTCAGATCCTAATATACTATGTAAGCGTATATGATAATCTTTAATTAATGATAAATCATCACATCACTAATTTAATCATTTAATCTGGATTCATCTAACACGTGATAAGTTCGTCATTGGCAAAAGCTTGTCACTCTTATTTACGTGACACATTATGGTTTAAAACATTAATAATATTATAATAGAATTCTTAAATTAAAAAAAAAAAAATTAGGATCTTAATAAAAAAAATACGAATTATAAGAGATCTCAATATATACAAAACCTTATCAAACAATATATCATAATTAAATTAAGTAAACTATCTCTCTAAAAAAAAAAAAACATCAAACTTGGATTCATTTGTGATCCTCGTTATTAATGGAAGGAATGCTTATCGTTTTATTAAATTCTTTTAAGAAAATTAACAATGAGTTCATTTTTTTTTATCAAATCATTGAGTTCTTTTCCGGAGGTGAGAAATTGAAGATTTCAATCAAAGTTCAAGAAATCAAATGAGGTAACGAACCTCATTGACTGTTTGATCTACCCCTTTACGTATACACTTTTAAAGTTCATCATTCTTCCACTTGCAGTGGATTTTTTTTTTTTTTAAATAATTCAATTAAGGTATTAGTTAGGCATGGCCAAAGGGCAGCATAGAATACACAAAAGTACTGATAAAGTCTTCCTTATTATAAAATTTAACAAAATCAAAGAAAAATCATTTTTTTTCTTTTTTCTTTTCTCTTACTTTTCTCGGTAATAATACGCAAAAGAAAGATAAAATCTTCTTTTTTCTTTTATATGCATGTCTCTTCTAAATAGGAAAAACAAAATAAGAAAACAAACTTTTCTTTTCTAGTTTTACAATATAGTCCTTTTCCTATTTTTATTTTTTCATGGATCATACTAAAACTGACTTTTGTTTCAAGGAAGCTTCTTGGTGCCAAATCTGTTTTATTATGGAAAATCATAATTGAAATTTGGAGAAATGAGGTCCCTTCTTTTAGCCTAGATGGGGCCATCCATTTGCTCCCCTTCTGACTATCTTTCAGCTAAGCAGGGGTTATTAACAGGTCAGGTGATGTTGATTCCATTGTCTTATATCTCCTCAAGAAGTCAAGATGCCTTGGCCGGCCCTTGTCGTTTCATCGGAGATTTCTTGCGTTCGCCGACTGGAATGAATAGCTGGAGAAATTTTCTTTACGTGGATGGATTTGTTCTACTGAGATGGTAGATTTGCTTCAGTCAATTCGATACTGTTTGGTATTAATGTATTTGCATTGTATTTGAAATTGTTTTTCGAAGTGCCTATTTTGGATTGAAAAGGAAAATTCAAGTATTTTTAGATGGTTTTGATATGATGATGTGAAAAAAAAAAAACACTTAAAAAATCATCAGTATTAATTAAATGATTTTCTGTATATAAATAAATTCAACTTGGGGTTTTATAGTTTATACGTCGTCTTAAATTTTGGATTATTCATTTGGAACATTTCCATTTTTTTTTTTTTTTTTTTTGGTGTTCTTTCTTTTTTTAATATAACTTGAAACTTGAAACTACATGCGAAGCAAGCTAAGACCTGTTGACCCAGAAACTGAAGCTAAAAGAGATAAGGAAAGCCAAGGAGAAAACAAACATGGCATCCTTAATACAAACCTTACCAAAACTCAGTAAAGATGAGCAAGAGCAAGAAGAAAGTTTCTCATTTGCTATGCAACTCGCATTGGGGTCGGTGCTACCCATGGCCATGCAAGCAGCAATTGAGCTGGAAATTTTTGAGATCATAGCCAAAGCAGGTCCAGATGCCAAACTCTCTGGTTTTGATATTTCAAAACAGATGCCTACCTCAAACCCGGCTGCACCGGGAATGCTTGACAGGATCCTAAGGCTTCTAGCTAGCCACGGTGTGCTTGGTTGTTCGTTGGACTTGGGTGCTCAAGGGATCCACCAGAGACTCTTCTCTTTGACTCCTGCCTCCAGACACTTTGTGCGCAACGAAAATGAAGATGCAGTTTCATTGGGCCCCTTGATGATCATGACCCAAAACAAGGTCTATCTGGAGAGCTGGTTTGTCTTTCTTCCCATCCTGTATATATGTGTGTGTGCCATCCCTCTTTTAATTTCTATGTTATTCTTACGCCCTTTCTATATCAAAGTCATTGATTTAAATGTTTTTTTCCAAATGTTTTATATAAAATTTTGAATCTGCTTTTATAGTTTTGAGCAACATAAGTTTTCATTCTTTTCGCTCAGTACTGCATATTTCGTTTCGTCATGAACAGGCTAAATCAAAATATTAGGACATTCCATCATCATATCATGGACCAGATGGTCTGAAAAAGGTTTTTTGATTCACCGGAAGGTCTATGCATCCTTAGCTATATAATGGGAGATTGTCTTTTTCGCATTACATAACTATCAAATAAACTGAAAATACTAATTAAGAGTCAAACTCTATTTTATTGAAAGAAGTTATCAGAGACATTCAACCGTTAGGTTAAAGCTACTTGCGTTATATGTCTTTTAAGATTCATAAGATTTAATAGTGAGATTTATTTATTTAATTAATGTTTGAGATTTTTCAGTAAACTATATCGGTAAGAATACTATGTAAAATTAGCATTACTTGTTAGAAAATTAGAATCTAAGTTTGTAATACTGTTCACTAATTAAAACAACGTAAAAGAAAAAACTTGTGAAATATTTTACAAACTTCTGATTCGCAATGTTGCAAGCTTCCATTTGCTAGTTAATTACTAAATTCAGTGGCCAATACTTATGTACATATCTAGGTCGGCACTGAAAGAAGCAGTTCTTGAAGGAGGAATTCCATTCAATAAGGTTCATGGAATGCATGTTTTTGAATATTCTCAAGTGGACTCCAATTTCAGTAAACTTTTCAACACAGGAATGATTAATCACACAACAATAGTTATCAAGAAACTCTTGGAGACCTATAAGGGCCTTGAGGGCATCAAACAGCTGGTTGATGTTGGTGGTGGCCTAGGAGTCACCCTTGACCTTATTACTTCCAAATATCCTAATATTAAGGGTATTAATTTTGATTTGCCTCGCGTCATACAGAATGCTCCTCCCTTCCCTGGTATGCTTTCTATTTCCTTGTCAGCAAACATGATCAATTGATTCTTATTAAGAATAATCATGCAAAGATATAAGTTCCTGGTTTGAAAGGTAATGTCCATCGATGGGTTAATTTATGTTGCAGGAGTTGAACATGTAGAGGGTGACATGTTTCAATGTGTTCCCCAAGGAGATGCCATTTTTATGAAGGTATAAGTACTTGTTATGGTTACCAGTTTTTTCTAAGCCTTATTTGACTCCTTAGTTTTTGGGAAATTAAATTATTTGTAGTTTGATTTGATCCATGTTCATATATATATATATATAATTTGAGATTGAATATTAGATAACAACTTAGCACTATAGTTTTAAGAAATTATAAATTAGTCCTTCTGGACTAGCTAGAATGATCGAGTTATATAACATCTATTTTTCAATATTAGTATTTTCTTCGAAATATTGGGACTAAGTTATATAACATCTATTTATTTTTATTTTTTTTGAAAATCAATGCAACTGATGTGAGATTTAATTTAACTTGATCAACGTAGTTTTACGAAATTAATTAATGAGTCCTTGTTGTTTTTAGAAACCATATGATATGTTTTGAACCCACTTATAACTTAGTCCTATCATAAATTTAATTTCATGTTACTTTTCAATTTATTTTATATTTTGGAAAGATAGAAAAATATTTTGGTATGATGGAAAGATTGGATTCGGAGATAAGGCATTTTTTGAAGGAAAAAAAAATTACTATAATTAACATGACAAATACTGGTATAAGGTACGATTCAATTGTTTTTTATAAGTTTTTTTTTTAATATTTATGCCATATATTTTTTGAATTTTTTTAATTGAGATTCTATATTCTTTTTTTTTAATTTAATTAAGATTTTTTATTCTTTGAGATTTCTTATTTCAAATCTTTTTTTATAACATCACCGATTAGAGATTAATACTTGGTATTGAGTAATAAATCTCAAAGATATGTCAATAATCACTAATTAATAATATTATAACGAGAGAGCTTGAAATAAAAAATTTCGAAAAGTTGAAGGTCTCAATCAAATTAAAAAAAATAGAGGATCTCAATTTAAAAAATTTGAAGGATACAGGATCTAAAAAATGAGAAAAATCCATATTTTATACTATAGAAACTAGCTAATTAGTTTTGATAAATTACATGAATTCAGTTATAATTAACTCAATGATGTGGTGATGTAAACTTTGCAGTGGATACTTCATAATTGGAGTGATGAGCATTGCTTGAAGTTGTTAAAGAACTGCTACAAATCTATTCCAAGTGATGGAAAAGTAATTGTTATGGATGCAGTCCTTACAGTAATGCCAGAGAATAGTGCAGCTGCAAGGGACACTGCCCATATGGATGTGTTTATGTTAACTCAAAACCATGGAGGAAAGGAGAGAACCCAACAAGAATTCGTAGCCTTGGCAATTGGTGCTGGATTTAGTGGTGTCAGATTTGAATGTTGCATTTACAACTTTTGGGTTATGGAGTTCTTCAAGTAATGTGGCCTTCTCAGTTCTTAAAAAATGAACTTTTCGTTTCTTTGTAATTATTGAAACCTTTTTAATTAGACCTTGCTAAGCAATAGTGATAGCATGCTTTAAAGCATTTGCTTTTATTTGTTGGACTCTTCTGTGTTGTCACTGGTCAAACATGAGACAATCTGATTTGGTCACGTAACAGCCATCTTGAATGGTGGTTGATTTCGTAGAGAATATCTCCTCGATCGGATCGTTGATGTGCTGTGAAAATTCTCTGCAGACCAGAAATCTCATGATTCGATCAAGGCAGCCAATGTCAACAGAAGGTGAGTCAATAACTGAAGCAGAATAATGAAAACCCTAAAATTAGTCCTGAAGTATGGTTATATACGTTCATGCTTTAGATATATATGACTTAGGGAGAAAGTGTCAGAAACCTGAAGCTATTTGGTAAAGTGTGACTGGGCCTCCATGAGTGGTTATTATGTCAGCTATTCCAAGCTCTACAGCACACTTCAAAGCTATAGAGTCTACCTAACCAAACATGAGCTGCCACATCTTTGCTTGCCCTGATAAAAAAGTGTCTGCATCTGTTGATCCCATTTCCTCTCTTACTGCCATGTTTTTGTTAGTGTGTAAAGCCAAGGCTTGTTCTGCTAAAAGGCTTAGAGATCATGAGGATTACACAGCCATTTATATAGGAAATAATTGCACCTAACATTTTTCAATAAAAAATTGCATCCAACATCAATTTGTACTGATTAATTAAAATCAGCACTGTACTGGAAAGTGGACTAATTCCTGGAGTAAATAGGTCAATATATTATTATATAATATTTTGAGTTTTTTTTATCTTTCTTTAGGTTTTTTTTATTATATCCCATATGTTTTTGAAATTTTTAAAATATTTAATCTATCTTTTTAATCAATTTTCTAATAAAGAAAAATTTTTTGATCAAAATAATCTAAAAACTTGAAAAATAGAATATACAAATCTTGTGACTTTATAAGTGTTTTTTTTTTTTTCTATTTCAGTTAAAGGCATGTTGATTAAAAAAAAAAAAATTGTTTCAGATTGGAAAATGTTTTTTTTTTTTAAGAAAGACATTGAACATTTTAAAAATGTTCAGAAACAAATTAGATGCAATTAAAATTTTAGAATTTGTGAAGAACTCAGAATATTATATAAAAAACAAATTGAGCTATTTACTTCTAATTCATGCTCCACTTATTGCAAAGAACAATTACAGAACTGGTCAGAAGATCTGAAACCTTCCATTGTGGTGCCACAAGATAAACAGATAAGTTGAACAGGAATCAGAATCAATGCATTAGCTTAATTTGGTTCATTTGAACTCAATTCATAGAAGCATTTATTTAGACAAACAAATGAAACAAACAGACTAAACTCTTTTTTTATGAGTAATTATTCACAAACACGCACATACACAGACGAAAAAAAAGCTGACGAGCTTGTACTCATGTGATATAATATTTAGCAGATCACGGATGGTAAAGGGTTGGAATATCTTCTGACATTAAACACAAACTTGTTTTATTGATGCAATCATACAAGATAGCTGAGTGATGGGCTCAACGAACTCCACAATTTCTTCAATGTGTTAAACAACGTCACTCATTCTGGATAGGCCTCAATAATGGACTGTAAAGCTGGAATTTTGATGATTTTGTACCGAGGGAAGCCTCCTTCCTCCAATAATTTCTTCCATTCAAGCTCAGTCCTTTCTTTTCCACCCTTGGTATGAGCAAACATCAGCAGATCACTTAATAATCCTATTTCACTGACTTGATTACTAGCATTTTCTTGTAAAACCATATCCACCACAATCAGCTTTCCAGTCTTCTCTGGTATTGCCTTGCGGCAATTTTTCAAAATTTTGACGTAATATTCATCTCCCCAGCCATGCAATATAGCCTACAGGTAAAGCAAGAAGGGAAGAAATTAAAGTATGTGTCAGGCACTGTCTCTGTCTCTGAAA
This sequence comes from Dovyalis caffra, assembly GCA_963924115.1. Classification (NCBI taxonomy): domain Eukaryota; kingdom Viridiplantae; phylum Streptophyta; class Magnoliopsida; order Malpighiales; family Salicaceae; genus Dovyalis; species Dovyalis caffra. Next base: position 798,440 of record CAWUPB010001178.1, on the reverse strand, counting down.
ATTGTTAAGGAAAATCTATATTCAAGTGACACTTGCAGGAAATGTTTTGCATAACAGAAACAACAGTGAAGATCAATCCTGTTCAGCTAATTGGTGCTCCACAATTCAAGTCACTTTTGCCACTTCAGAAACAGAACTAATAAAAAATCAAAAACATGAGTTCTGGCCTTCAAGGCAATATAGAATTATCATCACAGAAAATGGCAAATGTGAATACCTTCATGAAAACTGCATCAGCATTGGGAATGGTCTCAAACATGTTGCCGGCGACATGTGAAACCCCATCATAAGTTGGTGCAATGGCCACAACATGTGGCAAATCAAAATTCACACCTTCGATGTGAGGACAGTTCTTGACAATCTCAGCCAAAACTTTTCCGGCACCACCTCCCACATCCACCAATGACTCAATGCCGTTGAGACCATCTTTATAATTCGATATGATTCCCCTGGTCACAATCTTGGCACTGGACGAAAATGCATCACAGAACATACTGTTGAATTCAGGGTTTTTAGAAGCAAAGTCCCACGTTACACATCCATGAGCCTTCTCAAAAGCAGTTCCACCTTCTTTAACACATTGGCTAAGACAATGCCATGGAGCTAGTTGCCATGGATGGTTTTGAAATAACACCATTCAACTGAGGCTTAACTCCGAGTCCTGTAATAGCCATCTTGAATTGTTTGTTAGCCCATAGAGAGTCTCTCCATTATCATCTGATACGCTGAAGATCTCTTTATGGACAAGAAACCTCATGATGCGAGTGAGGCGAGCCATGTCAGGACAAGATGAGTCAATACCTAAGTCAATGGAGATTGGCTGATAGCCACATCAGGATGAGAAATAATTAACCGAACCCAATTCATGCCAACCAAACCTATCACATTACAAATTCACCAATTCACTAACCAAGAATGGTAGTGGGATTTACTGAAAACCAATCAATCAAATTGGTTTAAGCCAGATGAACCAGCTCTACAAAATGAATATTTAATAAGCATAAGAACTGAAAAGAAACAAACCTGAAGCAATTTGGGACAACGTAATCGGACCACCATGAGAATTTATAATGTCTGCTATGCCAAGCTCTATGGCACATTTCAATACCATAGAATCTGCAAACCCAAACATGAGTTGCCATATCTTTCGATGGCCACTTGACAATGCCTCAGAGTCTGTTGCTTCCATTAATCTCTCTCTCTCTCTCTCTCTCTTCCCTCTATTGTACGTGTCTATGCCAATGCAGTCCTCAATCTTTCGAGTTAGGCAGGGATTTTTACACCCGACCAAAGTTCATCTGGATTCTGGAAACCCGAGATCGGAAGTCCAACTTACTCGTAGAGAAACTATAAAACCACATGTAAAGCAAAAATAGCTAGAATTTTCTCCATTAATTAGGCTATAACACCATTAACGTCTCAACATAAAAGCCAAAGTGTGTATATGCACAACATGCGCACTGAACTTATACAACGCTGATTGCTGAACTCTTGCAGAAAACATATGCAAATGTACATGCATCCAAAAATCATATACATGCATAGATTTTCTATAATGCTGGTATCAACTCCTTCCCCTTGATCACTCTAAGCTAATGAAAGCTTTTCTATAAACAGAAAACAGCAAAACCACTATAATAGCCAGTAATAATGCTACCGTGCACTGCCAAACTTTCAAGTTTAGTTCACATGAATTCAATCCGTGTGCTTAATTACATATTCTAAGGACCAGTCTAGGTGACCAAAAAATGAAAATTGGAACTTTTTAAAAACTGCATGGATGATATTGAGCTAATTTAAACTGCGGAGGTAGAAGTAGAAGTAGAACATTGATGAATCTTTAATGGCAAAAAAAATAGTTTACCCAAAATAAAATCGTAGAAAATTTAATCCACCGAAAAAAAGAATCCACAATTCCTCGTTTTTTCTCTCTTTTGTGCGACTCTAAACACAAAATCAATCATATCATGCAATTTACTAAACATAAAATTAATTAATCCCAACTTCAAATTCCTGCTCATGATACCAATTAGGAAGAGAACAGCATGCAAACAACACCAGCCTAGAAAAAGCAATACAGCTTTGATTAATTCTTACTCAAGTTCAATGATGAGAAGAAGAACTAGCAAGAATGGCTGTGGAGAATTTAGAGCTTTGTTGGCCGGAAGTTTGCAAGCTCCTCAGGCCGTGCGTCAGGTTCTGGTAAATGTGTCCGGTTCAGATGGGGGAATCGGTAGTTACCACGTGTAGTGTACTTTACCTGTCTTGTCTGGATCTTAACTTTATCATTTTTATTTTTTTCAACTGTACAAAAGTTGAAAAATAAATGTCGAATAAAAATAAAAGAAATTGAAACAAAAATCAGTGCCCTTTCCGTTCATGTATCTATCTCTTAAGCTACATATATTTACGAAAAGTAATATTATTCTTAAATAATTATTTTATAAAATTTATTGAATAAAAAATACTAATAATTAGATTTATGAAAGTTATTAACGAAATACATTTATTTAATAAATAAAATACTTATCTAATAATTAATATTTTTTCAATAAATAAGTGAATTTTACAAGACAATCATGTAAAAGTAGAATCGTTCATAATCAATTAGAAACGGCTAACAATCATATTTATTAAAAACTAACACTTTGCGCTTGAAGTCGTAGCCCAAGTAGTGAGGTTGAGGATCACTCACCGATGATACTCGGATTCGATTCTCTCTGCACACGTATGTCACCCCCACGGTGCCTTACTTGCCCACCGAGCTTGCGGGGTGTTTGGTGGATCCGAGGATTAGTCGAGGTGCATGCAAGCCGATCGGAACATCCCGAGTTATCAAAAAAAAAAAAAAAAAAAACTAACACTTTTATAGTTCCTTCCAAATTCCAAGAAAAAATCTCATGTACTTGGATTTAATTAAAAATATAATCATGTATGAATAACATTAATCCTAAAATATTCAAAATGCGTTTTTAACCATCATGTTTATTGAGAACTAACATTTTTAGTTCCATTCAACATCCAAGAAAAAATCTCATATATTTAGACTTAATTAAAAATATAATAATGTAAGAATAACTCGTTCTCTCTCTCCTTCTTACTCGTAAAAGATTCAAAATGCGTTTTCAAAAACCATATTTATTGAGAACTAATACTTTTAGTTCCATCCAATATCTTGGACTTAGTTAAAAATATAATCACAGAAGAATAGCATTATTTCTAAAAGATTCAAATTGTGTTTTTAACAACCATGTTTATTGAGGATTGACACCGATACTTTTGTCCCACGTCTAAGAAAAAAATCCCACATACTTAGATTTAATTAGGAATACATGACATATTAACAGGGTATTTGTTGATATTTAGAAAATCTAACACATAAAGGAAGCAACTAAATTGAAAAAAAAAAACATAAAGGAAATATTATGAACTAATGATAATAAGTTGGATGATATGAGAACTAACACAACAATATGATACCATGTCACTTTGGATAGGCCTCAATAATGGCTGGTAAAAGCTGGAATCTTGATGATGATATGAGAACTAACAAAACAATATGTTTATTTGTTGACATATCCAACAATACGGTCATAATGGAAATATTAAAAATTAACTATGTAATTTCCTATTAATTATTTTTAATATTCTAAAATTAATTTATTTTAATTAAAACAATATTTTAAAAGAATTATCTAGTAATTCAAATACATCTTTTTATACTAATATTATTGATTGTTATATATATATATATATATATATATATATATATATATATATAATCAAATGCAAATAATTTTTTAAAAATTAAAAAGATTTTTTAGTTAATTTTTATACAAATTTTTATATTGATTGTTGCTTTATTTCTTCGATATAATTTTATTAAAAAAAACATATTAAAAAATTTAAACTTTTATATTAATTTTTTTTAATATCATTGTAGATTTTTATTTAAGAATGAATGCTTAATGAAAAACCAATCATGTTTTTCTAACAAAAAAATGATTTGTTTTAATTTAATATATGATCTACGAATCATTTTTTTAAAAAAAAATCTATAAAACACATAAAGAATAATGAATGATATACAAAATTTGATAAAAAAAATTATAAAATTAAATAAATTTTATTTTTAATTTTTAATTTAATATATATTAGTAGATAATAATATAATAAATATTATTAAAATTAAATAAATATAATTAATTCGATACACTTATAAATTAACGAGACGAGAAACTAGCTAGTTGAGAACTAATATATTTAATTCCGTCCAACACTCGAGAAAAAGTCTCATATACTTGGAATTAATTAAAAAATATAATCATTAAGAATAACAAGATTCAAAATGTGTTTTTAACAACCATATTTATGGAGAACTAACACCGTTACTTTCGTCCAATATCTAAGAAAAAAAATCCCATATACTTGGATTTAATTAGGAATACATGACATATCATGCAATTTATTTGTTGATATTTAGAAAATCTAACATATAAAGGAAGCAACTAAATTGAAAGGAAAAAAAAAACATAATGGAAATATTATGAACTAGTGATCATAAGTTGGATAGTATGAGAACTAACACAACAATATGATCTCATGTCACTTTGGATAGGCTTCAATAATGGCTAGTAAAGCTGGAATCTTGATGATTTTGTATCGAGGAAAGCCTCCTTCCACTAGTATCTTTTTCCACTCAAGCTCAGTCCTCTCCTTTCCTCCAGATGAATGTGCAATCATTACCAAATCGAATACCAAACCCATCTCATCAAAAGAGTCTTTACCATCAGGTTGGAGTACAATATCAACTATGATAACTTTTCCAGTTTTCTGATCTATTGCTTTCCTGCAATTTTTCAAAATTTTCACACAATCTTCATCACCCCAATCATGCATTATCCACTGCACAAAACAGTCCAGAACTTGGTTAGGTGAGAGGGCATTAAAGTTTTACAAGACATTTGACTTTTGAGACGAAAAAAAAAAACAAAAAAAGGCAGCACTTATAATTACCTTCATGATAACTGCGTCAGCATGAGGAATGGCTTCGAACATGTCACCACCAACATGGGAGACACCATCATGCTCCGGTGCGGTGGCAACAACATGTGGCAGATCAAAGTTGATGCCTTTGATGTGTGGATGTGATTTAACAATATCAGCCACCAAACCTCCGGTCCCACCTCCCACGTCAACCAGAGATCCCATACAACCAAACCCATCTTTATACCCTTCTATGATCCCACGTGTCACGATCTTGGCCGTACACGCCATGCCATCATTGAAAAGCATGTTGAACTCAGGATTTTTGGATGCAAAATCCCAAATTTCACGTCCGTGAGCCTTCTTGAAAGCAATGCCACCCTCTTTGACGCACTGGCTAAAATAATGCCAAGGGGATGTTAGCCAAGGGTGGTTCTCCATTAGGATCATGGGAGCCAAGGTCAACTCAGAATCATGCAAAAGCCATCTAGACATGTTGGTCAACCCATAAAGAGTCTCGTGATCTCCACCGTCAGATCGACGATCGACGGTGAATATTTTTCGACGGACTAGTAACCTCATGATGCGTGAGAGGTAGGGGATATCTGGGGAGGGAGAGTCAATAGATGAAGCTATTTGGGACAAGGTAATTGGCTTGCCATGGGAGTGTATAATGTCAGCAACGTGGAGTTCCACAGCACATTTTAGTGCCATAGAATCTGCAAAGGCAAACATGTAGTGAAATATTTCTGATTGCCCTAATAGCAATGTTTCAGCTTCTGGTGATGCCATAATCCCAACTCTCTCCAAAGCCAAAGTTTGGTCTTTTAAGGCTTAGAGAGTTGGTAATTTATAAGAGAATTGCAGTCTATCAAGGTAAAATGTCCATTTCATCATTGGAGACAATACCAAAGGTCATGCCCATTTCAGCATATGCAAGCAAGAAATAAATCTTTATTTATCATTCAAGCTGGGATATGAGTTTTTCTCCAAATAGAAGTCATTGGTAGTGCCCGTTGATGTTGACATCACATGTTAAGTTCTTATCAAATATTATCAACAAGTGGTTGGTTTAGAGATAAACTAATCGGTTTTAAGAAGAATTTCATATAATATATAAATTTTGAATCTTAAAATTATATTTATTAAAAAAATTAAAGTGTATCTCTTTCGTCTCAAATAAAATTAGATATCTAAATAAAAAAAATATCTTAGCATATATTTGAAACTAAGCTTATTTATACCTTATATAATAAAGTAATAAAGGTAATTCCATATCGTCTTTTTATAAGAAGATCACTTACAAACCTATTAAAAAAAACAAGAATATTTTCACTTTGAAAATATATATCTCTCTCTTTTATATATCTATTTCTCTTTTATAGAGTAGATATTGTTAATCACTTTGAAAATAAGATAAAATTTCTCTTTATGGTAACCTATTAAAAAAGACAAGAATATTTTCACTTTGAAAATATCTCTCTTTCTTTTATATATCTATTTCTCTTTTATAGAGTAGATATTGTTAATCACTTTGAAAATAAGATAAAATTTCTCTTTATGGTAACCTAAATCTATTTTTTCTTTCTCATAAAAAATGCGATGACATTTCATTTTTTCTTTTATTTGTTGTTTAAATGAAGACTCAAATCATTTTATATTGAATTTGAATTTGAAAGAAACTCATGAGGAAGAAATTTCTCATGAATGCAAGGAGGTAAATATTTTGTCTGAATCATTTCATTATAAATAGACTTAATTTTGGCACTTGAAACTTGTATTGGAATATCTAAAACATATATATATATATATATATATATATATATATGTAAGTTATCAAGAAAAACTTCATAAAGTATTCATCACTTCATGCTTTGTTTATTTAAATTTAGTTATATAGATTAATTGATATATCGGATTAAATTTAATGCTGCTTTCATTTTTAACTTTTAAATCACTTAAAATATTGTTTAATTGATTCATAAAATATTTTTTTCAGTAATAACGATGTTCCCGAACCAACTTTCGCAAACCTTCGGACTAATCTCTCTTTGTTCATGGGTAGGGAGCATTCTCTAACGCATTATATTGGGTATTCTAATAATAAATTCTCAAGAATATTGATCACAATAATCAAATTTTGAACATGATCTATAAGTTGATGTTTGCTTACGAGCGAACTACCATCTACGTAAATACAATTTTAATGCAATGTCTTAGGTATTCTAAAAATAAATTCTTAAAAATACTTACTACAATGATTAATGAGATATAAGTTATCAATACAAACTTCAGAGGTATTCATCACTTCATGCTTCATTTATTTAAATTTAGTTATATAGATTAATTGATATATCATATTAAATTCAATATCGCTTTCATTTTTAATTTTTAAATCAATTAAAATATTTTTTAATTGATTCATAAAATATAATTTTTTCAATAATAACAATGTTCTCAAACCAACTTTCGAACTCCTTCGGACTAATCTCTCTTTGGTAATGAGTAGGAAACATTCTCTAACACATTGTCTCGTGTATTTTAATAATAAATTCTCATGAATATTAGTCACAATAATCAAATTTTATACATGATCTATAAGTTTTTATTTGTTTACGAGTGGATTATCATCTATGTAAATACAATTTTAAAATATTATCTAGAATATTTTAAAAATAAATTTTTAAAAATACCAACTACAATGATAAAATTTAAACATATTCTATAAATTGATATTTATTTATCAACAAATTACTATCCGCGTAACTACAATTTAATAGATGAAATATAGAATAGTAGGCAATTCCCAGCTATTGATGGTGCGCCAAATTTCTTTAGAAGTTATTGCAATCACTGTTTATCGTAACATCAAGCATATCTTATGGATGCAATATTGATAGGGTGCCAAATTTCTTTAGAAGTTATTGCAATCACTGTTTATCGTAACATCAAGCATATCTTATGGATGCGAATGAATCAGCAGATGACACTTATCGAGTAATCATTCCTTCTTTTTTTCCATCCATTAAATCATCATTACTTTTAATAGATACTGGTGGTTTCCTGAGTAATTGTGTCGGTTTCGTCCTAAGAATTAACATAAGTTTTCACAGAAAAATATTAATATTTAATTTATCAAAGTTTGTGTGTGTGTATAGCTAATATAAAGCAGTTATTTATAGAGAAAAAAATATTAGAAGGATATAATTTATCATCTAAGATTATAAACTAAACTAACAATTTTTTTACATATTATGACATTTTTTCAAGTTATTTTGTGAATAATGCATTATTAATTATTTCATACCCTAATTATGAATGTATTATTAAATATGAAAAAAATGTATTTTTTAAATGTGATTTCAGTGGAAAATGTTCAAATTGGCTTTGATTTATTAGCTAAGAAAATTTTTAAAACTTTCCAACTAATTTTATTACCTAGCTAAATATAAAGTTCTTTAATTTAGAAATAATAATCTTATAAATATATAAGAATAGATGTGATGCTCAAGTTCCTATTGAAAAAGAAGAATTAATAAACGAAAGTTAGTCTAAAAATATTTTTACATTATAAAACTAATGATTTCTTTTGTTCATTAGGATTTAAGAGAATTAATTTTTTTTTTTTTTTAGCTTTTATAACTTAATTATCACCCTTATAACTAAAAAAAAAGTAAATATACATATATGTCCTTATATAATACTCAAAATGTTTCATTTTTCTTTAGATTTTTAATTGTATCTTTTTTATTTTTCAAAAAATTAAAATGTTCAACTTGTCTTTCCAATCAATTTTTCTAAAAATATGAATTCTTTTAACTAAAATGCATTTTACTAAAATACAAAAAAAGAAAAAAAATCCATTGAAGTCACATAACTTGTATTTTTTTTAAAAGTGTTTAGAATTTTTTTAATTATTATTATTATTACGTTTCAATTAGGATTATTTGGGTCAAAAAAATCATATGATCAAAAAAATTGATCAAAGTGATAGATTAACCATTTGAAACACTTTTCGGGAACATATGAGATGCCATTGAAATTTTAAAGACAGATTAAAGATTTAACTATTATATAATAACATATTGATATATTTATCTCTGAAAAATACACCTTTTTTTTTTACTTAGGTATTCTAATTCTATATTGAAGATATAGCTAACCTTATTCACAACGAAAACGATAAAATTTAATTCTTTCTAATAAATACGATTTCAAAATTTAAACCATATATATTTATCGAAATTCATCGCATATCTTTAAGTCAATAAATTATCAACGAAAGACACACCTTTTAAACTTTCATATCAAATTTCATCAAGTTATAATGCCTACCAATAATTTTTTTCCCTTCACTTTGGCACTAATAAATTGCAAGGTCACATGCAAGTGAGCATCATCATAACGCAATAATTTCATCACACTTCAATAATAATAATAATAATAATAATAAATGGGTAATGGTATTGAAAAGTTAGGAATAGAAGGTTCCTAATAACTAAGCCACCTCAACACGCTTGAGAATCATGCATAATCGTTTTTAGTCAATTTATCATTCATTGAAGTTCTTGGATCCTTTTCGATTCCACAGTTTTGGCACTACAGTCAATGTGATTTACCAAAGCACAAGTAAAATGTCATTCTAGAATCTTAGTTGGTGACCCATATTCAACACATCTTAGGGTTTTACATTTCAAGCTCCCCCACCTAAATTCAAAGAGTACACGGAATTCTTTGTCCAATAACTTCAACAGAAGCTTATGGACAATGACAATCTCCCCCACTTCATGCCACTTGATAGAAAATTCTAATCTTTGGAAGTATGTTCCTTCTTTCCACTTGATAGAGAATTCTAACCTTTGGGAAGTATGTTCCTTTTTTAGTCATCATGGAGGTATGCTTCCTGTTAAGTTATTTGGGTTCAGGTCTTATGTCAACTAAAGCTACAGTGAGTAAAATGGTTCTTATAAATTTTCTAGTCTTTTCATGAATCATTGTTCAAAAAAAAAAAAAAAAACATCAGAATTCAAAAATTTAAATTGCTAGATAAGGTTTTAAAGATGATTTTATATAGCATCTCTAGCATAACGAAAGCTCTTTAGGTTTAAAATTTGCACATATTCACTATTAACAAAATAGAGATAGTGAGATTTAAACTTTTGATTGTTCCATTGTTAAAGCTCAATCTTAACATGAATGGTTGTCTAAAATCGATCTCAACTCAAAATTTTAAGTCTGTTAAATAAAGCTTTAAAAATAGTTTTATATAACATTTTAAACATATTTTCTTAAGTTTAAACTCGTTAAATAAAGCTTTAAAAATAATTTTATATGACATTTCTAACATATTTTCTTAAGTGAAAGTCTTTCGAACTTGATTATTTAACTGTTAAGGCTAAGTTTTAACATGAAAGATATCAAAAACACATCTTAACTTAAAAATTTAAATTGTTAATTAAGACTTTAAGAATAATTTAATATGACATCTTTAACACACTCTTTTAAGTAAATTTTGATCATTAGACTCTTAAAGTTTCCATATAATGTCAAAAAATTATTCAATTTAAAAACTTAATACGTTTAAGTAAATTCTGATTATATTACTCTCCAAACATGACACGCTTTTGACTAAATTGAGAGGCAAATTTGATATAATAGAAGCGAACCAAAAATACCTCCGAGAAAAAAAAATAAAAATAAAAACAAAGGATAGGAAGTAAAATCATGGCGGCTTTTTTTTTTGTTTTTTTCGTCTCGTGCAAGCAAATTGTTGGAATCAACTCAATCTGAAACCTTAGCAAATCATCATAATTTGATTTAAATCTATATCGCAAAGTACAAGAAGTTCATACATTCTTTAAACCAAGTCTGTGCATGCAGGTGCCTGCATGAATGTCTACAGAGTCTATACAAAGTCCCATCCTAATCCCCTTGAACCTCTCCTCTCTGACTCAAAAGTGGAAACCATGGCAAACAAGATGCTGTTGGACACAGGGACACAGCCAAGGGCTAATGTTATATGCAAATCAAATCTTCCATAACTTCTGGTTGAGTCAACAAAACCTATGAATGAAAACCCCAGTACTGTCCTGGACACAACACTGCTTGTAATTAATCAACCGCTGGACACCATAGATGTTAATAAACACAGAAGAACCATGTTAGAAATTAGAACCAGTCCCCCTACGTTGACAATTGTTAATTTTAGCTGCGGACGGCAGTTCATCAAAAGGTTACAGGGCTCACCATCAAACTCGGCCTCAGCACCAATTAACTTTTGAGGAGCTCATTATATTAAACTAAGCTTAGCTATAACCTCTTCGAAAGGGTTTCTACAGTTCAGCAGTTTGACAAAAGAATCCTTTGGCTTCTTAGCAATGTTCTACTGGATCTAGCAAGTACATTGAGGCATTTTAAGAGGAGCTGACTATAAATTGCTATTGATACAACAGGTTGTATGCTGGTAAATCTTTTATTCGATGTACGTCTTCTAAAGATAGCTCCCTCTCCAACTGTGTTCTTGTTACTTGTAAAACCTCCTGCAGGAATGAAAAACAATTAAGCAGAATTCACTGAATTGCCTCCTTACCATAGGGTCACACGCAAACCGACCCAAAATATGTAGGCAAACTTCTAGATTCACTGATGTTGAAAATATAATGTTGCTCTCAAATCATGGCTGAATAAATGCTGAAGTTCAAGAATATAGTATTCTGCTGAGATAGGGGCGTACATTGAACTCCATGTAAGAAGCACGCATTGCAAGCCACTGAGCATCCATCATTTCAAAAGCTATACAGAATAGTACATCAAAGGCAGACTCATCTTCTGCAATTGTAAACATGCTATTATGAGCATATGTTAAAGAAGTTTAAAAATCAAATTCCCTTTTCATAAGTTGAAGAGTAATTGAGCATAATATAGTTATGGCTCTCATCTCATTACCTCCTAGTAATTTAACAAAAGTGACTCCTGGAAGACATCTTGGTTTTTCTGCAAAAGAGATGACAGGAGAGATCAGTGGAAAATGACAGACTGACGCCATTACATCAAAAAAATTATGTACATATTTATATTGGGTGGAACTATTCATGCCTACAAAAGGAAACAATAAACTTAAAGCACTGATGCTGTTTCAATTGCCAGTATCTATAAAATTTTAGGCTCTAAAAAGGAAATTCTAGCGATGAAAGGGATTTTGGGATAACCCATTGATTTTAAAACTACGATCCGGTTGTCCTTAAACACGTGACTTTCACTTTGTTACAGCATTGATGGGAAAGGAAAAAATAACTAGGAGATGAGGAGAGCATGAAACAAAAGGTTGTACTTTCCCACAGTGTAACAAAGCTCAGGGAAAGTAAGGTTTTCAGAAACACTGAAAAGAAAGTGTCAATTTTCACATTCCAAAAATATTTTATCTTCACTTAATAATCAAAACAATATGTAGCAGTTTTAATTTTTTCTATTTTTGGTTAATACTGAGAAAGAATTTCACATCTTGCAAATGGTAATTGAACATTTCTGCATACCTGACTGTAAATCCAACATCTGGATCAACATAAACGAAACATTAATGCCAGCAACAGCAAACGGGTATTCCCAAGTAGCTCGCTGCCCACCCTGCTTGAACAATAACCTACGAAAAGATGCCTTCATTTTGTATTTTCATAATCAGTAAAAATCATAGCTCACTTTCTGTGCAAATTCATACTTTAGGGAAACTGGAAATAAGAGAGCATGAATTGGCTTTGATGGGAGAAAGTAAATAAATTCTTGCGCAAATCTTGGCAGCAGTCTAAAAGTCTTACCGGATAAGTTCTTGAAAAAAACAGCAAGTTCTCAAGAGAAATAAAACCGCAACCCCTAAGAAAAAAGTTAGAAAAATATGAGAGGAATGCAACTGGTGCTGCATAATTTCAAGATATGGCATGATGATTGAAGTAATTTGAATAAGATCATGTCCTAAAGATGCTTTACCACTCAAGTACTTCCATGACAACAGAAACAATCAAAATTTTCTACTAAGGAAAGCACATTTGGAAGTTTATTGGAGACAGCATTTTTCTTTTATGTCCTGTAGCATATGCAAATATATGTTCATCTTCCATGAAGTAGGCATTACCAGGAGGATGGATTTCATATGAAAATATATATTCATCTTCCATGGAATAGGCATTTCTAGGAGGAGGAAGATGGATCAGAATAACATAGAACAATGCTATCCTGGTTATATGAAGAAAAAAGAAGAAAGTAACTTTTTGAACTGATAATACAAAATGGAAAATATCCTTCTCAGGAGTTCTTACATGCTAGCACAGATATGTTCATTTTTTATGTAATTAATTCTATCCTCAGGTTAAGGAGGATTACTAAATGAAATTATCGATTAAACCTCTATATTGATTCACTTCTTTTATATAACAGAATTCATAGTGTCCTTATAAGAAAAGGACAGAAAAGAAGCCTACTTAAAAAACTTTACCTGAAGTCAGTTGATGGATTAGCACCTTGCCAACCCATGTCTTTCCACTGCTCAGATATCAAGCCTTTCAGAGGAATATCTGGAAAAGCTGCATTCCACAATGATCTGAGAGCTTCCTGACAATGAGAAAGAATAATGAGGTCTGGTCGTTATAATATCAAAGATTAATAATGGTGACATGCATGAAAGATGATAGTGTCTCATCACAAACAATAGATTATGTTTGTCAAAACCAGTCAAAGATGAAGTTCAAGAAAAACATTCTAACAGAAATCATGTTATATAAAGAAAGTACTTGATGATCAGGGCGTGTCTCATCAAAAGGTGCTCTCATTCGTTCTTGAAGCTTTTGTAGTCTTAGTTCCTGGTAAGAATTAAAGAATAAATTACAAGTTTAGTGAAGCTGAGCATGGCATGTTAAATCATATTATCACATAACCGTCCTAGCAATGATCACAAATCTAAATTCTGAATATTGCAACATAAATTCCCTGAACTGAAGCCCTAGAGAAAAATTCAATGTCTGGGCCTATTCCTAACTTCATGGAACCAGCTACCTGCAACAGTTGGTTCCACTCCATGAATGCCACAATCAATTTTGACTACATACACACGCTGACACACACAGAACTAAGAAACAGGTGAGTCGGGGTGGGGAGGTGGGGGTTGTGGGTTTTCTGCAAGTGTGTTCCCATCCTTCTGTATGGGATTAGGGCGAAAAGGCTCATTGCTTGACTTAAAACTTCTACTTACCAGATGAGGAGTCAGGCAGAAGTCAAGAACTTTGTCATTGCGTTTATATGAGCGAGTAAAGAGCCCTGCTAGCCATGAACGTGGTCCAACCATAGCATTAGCTACAACCATCAGCAACTGATCAGTGAAATGTGAAACATTACTTCAATGAAATTATTCAAGCTGGATGAATCTTATAGTAATGTTGAGCGGTCTTATTCACATGTCCTAGATTTATAACAAGCCATTTATAGTAGTGTCATGTTATAAAGCTACATTAGTTCTAGTCCTTAGATTCTATGACAGGGAATTAACATAATGCTTTCAACAACAAATAGCAAAGCACCTTCAATATAAAGGAAATATAAGTTTTTTACATCAGTTAAGTTGAGATTGTATTGTGAAGAATGCTAAAACCGCTAGTCATAGGTTATTGTCTTCTAACATGAATGAAAGAAAGCTAGGCAAGGCACCTATCCATTCAGAGAAAATTGAAAATAAGCTAAAGGGAAAAAAAAAGAAAAAAAAAAGGAGCACTATTAAAATCCAAAATGGTGTTAGCATTAAAATATTCTTAATTTACTAACCTTTAAACCACTATATTGTTTAAGGTCTTTAAGTTAACTTGACAACACCAATAACCCATTAGTCAAATATTTTCAGCGGCTTGCTAAGAGATCTAGGATGTGTCTGGTAGAAACATTAATGGAGCATAATGTAATATGATGGAAGAAGACAACGGTAGCAATTTCCTTCTTGCATATTGCATCATCCCACACTCCACATTGCCAAATGTGCTCTGTGAGATTGAGAATCAAGGCAGTGCAGGTAATTTTAAGGAAAGAGCCCTTCCTAGTTATTAAGCTATGTAATGGTAATCATTATCAGCCCAGAAAATAATAAATTAATCGCATTGAAATAATAGCATGATAATAATGCCATGAATGTTCACAATATAAATTAACCTTGGCATGTGACTGCACTAAAAATATAAATCTAACATGTAGCAAATCCTTATGATATAACAACACTAGGGGGTATTCAGAAGAGAATAATGAAATTGTACTTACCAAAACATTGAGTTAACTGCGAAATAACGTGAGTGGAATTATGTGACCATTCCAACTCTTCACTACTCTTCTTTCGTTTCCAATAAACTTCATCCTCATCAACCTACATTTCATGTTCAAAAGGTTTTTCAGTATCAAGTATTTGATACGGATTATACACGTCACTAGACACACATTCCAAAACCATAAAAATATCGGATTTCTCTAAGTTCAAGATTAACTGTCTGATTTTCTTAACAAAATCAGGCACGAAGATCAAAATAAATGTATTCAATGCAGAGCATAGAGACACTCCTTAAACAGGCTACGAAATCAAAATAGTTCACAAACAAAAAGGAGAGCTTCACTCATGAAAATAAGGTTTTGAATTCAAAATTCTACACCCTTGAGAGGACACAGGCTAACTAGATGTCAACACAGGAACTCACAGTCTAATCGCTAATAGTTAATTCACCTATGCGCGCAAACAAAAGGCATAATGTGCATTATTAGGAGACTCTTAATACCAATTAAGGACTAACTATTCTAAAAAAGACTAAAAAATGTCTTGAGACAGAAATGAATATGCAGACAGTAATCAATGGCAACATTAAACACTCCAATTATAACGAATTGGTTCATTAACCAGCTGCAAAAGACATTACAAAATACTAACAAAAAAACACATATTTACCAAATGGGATTTCCTAAAAGTCTCTAAACTATCACCACTAGTCAAAAGAAAGACAGATTTACAAACAGAAGTGCGATTCATTACTCTGTGAAGAGAAGAACAGGAGGGAAAGCATTGTCTACTCTTCCTTAATCTCATGAGGTGACCAAAAAAAAATTAAAGCTTTAGTTCTTTTACTCTTTCTAACCAAAAGCAAAGGACCAAGAGACAAAAAAGAAGGCATTGAAAAAATAAAAAAAAGGTAGAAGAGTGACATATGATTGCAACCAAACCATGCTCTCATAATATTCAACCACGCATCATTTTCTCTCATTAAGTCAAGAAATGCAATGATGACATAAACACAGAGGTGCCCGGAAGCTAACTTTTTTGGAGAGGCAGAGATTTAACAAGCGCAATTAATGGGATCTTTATGCATCAACTTTTGCAATACAAAAAAGTTTGAAACTTTTCCAAAAAGCCTGTCTGTGCAATAAAAACAGCAAACAAGACAAATTTGGCATATCCCCAACAAAACAAATAAGCATACAAAGTTAAGAAGACAACAAAAATGGATCAAACCTTTTACGGGGTTTGAGGGAATGGCATTGTGGCGGTGGTGGTGGTGGTGGTGGTGGTGGTGATGTGATTGATGTTAAAATATCCGCAGAAGGGAAGTGAAGGTGAGACAAAAACTGGGTTTCTTCAACGAAGGGAAAGAGATTGAAAGAGAAGATTGAGAAGGGCATTCTGTTTCGGATGGATTTTGGGATTCAAACAAAGTTTGGTTATTTAGGAAAGTTTAGTCATTTTGTCTTGTCTTGTCTATCTTTGGCTTTGAAAACCAGCCAATTTCCTACAAACTTGGCTACACCGTAGGTCTCGGGTCAGTCAGCCAGTCAGGCTTTATTCCATTTTGGTTAGAAGTAGGTTTGGAACTTACGTCTTAGGTTTTCATCATGCTAAACTATAGTTTATTACCACTTACAAGTCTAATCATGTCTCCTAACACAAGTTAATTTATTTTAGGCAATCATATGATGCTTCCATTATATTTATGTCACATTTCAGAACATAAATCTTCTAAAAAATCTTGGCAGTGAGTGTTTTACCAGTGAACATATACCTTATTTGTCAATTCTTGGAACAAATAAATTTGGCTTCTTCAAGAAATTGAAGTCTTAACTTGGCATTTTAGGAAGAAAATTTAACTAATGGAATTCCTTTATGGCCTTCTAGGAAGAAAATCTTAAAGGCTAGGAATGTGCTTGATTTAAAAAATTTAAGCATGAGGTAGCATTATCAAAACAAAATCTTGTCACCAACAATAGTAAACAAGCTGATTCTTTAATAAATTTTACCTTCGTATATAAAGTTTGAATATTAAAATCATCCTTATTTCGTTACGATTCTGAACAAATTAGTGGAACAACCAAGGGAAAAAAAAAAAAAACAAAACAAGACAAAAACAAAACCTTGTCACCTCCAAAGCAGTTGTTTAGGCTCAAGATGTAAGGAAAACAAGGCCCATGTTCACAACCAACAAACTAACAGACAACACATCAACCAAGTCCAAACTCTATGGGCCTCAATGCAAGGCCTGTTGATGCTATGACCAAGAAAATGAGGTTGTGCACAGAGGAATTTGGAATCAATTCTGCCAATTTCTTTTGCAAGTCCAGTATGAGGCTATGACGCCAGATTTTGCTGACAGAGTGTTTTCGTTTTGGCAGAATTGGGATATTGTTTCCATTCCCTGAGCAAACTAAAAGATTTGCTGCTCTTAGTGTCTGTCATTATTTCTTTCAAATATATCTCAAATTTATTTATTCTCGTTTAATCTTCAATTTCTTCTTACATTTTTAATTACCTATATTATATTTTTAAATAATATTTAAGTCTCTAATATATCTTTTGATTAATATTTTTTATCATGAATACTTTTTTTGACCGAAATATTCTTAATTAAAATGCTAAAAAAAATCATTTAAAGTCATATAACATGTACGTTTTTAGAATTTTTATTTGTATTTTTTACATTTTAATAAAAGATATTTCGGTTAAAATATTTGCTCATGATCGAAAAAATTAATCAAAAAATTAAAAATTTAAACATTATTTAGAGATATAATATATACAATTAGAAATATATGTAATGACAAATTAAAATCTCAGATATTAAAAATGAAATAATGTTGTTTCATTTCAACTTTTGAAATGGAAATTTAAAATGTTGGAGGGGTATATATATATATATATATATACACACAACCAAAAGTTCAAATTTAGACTTCTTCAAATTTTAATTAATTTCTTTTTTCTTGAATAGAAAGAAATGGATTTATTTATTTATTTATTTTTGAGAATAGAAAAGAAAAGGCTTTGAATCTGAAGTTATTGTATAATTTTCCCATAAGTTACACCATTCATTATCTTGATAGGAAAGTTTGTGGATGCCAATTAGATTATTTGTGCCTTAGTCACCACAAAATATCAAATTATATGTGCAATGCTAATATCAATAATCTCATAATGAAAATGAAACTAACTCTCTGATTACACAAAGAAAGGCATGTCTACAATACAAATGTAAAATTGGAAGAAAAAAATGAGGAAAAAAAAAAACCCAAAACCAAAACATGGGATCCTAAATCTACTAGTTAGACCAAGTTAAACATTCAGTGAGTTAAGTCATGGGAGAGACTACACTCTCACCCCAAAAAAACAATACAAAACAAAAAGGGGAGGGTCATGGCTCATGGGACAGGGTAAGACTTGTTATGACACATGCACTTGTAAGCCATAGGACAAGTCTCAGCTTCTTCAAGTGAAGCACAGATAAAGCTGACCATTACTAGTCTACATGGTGAGCATGACCCACATGCATGAGAACAATCAGGCAAGCTTGATCCTGCAATTTGGACAGTATCAGCACCCCTTCTCTTTGTTGGCCACCTTTCCCTGTAGAAACTGGGTTTGTCTATACTTCCATCTTTAATTCGAGGCTGTGTTGAATGGTGGTGCCCATGGTCTGTTTAGCATTAAAAGGAATAACAATTAGCTAGTCTCAATAGAAACCCTAGCAAAAAGCCGGAAAAAAAAAATCATCTTAAAATAACTAAAAGAATAAATCAAAGGGAGAAGTTCGTACGTGTTCGTGGCCTGCCTATATGCCTTGCGGATATAGCAGTCGGAAGTAAAATGAGAGCAATGACAAATGCTGCCACAAAAATCTTCATGGCTAATTGTGTGTTCTTCTTTCTTAGAGTACGTTAATAATTAGTAAAGTACTTGTGTGTTAGAAGAAATATTGAGACAAAGTTGTGAGAGCAGAAGAGTGGAAGTACAGGAGTATATAAGGAGCTGGCCAAAAGGAGATAGTATTGAAGCAAATCACAGACAAGAGTGTGACGAGAGAAGATCACATGAAAAGGGATGCTCAAGGCAGGTTTGTGAACAGTAGTCACAGGACTCAAGCCTTAACATGTGTGTGGTTCCATGGAAGAAAGGTGAAATATATAGACTGAAAGAAAGAATTAACTGAATTCAAGTGCTTTTTTTACGTGACTTTCTGACTAACTACTTAGGGCATTGCTTACATAGCCATAAATGCTTGGAGGGCTTTTCAAATTTTATTGAATTTTTTGAAGCTTAAATGCATTATAGGAGCTAATAAATTTGGCACTGTAGATTAAATGTGATTGACATTAATGCCTTCTTCTTCCATGGTAGATGTAATATATGCTCAAGTTTGGACCACCTTCAAGCTATTTAATTCCAAGAGGTTAAGATACCTAGTTCTATACAAATCTTGGCCTATCCATCAATTGGGGTATCCATCATTTACTCGGAGATCATATCCACTACTATCCTATAGTTAATATGTAGCAAGGTATATTTGAATTAACTTTCACATCAATCCCAATTAGTTTGTCATTTTTTCAGTTAAACCAACGTTAGACTATATTTATTCTTTGGTCGATTACTAAATTTCTTTTTAGACCAAATGAGTTCAAATTTGATATAACTAAAGGATAATTATAACTAGTTATTTGTATACAATGAAAATTGAACCTTAGTCTTGATCAAATCAAAACAATTCTTTTTAATTATCGGTAGGCCACATATCTTGATCTGCGGTTAGTATTTTTAGAAGATCAATAGTTAATTACCATATGTTTGCAATTGATGGTCCAATATTTCCAATTAATTTCTATGGTACCAAAAAATGAATTATTTTGCATTTTTTTACACCAAGCTACTCTGTATGGGATGACCCCCAACTACAAAATTAATTAAGCTAGAGGTTCAAAATTGAAGAGGAAGGGCCAAAATACTGTTGTAGTTAATCATTGTCCTCTCTTTTTGACAAGAAATGAATTTTAGTGCTCTTTATGCATGCATTATCGCTTCTCCTACTCGTGGAAATCATTCATCTTTTAGGTCTATTCGGTGTATTGAAAGTACAAATACAGTTGTTTTTTAGCTAGAAAAGTCGATCCAATGTACTGCATGCCCTTCAAATTCTTAATGGGACATGTAAAAGGACAACATCCTTGGTTTTTTTTTTTTAGCTAGAAAAGTTGATCCCATGTACCGCCCTTCAAGTTCTTAATGGGACATGCTAAAGGACAACATCCTTTTTTTCACACTCGTAAGAACCAATTAGCATAAAACCTGAAAAGAAAAAAAAAAAAAACATTCTCCGACACATATATTGTTTAGAAAAAAAAGTCCAAGCATTGTCCGACGCATATACTGGTTTTTTTTTTTTTGATGGGCCTACTAGTTTCGGCCATAACAACACCGTTACGGCCAAAACCAGTAGCCCATCAAAACAACCTGGGCCACTGAGACCCACTCATAACATCAGAAATCAATCCTAAATCACCTACAAAGGCTGAATAATAACACAATTATGGCGGAAACCCGTAGGCCCATCTAAACAACCTGGGCCAATGAGACCCACTAAAATTACAATTTGAGAGCCCGTTTAGAAAACCCAAGTTATGGTGTGTCAAATTGACGGCTAAATCCGCGAAACTTTATATTATTTACGAATCAGTACCCGTACTCTTAGTTTTTGTTTTGACACTTTTATACTTTTTATATATTTAAAAATTAAGTTATTCTGTTATTTTTTCAAAGATTCCTTCCGCATTAATATCAGCATATAACAGCATAATTGTTGTATTTTATGAGAAGATATACGGTTCTAATACATGGCAACAGCTTATTCTGTTATTAACTAATCATGTTATACCACATGTTAAAATAATACAAAGTGAGATAGGTTCCTTAAGAAATCTTTTATATATATATATATAACAGTTGTTAAAAAAAAAAAAAAAGGTATCATAGCATCCTAAATCAAAGAAGAAAAAAGAAGAAGAAGGAAAAAAAAAAAAAAAGATAGCATGTCAAATCAAAGAATTTATTGCTAACAAATACTAAAAATCCATTTGATAAAGTCCTAGGTAAAATAATCTAATTATATTCAAATATTTTATCTTCCATTTGAATAGCATATTAAAAATAAAATCATAATAAAAATGAAATAAATAGAGCAAGCACGAACCTCCACCTAGTTTTGCAGGTATAAAACGAATGAAATAACTTAAATATCCTCAATTATCTTCGACATAATTGATTATTTTATATTTTTATTTTTTGTAGGAACTTAAATTTTAATTTTGAAAATGAATTACATAAATTCAAATTTTAATATCGAAATTTCAATTCTCCATCCAATTTTGTTTTTTAATGTAGCCTAAAAACCTTTTCTTCTTTGCCTCAGAAAAACACTAATAGCCTTAAAGTTTCTTCTTTATTTATTTTTAATGTAAAAAAAAAAAAATTAAAATTAATTATATAAAAAAATTTAAATTGATTCGTACTTAAGTTAGGTTAAAGGTCGTTGAACTCAAGGATATTTAAGTTATTTAGTTAGTTTTATAAGTAAAATGTGGAAGGGATCCAATAAAAAATAACAAAAGGATTTTTTTCCCCTAATATACTAAGTATCCAAGGTTAAAAATAAAATTAAAAATACAATGGCTAATTATTAGATAATTTTAATTTTAGGAAAAGTTTGACTAATTTAACTAAAATTGGTCTAACCATTTAGAATAGCAACCAAAAAAATGAAAAGGCCAAAATCCAAAAAATATGCATCAAGATGTAGTTTGATAATTGAAATTATTTATTGTTTTCTTGTTTAAAAAAAAGATAAAAATAAATATCATTATGTTAAATTTCTAATGAACAATTTTAAAATCATAAAATACTTTTTTCTCCCAAAAATATCACATTATAACTTTCTAATTTGTTCACCTGTATAAGAGTCTTCGTATGGTTATATTATCATTTTTTTTTCTCCTGTTGAAAGACATGTCGTCTGCCACCAACATTGGTATGATCGCTGCCTTCCGTGTAGGTACTAACTGCTCTATTACAGTTGCAACTACCAACGACAAACAAAAAGGTCGTTCTTTTTTGGGACGGAGAATTCAAGGACCCAAAACAAAAGCTCTCTCTCAAATCCAGTCACTGTATCATTTCATCAAACAAAAAGCCTGCAATTTTCATCACTGACTTCTCTCGTAACTGGTGGGTTTGTTCTTATCTTTCTCTCTTTCAAGCCACCTACTTTTTTGTTGTTTACATATCTGTGTGTGAAAGGGATGGTGCTAAAATGCCTGTGTGAACTTGCAAGGTTAATTTTTTTTTTGGGTTTTGGTCTTTGATGCTTGTAGAAATTTGAAAAATATGCAGTCTAGTTTTGAGTGTGGTGATGGTTTTTGAATAATTTGTGATTAGTTTGATATTTTGATTAAGAATCAATCTGTGTTTGCATTATTATGTAGTTATGCGATTTTGTAATGCTTAGAAGTTCTTATAGTCTAAATGTTAGATCCTTGGAACTGTTTCAAGTTTTGAGCTTGTATCTTTGGATTTGATGATGCATTGGTAGCACTTTTGTTTCATTTCTAATTGTGAAAGTTTAAGGTCTTTCTTTTTGTTCGATTGTTTGAGAAAATAGTATGGACCAATATGAAACAAAATCAACAAACAATATAGAGCCATCACCTATGAAGATTTCAAGCTGTGTAGCTAGTAAAACCTTTTGGTATTCTTGTAGAACTGCCGGTTCCATAATTCTATGATTTCATCCTGCCGAAGTGCCGCGGATTAATTAAGTTGTGTTTTGGGATGCGTGTGTGTTCATAATGTGTATCTCCTGCTCATTTTCTTATTGTGTTCATGTTTGCATTTTTTTTGGACTTTTCTTATTCATTTTCATAATTTTTATGTTCTGTTTGTTTGTAATTTGACAATGCGTTTTTCATTGTCTTGATAGATGATGTGCTTGGTTGCAGGTTGAATCAAAGGTGTTAGGGTGGGTCGATTTTCATGAAAGTTGAATGAACATTGTAAATCTTCTTTAGCAGAACAACTGGAAGGAATTCTGATCCATGCCAAAGTATTCTGAGTGGACACTGGCACAGTTGGTTGACAGCATTTAGATACATTACTTCTGTAGCTACTCAGACAAAAAAGCCAAAAGAAAAGGAGGCCCCCCTTTTTTTCACTTTGAGTCAGAATAACCCAGAAAATAAAAAATGATAGAGCAATCCCTTTCAAAACCTTCATTTTCATTGTCAATTCCTATTCCTAAACCCCCTAAATCCAAATTGTCCTTTTTTTGCTACTATTCAAAAATTCGATGTGAAGCAATCAATTATCCCTCTTCATCAAATATTGATGCAAAACATCCACAAATTTCTACCATTAACAATAATGGTTCTTCATCATCAGCATCTGTGGATTTGAAGAACAAGGAAAAGGGCCCATACCCATATCCCGGAGGTGGAATGATGGGGCCATACACTGGGAGGGATCCCAATGTGAAGAAGCCAGGGTGGTTGAGGCAGAAAGCTCCTCAAGGCGAACGATTTGAAGATGTAAAAGAATCTCTGTCTCGCTTGAAGCTCAACACTGTTTGCGAAGAAGCTCAATGTCCCAACATTGGAGAGTGTTGGAATGGAGGTGGCGATGGTATTGCAACAGCAACTATCATGGTTTTAGGTGATACTTGTACCCGTGGCTGTAGATTTTGTGCTGTTAAAACCAGCAATAAACCTCCTCCTCCTGATCCCTTGGAGCCACTTAACACTGCTCTGGCCATTGCAAGCTGGGGGTAAGTTTGTTTGTAGAATTAACACTGAAAAGAATTTTTCTGTTTTACTCATTGCCTCTCAATTCCATTGCCTTAACATGTAAGAAGAAATGAAAAGGTAGACCATAGTTCATATTATGGTGTTCAACTCAGGTTAAGCATCAAACTAATCTAGCATTTTGTTTGCTTCCCAACTTTGTAGTGTGGATTACATTGTTATTACAAGTGTAGATCGTGATGATCTACCAGATGGAGGAAGTGGGCATTTTGCCCAAACTGTTAGAGCTATGAAGGTTTGCATATTATCTGGCTTGCTTCATGGCTGTCATGCTCCTCTGATACTGTTGCAGAATGGTTTGCAATATATGAATCACAAATTGGATTCTATACACCTTTTCTGCAGGAACTGAAGCCAGAGATTATGGTTGAATGCTTAACTTCTGATTTTCGTGGTGACCTAACGGCTGTAGATACTCTGGTACATTCAGGATTGGATGTGTTTGCCCACAATGTTGAGACTGTTAAACGCCTCCAACGAATTGTTAGAGATCCTCGGGCTGGGTGAGTGGCATGTCATTGCTTTTGAACAAGGGCACAACATGGATCGGTCTATGCCAGATCAGTTTCTTTGTGTTTGAGGCTAACCAGCCATGGTTGTACTTTCATGATCAGTTCATAATATTTGAATACAAAAATTGGACCAAACTGAAAACTTTTCTGATTGTTTCTTGTTGTAGGCTAGCTCTGACTTTTCATACGATGCAAAACATAAACAATATTTAGTATATAAAATTTATATTATCCCCATGTAAATCATACATGTACATAAAGGTATTCAATTATTTTTTGAGAACATGAAACAAGTTGCATGAATAAACAAAATCTAGGCATGTACTTATAGCAAGAAAGCTTATGCAGATTGGTTGTTCTTTCAAGAGAATTTGACGTGGATGCTAATTTTGATTCTAATATGTAGATTGGGAAATGCAGGTATGAACAGAGTTTATCAGTTTTGAAACATGCAAAAATCAGTAAGAAGGGAATGATAACAAAAACGTCTATAATGTTGGGTCTGGGAGAATCTGATGATGAGGTGAAGGAAGCCATGGCTGATTTAAGGGCTATAGATGTTGATATTTTGACATTTGGACAATACTTACAGGTAAAATGATATACCAATACACTGTGATGCCATTTATTTGAGTACTTTACAAGTCATATTATGCCTAGAATTAGTCTAGCGTTGTTGTGCCTGGGTATTCTCATGTAGCCAAAAGATGGTTTCCATTCAATACTGCTTAGGCATTTGTTAGGTTGTCGTGTTATATAATGCTACTATATTTACATGACACCTTTAGCTGGCTCTCAATATGCAACTGCTTCTCTTGCAGCCCACTCCATTACATTTAACTGTCAAGGAGTATGTTACACCAGATAAGTTTGCTTTTTGGAAAGAATATGGGGAGTCTATTGGATTCCGTTATGTGGCGAGTGGACCTTTGGTAAGTTGTTTGATAACTATTTACTTTGGCGATTACATATGTCGATACATGTTTTCTTACACAAATCAACAAATAGGAAACCAGGCCAATTGTTAGAGTTAAAATTCGTAAATGCATCAGGTGGTCTGTTGAAGTCCAGTTTTCCTCCAAAATCCTGACTGTTCAAACTTGGGACTAAATTTTAGTCTGCTACTATAACAAAAGCTTGCAAACTTATGCATGGTTTTACTTCAGATCCAATATTTATTAGCTGAGCTTGAGTTCATTTGGTGATATTCAAAATGCTCTTTATCGACATTTTTAAATATTTACAATGCGTTTATGTCCTTACAAAAGCTTTCAATTTTGATATGTCCAGGTTCGATCCTCTTACAGAGCAGGAGAACTCTTTGTTAAGTCAATGGTGACAGAAAGTGCTAAAGAAGCTGCTTCCATATCGTAGTCACCTTTTGTAATCCTTTTTATCATTCCATCTTGATGGCCATGCAACTAGAGCAATAACAACTTGGCGCCACCAGCAACTGCCTTGGGACAACTGGTATCAGATAGAGCAGGTTGAGGTTTCGTTTCTCTTGGCTTTTATCTTGACAGTGATAAATTTTACTGAGAAATGGAAGTATCATTAGTGGACCTTTTTTTTTTTTCCTTGCCATTCTTGTTGTAGCATGCAAGTTCTCTTGCTACATTTTTGTTCTATTTTTATATATAAATTTATATAGTTTTTGATGAATAAAGACAAATAAAAATTTCTTCTATATTTTCAAATCTAAAGCATGGTTAATTGACATGGTCGGATAAAAAAAAAAAAAAATCTAAAACACCAAAAGTTATTATATCTGTGAGCATCACTATTTTCTTCCTGTAAATAAACAAAGCATGTAAAATTGTTCACATCTTAACAACCCTTTGTAAAGATTCTTAAGAGCTAATTCACTCCATGAATCATTTGGTATATTCAAAGACTGCAGTGCAAGATAGCAGGAAAATGCTTTGTTCACTTAATGAAGGCACAATGTGTATAGTAATATTCTTCCCTGGTGGTGGTGAAGAACTCAAAACAGCTGCAGATTTCTGGCATCTGCTCTAAAATCTAACTTCGAAACGGCATTAGAGGGCTGGCACTTGAGGCCTTAAGATCGTTATGGTTATTAGAGGCTGATAAATTCAGGGTGAAACAAAACTATGCTATTTGTTGGATGGTTTTACGTGGAACTGGAGTCGGGACTTGGAACTATAGTTTTAACTTGTAGATGCAGTTGTAAAAACAGCCGCGGTTGTGATTGTGGATAGCAATTGTAAAATAATGATTACGGTAATCGATGTCCACTTCATTGTTACGGTAATCGATGCCCTCGTTGTTTAGTTTGATCTTCTACACGCTACTTATACCAATTCCGGTTATCAATATAAGTTTATTGGTGGTAGAGCATCTTTAATGATAATCTCTGTTTGTATTTAGTATTTTTAATGTAAATAGAGAATACTATTAATTATATAAATTGAAGATCAATGTCCTCTCTAATGTTATTCTCTATTTTAATTAATTATTTTGATAAAATTCATAAAACATGTAATTTTGTCAAATAACTCAAAGAAACTCTTAGTGAAGAGGTTGAATGACATAGGAAATAGTAATTTTCATTAATGAAATATAAGATAAAGAGTCATTTAGACTATATAATACTAGAAAGCCAAAGACACTCTGTATCTTACTTTTAAAGATAAAGATTGTGATAAGAAGAGTATTGAAAATAGAATTTAGATCAAACCTTTTTATTATAAAGAAAAATCTTAATATAAAGAGAGCATTGGAGATACTCTTAGAAAGCAAACAAATACAGATAAGTTTTGGACTGACATCATTCTTACCAAGCCAATTGTGCTGCAGAGATCCAAGATTGCTGCATGTTACTTATGTATGGTTTAGACTATAAGGTTAAGAAATTCATGGTAAATATTCTCCAAGTTGAGATTTTTCCCTAAGTCAAAGATGGGAGGTCATAAAAAATATGGCACTTGATATTCGATTTCGTTGGGATGTATATATCATATAATTTTCTGCTTGGATGTATCAGTTCTTGCTTAACAGGGTTGAAATCCTATAGGACAAGTCAATCCAAATTATAATAAATTAAGACATAAAAAATTATAAAACATCAAAATCTGAATATGAACAATGTGTGGATGCTTGGAAAATATATATATATTCTGAATTAATAAATTGGTAGGTCAGTGTGAGCCTGATTTTGGCTTGAGATGGCTTTTTGGGGACTAATTTGCACATTTGACCAAAGCAGTTCGCACAAGTTCAGATCAGAATTTGCCATGTTTGTTCCCCATTTGGATATAATAAGCATTATTATTATTAAGGTTTTTCTAAACATGCGTCTTTAGGGAAATACAATTGAATTATATATATATATATATATATATATATATATATATATATATATATATATTCTCAAGTATTTTAATCCCATATTTAAGATAAAACTAATTATGTTCGAGGTAGGAATTTAATCTCTTCCAAAAGATACAGTTTCAAGATTCCATATTCAAAAATTATTAATTATATAAGCGAAACTTTCAAAATATAACAATGTATGCCCTTAAGGTATATGTTAGAAAAACCTTTATTTATTTATTTATTATTATTATTTTGACAGTTATGCCATGACGCTGTATTTACGAAATATTTCTTTCTTACAACTTCTTCAAAGATTCAGATCCTGAATGATAGTAATGATAATATAAGAAGCCTGGTTATGAAAAATGTTGTGTGCCAGAGAACATTAAGTACATACATTGTACGTAACAAAAATATTTGGTTGGTTAGAGTTCAAAAACTTCCACATTTTGCATAATATAATAAAATAAGAAGAAAATATAACCACCAATCTATGCATATGCATGTCACCTGTAGGAAACTTGGATATTTCCTTGGAAAAAGATATTTTTAAAATTCAGGCATACTCTGAATATACATGTTACCTTGTTGGTCAATGGTCAAAACAGGAAGCTTAATGCACAAATTCATTGCCCCATTTAACATCCAAGACCAAGTTCTGACTTGCTACAACTACAGTAGTAGTTTATGTACGGCCGCCAAGAAACGAAAACATGAAATTTATGGTAAGAAAGACAACATAGTATAATAAAAAATCAAACACAAAACCTAGTTTTTTGGCTCTATATATTAGTGGAATTACCCCCCATAACCAAGATCTTGAGATCTTGTCCACTCTCTCTCAGTTTATACAGCCATGAACACCAACAGCAGCAGCCTTGTCCATGGCAGCATAACCAAAAATTTTAGCCATCGAGTGAATGGTTATCAGCCATTGGATCGATATGAATCTATGCAGATCAGTGATCCTAATGGCATGGGGTATAGAAGTGCAAGGGCTAAGCAAAGGCAGGTTTTTCTGAAGTCTTACAGGTTAGAATCAAGAATCAAACTGAGAAGAAGGTCAAGGTCATTGAAGCTAAAGAATGTGGTGGGTAAGGTTAGGTTGGTTGCGTTGTCAGTAGTTTCATTTATGAGAGGAAATGCTTTAAAATCTTGTAATTCTAGATCATCGATCTGTGCTTTCTCTCCTGTGTAACTAAGGTATACCAGCACCAATTGGCTACAAATATGACCGTTTCACAATACCTGAATGTACCCGCTATATTCCTATATGTTATTTTGCAGATTGACCATGGCTAGAAATTTCATTAGCAATCTTCTTTAGAACAAGCAAATAGCAGAAATAATCAAACAAAAGACGGAACAATCTGTTGAATCTTCGTTTACAGTACGACAGCAAAATTCGGACAGATTCAGATTAGACAATCAAGTGAGTTAAGAGAAATCAAGAAAAGAAAAACATAAGCTACCACAAGAATGAACAAACAAAACCTACATGTAGAAATTCAAAGAAAGCAAATTACTTTGAACTAAATCTATGTTCGGCTGTAAATTCCAATCAATGAATCAAAGGAGAAAGCACAAAAACTCAAAGAAAACCACAATTCAAGCTCAACCTTGAGCAAATCAAGCAGAGAATTGCTAGACTTGATATTGGTAGTTTGTTACCTTTAAGCCTTGTCATAAAAACCACCCACTACTTCCATACCAGAATCTATTCCAAGTCTTTGCTAATAGTTGAACATATGACGTACTGGGTACCATATCTTCTCAACTATTTCTTCAATTACTTCTGACTCGTTCCTGTAAAGATACACAAAGAAGAAATGGCAATCATGCAACATCCCAAACTATATTTACCTACTTCTGTTGAAATCTTCTTTCTTTAAATTTTTCGTTGGTATTTTATTTTATTCGCCTTAAAATTTTCATCTGTTACATGCACTCAACAAACTGAATCATGAGCATTTCTTTTTTAAGTTTTAATATCGATCTTTTAGAAGAAGCACTATGATCTTAGTAGAGAGAGATAGATAGAGAGAGAGAGAGAGAGTATATACCAATCATGTACATTCCATCTGGATAAATTGGCAACTTCAGCGAGACAATCCTTCCAACTCTGAACCTTCTCCATATTTTCTGTGTCTTGTTCATAAGTCCCTATCAGTGTGCCCACCTCTGATGTATCTACATAATAGAAAACAGGCAAAATAGTCTGTCCCATCTCTTTCCTGCACTGAACCATCTTGACAAGTTCGTCCAAACATTGTGGTAAAGAAGCACAATTTCTTGAAAATATAATGATTGAAAACCTTGAATTTTCAATTTGCTTCAAGCAATCTGCTTCGGCCATGTGATGTGGTCTCCATGGAAACTGGTATTTCATAAAAAATGCCGTAATGTGTCTCCGTCTCAAAGCACGACCTAGTTTGAAGGAAAAATTATGGTGCAAGTCCCATCTTTCCAATCTCAAGAAGACATCATGTGTCCAAAGAGAAGAAGAAGAAGAAACTGATGGCACTAGACAGATACCACACCTCTTCACCTTTAGTCCACTCAAATGAGGATAAAATGACAGCTCAATATTACTTGAGCATTCAAGCAGCAACCCTTTAAAGTAATCAAAAGACAAATAGAATAGCCAAAGGTGATCTGACAGAACTTGGATAAAGTTCCAACTGATCCACATAGGCAGAGGATCATTTTCTCTTCCATTTGATTTGAAATGACAAAAGAGATATGGACTTCCATAATCCTCCAGGGGTAATGCAGTGAATGCCGCACATACAGCAAATCCAATCCACTCACTATCATCACTATCCAAGTTAGGAGGCACTTGCACACTAATTGAAGACCCCTCATTCTGATGGACAAAACACACTGGAATTTCACTTCCAGGAATAGCAATACCAAATCCAAGTGCTGGATTAGAAAAGCCCTATATACCATCAATTCAGATTGTTATATTTGTATATTTGTTTGTTTGTGTTTGTGAAAACATAGAAACTCCATAAATACATCTATATAAAAGACACAAACACACACATACAAAGGGATCAACTTACACGTAGCAACATGATTTTCTACATAGCTCATTAACTCTTACATGTAACTTAATTAATTAATCTTCAATTTACTTAAATCATTTATGCCAAATATTGAGTCATAGATAGACAGGTAGATATTACATTTCCATTGACCTAGCTCTATGAAATTGATATTTTACTCACCAAAATTATTGATGAAATTATCACAATGTTGAAGAAATATTTATAAACAGGACGCTAACTCTAAATTAGGTATCAATGATTTGATTACAGTATCAAATCAAATGGTTGATTGTAAAAGATCAAATTACACAAACATTAATGTCAGTAATGTTAAAGTCATGCAAGTTGCACGCATAACTTGATCTCTCCCCAAATACACACACATATCTGTGTGTTGAAGAGTGTGTGTGTGAGAGAGAGAGAGAGAGACGAGAGTACCAGGAGGTATCTTTTGAGCTTTGTCAATCCCAAGTTTTCACCATCAAACAGTTTCCAGCAATTAAGGCATTTGAACTCTGATCTTTTCAAACTGCAAAGATTCATGGGATCTGGAATTTCTACTAAGGACGTACAACCATTCAAATTTAAACTATATACATTTGATGGAACCATAAGCAATGACTGAAGCATCCTACAATCCTCAAGGACAAGTAGTTCAAGCCTAGAAAGTAGATTTATGCTCTCGGGTAAGCTAAAAAAGTTGTTTCTGCTCAGGTCTAAACACGTCAATGAAGACAAACAACCAATATCTTCAGGAACAGCTCCTTCCCCTAGACTGCAATTACATAAATTCAGTTCTTTAAGGGAATATGAAAATGGCAATGAAGGCAACACAGGGTGTGTTATATTTGCAACTATTTTACATCCTTCTAAAGACAACACTTCAACGTTCTTCAAAAGAAAAATTGAACCTGGTGGTTGTCTTATGGCAGTTCCACTAATATCCAGCTCCTCCAAACATTCAATTTGCCCAAAGCTCTCTGGAATGTTTTTGAGTTTAGAGCAGCCAAACAAATAAAGTTTTTTAAGGGATTTTAAACCACCTATGCTGTTTGGAAGACCTTTCAGGTTTTTACAGTTCTTGAGGCTTAATATGTCTAAGCGACTCAAATGTAGAATTGATGAGGGTAGTTCTTCAATACATGTCCCATCCAAACGAAGTTCGATTAAACATTCCATATGTCCCACGATATCTGGAAATTTCTTGAGCTCTGAGCAGCCAAGCAGAGTAAGAACTTTAAGTGATTGCATCTGAAGGTTTCGTGGAAGACTATTAAGAATTTTGCAGTCTACAAGATTAACATACTCAAGATTTTTGTGAAGACCTAGTGATGGATGGACTGCAAACAAACTTGCACAACCTTCAAGAACCAGCCTCTGAAGATTTGGCATCCCAGTAAAATCCGGAGTCTCAGTCAGGTTTAGGGAGTAACTGAGATTAATGACACTCAAATTGACTAAACTCTGTCGCCAAAATCAAGAAGTAAAAGAAGAAAAAGAAGTGGTAATGTTATGCATATGCTGCAAAAAAAGAAAAATGAAAAATGGAAGGTTTAGATTGATGCATCTTACCTTAAATCCATACCAAAGTTGCTCAATGCTACTGTAAGACATGTCAAGTTCAACAAGCTTATCTGGCTGAAAACAAGATGGCAATGATTTTGAAGGGTAAGCATGCCATTCAAGAAACCGCAAGTCATTTGAAAGACATTCAAGTCTTTGAGAGAGGTCAACATTATGAACTTTGAGCAATCTTAGTTTGCTCATCTTTGAGAAACTTTCCATTTTCCACCTTGCCTCTTCTATTCTAGGCAGGTCCAGGACTATGCTTTCTACCTCTTCCCTTCCCTGTCAACCAAAGTAAAGGATAAATGAAAAGCAACTACTATAAAATAAAGATAGAGCAACAGATAAGTATAGTTGCAGTTAAAAAATGAAATTTTCCAAGGATCTGCTTACTGTGCTATTCTTTAGAACATGAAACACATCCTCAGATGCCCACAATCTACTGCGTCCTCCTGGCTCTTTAGGAGATTCTCGACGAACAATTTCCCTACCCATTATTTGTAGTAAATCATGCATCCATATTTCATTTCGGGAGACACTTATGAGAGATTTATCAATAAGAACTTGTATTCCAACATTAGCATGGAAACCGCAACTGTTGAGGATCCTTGTTACTTGGTCTTTTTTCATCCCCTTAAAGAAACATGCAATGTCTAGAAATATTTTCTTCTCCAGTTCTTCTAGTCCATCAAAACTAATTTGAAGTATATCCACAATTTTCCTGCTGGGAATCTCATTCATTCTGTTCATTGCACTTTCCCATACCGTTAGACTCCTGCCATGCAAAAAGGAACCTATGACTTCAAGAGCTAGTGGAAGGCCTTTAGCATATTGCACAACATGCTTAGACAACTCCAAATAATTTTCGGCAGGTTGGTTCCGTCTGAAAGCTTTCTGACTAAATAACGTAAGAGCTTCATCATCATTTAATTTCTCAACCTCATATATTTTATTACCTTCTTGTGAGACCAACACATGTTTATTTCTACTTGTTATTAAAATTCGACTCCCTGGACCAAACCATATATTTTCTGCTGCCAACATTTCAAGTTGTTCTAATTTATCTACATCATCAAGAACAACAAGAACCTTTTTATCTTGCATGATGCTCTGTATGTCAATGATTCCTCTATAAGTATCCCATACATGAACACTCTTTTCCATTAAGATTTCAGAGAGAAGTTGCTCTTGTAAGCGAACCGGTCCGTGCTTTCCAAAACTTTCTCTCACATTTGCCAGAAAGCAGCTGCCTTCAAATTTCCAACGAATTCAATCATAAACAGTTCTGGCAATAGTTGTTTTGCCCATACCACCCATTCCACAAATGCCTAGAAAGCGAACGTCATTTAACCCTACAGCTAATAAGCCATTTATAAACTCCACACGAGAATCTATTCCAACCAAGTCTTTGTTAACAATTGGGAATATGCAACTCAATTTGTACCAGATCCTTCTAACAATTTCTTTAATCATTTGTGACTCATCCCTACAAGAAACAAAGAAAATAGCAAATCAATATTTTACTGAGTGAAAATCAAGTCATCCGCCGAAAAAGGATAAAAAATACAACGAATGGTTTGTACAAACATGGTTTCAATAAATCACATAGTCATGCCAAAGAAACATTCGATCCGTAGTTTTCAGTGATTAGTTTAATTACAAATGCGCCTCAAACTATCTATATACATACATGCATGCATGCATATCTATGCTAATTCATACCCAACTGTCTTTGGCACAGACACTAGTCTCTCCCGTTAAAACCCGATAATGTGGTGTTAAAATTCATGTTTGAAGTAGTGGTAAAAGCATGTGCGACCATGTAATGTAGAGGGCCGATGTAGAACTTGGAAGTTTTCTATTCAAATATAACTACGATTTTTTTTTTTTTTTTGGTCTTTCTAAGAATATCATGAAACCAAACCTTCATGTGTGATTCATTGGGAAATTGTTGTGCAATATTTTGTACTTGTCTTCTCTTCTTACAGATGCATGATGTTCTACATATATGAAGTAAAAATGTGATTTGCATAAATTTATATGCATAATAGGTATATATTTGTGTTCTGCAAACAGGTTTCATTGTTAAATTAACAGGTAAATGAGGATTTTACATCAAATCTATATATATATATATATTTGTCTGGTCTTTTACTCTCTTACAATGTGCATATGCATCCGCACCATTTTGGATGCACCATTTCCCGATAAAGGTGATTCAGTGTCTTTTAAAGGTATCGTATAAAATCTAAATTCTAAAGTAATCATATTTTCATTCTTACACATTTAGCAATATTTCACTTTGGTTTCAATATTAATTCTAATAAAATTTTCAAAAATTTCTAATTTGACCAAAATCGATTAAATAATTATTGAAAGCAAACGATGGGAATCGTGTATGAATTTTTTATAAGTTTTTAAGCTCTTTTGTTGGATATTATCTCATCTATTAGAATTTGGAAGAAAGAGAAAAACATGAAAAAAAAAAGGAAGAAAAAGAAGAAGAAAGAGGGAGATTAATATATTAGAACATGTAAATAAACAATTGTATGATAAAATCCCACCCCAATTTGTAACAAAGTTATCCATACCGTCTTCAGGCTTTTCAAGGTTTTTAATTGGTACCAAATGTTTCAATATCAAAGCATTTCAGTATTCAGATTTAGGGTTTTAAATTCCTAATTAATTTTGTATACATATCTAGCACAATATAAAAATATTAAAATAATCAAGTATCTTAATTTATTAAAAAAAAAACAACTATTTTAGGAGAAATATATTAGAAATTTGATTACCACTAAAAAAAAAAGAAAAAATTAACAATCCCACGTATTAATTTAAAACGAAGGGTTTTTTTTTTTTTTTTAATTTTTTATAGATTTTTTAATCATGAGTGTTGAAACACAAATGAAATTAGAAAAACTATACATATATGAAAAAAAGGGTCAAAAATTATAGTTATGAAATGACATATGGGCACTTCTTGCCAAACAAACAAACAAACAAGTATCGGGCCATTAAAAAACGAGACCATTTTCTAGTGGAGAAATTCATCGAGCACCTCGTCTGCCTTTCGCTAGGACAATGGAAAGCACAAACAACGGTAAGGAAGCCCCCATATTTGAAATCAATTAACCTATCTAAGCTCATAACATTACAAAAAAGAGATCAATACAACCTCCAACGAAAAAAAACGAACAGAGATGAAGAACTTGAGGCACATGGCTAGGTAGAATATAAGGACAAGAAATGGTTACCTGTCCCGTACATCCCATCCTGATAAGTTGGCTACTTCAGTGAGACTGTCCCTCCAGCTACGCACCTTCTGCATATTTTCCCTGAAATCTTTTTCATGCTTTACAAAAGCTTCTCCATACCTTCCCGTCTGCTCGGCTACCTCCGATGGATCAACATCATAAAAGACTGGAAAAACAGTGTGCGATCCCATTTCTTTCATACAGCCAACGATCTTGGCAAGTTCATCTAAGCACCAGGTCGAAGAAGCATAGTCTCTTGAAAATATAATGACTGAAAACCTTGACTCTTCAATGGACTTCCAGAGTGTTGGCTCAATTGGCCTTCCTCTCTCTAGTTCCCTGTCATCCATGTAGGCCTTGATGCCTCTCACGACTAAAGTAGTATATAAATGGGCAGTAAAATTATTGCGGGTGTCTTTGCCTCTAAAGCTAAGGAATACATCGTGTCTACGTCGAGGAGAAGCTCGTGTGCTAGTGGAAGCCATGGCCAATTCTGCGCCAAAGTAAATAGGAAAATAGAGAAGAAGAAGGTGAAAACTGCAAAAATACCTCAGGACATATTAACCAATCAGGACAACCAATTAGATAATGGTAGGCAATTTTCCAGAAGCAAGCAAGTCTAGGTCCTGCCGTCCTGAACACGATGAAACGAAACAGCGCAGCAGGTGGCTGGCATTTATGAGGATTTTCAACAGTGAAAATCATTGTTCGTTGCAATGCATAATCACTATGGATGCTACTTTATTTTCAGCCATTGATTGCCTTCTATAATTATTTTCTTACCTCCTGTTGGATGTATTTCTATTTGTCTTTTTTTTTTTTTTTTTTTGGCCAAATAAATGAATGCTTGTACTGTTTCTGCTTTCTAGCTTTTCCTTCAATTTTTTTAATGCCATTGATTGGATGGTGATTTACTGTTGTGCCTTAATTTGTTTTTTCTTCCGCTCTCTAGCTTTTATGCCCTTTTTTGTCATTAACATTTTCCTTTTGCTGGAGCATTAAATGTCGGCAATTGATGGCCATGTATTTGGTTTGGTCCCATATTTTCTTTTTCCACTTTTGGTCCCTATAAGTCCTTTTTTTATTAATTTATTATTATTATTATTATGAATTATTAGGTAAAAATTATGGATGATCGATCGTTATTTTTTATTTTTTTCAAATAACCTAAAGATGAAAAAATATATGTAACATATTTTTATTTTTTAAAATAAACATATATTTTTAGATAATATTATTCTTATTATTTAAAATTTATTATGAATTATTAGGTAAAAATTATAGATAATCAATCGCTATTTTTTATGTTTTTCAAACAATCTAGAAATGAAAAAATATATATGATATGTGTTTTTTATTCGGTGTGAAAAGTAGGAAAAAACAATCTTTTTAAATAGAAGAAATATAAGTAAACTAGAGAGAAAAAACGCATCCAAAATCTGCATATTTAATAGTTTGATATTAAAAGAATTGACGGATTTTAGGTTATTTTTTCTCACTTTATCGACTAGATGAAACAAAAGAGTGACATATAAGTTATTTGATGATTCCATTAATTAATTGAAAAACAAACTCGATGGAAGGATTACACAAAAAAGGTTTAGGTAATGTTAAGTGCACAATTGATTGTCTGAATCGATAAATTATGGATAACATTGTAAATAAGGTAATAGAATAAGGGTAGTTTTCTAGTTAAGAAAAAAATGAGGATGTTTTTCTCGCTGATTTAATTTGGAAGGCAACTCTATTAATTAATACCACATTCAGAGATTCAATTTTCACATTTAGGTGTCATTTTCTTTGTTATGTTTGTCAACGAGACTAGGTGGTGATTCTATTTCATTGGCGTGTCTTCCCAGATAATAGCAGGCAATTTCCCAGAAGAAAGCAAGTCCAGGTCCTGCCGTCCTGAACAAAATGAACCGAAACAGCAGCAGCAGGTGGCCGGCATCTGCTCTAAAATCTAACCTCCAAACAGCAGGAGAGGTCTGGAACTTGAGGATTTAAGGTCCTTATAGTTATTAGAGGCCAATAAATTCATGGTGAAACAGAACTATGCTATTTGTTGGATGGTTTTACATGGAACTGGACTTGGAACTTGAGCTTGGATCATAATTTTAAATCGTGGTGTGGGTGTAGTTGTACGTTGTAATTTATTATGATAGTAAAATAACGATTACGACAATTGATATCAAATCTCTTTTCGAATAAATTAGGATAGACTTCCATGTGATGAGTCAGTTTGATATTTCATATGCTACTTATCCCAATTCGAGTAATCAATCTAAGTTTATTGGTGTTAAAAAGCAAACAAATACTGATAAGTTTTGCCTGATCAGATCATTCTTACCAAAACCATTGTGCTCCAGAGATCCAAGATTGCTGCATGTTAGATAAGTAATTCAAGATTTTTTGTTCGAAAATTCAGAAGCATTTCTTAAAGCTAGCAGTAAAATTCAGAGTGAAACAGAACTATGCTATTTGTTGGATGGTTTTACATGGAACTGGAGTTGAAACTTAAGATCATAATTTTAAATCGGGAATGCAGTTAAAGAAACCGTCGCAATCGTGATTGTATATTGCGATTTATTATAATAGTCCAATAACGATTGTGACAATTGATATTAAATCTCTTCTCAAATAAATTAAGATAGACTTTCATATAATGATTCGATTTGATATTTCATATGTGATTTATTATAGTAGTAAAATAACGATTATAACAATTGATATTAAATCTATTTTCAAATAAATTAAGATAGACTTTCATGTGATGATTCAGTTTGATATTCCATATGCTACTTATCCCAACTCCAGTAATCAATCTAAGATTATTGGTGTTAAAAAGCGCACAAATACTGATAAGTTTTGACTGATCAGAACATTCTTACCAAAACAATTGTGCTCCAGAGAGCCCAGATTACTGCATGTTAGATAAGTCATTCAAGATTTTTTGTTCGAAAATTCAGAAGCATTTCGTAAAGCTAGCGGTAAAATTCTTGACTATTTGGAATTTAATTTCTTCGTTTGCTTTTTTTTTTTTTTTTACCTTCCATTTTACGTACTTATGTATGGTTTTTACTGTAGGGTTAAGAAATTCATGGCAAATATTTTCCAAGTTGAGATTTTTCCACAAGTCAAAGATGGGAGGTCATAAAAAATATGACACTTGAATTCGATTTCGTTAGGATGTATGTATCATGTAATTTGCCACTTGGATGGATCAGTTCTTGCTTAACATGGTTGAAATCCTAAAGGACAAGTCAATCCAAATTATAATAAATTACGACCTAAAAAATCATAAACGTCAAAATCTGAATATGAACAATGTGTGGATGCTTGAAAAATATATATATTGTGAATTAATTAATTGATAGGTCGGTGTGAGCCTGATTTTGGCTTGAGATGGCTTTTTGGGGATTAATTTGCACATTTGACCATTACTACTACTTCCTTCTCTTACACGAGAACGACTGTTACTATTATTATCACAATTATCTTTATTATTTTTATTATTATTATAATCGATAATATTATGTTTTTAATTATTATTTTTTATCTTAAAAACTGAATATTTAAATTTTAAATTTCTTTTCAATTATTCACTATGATTCCAAGCATAGTAATAAAACAAAAATATCATTTCGGTTATTTAATTTTTATTCTGATTTTTATAACTAGATCTCTCTCTTCTAGTAACTAAGCAATACTTTACGACACATATTAGAAAAATCCTTGTCATTATTTGGACAGTTAGGTTATAATGGTGCATTTACAACAATTTTTTCGTTGGACCAAAATGATGCATTCGTGTGTATATATATATATATATATATATATGGTAACTTTTTAAAGATTCATATCATGAATAAATCTTCTTTGTTTTTGTTTTGTAACATAAGAAACAATTCTACTTATGATTCATGCATATGAAAAGCATAAGTTGTGCGTAAGAAAACATTATCTATATACATTGTATATAAAAAATGTCTGGTTGGTCAGATTTAAAAAACTTCCACATTTTGCAAAAGAAAATATAAATATCAATAATCTATGTACATACATGCATGTCACCTGTGGAAAACTTGGATGTTTCGTTAGAAAAAAATATTTTCCAAATTCAGGCATACTCTGAATATACGAGTTACCTTGTTGGTCAATGGTCAAAATAGGAAGCTTAATGCACAAATTCATTGGCCCATTTAACATTCAAGACTAAGTTTTGACTTGCTGTAACTATAGTACGTAGTAGTTTACATATGATCGGCCGCCAAGAAACGAAAACATGAAATTTATGGTAAGAAAGAAAACATAAGATTATAAAAAATCAAACACAAAACCTAGTTTTTTTTTGTCTATATATTGGTGGAATTACACCCATAATCAAGATCTTGCTGTGACCTTTTCTGCTCTCTCTCGGTCAGTTTATACAGCCATGAACAGAACCACCAGCCTTGTCCATGACAGCATAACCAAAAATTTTAGCCGTCTGAATGGTTATCAGCCTCTGGATCGATATGAATCTATGCAGATCAGTGATCCTAATGACATGGGGTATAGAAGTGCAAGGGCTAGGCAAAGGCAGGTTTTTCTGAAGTCTTACAGGTTAGAATCAAGAACCAAACTGAGAAGAAGGTCAAGGTCATTGAAGCTAAAG
Source organism: Dovyalis caffra (assembly GCA_963924115.1). Taxonomy (NCBI): domain Eukaryota; kingdom Viridiplantae; phylum Streptophyta; class Magnoliopsida; order Malpighiales; family Salicaceae; genus Dovyalis; species Dovyalis caffra. Next base: position 757,894 of record CAWUPB010001178.1, on the reverse strand, counting down.
AAGGTGGTGGGTAAGGTTAGGTTGGTTGTGTTGTCAGTAGTTTCATTTATGAGAGGAAATGCTTTAAAATCTTGTAATTCTAGATCATCAATCTGTGCTTCCTCTCCTGTGAAACTCAACAAGTCTTGTTAGTTATTTTTCTTATTTATTTATTCTTTGGCACTGAATTTCTTATTAATAAATCATCTTTTGTTGCTGAAATTCTCTGAGTTAGTATATATATCTGTATCTTTTTTAAGTAGATAGATTAGCAGAGATGTATCTAACACTCTAGTTTTCAGAATATATCACTTGAATTTGCATATAATATAGAGGCTTATATATCTCTTGTCTGACTATATTTCTGAACTCTCTACTTCTCTCTCCCTTCTCCTATTGAAGGAGAGATTAGACAGATACTTATGTATGTTTGAAGTTGTCATGTTCATGTTCATGTCCGATCATCTTTAGTCTCATGTTCAAAACACTACCTATAACTTCAATTATATGATGACATGTAATTATTATAGACGAATAAAAGGAATGATTTGGCCTAATTTTGAATAGTACATGATTTATTTTATATCTACGTGATTACAATGGTTAAAATAGACAATACTGAATAGTACAAAGATATAATATTTCACCCCTTTCCTTATTAATTTCATATACTATAAATATTGTGTGCAAATTTCTCATATATCCTAGGCTGGTTTCTGGTTCATCATGTAATGTGGTTCTCATCCATGGATCCACTGGCTCCACCTAGTTCTGTGTAGGCCAAGTGTGCAAAATGCCTGGGCTAATCAGTAATACCAAGACAATATTTTTCACTATACAGATTGGCCTTACCAATTTATGTGTTGGGTATAGTTAGAGGCTGATCATTTACCATTTAGGACTGTATTAACAGGCTGCAAATTGTCATTGCTAGTTAGCACCTGTTATGATTATTTGATTTCGTACAAGTACTCCATGCTTTTTCACAATGATATGAGAAAAATATAGTTAGATTTTCCTAAATTGGCTCCTCCTTGTATGGTCTTAAAAAAATATCACCTGCAACCCCAGATTGTTTTGAGCTAAAAATAGAAGAAAAGAGAGTTGTGTAACAACCATGCCAGTTATTATGATCCTCCATGTCCACACATTATGTAACAATGACCTAAACCAATGGAGCAAAATTCCCCCCAAAAAGGCCCCCTCTCCCCTCCAAGTTCAAGATTCTTGGATGAGAAGGGAAAGGGCTTTTCTTTCTTCTTCTTCTCCATTCTTGTATGGATTATGCTCATCGTAGGGTCTATCCATCGACGTTGACGCAATAATGGACACTTCCCCTGAATACCACACAAAATATGTCATGCTCAACAATAGTAATTCTTCAAGCCTAAGACCTCCTCCTCAAAGGCGTAACATTCCTAGGTACCATTCAAGCCATCATCATTCACATGGACATGGATGTTTAAAATGTGTATGCTGTTGCTTTTGCTTCTTGATTATTTTGATCATCATTCTTGCTAGCCTTCTTTCCGTTATTTACATAACCCTTGACCCCAGAATGCCTGAATATAATGTCGAAAGTTTCGAGGTTAATGCTTTCAACCTAGCAACAGATTTTAGCCTCTATACCGAATTCGCTGTCACCGTGAAAGCCAACAATCCTAACAAAGGTATTGCTTTCACTTACGGTAAGGACAGCTCGGTTGTTGTAGCCTACACAGATTCAACTCTTTGTTCTGGCAAGCTTCCTGCCTTCCACCAACCGTACATGAACACATCGATGATCCACGTTGTTTTGAAAGGAAAAAGCGAATTCGGTTCAGGACTTCAAGAAGCTCTTACGGACAACAGCAAAACAGGAAGGATTCCTTTACTTGTAATCGTAAACGCACCTGTTTCTGTGATGGTTCAAAGTTTCCCATTGAAACAAGTTATGGTTAATGTCAACTGTTCTTTGGTTGTTGATAACTTGGCACCCAACAAGAGAGTTCGGATTCTATCAAGTTCATATGCCTATGCTGTCCAAGGTGTTAAGATTGAAGTATAAATCACCCATATTTTTTCGTTTTCCTCTTCTCCATTAACATCTTCGATTCCATCCGGAAGGGAAAGGAGGAGCAGAATGGGCTAATGACATCCATGCCATTTGCTTCTTCTCTCAGAGATGAAATCAGAGGAGTTTGTTCTGCAGGCTATATTGTGTGGATTGCTGATTATAAAGCATATATATGCAGTTTTAGCTTGTGCTGTTTAGGCTTTTGTTTGGACATTATTCATAACTTTACGTATTTTGCCAGCAGTATTGTAATTCTGTAATGTATATGTGATCCAGAACTTGTTATTATTTGCACTAATTTAGAAAGCTTAATCCATGTTTGGTTCATTACTTCTTATATAGTTTGTTTTCCGAGGACAGATTTTATTGAACCCTAATCCCAGATTTTGTTATTTTTAATGTTCTGTTTTCCTGCAACCAAACACATTATGTAAAATTATAATGACTGAAGACTTGCTACATATTATTGATAGAGAATCATACACCGGTAGAATCACCTGAAGCTAAACCCACGACAGTTCGCACAAGTGGTTAGGTTGTTCCAGCTCGATACCGTCAAGAATTCCTGACTATAGGTGCATATTCGAAGTTTTTTCTCCTTTCAATATTTTTTTTAATGAATGAAATTGAAGTGAGTTAAAAAATAAAATTGAGATTTATATATCCAAACTTTTTTGAGGGAGTGTTGTAAGAAAAAAAGGAGATGGATACTTCGCAAGACTTGGCTAAGGCTCCAGGACATCTTGGGTTTACGTCTTCTTTTGGATAGCTTGTAAATTTCCAACTCTTATAGGTGAGGAGCATGTTGATGAAGCTTTTTTCCGGGCTGTACTGGAGATATCTCTACTGCTTGTAGATATCAAAGTTCCAAACATGCAATCCTTCTTGTGGATCATCCTGTAGATGCAGCAGGCATCTTATCTATTTTTTCTAAGTTGTTGAAACAGAAGGGAAAAGCTGAGTAGTAGAGACTAGGATTCCATTATGTGATAATAGCCTTCATCACCAAGATTTCCTTAGATTTATTTGACCTTGTATTTCATAATAAGAACAAAAAAAGAAGAAGATCAAAGAAAAAAAAAGAAGGAAGATCAAAGAAAAAGAAGGAACAAACACTATTTAACAACAATGGCTGTCTTACCTCAAATTAAATGGTTTCTTCTTTTTCTCTATTGGATTATTTTTTATAAAATAGTTTTTATTTCAACAAATGATACATTAAAAACGAAAGGTTACAATAGTTTCACGACATTTATATTATTTAATTAATAATTGCATGGTACATTAAAAGCAGGTTACAACATGTTAAAAATTCCTATTTATTTTCAAGGTTATTATTGACATGATTTAAATTCATTCTTAACGTTGGTAGCAATAAATTTTTCTTCAAGAGTGTAAATGCCAAACGGCTCTTATTTTTCATAATAAGAACAAAATATATATATATATATATATATATATATATATATATATATATATATATATATATATATTATGATCATACTTAATTAATAAATTCAGATTATATAGTATAAACAAAAAATAAAAAAAAATTAATTGTATAAAATATGTTAAAGTCAATAAATTGAAATAAAAAATACTATAAAATTGGTTCATATAAATTTTACTTCTTAATCTATAGTGAAAGAGATCCTTGAATTACAAATTAAATTATAAATTAATTCATCTCGTTTTGAGAAATAAATTACTTAATTCTTTTGGTTTCAAAAATAAATAAGTTAATTATTTTAATTAGTGTTAACCACGAATAATTTATTTTTTATTTTATAAAATGTTTTTTTTCATATTTTCTCATAATTTTTTTATTCTTTTTCTATTTCTTAAAAAAAAAATTAAAATAGTAAAAAGGACAAAAAAATTAGTTTTTTAACCAAATGGATTAATTAATTTTTTTTCTCAAAGAGACACTAATTTAAACTCATTCTTGAATAGCAAGTGGCTCTGGTTTCCTGTCGAAAATAAGAAGAAAAAAAAACTTTAAAAGAAGATAGGAGCATTAAATGCTCAATTCGAAGAAATCAAAAAGAAGATGATAGAAAAAAAACCCAAAAAAAAATAAATTAAAAAAAAATCAGTCAATAGTAAAAATAAAGTTTCTTAAATTCATCAAACCCGATAAAAGAGAAATTAACAACAATGTAGGGAGTGAAAACTCAAACAATACAACGAATAATAAACCTAAATCTCAAACAACATAAATGAATAGTAAATATGTAAGTTTTCATAGTTTGTTTTTGTTAATATCCTGTAACTGATAACTTCCCCAAGTAAGGGGCCTGCATACTAGCCCATCATGGAATAAGCATTTTACTGGAGACTTGAATTTGCCAACAAGCCCACTAAATCTACCAACACACTATCTTGCGGTTTGGTCGGCTTTGGGGACTGGTCCAATTTTTGGGCATAACGAAGTGTTTGCAAAATATAATGACAATTTACAACATATTGGATAATGTCTGCTTACTTCCAGCTTCATTTGCGATAAGAAGTTTCCTTCACATCTGATTTGTGTTTTTTTTCCCCTCTCTTCTAACCATTCTCTAATTGTTTTTCTTACGGTAATAAATCAGTTTTCCAGGTTTTTTTTTTTCCTTTTTTCCCTCTCATTCTGCAGGAGGATGAATAACCCAAATTCCCATCTACCTTACCGATATTTCAACCTAAGCCCTCATGGTAGAAATTCCAAGTTTTAACTATTGTAAATAGTTTTCAAGTCTTTTCATTGTTTTGATATGTTTTCTACTTTAGATCTTCAACAGAAATAAGGTCAATATATATGCTACACAGCCTGTGTTCCAAGCATTATGCAATGTTAATCAAAGCCCAGGCACTCTAAAAGAAATTCCTCAAGTATGATATTCCTTGATTTCTCTAATGTAGTAACAAGCATATGTTGTTCGGTTCTCGACCGACTACATTGGTCTGTGAACCGAATATCCTGTCAAAAATCAAGACATATGCTTTAGTTCAGCATTCTATAAAATACATAAAACTATGCAGCAGAACAAAATATGCTCTGTGCGTTATACAAGATTGATGGGCACATCGACTTTTGTGTCTTCTCCGACTAACTTTCTCCCATTTCGACAGCGATTCTCCTTTTCACAACCTCTATCATATGGATTCGCAGGTACTTCGTTACATGCCTTTGCGTTGGGATTTTTTGGACTGCATCCAGGAATGCCATCTTTTCCTATAGCTCCATAGCCAATAGTAGGAGGTTCATCCCCAGAAACAATCGGTGCAAAACATGCACATACCACCATCAAGGTAAGCCCAAAAACCATCAAGCTTTTCGACATTGTTTCGATCGATAGGCTGATGAATAATGGTGTGCTAACAGGAGGAAGGAATGAAGATACATTGAACCGTGCATATTGAGTTAGAAAGGGTGAAATTTATACATAAGCTTTGCCTATAATAACGCACCATTCAATTATTTCTCTGGTGCGCCTTAACACACGCTGTTGCAGTGTGGGTGAATTTGGGTTCTAAATGTTTTGATTCACTAATTTTCTAGCCAAGTTCTAGAAGCTGAGCATGCAATTGTAAAATTTTGATGTAGCTATCTTCCATTGCCTTGCAGCAATGTAACATGTTTGTTTTTCTGTGAAAGAGATGTGCATAAACTGGTCAAAGGCAGTGAGAACTGAGAATCCAACACTAGGCAACTGCTACTTCCCAAAACAATCCTTGCACAATTATTGTTTTTTTCTTTTTTAATCTGAATCTTCAGCCAAAACAAAGGTTTTCATAATGAATAAAAAAAATCAATTATAATAAGAATTTTATTGGAACTTGTTGAAACTAGATAACCACGCATGGAGCGGTATGAAGAAAATACAAATTTTGGAATAAAAGAGTAGTGTCACTCCAAAACTTAAATTACAAGTATATTATTATAAATAGAAAAGATCGTTACAAATTAAATATGCTCAAATTAAGTACAATTTTTTTATATTGCTTATATATTTGGCAGATATATAATTTTGTAAATTAAATTTTCATTATTCTATTATTTCAAAGTATTATATATAAATTTTATCAAATTCAATTTATTAGCCTAATGAGGTCATCTTTATTATTAATTATATATTTTAAAAAAATATTTAAAACGATTAAGATTCTCAAAATATTATATTAATATAGCTATAAACTTGTACTTTTTTATTTTTTCTCATTGAAAATGTTTTTATAAGAAGAACGTATACTTTAAAGATGATTTAACATTATATATCTAAATTGTAAAAATTTACTATTTTTAGAGGTTCATTTTTGTGATCAAGAGTACTAAACTTATAAATTAAAGGGTCAATGATTATTTGGAAAAAAAAAAAAAATTATTCCTTATCTATCAACCTATAACATTACTATATACTTGGATTATTGTCTACTTAATAATGCGTACAAGTTATAACCTAACAAATTTCAAAACAACCTAACAAATTTCAAATGTATTGAAATTTGAAAGAGTGTTTCGAGAGAGCTATCTGCATTTTGCATTTCAAGTGTTATTGTGTTGATGTTTGTTGTTCTCCCTGCAACAAATTTTATTTGTAGTCTTTTGGTCCCTTAATATTGGTCCATGTTCTTTGGCAGCGATCCATGTTGTCCACCCTTGTTATATTCATGTTCCATCATCATCTACTTCATGTTGCCCACCCTTCTTATATTCACATTTCACCTTCATCTACTTCACTTCTAATTGTTAGAAAAGTTAGTTTCAGCTTTTTCTTCTTCTCTAGATATGACGTTCGCATAAGAATTTAATGTTTGAGGTAAATAGACACGAATTTGATTTTAGAATATGAGCTAAGTGAACAATTTACCAACTTACAAATCTATTAGCCTACAATGTTATTAACTTGCTGTTTTTTTTTATATATATATAATTTATAGCCTAATAAGCTTTTAATGTGTCAAAACTTGATGTTTTGACAGCTGTTTGTAGTTTCCAAATTCAGTTGCTATTGTGTTAATGTGTATTGTTCTTTTTACTATATTTAATTGTTGTTGTATTGATGTGTGTTGTTCTTTCTACTATAACTTGTATTTATAGTCTTGAATTATATGTAATACTTTATGAAGGAGTGCTAATAACACTCTTTCGATACTCTCTTTTAAATACTTATTCAATAAAAGTGTTTGCATCAAATAATAAAAAATAAAAGATAATTGATGTCCTATGTTCTTAGAACATTTTTAAATTATAAGTAATCTTATATTATCTAAAAGACCAAAATACCTTTTAATTATTTGTTTACCTTTAAAATTATATGAAAATATGTGATGTTGATACTTTTCTTGAACAAATATTTTAAAAAATAGTATTAAGGAAAGTGTTGTTAACACCGAACTACTCCATTACTCCACATTCATTGTATTGATCTACATTGTCTACGCTTGCTATACCGACGCTCCACCATGCATTTTGGCTTTATCCCTATTGTTAGGAGAGTTAAGTTCTAGGTGTTTACTAATTTGATACCCATGCTACGTTGCGGTTGGACAATCATTATATATGTAAGATCAACGATTAGTATGGTGTAATGCGGGTAAAAATCTTATTTCTCGTAATTAATGTAAATCAAATCTATTTGCTAAGTAAAATCGTTTGATTTATATATATATATTTATTAACAAAATAATCAATAATTTTAGTATGAAAATTTGTATTTGAATAATTGAAAAGTTCTTTCAAAACATTATTTCAATTATTTTATTTAAAAAAAATATTGATTTAGAATATAAAAAGTTTGTTATTGTCGTTATGTGTACGGATACATAACTAATGTTCAAAAAAATTATATATATATATCATACTTAGTAAATTCAGAGTATATAATATAAATAACTTAAAAAAAAACATATCTAATTTGTATTGAATATATTAAAGTCAATAAATTAAAATAAAAACTACTATAAAATTGGTTTCCATAAATTCTACTTCTTAATTTATAATGAAAGAGATTCTTGAATTGAAAATTAAGTTATAAATTATTTCATCTCATTTTGAGAAATGAATTAATTAATTCTTTTGGCTTCAAAAATAAATTATTTAATTTTTTTAATCAATGTTGACCATGAATAATTTATTTTTCTATTTCACAAAATGTCTTTTTTCATATTTTTAATTTTTTTTCTTAGAATAAAAAATGAAAACATTGAAATAGTAAAAAGGACAAAAAAAAATTAGTTTTTGAACCAAATGGATTAATTAATTTTTTTCCCAAAGAAAGAGGGACTAACTTATAATCATTCTTGAAGAGCAAGCGGCTTTGGCTTCCTACCGAAAATAAGAAGAAAAAAAAGTATTGAAAGAAGACAGAGCATTAAATGCTCAATCTAAAAGGAAAAAAAAAAAAAAAGAAAATGATGAAAGAAAGCTCAAAAAGAAAATTAAAAAGAGAATAAGTTAATGATAAAAATGAAATTTCTCAAATCCATCGAGTGGTAAAAGAGAAATTAAGAAAAAGATATAAAGCAAAAAAATCAAGTAATATGATGAATAATAAACCTAAATCTAAAACAAAGTAAATGAATAGTAAATATTAGAAAAAAGAAAGAAACATTGAAATAAGACAGAGCATTAAATGCTCAATCTAAAAAATAAAATGATGAAAAAAAAAAGCTTAAAAAGAAAATTAAAAAGAGAATCAGTCAAGAACAAAAATAAAGTTTTTCAAATCTATCGAATGACAAAATAGAAATTAACAAAAAGATAAGAAGTAAAAAATCAAATAGTATAATGAATAATACACCTAAATATAAAACAAACTAAATGAATAATAAATATGTACGTTTTGATAGTTTGTTGTTGTTAATATTTTGTACCTGATAACTTCCCCAAGTAAGGGGCCTGCATACTAGTCCATCATGGAATAGGCATTTTGACTGGATACTTGAATGTGCCAACAAGCCCACTACATCTACCAACACACTATCTTGAGGTTTGATTGGCTTTCGGGACTGGTCCAATTTTTGGGAATGACGAAGTGCTTCCAAAATATAATGACGATTTACAACATATTGGATAATGTCTGCTTACTTCCAGCTTCATTTGCGATTAGACGTTTCCTTCACATCTGATTTGTGCTTCTTTTTTTTTGTTTTAACCATTCTCTACTTGTTTTTCTTATGGTAATAAATCAGTTTTCCAGGTTAGTTTTTTTTTCCCCTTCTCATTCTACAGGTTCTACAGGAGGACGAATAACCCAAATTCCCATCTACCCTACCGATATTTGAACCTAAGACCTCATGGTAGAAATTCCAAGTTTTAACAATTGGAAATAGTTTTCAAGTCTTTTCATTGTTTAGAAATGTTTTCTACTTTAGATCTTCAACAGAAATAAGGTCAATATATATGCTACCACAGCCCGTGTTCCAAGCATTATGCAATGTTAATCAAAGCCGAGGCACTCTAAAAGAAATTCCTCATGGTACAAAGATTTTCATAATGAATAATAAAAAAAAAATCAATTATAATAAGAATTTTATTGGAACCTGTTGAAACTAGATAAGCATGCATGGAGCGGTATGAATAAAATACAAATTTTGGAATAAAAGAGTAGTGTCACTGCAAAACTTAAATTACATGTATATTATAATAAATAGAAAAGATCATTATAAATTAAATATGCTAACATTACGTGCATTTTTTTTTATATTGCTTATATATTTGGCATATATATAATTTTGTAAATTAATTTTTCATTTTTCTATTATTTCAAAGTATTATATATAGATTTTATCAAATCCAATTTATTAGCCTAATTAGGCCATCTTTATTATTAATTATATATTTATAAAAAAACAATTAAGATTATCAAAATATTATATTAATATAGCGATAAACTTTTACTAATTCATTTTTTCTCATTGAAAATGTTTTTATAAGAAGAAAGTATACTTTAAAGAAGATTGAACATTATACATCTAAATTGTAAAAATTTACTATAAAACCTTACAATAATAGTTAGGACAAAAACAGTAAAAAAATTGAAACTAAGATGTTATTTTTAGAGGTTCATTTTTGTGATCAGGAGTACTAAACTTACAAATTAAAGGGTCATAGATTATTTGGAAAAAAAAATCTTCCTTATCTATCAACCTATAATATTACTATATACATTGATTATTGTCTTCATGATATCGCCTACAAGTTATAACCTAATTAGCTTCGGAGGTACTAAAATTTGAAAGAGTGTTTCGAGAGAGCTATTTGCAATTTGCATTTCGGGTGTTATTGTGTGGATGTTTGTTGTTACACCTCTAGCTCTCTTACCAATTACCTAAGAGGCATGACTAGGTGCGTTATAGTTTAAAGACTAAAGTTTCAATTTACTCCCATAATACATGGCCAATAAATAATAACAAATTAAGTATAAAAGTATGTATAATGAAATTTACACAACTTTAATAAATACTCGTTACAAAAGTCACAAAATATCTAAGGTGTTATTTACACACTGCTAGACACCGTACCCTATGTTATAATCAAAAGAGATTTCTATGTTTTTTGTGTCATATATGAGCCCTTTTCTAGGAGGAACCGGTGGCTTATTTATCAGCACTACCATTGCCTTTACCTATCATAGTATGAAATAATAACAAGTTGAGCCGAAGCTCGGCAAGTAAGGTGATGCATGTGAGATGTAATGCTATCCTTACCTTTTCCCCATTGATTTTAATTCGGGTACCCTAGGTATTAGCAAGTCTCGCTCTATTCTCATTCTTCGGTGATTGTCGAATCACTCGTCGCCGACAATGGAATTATCCCTCGTTGTAGCACATAGTTAGCGAAATTATCCATCGCTTAATCGGTGTAATCAATTAATAAAGTGTGTGCACAACTTCATTACTAATACCCATTTAATCCAGTTAGGTTACCAAACCTATCCAATTTTAAATCAATTTGGTTACCAAACCTCATCATTTCTCGAATCTATTGTTTTCTCATGTCGATCCACCCTAAATGCATATGATGCACGTGATGTTTCATTTACCACATTCTACCAATCATGGGTACCAAACCCTTTATTTTCATACCACACTTAAATCCAATCCATGCTTCGAATTTCATATATTTTTCATAGTAATCACGCAAAGAATATAAGACTCGCCTATTAGGGTTAATCAATTCGTATATTTTAGTTCTAGGAATGTGTTTGAGCGCATTTGAAGTGGGATTTCATTCCTAGCCCAAAATTTAGCCTTACTAGCCGAGTTTAACCTCTAATAGGTCTAGGTTCTAATGTTGATTTTTCTTGAAATCTTACCTTCCAACATTTCATTTTATACTTATTTAGGTGTAATTGGATCATTAATTATGGAGTTGGATGATTCAAACCCAAACCCCCAAATTTGTGGGTTTAGGCTGAATGGGTTCTAAAAGTGGCAAGATATTTTCTTTTGTTTCTATATAATTTCTTTTCATCCTAACTTACTAATCTATACTTAATTGGGTTACCATTGAGTTCTAGATCTTTAGTTACATAAAAAAAAATCCAAACTTTGGCCATTTTAGTATTTAGGCCGAATGATTTCCTTAAGGATACTCTAAGAATTATTTCCTCTTTCTTGCTAAGTTATTCTTCCAAGTCCATGTCCACTATGGTTGAATCCATCCAAACTTTAGTCCCGACCCATTTGTTTTAACCAAACTCATCAACACATATTTAGGCATACATAACACATGGATACGAAACATACCAACCATTCATCATCACATATATAATCCAACCATTAATTTCACATCAAGCCATCAAACATAAAATACTCACATGAATAACCCATAATAACATAATTGAAAGCTTTAAACCACCACCTAATTTAAGCACATATAAATGAAATTTATGGCATAACGGAATGCAACATAAAACCTACTTACTTTGATTTTAGCTTTCCTAAAGATTGCCTAGCTTTTCCTCTCTCTTTTTCTTCCTTTCTTCTTTCTTTCTTTTTCTTTCTTTTTCGTTTTCTTCCCCTCACAATTCCGTTCCCTTTCTTTCTTTAGTGAGCTACGATTTTTCCTAAAAAATGGCCAAGTCTCACTCTCTCTCACACTTATATACTCCACCTTTTTTTTTCTCATTAATTAGTATAACATGTGTCTTAATGTTATGGTTATAAGGTATAAAGTGAGGGAGAAAATGGAAGCAAGGTGGCCGGTTTGAAGTCCAAGTTTGCTAGGTGTCACTAATTAGAACAATGTAGAAGATTAGGTGTCCAATTAGTAACTAAAAATGGGTAATTAAAGGGTAACTAAACTAATCAAATTTCTAAGGTAGTTTGGTTCTCATAATTCGGCATTTTCACCATATTTAGGTGATTCTTTCACTTGCATGGCATTTTTAGATACATGTTACGGGAAAATGAATAATGGCTAGCTAAATACCTAAAAGTTTATTCCCATAAACGCTCCCATGAACATTACAACAAAATATTAAAGAAAATGTCACATAAATTACATCCACATCCAATATATATTTATAGATATTCCAGGATATATATATTTATAAGGTTAAGAATTTTTATGGGAATTACGTTTCTCTCCCCAAAATTCTGTATTCATTTAATTTTTAGGCAATTCCCCAAATTTTGGCACTCTCCACACCTTTAGATAATTTTTTCTCACTTCATGATACATTCTAAATATATGTTAAAGGAAATAAATGAAAACTAGCTAGGTTACCCGAAGTTCATCCCATAAATCCTCACATAAACACTAAGCATTTAACATCATAAAGTATTAAAATGGCACATAAATCACACCTATACTTAGTATAGACATATATAAATATTCCAAGTATGTATAACTATGTGATTAATGATTTTCATGGGGGTTACATTTGTTGTTCTCCCTACAAAAAATTTTATTTATAGTCTTTTGGTCCCTTAATATTGCTCCATGTTCTTTGCGGTAATCCATGTTGTCCACCCTTGTTATATTCATGTTCCATCATCATCTACTTCATGTTGCCCACCCTTCTTATACTCACGTTTCACCTTCATCTACTTTATTTCGATTGTTAGAAAAGTTAGTTTCAAATTTTTCTCTTTCTTTAAACATGACGTTTGCATAAGAAATTAATGTTTGAGGAGTATAGACACGAATTTGATTTTAGAATACGAGCTAAGTGAACAATCTATCAACTTACAAATCTATTAGCCTACAATGTTATTAACTTGCTATTTTTTACAATTTATAGCCTAATAAGCTTTTAATGTGTTAAAACTTGATGTTTTGGTAGTTGTTTGTAGTTCCCAAATTCGGTTGCTATTGTGTTGATGTGTATTGTTCTTTTTGCTATATTCAATTGTTCTTGTAATGATGTGTATTGTTCTTTCTACTATAACTTGTATTTATAATCTCGAATTCTATGGTAATACGCCATGAAGTAGTGCTAATAACACTCTTTCTAATACTCTCTTTTAAACACTTAATTAATAAAAATGTCTACGTCAAATAATAACAAATAAAAGATAATCGATGTCCCATGTTCTTAGAACGTTTTTAAATTATAAGTACTCTTATATTATCTAAAAGACTGAAATATCTTTTAATTATATTTTTACCTTTAAAATTATATGAAAATATGTGACGTTGATATTTTTATTGAATAAATATTTTAAAAAATGTTCATTGTATTGATCTACATTGTCTACGCTTGCTATAATGACGCTTCATCATTTTGGCTTCATCCCTATTGTTAGGAGAGTTAAGTTCTAGCTGTTTACTAATTTGATACTCGAGCTATATCGCGGTCGAACAACCGTTATATATATAATATCAACGATTCGTATGGTGTAGTACAGGTAAAAATCTTATTTCTCATAATTAATGTAAATCAAATCTATTTACTAAGTAAAATAATTTGATTTGAATATATTTATTAACAAAATAATCAATAATATTAGTACGAAAAGTTGTATTTAAATAATTGAAAGGTTCTTTCAAAACATTATTTTAATTATTTTATTTAAAAATATTTTTTTAGAACATAAAAAAGAATAAATAAAAAATAATTGGGTTATGTGTGCGGATACATAAATAATTTTTAATATATATATATATATATATATATATATATATATATATATATATAGTAAAGTCAATAAATTGAAATAAAAACTACTACAAAATTGGTTCTCATAAATTCTACTTATTAATTTATAATGAAAGAGATTTTTTAATTACAAATTAAATTATAAATTAGTTCATCTCATTTTGAGAAATGAATTAATTAATTCTTTTGGCTTCAAAAATAAATTATTTAATTTTTTTAATCGAGTGTTTACTATGAATAATTTATTTTTTATTTTATAAAATATCTTCTTTCATATATTTTCATATTTTTTCTTAAAAAAATAAAAACATTGAAATAGTAAAAAGGATAAAAAAATAGTTTTTGAACCAAATGGACTAATTAATTTGTTTCTCGAAGAAAGAGAACTAATTTATAATCATTCTTGAATTGCAAGTGGCTTTTGCTTCCCTGTCGAAAATAAGAAGGAAAAAAAACATTGAAAGAAGATAGAGCATTAAATGCTCAATCTTTTAAAAAAATGATGAAAAAAAAGCTCAAAAAGAAAATTAAAAAGAGAATCGGTTAAGGATAAAAATGAAGTTTCTTAAATCCATTGAGTGGCAAAAGAGAAATTAACAAAAAGATAGGAAGCAAAAAATCAAGTAATATAGTAAATAACAAACCTAAATCTAAAACAAAGTAAATGAATAGTAACTATTGAAAGAAGGAAAAAAAGAAACATTGAAAGAAGACAGAGCATCAAATGCTCAATCTAAAAAAAATAAAAAATAAAAGGATGAAAAATATTAAAGGACCATCTCACCTAAAAGCTTAAGTCTGTTTGATGAGACTCTAGAATATAATTTATATCACTCTCTAACACACCTTCTCAAGTGAAAGCCCTAACATGTGAGCTTGAAACTTGCACGAGTCCACATTGCTTTGTGCTTGAATACTTGAGAACCGAGGATGGTGAGACTTGAACTCTAGATCACATGGTCAACCAAGCTCGATACCATATTAAAAGACCATTTCATCTAAAAGCTTAAGTCGTTAGGTGAGGCCCCATAATATAATTTATATTTGTAAAAATATGAGAATATAATATATTTCACATATTTAAATGCATGAGTACAACATGTATATATACGAGTCTAGGATCAATCCAAATCTCTAGAATCAAGCTGTCATTAACTTCCTAGAAATCAGCTCCTCAATCAGCTCTATAATTGACTTACTATATTTATTGACTTACTATAATTACAACACTCCCCTCAAGCTGGAGCATAGATGTTGATCAAGCCCAACTTGTTACAAATATAATGAATCATAGGGCCCCTTAAAGCTTTGGTGAAGATATCACCTAGTTGTTCTCCAGTTTTGATATGATTTGTAAAAATCAATCCTTATTAAATTTTCTCATAGATAAAGTGATAGTGCTTAGTTCTTTCATGAAAAGCTGGACTTGATGCAATATGAAGAATAGCTTGATTGTCACACCATAATTTCATAGGAAAAGGATTTTCAAGACCTATCTCATTTAACGACCGAGATATCCATACAAGTTCACACATGGATCGGGACATAGCTTTATACTCCGATTCCGCACCGGATCAAGACACAACATTTTACTTCTTGCTTTTCCATGAAACTATATTTTCACCAACAAAGACACAATACCTTGTAATAGATCTTCTTTCAATCTTAGACCTAGCCCAATCCGCATCTAAGAAACACTCAATATCGGAATGGTCATGATTACTATAAAGTAAACCACGCCCCGAAGTTTCTTTGAGATAATATAAGATCCGTTCTAATGCTCGCCTAATGAGTAACTTGAGGAAATGACATAAACCGACTCACAATGCTGATAGGATATGCGATGTCGGGATGAGTTACTATGAGATAATTTTAGTTTTCTAACTAACTTACGATATCTCTCGGGATCAGCAAATAACTCCCCATCATCTCGTTGTAAGCTATAGATTAGTAGCCATTGGTACATTAGAAGGTTTAGCTCCTAATTTTTCGGTTTCTTTTAGTAGATCAAGAATATACTTTCGTTGAGAAATAAAATACCCTTCTTGGATCCGGTAACTTCAATAAAACTATGTCTTTTGTTTGGAATTTGGTATGGAGAAAAGACTTAAAGGCTAAAATACCAAGCATCATCACTACCAGGTAGTCACAATATCATCAACATACACAATTAACAAGATAATATCGGTTTTCAACTATTGGTAGAAAATAGTATGGTCATAATTACTCTTTTTTATATCAAATTCTTAGACTACAACACTAAATCTCCCAAACCAAGCATGAAAACTCGTTTTAACCCATACAAAGACCTCCAAAGTCTATAGACTTGTCCATAGTCCCCTCGAGCAATAAACCCCGGTGGTTGCTCCATATAGACTTCCTCCCGCAAATCACTATGAAGAAAAAAATTCTTGGCATCTAACCGATGTAATAGCCAACCATTAGTAGCAACAAGAGAGATAAAAAAATGAACGGATGCAAGTTTCGCAACTAAAGAAAAAGTATTTGAATAATTTACAACATATTTCTAAGCATATCCTTTCGTAACTAAGCAAGTTTTGAGACGAGCCATAGAACCGTTAGGATTAACCTTGATAACATATACCCATTTAAAACCAATAATCTATTTACCTTTTGGGAGATGCATCAATTCCCAAGTACCATTACCATCTAAAGCCATCATTTCCCCTCCATAGCAGTCCACTAACTCTGGATGGGACAAGGCCTCATGTAATGTTTTAGGTATAGAAATCAAATCTAACGAAGCAATAAAGCAAGCACAAAAAAGGAGACAAGTGGTTATAGGAAGCAAATGAAGAGACAGGATAAGAACATTGTTGTTTACCTTTTTGAAAGCAATGGGAAGATCAAGATTAGGATCTATAAAGGGAAGGGATGATAAAGGATATGTGTCCCGATTTGGTTGTAGATCTCATGGATGAGTATGACGAGAGTAAACTTGAGTGATAGGTGGCTTAATGGGTATACGAGATTCAATAGTTGTAGTCATAGTATATATGAGAATATCATCTTCCTATCCCTCACAATTATATGTAGTAGGTTCATGAAAAAATAGAGTAGTCTAAAAAAATGTTACATTAGTCGAAACGAAATAACGACCCAAAGTAGGAGAATAATACTCGTAACCTTTTTGAAGATGAGAATACCCTAAAAAGACACACTTAAGAGATTTTGGATCTAACTTAAACACTTTAGGATTAACATCATGAACAAAACACATACAACCAAAGACACGTGGTTCGATAGAAAATAAAGAGCGAGAAGGGAATAAAACGGAATGAGGAGTATCACCAAAAAGAACAGAAGAGGGTAATTGATTGATTAAGAAATATGCTGTAGACACAACATTAGCCCAACATTGTTTAGGAAATTTCATATGAAAAAGAAGGGCTCTAGCAACCTCTAGTAAATGTCTATTTTTTCGTTCAGCGAACACCATTTTGAGGTGGTTTGTCAACACATGATGATTGATGAAGAATTCTATTTTATGTTATATAGGCATTGAATGACTAAGAGAAATACTCTTTCGCATTATCACTCCTCAAAACACGTATTGAAAAATTAAATTGAGTTCGAATTTCAGCACAAAAGCACGAAATAAGGAGAACAATTTAGATCAAGTTTTCATAAAATATAAGCAAGTAGCATAAGAATAGTCATCAATAAATGTGACAAAAAATTGAAAACTATTTGTAGAAGTCATCTGGATAAGGACCCCAAACATCGAAATGAACTAACTCAAAGGGTGACATAACCCATTTATTGACTCTAAGAAAATACGACACGCGATGGTGTTTAGCAAATTGACATGACTCATATTCTAAAGCGAGAAAAATTCTAAAGCCGAGGAAATAATTTCTTTTAAACAAACAAAAAAGGATGGCCTTACCAACAATGCAACTCAAGAGGTGTCATAATATTGGAACAAGCAATAGGTTGTGATATGGGTTGAAGATGATACAACCCTCCGGACTCATGTCCTCTACCAATAATCTTTCCCGACGTAAGATCTTGACATAGACAATAGTAAAAAAAATAAATAATAAGACACAATAATTGAGAGCTCGAGTGATTCTACCGATTGACGATAGATTAAATGAAAAATTGGGTAAACATAAGACAATTGACAAGGAGAGAGATGATGTAGGAAGAGTTGTTCCAATTCCTATAACAAATGTGGTTGACCCATCCACCGGAGTGACACTAGGAAGATTTTTGTGTGAAATGAAAGAGGAGAGAATATCTTTATTACCTTTCATGTGATATGTAATACTTGAATCAATGACCCTTTTGGAAGAGGGTGACTCAAGACATGTAGTAGGTTTACTGTCTCACCACCGATAGCTAAAGGCGGATTAGAAGACTTTAGCGAGGATTGATACCGAGTAAGCCGAGCAAAGTCATCGGTAGACATCATTATAAACTTTTCAAATGAGGAAGAGGTAGGACTAGCCTTTTGGGTCGCAAAGTTTATAGTATGAACTGTAACAACATCGAAATCATAGTTTTCTTTTCGTTTTGTCGACCATTAAAAAAGAAAGGAAGAAAATAGGATAGCAAGGTCGCAGCGGCTCATTAGGGTAGCGACAAAAAAGAAAAAATGTGATTGCTCACTACGGCAATAGTAACGATTACTCAATTAAGGCGAGCAAGCTCGGTACCATGTAGAAATATGAGAATAGAATAATATATTTCATTTATTGAAATGCATGAGTGCATCATATATATATAGAGGTTTAGGATCAATCTAAATCTTTAGAATCAAACCGTCCTTAACTTCCTAGAAATCAACTCCTCAATCAGCCATATAATTGACTTACTATATTTACAAAAAAAAAAAAAAAAGGAATTAAAAAGAGAATCAATCAAGGATAAAAATGAAGTTTTTCAAATCTATCGAGTGCCAAAAGAGAAATTAATGAAAAGATAGGAAGCAAAAAATCAAGTAATATAATGAATAATAAACCTAAATCTAAAACAAAGTAAATGAATAGTAAATATGTAAGTTTTCATAGTTTGTTTTTGTTAATATCTTGTAACTGATAACTTCCCCAAGTAAGGGGCCTGCATACTAGCCCATCGTGGAATAAGCATTTTACTGGAGACTTGAATTTGCCAACAAGCCCACTAAATCCACCAACACACTATCTTGCGGTTTGGTCGGCTTTGGGGACTGGTCCAATTTTTGGGCATAACGAAGTTTTTGCAAAATATAATGACAATTTACAACATATTGGATAATGTCTGCTTACTTCCAGCTTCATTTGCGATTAGACGTTTCCTTCACATCTGATTTGTGTTTTTTTTTTTTTTTTTTTTTTTTTTCTCTCTCTCTCTCTCTCTCTTCTAACCATTCTCTACTTGTTTTTCTTATGGTAATAAATCAGCTTTCCAGGCTTGCTTTTTTTTGTTTTGTTTTTTTTTTCCTTTCTTTTTTCCCTCTCATTCTACAGGAGGATGAATAACCCAAATTCCCATCTACCCTACCGATATCTGAACCTAAGACCTCAGGGTAGAAATTCCAAGTTTTAACTATTGTAAATAGTTTTCAAGCCTTCTCACTGTTTTGAGATTTTTTCTACTTTATATCTTCAACAGAAATAAGGTCAATATATATGCTACACAGCCCGTGTTTCTAGCATTATGCAATGTTAATCAAAGCCCAGGCACTCTAAAAAAAAATTCCTCAAGTATGATATTCCTTAATTTCTCTAATGTAGTAACAAGCATATGTTGCTCGGTTCTCGACCGACTACATTGGTCTGTGAACCGAATATCCTGTCAAAATCTAGGCATATGCTCTAATTTTAGTATGCCATATAATACATATATCTATGCAGCAGAACAAAATATGCTCTGTGCGTTATACAACATTGATGGGAACATCGACTTTTGTGTCTTCTCCGACTAACTTTCTCCCATTTCGACAGCGATTCTCCTTTTCACAACCTCTATTATATGGATTCGCAGGTACTTCGTTACATGCCTTTGCGTTGGGATTTTTTGGACTGCATCCAGGAATGCCACCTTTTCCTATAGCTCCATAGCCAATAGTAGGAGGTCCATCCCCAGCAACAATTGGTGCAAAACATGCACATACCACCATCAAGGTAAGCCCAAAAACCATCAAGTTTTTCGACATTGTTTCGATCGATAGGCTGATGAATAATGGTGTGCTAACAGGAGGAAGGAATGAAGATATATTGAACCGTGCATATTGAGTTAGAAAGGGTGAAATTTATACATAAGCTTTGCCTATAATAACGCACCATTCAATTATTTCTCTGGTTCGCCTTAACACACGCTGTTGCAGTGTGGGTGAATTTGGGTTCTAAATGCTTTGATTCACTAATTTTCTAGCCAAGTTCTAGAAGCTGAGCATGCAATTGTCAAATTTTGATGTAGCTATCTTCCATTGCCTTGCAGCAATGTAGCATGTTTGTTTTTCTGTGAAAGAGATGTGCATAAACTGGTCAAAGGCAGTGAGAACTGAGAATCCAACTCTAGGCAACTGCTACTTCCCAAAACAATCCTTGCATGATTATTGTATTTTGTTTTTTTTCAAGACTAACAATTGATTTTTTTTATTTGAATCTTCAGCCAAAACAAAGATTTTCATAATGAATAAAAAAAATCAATTATAATAAGAATTTTATTGGAACCTGTTGAAACTAGTTAAGCATGCATGGAGCGGTATGAAGAAAATACAAATTTTGGAATGAAAGAGTTGTGTCACTCCAAAACTTAAATTACAAGTACATTATAATAAATAGAAAAGATCATTATACATTAAATATGCAACAATTAAGTACATTTTTTTTTATGTTGCTTATCTATTTGGCATATATATAATTTTGTAAATTAAATTTTCATTATTCTATTATTTCAAAGTATTATATATATATATATATATATATATTATCAAATTCAATATATTAGCCTAATTAGGTCATCTTTATTAT
Organism: Dovyalis caffra; assembly: GCA_963924115.1. Lineage (NCBI taxonomy): Eukaryota > Viridiplantae > Streptophyta > Magnoliopsida > Malpighiales > Salicaceae > Dovyalis > Dovyalis caffra. The sequence goes on along the minus strand of CAWUPB010001178.1, from coordinate 736,787 downwards.
TAATTATATATTTATAAAAAAATTTAAAACAATTAAGATTCTCAACATATTATATTAATATAGCTATAAACATTTGCTTATTAATTTTTTCTCATTGAAAATTTTTATAAGAAGAACGCATATATACTTCAAAGATGACTGAAATATATATATATATAAAACATTTACTATAAAACCTTACAGTAATAGTAAGGACAAAAAGGTAAAAAATTGAAACTAAGATCTTATTTTTAGATGTTCATTTTTGTGATCAGGAGTACTAAACTTATAAATTAAAGGGTCAATGATTATTTGGCAAAAAAAAAAAAAAAAAAAGAAAAGCTTTCTTTCTTATCTATCAACATATAATATTACTATATACTTTGATTATTTGATTATTGTTTACTTATACTGTCTACGAGTTATAACCTAACAAATTTCAAATGTATTGAAATTTGAAAGAGTGTTTCGAAAGCGCTATCTATGGTTTGCATTTATGGTGTTGTTGTATTGATGTTTATTGTTCTCCCTACAACAAATTGTATTTATAGTCCTCCGGTACCTTAATATTGCTCCATGTCCTTTGTAGCGATCCATGTTGTCCACCCTTGTTATATTCATGTTCCACCATTATCTACTTCTCGTCGCCCACCTTTCTTATATTCATGTTTCACCATCACCCACTTCATTTCGATTGTTAGAAAAGTTAGTTTCAAACTTTTATCCTTCTCTAACATGAAGTTTGCATAAGAATTCAATGTTTCTATAGACACGAATTTGATTTTAGAATACGAGCTAAGTGAACAATCTACCAACTTGCAAATCTATTATCCTACAATGTTATTAACTTGCTAAATACTTACTATTATTTATAATTTATAACCTAATAAACTTTTATTGTGTTAAAACTTGATGTTACGATAGTTGTTTGCAGTTTCCAAATTCATTTGTTATTGTGTTGATGTGTGTTATTCTTTCTATTGTATTCAATTGTTGTTGTATTGATGTTTGTTGTTCTTTCTACTATAACTTGTACTTATAGTCTTGAATTCTATGGTAATAGCCTATGAAGGAGTGCTAACAACATTTTTTCTAATATTCTCTTTTGAACACTTATTCAATAAAAAGTGTCTACATCAAATAATAACAAATAAAAGATAACCAATGTCTCATGATCCGAGAAAGTTTTTAAAGTATAAGTAATCTCATATTATCTAGAAGACTGAAATATCTTTTAATTATTTGCTTACCTTTAAAATTATTTGAAAATATGTGACATCGATACTTTTATTGAACAAATATTTAAAAAATAATATTATGGAAAATGTTGTTAACACCGACCAACTCCATGTTCATTGTATTGATCTAAATTGTCTACGCTCACCGTACTAACGCTCCACAATGCATTGTGGCTTCATCCTTATTGTTAGGAGAGTTAAGTTCTAGATGTTTACTAGCTAGATACTCGTGCTAAACTGTGGTTAGACAATCGTTAGATACATAAGGTCAACGATTCATATAGTGTAGTGTGGATAAAAATATTATTTCTCGTAATTAATGTAAATCAAATCTATTTGCTAAACAAAATTGTTTGATTTATATATATTTATTAACAAAATAATCAATACTATTAATATTAAAAGTTGTATTTAATAATTGAAAGGTTCTTTCAAAATACTAATTCAATTATTTTATTTAAAAAAATATAGATTTTAGAGCATAAAAAAGAATAAATAATAAATAATTAGTGTTATGTGTGCGGATATATAATTAATTTTCAATAAAACTATATGTATACACTTAGTAAATTCAGAATATATAGCATAAACAAATTTTTATGACGAAAGAGATTCTTGAATTGCAAATTAAATTATAATTTAGTTCATCTTGTATTGAGAAATGAATTAATTAATTCTTTTTATTTTAAAAATAATTTTTTTAATCGAGTGTTGACCATGAATAATTTATTTTTTTATTTTATAAAATATCTTTTTAAAAATTTTTACTTATTGTTTTATTCTTTCTCTATTTCTTAAAATAAGAAAATAAAAACATTGAAATAGGAAAAAAGATAAAAAAATTAATTGTTGAACCAAAGTGACTAATTAATTTGTTTCTCGAAGAAAAATGGACTAATTTATAATCATTCTTTAGTAAGTAGCTTTGGCTTCCCCGCCAAAAAAAAAAAAAAAAAAGAACAAAAAAATATTGAAAGAAGGAAGGATCATTAAATGCTCAATCTGAAAAAGAAAAGAAAAGAAAATGATAACAAAAAGCCCAAAAAGAAAATTAAAAGGAGAATCAATCAAGGATAAAAATGAAGTTTCTCAAATCCATCAAGTGACAAAACAGAAATTAACGAAAGATGAGGAGTGAAAAATCAAGCAATATAATGAATAATAAACCTAAATCTAAAAAAAAATAAATGAATATTAAATAATTTTATTTATTTATTTGGTTAATATTTTGTAACTGATAACTTCCCCAAGTAAGGGGCCTGCATACTAGCCCATCATGGAATAAGCATTTTGACTGGAGACTTGAATTTGCCAACAAGCCCACTAAATCAGTTTTCCAGATTAGTTTTTTTTTTTTTTCCTTCTCATTCTACACTTTCTACAGGAGGACGAATAACCCTAATTCCCATCTACCCTACCGATATTTGAACCTAAGACCTCATGGTAGAAATTCCAAGTTTTAACAATTGGAAATAGTTTTCAAGTCTTTTCATTGTTTAGATATGTTTTCTACTTTAGATCTTCAACAGAAATAAGGTCAATATATATGCTACCACAGCCTGTGTTCCAAGCATTATGCAATGTTAATCAAAGCCCAGGCACTCTAAAAGAAATTCCTCATGGTACAAAGATTTTCATAATGAATAATAATAAAAAAAATCAATTATAATAAGAATTTTATTGGAACCTGTTGAAACTAGATAAGCATGCATGGAGCGGTATGAATAAAATACAAATTTTGGAATAAAAGAGTAGTGTCACTGCAAAACTTAAATTACATGTATATTATAATAAATAGAAAAGATCATTATAAATTAAATATGCTAACATTAAGTGCAATTGTTTTTATATTGCTTATGTATTTGGCATATATATAATTTTGTAACTTAATTTTTCATTTTTCTATTATTTCAAAGTATTATATATAGATTTTATCAAATTCAATTTATTAGCCTAATTAGGCCATCTTTATTATTAATTATATATTTATAAAAAATTAATTAAGATTATCAAAATATCATATTAATATAGCGATAAACTTTTACTAATTCATTTTTTCTCATTGAAAATGTTTTTATAAGAAGAACGTATACTTTAAAGAAGATTGAACATTATGCATCTAAATTGTAAAAATTTACTATAAAACCTTACAATAATAGTTAGGACAAAAACAATAAAAAAATTGAAACTAAGATGTTATTTTTAGAGGTTCATTTTTGTGATCAGGAGTACTAAACTTATTTCCTAAACTTATAAATTAAAGGGTAAATGATTATTTGGGGAAAAAAAATCTTCCTTATCTATCAACCTATAATATTACTATATACTTTGATTAATGTCTTCATGATATTTCCTACAAGTTATAACCTAATTAGTTTTAGAGGTACTAAAATTTGAAAGAGTGTTTCGAGAGAGCTATTTGCAATTTGCATTTCGGGTGTTTTTATGTGGATGTTTGTTGTGATGCCCCTGCTCTCTTACTAATTACCTAAGAGGCGTGATTAGGTGCGTTATAGTTTAGAGACTAAAGTTCCAATTTACTCCCATAATACATGGCCAATAAATAATAACAAATTAAGTATAAAAGTATGTATAATGAAATTTACACAACTTTAATAAATACTCGTTACAAAAGTCACAAAATATCTAAGGTGTTATTTACACATTACTAGACACCGTACCCTATGTTATAATCAAAAGAGATTTCTATGTTTTTTGTGTCATATATGAGCCCTTTTCTAGGAGGAACCGGTAGCTTATTTATCAGCACTACCATCGCCTTTACGTGTCATGGCATGAAATAACAATAGGGTGAGCCGAAACTCAGCAAGTAAGGTGATGCATGTGAGATGCAATGCTATCCTATCACTTAGCTTTTCCCCATTGATTTTAATTCGAGTACCCTAGGTATTAACAAGTCCGCTCTATTCTCATTCCTCGGTGATTGCCGAATCACTTGCTGCCGACAATGGAATTATCCCTCGTTGTAGCACATAGTTAGCGAAATTATCCATCGCTTAACGGTGTAATCAATTAATAGAGCGTGGACACGACTTCATTGCTAATACCCATTTAATCCGGTTAGGTTACCAAACCTATCCAATTTTAAATCAATTCGGATACCAAGCCTCATCATTTCTCGACTCTATTTTTTTCTCACATCGATCCACCCCTAAATGCATATGATGCACGTGATGTTTCGTTTACCACATTCCACCAATTATGGGTACCAAACCCTTCATTTCCATACCACACTTGGAATCCAATCCATGCTTCGGATTTCATATATTTTTCATAGTAATCACAAAAAGAATACATGACTCATCTATTAGGGTTAATCAATTCCTATATTTTAGTTCTAGGAATGTGTTTGAGCGTATTTGAAGTGGGATTTCATTCCTAACCCAAAATTTAGCCTTACTAGCCGAGTTTAGCCTCTAATAGGTCTAGGTTCTAATGTTGATTTTTCTTGAAATCTTACCTTCCAACACTTCATTTTATACTTATTCAGGTGTAATTAGACCATTAATTATGGAGTTGGATGATTGAAACCCAAACCCCCAAATTTGTGGGTTTAGGTCTGAATGGGTTCTAAAAGTGGCAAGAGATTTTCTTTTATTTCTATGTAATTTCTTTTCATCCTAACTTACTAATCTATACTTAATTGGGTTACCATTGAGTTCTAGATCTTTAGTTACATAAAAAAATCCAAACTTTGGCCATTTTAGTATTTAGGCCGAATGATTTCCTTAAGGATACTCTAAGAATTATTTCCTCTTTCTTGCTAAGTTATTCTTCCAAGTCCATGTCCACTATGGTTGAATCCATCTAAACTTTAGTCCCAGCCCATTTGTTTTAACCAAACCCATCAACACATATTTAGGCATACACAACACATGGATACGAAACATACCAACCATTCATCATCACATATACAATCCAACCATTAATTTCACATCAAGCCATCAAACATAAAATACTAACATGAATAATCCATAACAATATAATAGAAAGCTTTAAACCACCACCTAATTTAAGCACATATAAATGAAATTTATGGCATAACAGAATGCAATATAAAACCTACTTACTTTGATTTTAGCTTTCCTAAAGATTGCCTAGCTTTTCCTCTCTTTTTTTCCTTCCTTTCTTCTTTCTTTCTTTTTCTTTCTTTTTCGTTTTCTTCCCCTCACAATTCCGTTCCCTTTCTTTCTTTAGTGAGCTACGATTTTTTCTAAAAAATGGCGAAGTCTCACTTTCTCTCACACTTATATGCTACACCTTTTTTTCTCATTAATTAGTATAACATGTGTCTTAATGTTATGGTTATAAGGTATAAAGTGAGGGAGAAAATGGAAGCAAGGTGGCCGGTTTGAAGTCCAAGTTTGCTAAGTGTCACTAATTAGAACAATGTAGAAGATTAGGTGTCTAATTAGTAACTAAAAATGGGTAATTAAAGGGTAACTAAACTAATCAAATTTCTAAGGTAGTTTGGTTCTCATAATTCGGCATTTTCACCATATTTAGGTGATTCTTTCACTTGCATGGCATTTTTAGATACATGTTACGGGAAAATGAATAATGGCTAGCTAAATACCTAAAAGTTTATTCCCATAAATGCTCCCATGAACATTACGATAAAATATTAAAGAAAATGTCACATAAATTACATCCACATCCAATATATATTTTTAGATATTCCAGGATATATATATTTATAAGGTTAAGAATTTTCATGGGAATTACGTTTCTCTCCCCAAAATTCGGCATTCATTTAATTTTTAGGCAATTCCTCAAATTTTGGCACTCTCCACACCTTTAGATAATTTGTTTCTCATTTCATGGTACATTCTAAATATATGTTAAAGGAAATAAATGGAAACTAGCTAGGTTTATCCGAAGTTCATCCCATAAATCCTCACATAAACACTAAGTATGTTATCATCATAAAATATTAAAATGACACATAAATCACACCTATACTTAGTATAGACATATATAAATATTCCAGTACGTATAACTATGTGATTAAGGATTTTCACGGGGGTTACATTTGTTGTTCTCCCTACAAAAATTTTTATTTATAGTCTTTTGGTCCCTTAACATTGCTCCATGTTCTTTGCAGTAATCCATGTGTGTCCACCCTTATTATATTCATGTTTCATTATCATCTACTTCACGTTGCCCACCCTTCTTATAATCATGTTTCACCTTCATCTACTTTATTTCTTATTGTTAGAAAAGTTAGTTTCAACTTTTTCTCCTTTTTTAGACATGACATTTGCATAAGAAATTAATGTTTGAGGAGTATGGACACGAATTTGATTTTAGAATACAAGCTAAGTGAAAAATCTATCAACTTACAAATCTATTAGCCTACAATGTTATTAACTTACAATTTTTTACAATTTATAGCCTAATAAGCTTTTAATGTGTTAAAACTTGATGTTTTGGTAGCTATTTGTAGTTTCCAAATTCAGTTGCTATTGTGTTGATGTGTATTGTTCTTTTTGCTATATTCAATTGTTGTTGTATTGATGTGTATTGTTCTTTCTACTATAACTTGTATTTATAATCTCAAATTCTATGGTAATACGCCATGAAGGAGTGCTAATAAAACTCCTTCTAATACTCTCTTTTAAACACTTAATCAATAAAAATGTCTAGGTCAAATAATAACAAATAAAAGATAACCGATGTCCCATGTTCTTAGAACGTTTTTAAATTATAAGCACTCTTATATTATCTAAAAGACTAAAATACCTTTTAATTATATTTTTACCTTTAAAATTATATGAAAATATGTGACGTTGATACTTTTATTGAATAAATATTTAAAAAAAGTTCATTGTATTGATCTACATTGTCTACGCTTTCTATACTGACGCTTCATCATTGTGGCTTCATCCCTATTGTTAGGAGAGTTAAATTCTAGGTGTTTACTAATTTGATACTCGTGCTATATCATGCGGTCGAACAACCGTTATATATATAATATCAACGATTCGTATGGTGTAGTATAGGTAAAAATCTTATTTCTCATAATTAATGTAAATCAAATCTATTTACTAAGCAAAATCATTTGATTTGTATATATTTATTAACAAAATAATCAATAATATTAGTATGAAAAGTTGTATTTGAATAATTGAAAGGTTCTTTCAAAATATTATATTAATTATTTTATTTAAAAATATTGTTTTAGAACATAAAAAAGAATAAATAACAAATAATTGGGTTATGTGTGCGGATACATAAATAATTTTTAATAAAACTATATATATATAGTAAAGTCAATAAATTGAAATAAAAAATACTACAAAATTTGTTCTCATAAATTCTACTTATTCATTTACAACGAAAGAGATTTTTTAATTACAAATTAAATTATAAATTAGTTCAACTGATTTTGAGAAATGAATTAATTAATTCTTTTGGTTTCAAAAATAAATTATTTAATTTTTTTAATCAATGTTGACTTTGAATAATTTATTTTTTATGTAATAAAATGTCTTTTCTCAAATTTTTCAGAAAACAAAAAATAAAAAAATTGAAATAGTAAAAAGGATAAAAAAATAGTTTTTGAACCAAATGGACTAATTAATTTGTTTCTCGAGGAAAGAGGAACTAATTTATAGTCATTCTTGAATAGCAAGTGGCTTTGGCTTCCCTACCGAAAATAAAAAGGAAAAAAAACATTGAAAGAAGATAGAGCATTAAATGCTCAATCTTTAAAAAAAATGATGAAAAAAAAGCTCAAAAAGAAAATTAAAAAGAGAATCAGTTAAGGATAAAAATGAAGTTTCTTAAATCCATTGAGTGGCAAAAGAGAAATTAACGAAAAGATAGGAAGCAAAAAATCAAGTAATGTAATGAATAACAAACCTAAATCTAAAACAAAGTAAATGAATAATAACTATTGAAAGAAGAAAAAAAGAAACATTGAAAGAAGACGAGCATCAAATGCTCAATCTAAAATAAAAATAAAAATAAAAGGATGAAAAATATTAAAGGACCATCTCACCTAAAAGCTTAAGTCTGTATGGTGAGGCCTCGAAATATAATTTATATTACTCTCTAACACACCTCCTTAGGGTAAAAGCCCCAACATGTGAGCTTGAAACTTGCACAAGTCCACATTACTTTGTGATGAATACTTGAAAAACTATGGATGGTGAGACTTGAACTCAAGATCACATAGTCAACCAAGCTCGATATCATATTAAAGGACCATTTCATCTAAAAGCTTAAGTCATTAGGTGAGGCTCCAGAATATAATTTATATTTGTAGAAATATGAGAATAGAATATATTTCACATATTGAAATACATGAGTACAACATGTATATATATAGGTCTAGGATCAATCTAAATCTCTAGAATCAAATTGTCATTAGCTTCCTAGAAATCGGCTCCTCAATCGACCCTATAATTGACTTACTATAATTACAACACTCCCCCTCAAGCTGGAGCATAGATGTTGATCATGCCCGACTTGTTACAAATATAATGAATCATAGGACCCCTTAAAGCTTTGGTGAAGATATCACCTAGTTGTTCTCCAGTTTTGATATGATTTGTAAAAATCAATCTTTATTGAATTTTCTCATAAATAAAGTGATAATGCTTAGTTCTTTCATAAACAACTCGGACTTGATGCAATATGAAGAATAGCTTAATTGTCACACCACAATTTCATAGGAAGAGGATTTTTAAGACCAATCTCATTTAACGACCGAGATATCCATACAAGTTCACACATGGATCGGGCCATAGCTTTATACTTCGATTCCGTACCGGATCGAGACACAACATTTTACTTCTTACTTTTCCATGAAACTATATTTTCACCAATAAAGATACAATACCTTGTAGTAGATCTTCCGTCAATCTTAAACCTAGCCCAATCTGCATCTAAGAAACACTCAATACTGAAATGGTCATGATTAATACCGAAATGGTCATGATTACTATAGAGTAAACCACGCCACGAAGTTTATGTGAAACGAAGGAGGAGAGAATATCTTTATTGCCTCGCCATGTGATTCGTAATACCCGAATTAATGACCCTTTTGGAAGAGGATGACTCAAGACATGTAGTAGGTTTACTGTCTCACCACCGATAGCTGGAGGTGGATTGGAAGACTTTAGCGAGGATTGATGCCGAGTTAACCGAGCAAAGTCACCGACAAACACCATTATAAACGTTTCAAATGAGGAAGAGGTAGGACTAGCCTCTTGGGCTGCAAAGTTTACGGTATGAACTGTAACAACATCGAAATCATAGTTTTCTTTTCTATTTTGTCAGCCACTAAAAAGAAAGCAAGAAAATAGGATAGCAAGGTCGCAGCGGCTCATTAGGGCGACAGCAAAAAAAGAAAAAATGTGATAGTTCACTACGGCAATAGTAACGGTTACTCAATTAGGGCGACGAGGCTACGATACCATGTAGAAATATAAGAATAGAATAATATATTTCATTTATTGAAATGCATGAGTGTATCATGTATATATAAAGGTTTAGGATAAATCTAAATCTCTAGAATCAAACTGTCATTAACTTCCTAGAAATCAACTCCTCAATCAGCCATATAATTGACTTAAAAAAAAAAAAGCTCATAAAGGGAATTAAAAAGAGAATCAGCCAAGGATAAAAATGAAGTTTCTCAAATCTATCGAGTTGCAAAAGAGAAATTAATGAAAAGATAGGAAGCAAAAAATCAGGTAATATAATGAATAATGAACCTAAATCTAAAACAAAGTAAATGAATAGTAAATATGTAAGTTTTCATATTTTGTTTTTGTTAATATCTTGTAACTGATAACTTCCCCAAGTAAGGGGCCTGCATACTAGCCCATCATGGAATAAGCATTTTACTGGAGACTTGAATTTGCCAACAAGCCCACTAAATCTACCAACACACTATGTTGAGGTTTGGTTGGCTTTGGGGACTGGTCCAATTTTTGGGCATAACGAAGTGTTTGCAAAATATAATGACAATTTACAACATATTGGATAATGTCTGCTTACTTCCAGCTTCATTTGCGCTTAGACGTTTCCTTAACATCTGATTTGTGTTTTTTTTTCCTCTCTTCTAACCATTCTCTACTTGTTTTTCTTATGGTAATAAATCAGCTTTCCAGGCTTGCTTTTTTTGTTTTTTTTTCTTTTTTCCCTCTCATTCTACAGGAGGATGAATAACCCAAATTCCCATCTACCCTACCGATATCTGAACCTAAGACCTCACGGTAGAAATTCCAAGTTTTAACTATTGTAAATAGTTTTCAAGTCTTTTCATTGTTTTGAGATTTTTTTCTACTTTATATCTTCAACAGAAATAAGGTCAATATATATGCTACACAGCCTGTGTTTCTAGCATTATGCAATGTTAATCAAAGCCCAGGCACTCTAAAAAAATTCCTCAAGTATGATATTCCTTAATTTCTCTAATGTAGTAACAAGCATACGTTGCTCGGTTCTCGACCGACTACATTGGTCTGTGAACCGAATATCCTGTCAAAATCTAGGCATATGCTCTAATTTTAGCATGCCATATAATACATATATCTATGCAGCAGAACAAAATATGCTCTGTGCGTTATACAACATTGATGGCAACATCGACTTTTGTGTCTTCTCCGACTAACTTTCTCCCATTTCGACAGCGATTCTCCTTTTCACAACCTCTATTATATGGATTCGCAGGTACTTCGTTACATGCCTTTGCGTTGGGATTTTTTGGACTGCATCCAGGAATGCCACCTTTTCCTATAGCTCCATAGCCAATAGTAGGAGGTCCATCCCCAGCAACAATTGGTGCAAAACATGCACATACCACCATCAAGGTAAGCCCAAAAACCATCAAGTTTTTCGACATTGTTTCGATCGATAGGCTGATGAATAATGGTGTGCTAACAGGAGGAAGGAATGAAGATATATTGAACCGTGCATATTGAGTTAGAAAGGGTGAAATTTATACATAAGCTTTGCCTATAATAACGCACCATTCAATTATTTCTCTGGTTCGCCTTAACACACGCTGTTGCAGTGTGGGTGAATTTGGGTTCTAAATGTTTTGATTCACTAATTTTCTAGCCAAGTTCTAGAAGCTGAGCATGCAATTGTCAAATTTTGATGTAGCTATCTTCCATTGCCTTGCAGCAATGTAGCATGTTTGTTTTTCTGTGAAAGAGATGTGTATAAACTGGTCAAAGGCAGTGGGAACTGAGAATCCAACTCTAGGCAACTGCTACTTCCCAAAACAATCCTTGCATGATTATTGTATTTTTTTTTTTTTTAAGACTAACAATTGATTTTTTTTTATCTGAATCTTCAGCCAAAACAAAGATTTTCATAATGAATAAAAACAAATCAATTATAATAAGAATTTTATTGGAACCTGTTGAAACTAGATAAGCCACGCATGGAGCGGTATGAAGAAAATACAATTTTTGGAATAAAAGAGTAGTGTCACTCCAAAACTTAAATTACAAGTATATTATAATAAATAGAAAAGATCATTATAAATTAAATATGCTCAAATTAAGTACAATTTTTTTTATATTGCTTGTATATTTGGCAGATATATAATTTTGTAAATTAATTTTTCATTATTCTATTATTTCAAAGTATTATATATAAATTTTATCAAATTCAATTTATTAGCCTAATGAGGTCATCTTTATTATTAATTATATATTTTAAAAAAATATTTAAAACGATTAAGATTCTCAAAATATTATATTAATATAGCTATAAACTTTTACTTTTTTATTTTTTCTCATTGAAAATATTTTTATAAGAAGAACGTATACTTTAAAGATGATTGAACATTATATATCTAAATTGTAGAAATTTACTATAAAACCTTACAATAATAGTAAGGACAAAAACAGTAAAAAATTGAAACTAAGATGTTATTTTTAGAGTTTCATTTTCGTGATCAAGAGTACTAAACTTATAAATTAAAGGGTCAATGATTATTTGGAAAAAAAAAAAATTCTTCCTTATCTATCAACCTACAATATTACTATATACTTGGATTATTGTCTACTTAATAATGCGTACAAGTTATAACCTAACAAATTTCAAATGTATTGAAATTTGAAAGAGTGTTTCGAGAGAGCTATCTGCATTTTGCATTTCAAGTGTTATTGTGTTGATGTTTGTTGTTCTCCCTACAACAAATTTTATTTGTAGTCTTTTGGTCCCTTAATATTGCTCCATGTTCTTTGCAGCGATCCATGTTGCCCACCCTTTTTATATTCATGTTCCATCATCATCTACTTCATGTTGCCCACCCTTCTTATATTCACGTTTCACCTTCATCTACTTCACTTCTAATTGTTAGAAAAGTTAGTTTCAGCTTTTTCTTCTTCTCTAGACATGACGTTTGGATAAGAATTTAATGTTTGAGGAGTATAGACACGAATTTGATTTTAGAATATGAGCTAAGTGAACAATTTACCAACTTACAAATCTATTAGCCTACAATGTGATTAATTGCTGTTTTTATATATATATAATTTATAGCCTAATAAGCTTTTAATGTTCAAAACTTGATGTTTTGACAACTGTTTGTATTTTCCAAATTCAGTTGCTATTGTGTTAATGTGTATTGTTCTTTTTACTATATTTAATTGTTGTTGTATTGATGTGTGTTGTTCTTTCTACTATAACTTGTATTTATAGTCTTGAATTATATGTAATACTCTATGAAGGAGCGCTAATAACACTCTTTCGATACTCTCTTTTAAATACTTATTCAATAAAAGTGTTTGCATCAAATAATAACAAATAAAAGATAATTGATGTCCCATGCTCTTTTAACGTTTTTAAATTATAAGTAATCTTATATTATCTAAAAGACTGAAATACCTTTTAATTATTTGTTTACCTTTAAAATTATATGAAAATATGTGATGTTGATACTTTTCTTGAACAAATATTTTTTAAAAAATAGTATTAAGGAAATCGTTGTTAACACCGAACTACTCCATTACTCCACATTCATTGTATTGATCTACATTGTCTACGCTTGCTATACCGACGCTCCACCATGCATTGTGGCTTTATCCCTATTGTTAGGAGAGTTAAGTTCTAGGTGTTTACTAATTTGATAACCGTGTTACGTTGCGGTTGGACAACCATTATATATGTAAGATCAACGATTAGTATGGTGTAATGCGGATAAAATTTTATTTCTCATAATTAATGTAAATCAAATCTATTTACTAAGTAAAATCGTTTGATTTATATATATATTTATTAACAAAATAATCAATAATTTTAGTATGAAAATTTGTATTTGAATAATTGAAAAGTTCTTTCAAAACATTATTTCAATTATTTTATTTAAAAAATATTGATTTAGAACATAAAAAGTTTGTTATTGCTGTTATGTGTACGGATACATAACTAATGTTCACAAAAATTATATATATATATCATACTTAGTAGATTCGAGTATATAGTATAAATAACTTTTTTTAAACAAAACATATCTAATTTGTATTGAATATATTAAAGTCAATAAATTAAAATAAAAACTACTATAAAATTGGTTTCCATAAATTCTACCTCTTAATTTATAATGAAAGAGATTCTTGAATTGAAAATTAAGTTATAAATTAGTTCATCTCATTTTGAGAAATGAATTAATTAATTCTTTTGGCTTCAAAAATAAATTATTTAATTTTTTTAATCAATGTTGACCATGAATAATTTATTTTTCTATTTCACAAAATGTCTTTTTTCATATTTTTAATTTTTTTCTTAAAATAAAAAATGAAAACAAATGAAAAAGTAAAAAGGACAAAAAAAATTAGTTTTTGAACCAAATGGACTAATTAATTTTTTTCTCGAAGAAAGAGGGACTAACTAATAATCATTCTTGAATAGCAAGTGGCTTTGGCTTCCTACCGAAAATAAGAAGAAAAAAAGTATTGAAAGAAGTTAGAGCATTAAATGCTCAATCTAAAAGGAAAAAAAAAAAAAAAAGGAAATGATGAAAAAAAGCTCAAAAAGAAAATTAAAAAGAGAATCGAGTTAACGATAAAAATGAAATTTCTCAAATCCATCGAGTGGCAAAAGAGAATTTAAAAAAAAGATAGAAAGGAAAAAATCAAGTAATATGATGAATAATAAACCTAAATCTAAAACAAAGTAAATAAATAGTAAATATTAGAAGAAAGAAAGAAACATTGAAATAAGACAGAGCATTAAATGCTCAATCTAAAAAATAAAATGATGAAAAAAAAAGCTTAAAAAGAAAATTAAAAAGAGAATCAGTCAAGAACAAAAATAAAGTTTTTCAAATCTATCGAGTGACAAAATAGAAATTAACGAAAAGATAGGAAGTAAAAAATCAAGTAGTATAATGAATAATAAACCTAAATATAAAACAAAGTAAATGAATAATAAATATGTAAGTTTTGATAGTTTGTTGTTGTTAATATTTTGTAACTGATAACTTCCCAAAGTAAGGGGCCTGTAGACGTAGTAACAAGCATATGTTGCTCGGTTCTCGACCGACTACATTGGTCTGTGAACCGAATATCCTGTCAAAATCTAGGCATATGCTCTAATTTTAGCATGCCATATAATACATATATCTATGCAGCAGAACAACATATGCTCTGTGCGTTATACAACATTGATGGGAACATCGACTTTTGTGTCTTCTCCGACTAACTTTCTCCCATTTCGACAGCGATTCTCCTTTTCACAACCTCTATCATATGGATTCGCAGGTACTTCGTTACATGCCTTTGCGTTGGGATTTTTTGGACTGCATCCAGGAATTCCACCTTTTCCTATAGCTCCATAGCCAATAGTAGGAGGTTCATCCCCAGCAACAATTGATGCAAAACATGCACATACCACCATCAAGGTAAGCCCAAAAACCATCAAGTTTTTCGACATTGTTTCGATCGATAGGCTGATGAATAATGGTGGGCTAACAGGAGGAAGGATGAAGATATATTGAGAGCTGATGAACCGTGCATATTGAGTTAGAATGGGTGAAATTTATACATAAGCTTTGCCTATAATAACGCACCATTCAATTATTTCTCTGGTTTGCCTTAACACACGCTGTTGCAATGTGGGTGAATTTGGGTTCTAAATGTTTTGATTCACTAATTTTCTAGCCAAGTTCTAGAAGCTGAGCATGCAATTGTAAAATTTTGATGTAGCTATCTTCCATTGCCTTGCAGCAATGTAGCATGTTTGTTTTTCTGTGAAAGAGATGTGCGTAAGCTGGTCAAAGGCAGTGAGAACTGAGAATCCAACTCTAGGTAACTGCTACTTCCCAAAACAATCCTTGCATGATTATTGTTTTTTTTTTTTTTTTTTTTAAGACTAACAATTGATTTTTTTTATTTGAATCTTCAGCCAAAACAAAGACTTTCATAATGAATAAAAAAATCAATTATAATAAGAATTTTATTGGAACCTGTTGAAACTAGTTAAGCGTGCATGGAGCGCTATGAAGAAAATACAAATTTTGGAATGAAAGAGTTGTGTCACTCCAAAACTTAAATTACAAGTACATTATAATAAATAGAAAAGATCATTATACATTAAATATGCAACAATTAAGTACATTTTTTTTTATGTTGCTTATCTATTTGGCATATATATATATATTATCAAATTCAATATATTAGCCTAATTAGGTCATCTTTATTATTAATTATATATTTATAAAAAAATTTAAAACAATTAAGATTCTCAACATATTATATTAATATAGCTATAAACTTTTACTTATTAATTTTTTCTCATTGAAAATTTTTTTATAAGAAGAAAGTATACTTCAAAGATGATTGAAATATATATATATATATAACCTTACAATAATAGTAAGGAAAAAAAGGTCAAAAATTGAAACTAAGATCTTATTTTTAGATGTTCATGTTTGTGATCAGGAGTACTAAACATATAAATTAAAGAGTCAATGATTATTTGGCAAAAAAAAAAAAAAAAAAAAAAGCTTTCTTCCTTATCTATCAACCTATAATATTACTTTATACTTTGATTATTGTCTACTTAATACTGTGTACAAGTTATAACCTAACAAATTTGAAATGTATTGAAATTTGAAAAAGTGTTTCAAAAGAGCTATCTGTAGTTTGCATTTATGGTGTTGTTGTATTGATGTTTATTGTTCTCCCTACAACAAATTGTATTTATAGTCTTTTGGTACCTTAATATTGCTCCATGTCCTTTGTAGCGATCCATGTTGTCCACCCTTGTTATATTCATGTTCCACCATTATCTACTTCGCATCACCCACCTTTCTTATATTCATGTTTCACCATCATCCACTTCATTTCGATTGTTAGAAAAGTTAGTTTCAGATTTTTATCCTTCTCTAGACATGACGTTTGCATAAGAGTTCAATGTTTCAAGAGTATAGACACGAATTTGATTTTAGAATACGAGCTAAGTGAACAATCTACCAACTTGCAAATCTATTAGCCTACAATGTTATTAACTTGCTAAATACTTACTATTATTTATAATTTATAACCTAATAAACTTTTAATGTGTTAAAACTTGATGTTCCGATAGTTGTTTGCAGTTTCCAAATTCATTTGTTATTGTGTTGATGTGTGTTATTCTTTTTATTGTATTCAATTGTTGTTGTATTGATGTTTGTTGTTCTTTCTACTATAACTTGTATTTATAGTCTTGAATTCTATGGTAATAGCCGATGAAGGAGTGCTAGCAACACCTTTTCTAATACTCTATTTTAAACACTAATTCAATATAAGTGTCTATATCAAATAATAACAAATAAAAGATAGCTAATGTCTCATGATCTTAGAAAGTTTTTAAAGTATAAGTAATCTCGTATTATAAAAAAGATCGAAATACCTTTAAAATTATTTGCTTACCTTTAAAATTATTTAAAAATATGTGACATCGATACTTTTATTAAACAAATATTTAAAAAATAGTATTATGGAAAGTATTGTTAACACCGACCTACTCCACATTCATTGTATTAATCTACATTGTCTACGCTCGCTATGCCGACGCTCCACCATGCATTGTGGCTTCATCCTTATTGTTAAGAGAGTTAAGTTCTAGGTGTTTACTAATTGAATACACTGTGCTACATCGTAGTCGGATAATCGTTATATACATAAGGTCAACGATTCCTATGGTGTAATGTGGATAAAAATCTTATTTCTCGTAATTAATGTAAATCAAATCTATTTGCTAAGCAAAATTGTTTGATTTATATATATTTATTAACAAAATAATCAATACTATTAATATTAAAAGTTGTATTAAATAATTGAAAGGTTCTTCCAAAATATTATTTCAATTATTTTATTTAAAAAATATAGATTTTAGAGCATAAAAAAGAATAAATAACAAATAATTAGTGTTATGTGTGCAAATATATAGCTAATTTTCAATAAAACTATATATATACACACTTAGTAAATTTAGAATATATAGCATAAACAAATGTTTTTTGAAAAAAAATACTAAGTCTGTATGGAATATATTAAAGTTAATAAATTCATATAAAAACTACTACAAAATTGGTTCCTATAAATTCTACTTCATTATTTATGACGAAAGAGATTCTTGAATTACAAATTAAATTATAAATTAGTTCATCTTGTATTAAGAAATGAATTAATTAATTCTTTTTTTAAAAAAAATAACTTTTTTAATAAGTGGTGACCATGAATAATTTATTTTTTATTTTATAAACTATATATTTTTAAAATTTTTACTTATTTTTTTATTCTTTCTCTACTTCTTAAAAATAAAAATAAAAAAATTGAAATAGGAAAAAGGATAAAAAATTAGTTGTTGAACCAAAGTGACTAATTAATTTTTTTCTCGAAGAAAAAAGGGACTAATTTATAATCATTCTTGAATAGTAAGTAGCTTTGGCTTCCCTATCGAAAAGAAGAAGTAAAAAATATTGAAAGAAGGAAGGATCATTAAATGCTCAATTTGAAAAAAAAAAAAAAAGAAAATGATGAAAAAAAGCCCAAAAAGAAAATTAAAAGGAGAATCAATCAAGGGTAAATTAAAGGGTCGGTGATTATTTGAAAAACAAAATATATAATTCTTCCTTATCTATCAACCTATAATATTACTATATACTTTGATTATTGTCTTCATGGTACTCGTCTACAAGTTATAAGCTAACTAGTTTCAAAGGTACTAAAATTTGAAAGAGTGTTTAAAGAGAGCTATCTGCAATTTGCATTTCAAGTGTTATTGTGTAGATGTTTGTTTTGACGCCCTCGGCTCCCTTACCAATTACCTAAGAGGCGTGACTAGGTGCGTTACGGTTTAGAGACTAAAGTTTCGATTTACTCCCATAATACATGGCCAATAAATAATAACAAATTAAGTATAAAAGTATGTATAATGAAATTTACATAACTTTAATGAATACTACTATAAAAGTAACAAAATATCTAAGGTGTTATTTACACACTACTAGACACCATACCTTATGTTATAATGAAAAGAGATTTCTATGTTTTTTGTGTCACACATGAGCCATTTTCCAAGAGAAACGGACGACTTCTTTATCGAGCACTACCATCGCCTTTGCTCGTCATGACATGAAATAACAACGGGGTGAGTCGAAGCTCGGCAAGTAGGGTGATGCACGTGAGATGCGATGCTATCCTATCACTTAGCTTTTCCTTATTGATTTTAATTCGGTACCCTAAGTATTAGCAAGTCCGATCTATTCTCATTCCTCGGTGATTGCCGAATCACTGCTGCTGGCAATGGAATTATCCCTCATTGTAGCACACAATTAGCGGAATTATCCATCGCTTAACAACGTAATCAATTAATAAAGTGTGCACACAACTTCATTGCTAATACCCATTTAATCCAGTTAGGTTACCAAACCTATCTAATTTCAAACCAATTCGAGTTATCAAACCTCATCATTTCTCAACTCAATTTTTTTCTCAAGTCGATCCACCCCTAAATGCATATGATACACGTGGTGTTTCGTTTACCACATTCCACCAATCATGGGTACCAAACCCTTCATTGCTATACCACACTCGGAATCTAATCCATGCTTAGGATTTCATATATTTTTCATAGTAATCACATAAAGAATACAAGACCCGTCCATCGGGGTTAATCAATTCCTATATTTTAGTTCTAGGAATGCGTTTGAGCGCATTTGAAGTGGGATTTCATTCCTATCTTCAGCGCATTTGAGCGCATTTGAAATCTTATCTTCCAATATTTTATTTTATACTTATTCGGGTGTAATTGGACCATTAATTATAGAGTTGGATGATTGGAACCTAAACCTCCAAATTTGTGGGTTTAGGTTGAATAGGTTCTAAAAGTGGCAAGAGATTTTCTTTTATTTCTATGTAATTTCTTTTTATCCTAACTTACTAATCGATACTTAATTGGGTTACCATTGAGTTTTAGATCTTTAGTTACATAAAAAAATTCAAACTTTAGCCATTTTAGTACCTAGGCTGAATGATTTCCTTAAGGATACTCTAAGAATTCTTTCCTTTTTCTTGCTAAGTTATTCTTCTAAGTCCATGTCCACCATGGTTGAATCCATCCAAACGTTAGTCCAAGCCCATTTGTTTTAACCAAACCCATCAACACATATTTAGGTATACACAACACATGGATACAGAAACATACCAACCATTCATCATCACATATACAATCCAACCATTAATTTCACATCAAGCAATCAAACACAAAGTACTAACATGAATAACCCATAACAACATAATAGAAAGCTTTAAACCACCACCTAATTTAAGCAAATATAAATGAAATTTATGGCATAACAGAATGCAACATAAAACCTACTTACTTTGATTTAAGCTTTCCTAAAGATTACCTAGCTTTTCCTTTTTTTTCTTCCTTTATTCTTTTTTTCTTTTTCTTTCTTTTTTGTTTTCTTCCCCTCACAATTCCGTTCCCTTTCTTTCTTTAGTGAGCTATGATTTTTCCTAAAAAAATGGCTAAGTCTCACTCTCTCTCACACTTATATACTCCATCTTTTTTTTCTCATTAATTAGTATAACATGTCTCTTAATCTTATGGTTATAAGGTGTAAAGTGAGGGAGAAAATGGAAGCAAGGTGGCCGGTTTGAAGTCCATGTTTGCTAGGTGTTACTAATTAGAACAATATAGAAGATTAGGTGTCCAATTAGTAACTAAAAATGGGTAATTAAAGGGTAACTAAAATAATCAAATTTCTAAGGTAGTTTGGTTCCCATAATTCGGCATTTTCACCATATTTAGGTGATTCTTTCGCTTGCATGGTATTTTTAGATACATGTTACGGGAAAATGAATAATGGCTAGCTAAATACCCAAAAGTTTATTCCCATAATCACTCTCGTGAACATTAGGTATTTTAATACCACAAAATATTAAAGAAAATGTCACTCAAATTTCGACACTCTCCACACCTTTAGATAATTGTTTCTCACTTCATTGTATGTTTTAAATATATGTTAAAGGAAATAAATAGTAACTAGCTAGGTTACCCGAAGTTCATTGCATAAATCCTCACATAAACACTAAGCATGTTAACATCATAAAATATTAAAATAGCACATAAATCACACCTATACTTAGTATAGACATATATAAATATTCTAGTACGTATAGCTATGTGGTTAAGGATTTTCATAGGGGTTACATTTGTTGTTCTCCCTACAAAATTTTTTATCTATAGTCTTTTGGTCCCTTAATATTGCTCCATGTTCTTTGCGGTAATCCATGTGTGTCCACCCTTGTTATATTCATGTTTCATCATCATCTACTTCACGTTGACCACCCTTCTTATACTCATGTTTCACTTTCATCTACTTTATTTCTTATTGTTAGAAAAGTTAGTTTCAACTTTTTCTCCTTTTTTAGACATGACATTCACATAAGAAATTAATGTTTGAGGAGTATAGACACGAATTTGATTTTAGAATACGAGCTAAATGAACAATTTATCAACTTACAAATCTATTAGCCTACAATGTTATTAACTTGCTATTTTTTACAATTTATAGCCTAATAAGCTTTTAATGTGTTAAAACTTGATGTTATGATAGTTGTTTGTAGTTTCCAAATTCGGTTGCTATATTGTTGATGTGTATTATTCTTTTTACTATATTTAATTGTTCTTGTATTGATGTGTATTGTTCTTTCTACTATAACTTGTATTTATAATCTTGAATTCTATGGTAATACGCCATGAAGGAGTGCTAATAACACTCTTTTTAATACTCTCTTTTAAACACTTAATCAATAAAAATGTCTACATCAAATAATAACAAATAAAAGATAACGGATGTCCCATGTTCTTAGAACGTTTTTAAATTGTAAGTAATCTTATATTATCTAAAAGACTAAAATACCTTTTAATTATTTGTTTACCTTTAAAATTATATGAAAATATGTGATGTTGATACTTTTATTGAATAAATATTTAAAAAAATGTTCATTGTATTGATCTACATTGTCTACGCTTGCTATACCGACGCTTCATCATTGTGGCTTCATCCCTATTGTTAGGAGAGTTAAGTTCTAGGTTTTTACTAATTGGATACTCGTGCTATACTTGCGGTCAAACAACCGTTATATATATAGGATCAACGATTCGTATGGTGTAGTACGGGTAAAAATCTTATTTCTCATAATT
Source organism: Dovyalis caffra (assembly GCA_963924115.1). Taxonomy (NCBI): domain Eukaryota; kingdom Viridiplantae; phylum Streptophyta; class Magnoliopsida; order Malpighiales; family Salicaceae; genus Dovyalis; species Dovyalis caffra. The sequence goes on along the minus strand of CAWUPB010001178.1, from coordinate 714,879 downwards.
AATGTAAATCAAATCTATTTACTAAAAAAATCATTTGATTTGTATATATTTATTAACAAAATAATCATTAATATTAGTATGAAAAGTTGTATTTGAATAATTGAAAGGTCCTTTCAAAACATTATTTTAATTATTTTATTTAAAAATATTGTTTTAGAACATAAAAAAGAATAAATAACAAATAATTGGGTTATGTGTGCGGATACATATCTAATTTTCAACAAAACTATCTATATAGTAAAGTCAATAAATTGAAATAAAAACAAATACAAAATTGGTTCACATAAATTATACTTAGTAATTTATAATGAAAGAGATTTTTGAATTGCAAATTAAATTATAAATTAGTTCATCTCATTTCAAGAAATGAATTAATTAATTCTTTTGGTTTCAAAAATAAATTATTTAATTTTTTTAATCAATGTTGACTATGAATAATTTATTTTTTATTTTATAAAATGTCTTTTCTCATATTTTTTCATCTTTTTTTCTTAAAACAAAATAAAAATATTGAAATAGTAAAAAGGATAAAAAAAAAGTTTTTGAACCAAATGGACTAATTAATTTGTTTCTCGAAGAAAGATGAACTAATTTATAATCATTCTTGAATAGCAAGTGGCTTTGGCTTCCTTACCGGAAATAAGAAGGAAAAAAAACATTGAAAGAAGTTAGAGCATTAAATGCTCGATCCTAAAAAAAATGATGAATAAAAGCTCAAAGAGAAAATTAAAAAAAGAATCGGATAAGGATAAAAATGAAGTTTCTTAAATCCATCGAGTGGCAAAAGAGAAATTAATGAAAAGATAAAAAGCAAAAAATCAAGTAATATAATGAATAATAAGCCTAAATCTAAAACAAAGTAAATGAATAATAACTACTGAAAGAAGAAAAAACGAAACATTGAAAGAAGACAAAGCATCAAATGCTCAATCTAAAAAATAAATAAATAAAAGGATGAAAAATATTAAAGGACCATCTCACCTAAAAGCTTAAGTTGTTTGGTGAGACCTCGGAATATAATTTATATTACTTTCTAACACACCCCTCAAGTGAAAGCCCCAACATGTGGGCTTGAAACTTACACGAGTCCACATTGCTTTGTGCTAAATACGTGAGAAACTAGGGATGGTGAGACTTAAACTCGGGATCACATGGTCAACCAAGCTCGATATCATATTAAAGGACCATTTCACCTAAAAACTTAAGTCGTTAGGTGGGGCCCTAGAATATAATTTATATTTATAGAAATATGAAATAGAATAATATATTTCACATATTGAAATGCATGAGTACAATATGTATATATACGGAGTATAGGATCAATCTAAATCCCTAAAATCAAGCTGTCATTCACTTCCTAGAAATCGGCTCCTCAATCAGCCTTATAATTGACTTACTATATTTATTGAATTACTATATTTACAACACTCCACCTCAAACTGGAGCATAAATGTTAATCATGCCTATCTTGTTACAAATATAATGAATCATAGGACCCCTTAAAGTTTTGGTGAAGATATCACCTAGTTGTTCTCCAGTTTTGATATGATTTGTAGAAATCAATCCTTATTCAATTTTCTCATAAATAAAGTGATAATGCTTAGTTCTTTCATGAAAAACTGGACTTGATGCAATATGAAGAGCGAGTTTGATTGTTACACCATAATTTCATAGGAAGAGGATTTTCAAGACTAATCTTATTTAACAATTGAGATATCCATAAAAGTTCACACATGGACTCGGGCCATAGCTTTATACTCCGATTCTACACCATATTGAGGCACAACATTTTGCTTCTTGATTTTCTATGACATTAAATTTCCATCAATAAAGACACAATACCTTATAGTAGATCTTCTGTCAATCTTAGACCCGACTTAATCTGCATCTAAGAAATACTTAATACTAGAATGGCCATGATTACTATAGAGTAAACCACGCCTTGATGTTTCTTTGAGATAACATAAGATCCGCTCTAATGTCGCCTAATGAGTAACTTGAGGAAAGGGCATAAACCGACTCACAATGCCGACGGGATATACGATGTCGGGACGAGTTACTATGAGATAATTTTAGTTTTCTAACTAACCTACGACATCTCTCGGGATCGGTAAATAACTCCCCATCATCTATTGTAAGTCTGTAGATTAGTAGTCATTCGTACATTAGAAGGTTTAGCTCCTAATTTTTCAGTTTCGTCGGTAGATCAATAATATACTTTCGTTGAGAAAGAAAAATACCCTTCTTGCATATGGTAACTTCAATACCTAAGAAATACTTCAATAAACCTAAGTCTTTTGTTTGGAATTTGGTATGGAGAAAAGACTTAAGGGCTAAAATACCAGACATCATCACTATTAGTAATCACAATATCATCAACATATACAATTAACAAGATAATATCAGTTTTCAACTATTGGTAGAAAGCAATATGCAAACAAGTACTCTTTTTCATATCAAATTCTTGGACTACAGACATCGAATCTCCCGAACGAAGCATGAAAACTCTGTTTTAACCCATACAACGACCTCCAAAGTTTACGAGACTTTACCATACTCCCCCGAGCAACAAACCCCGGTGGTTGCTCCATATAGACTTCCTCCTATAAATCACCATAAAGAAAAGCATTCTTGACATCTAAGCGATGTAAGAGCTAACCATTAATAGCAGACAACGAGAGATAAAAAAATGAACGACTACAAGTTTAGCAACCGAAGAAAACGTATCGAATAATTTACAACATATGTCCGAGCATATCCTTTCACAACTAAGCACTCTTTAAGATGAGCCACATAATCACCGGGATTAACCTTGATAACATATACCCATTTACAACCAATGGTTTGTTTACCTTTTGAGAGATGCATCAATTCCTAAGTACCATTACCATCTAAAGCCATCATTTCCTCCTCTATAACGAGTCCATTAACGGGATGGGACGGGGCCTCATGTAATATTTTAGGTATAGAAATCGAATCTAACAAAGCAATAAAGCGAGTGTAAAAAAGGAGACAAGTGGTTATAAGAAGCAAATGAAGAGATAGGATAAGAACATTGTTGTTTACCTTTACGAAGGGCAATGGGAAGATCAAGATTAGGACTCGTAGAGGGAAGAGCCGACGAGAGGATACGAGTCTCGATTTAGTTATAGATCTCGTAGATGAATACGATGAGAGTAAACTTAGGTGATAGATGGCTTAATGGGTATATGAGATTCAATAGTTGTAGTCACGAGTATATATGAGAATATCATCTTCCTCCCCCTCATAATTATACGTAGTAGGTTCATGAAAAAATAGAGTAGTCTAAAAAAATGTTACGAGCAATTGAAACCAAATAACGACCCAAAGTAGAAGAATAACACCTTCAACATTTTTGAAGACGAGAATACCTTAAAAAGACACATTTGAGAGATTTTTTTATCTAACTTAAATATTTTGGGATTAACATCATGAATAAAACACGTACAACCAAAGACATGTGGTTCGATTGGAAATAAAGACTAAGGAGGGAATAAAACGGAATGAGGAGTATCACCGGAAAGAACGGAAGAGGGTAATTGATTGATTAAGAAACATGTTGTAGACACGAGCATCATCCCAAAATTGTTTAGGAACTTTCATATAAAAAAGAAGGGCTCTAAGCAACCTCTAGTAAATGTCTATTTTTTCGTTCGAGCAACATCATTTTGAGGTAGTGTGTCAACACATGATGATTGATGAAGAATTCCATTTTGTGTCATATAGGTATTGAATGACTCGAGAGAAATACTCTTTTGCATGATCATTCCTCAAAACATGTATTGAAACATTAAATTGAGTTCGAATTTCAATACAAAAAGCATGAAATATAGAGAACAATTCAGATCAACTTTTCATAAAATATAACCAAGCAACACAAGAATAGTCATCAATAAATGTGATAAAATATCGAAAACTAGTTGTAAAAGTCACTAGACAAGGACCCCAAACATCGAAATGAACTAACTCAAAGGATGATAGAACCTATTTATTGGCTCTAGGAAATAAGACACACGATGGTGTTTAGCAAATTGACATGACTCATATTCTAAAGTAGAAAAATTCTAAAAGCGAGAAAATAATTTCTTTAAAACAAACAAAGAAGGATGCCCTAACCGACAATGCAACTCGAAGGTGTTATAATATTGGAACAAGTGATAGGTTGTGGTATAGGTTATGATATAGGTTGAAGATGATATAGCCCTTCGGACTCATGTCCTCTACCAATAATCTTTCTCGACGTAAGATCTTGAAATAGACAATAGTACAACCACGGATGACAATGAGAGAGATGATGTAAGAAAAGTTGTTCCAATTCCTACAACGGATGTGGTTGACCCATTAGCCGAGTGACATTAGGAAGATTTTTGTGTGAAAAGAAGGAGGAGAGAATATCTTTATTGCTCGTCATGAGATCCGTAACGCTCGAATCAATGACCCATTTGGAAGAGGATGACGCAAAACATGTAGTAGGTTTACTGTCTCACCACCGATAGTTGGAGGCGGATTGAAAGACTTTAGCAAGGATTGATATCGAGTAAGCCGAGCAAAGTCATTAGCATATACCATTATAAACTTTTCGGATGAGGAAGAGGTAGGACTAGCCTCTTGGGCTGCAAAGTTTACGATATGAACTCGTAACAACATCGAAATCATAATTTTCTTTTCGTTTCATCAACCATTAAAAAAGAAAGGAAGAAAATAAGATAGCAAGGTCACATCGACTCATTAGGGCGAGTAGAAAAAAGAGAAAAAAAGTGATAGCTCATTAGGGCAATAGCAACAATTACTCAATTAGGGCAACATGCTTTGATACCATATAGAAATATGAGAATAGAATAATATATTTCATTTATTGAAATGCATGAGTGCATCATGTATATATATAGGTTTATGATAAATCTAAATCCCTAGAATCAAACTATCATTAACTTCCTAGAAATCAGCTCCTCAATCATCCTTATAATTGACTTATTATATCTACAATAAAAAAAAGCTCATGAAGTAAATTAAAAAGAGAATCAGTCAAGGATAAAAATGAAGTTTCTCAAATCCATCGAGTGGTAAAAGAGAAAATAACAAAAAGATAGGAAGTAAAAAATCAAGTAATATAATGAATAATAAACTAAATCTAAAACAAAGTAAATGAATAGTAAATATGTAATTTTGTTTTTGTTAATATCTTGTAATTGATAACTTCCCCAAGTAAGGGGCCAGCATACTAGCCCATCATGGAATAAGCATTTTGACTAGAGACTTGAATTTGCCAACAAGCCCACTAAATCTACCAACACACTATCTTGAGGATTGATTGGCTTTGGGGACTGGTCCAATTTTTGGGCATAACGAAGTGTTTGCAAAATATAATGACAATTTACAACATATTGGATAATGTCTGCTTACTTCCAGCTTCATTTGCGATAAGACGTTTCCTTCACATCTGATTTGTGTTTTTTTTTTTTCTCTCTTCCAACCATTCTCTACTTGTTTTTCTTATGGTAATAAATCAGCTTTCCAGGCTTCTTCTTCTTCTTCTTTTTTTTTTTTTTTTTTTTTTTCTACAGGAGGATGAATAACCCAAATTCCCATCTACCCTACGGCATAAAACCATTTATTTTTCCTGAAATAATCAAACCTTGATGTTCGTACACTTCTAATCTTCTCCAATCACGTAGTTGTTCCTCGATCCAAACGCTATCACTAATGTTACTGATGTATCAATGTTGAGAAAGTTCAGGGATTATTTATGCATTAATCCCTTGTGACAACTGAAAAGTGCTATCAGACCAGTTTAAGAAGACCATAAGAGGGAGTTACGAGGCCTTCAAGGAAAACATAATTATTGGCCTAGTGGCCGATGACAGGTATATACACCGCCAGCATCAGACAGCACAACAAAGTTCTAACATTTCGGCAACCCAATCCATATAGTTTTGTGCATTAATATTTTAACAGTACGTGTGCATAATTTAAAAAAAATTATTTTTGACTCTTGAGTTATTTGAAAGAATGTAAACGAAGAAAGAAAAAAACTAAAGACGGATGCTTTTAATTTTTTTTTTCATACCAATTAAAGATTGATGCTTCTCTATTTGAACCAAAGCCCTCATGGTAGAAATTCCAAGTTTTAACTATTGTAAATAGTTTTCAAGTCTTTTCATTGTTTTGATATGTTTTCTACTTTAGATCTTCAACAGAAATAAGGTCAATATATATGCTACACAGCCTGTGTTCCAAGCATTATGCAATGTTAATCAAAGCCCAGGCACTCTAAAAGAAATTCCTCAAGTATGATATTCCTTGAATTCTCTAATGTAGTAACAAGCATATGTTGTTCGGTTCTCGACCGACTACATTGGTCTGTGAACCGAATATCCTGTCAAAAATCAAGACATATGCTTTAGTTCAGCATGCTATAAAATACATAAAACTATGCAGCAGAACAAAATATGCTCTGTGCGTTATACAAGATTGATGGGAACATCGACTTTTGTGTCTTCTCCGAGTAACTTTCTCCCATTTCGACAGCGATTCTCCTTTTCACAACCTCTATCATATGGATTCGCAGGTACTTCGTTACATGCCTTTGCGTTGGGATTTTTTGGACTGCATCCAGGAATGCCATCTTTTCCTATAGCTCCATAGCCAATAGTAGGAGGTTCATCCCCAGCAACAATCGGTGCAAAACATGCACATACCACCATCAAGGTAAGCCCAAAAACCATCAAGTTTTTCGACATTGTTTCGATCGATAGGCTGATGAATAATGGTGTGCTAACAGGAGGAAGGAATGAAGATATATTGAACCGTGCATATTGAGTTAGAAAGGGTGAAATTTATACATAAGCTTTGCCTATAATAACGCACCATTCAATTATTTCTCTGGTTCGCCTTAACACACGCTGTTGCAGTGTGGGTGAATTTGGGTTCTAAATGTTTTGATTCACTAATTTTCTAGCCAAGTTCTAGAAGCTGAGCATGGAATTGTAAAATTTTGATGTAGCTATCTTCCATTGCCTTGCAGCAATGTAACATGTTTGTTTTTCTGTGAAAGAGATGTGCATAAACTGGTCAAAGGCAGTGAGAACTGAGAATCCAACACTAGGCAACTGCTACTTCCCAAAAAAATCCTTGCATGATTATTATTATCATTATTATTATTTTATCTGAATCTTCAGCCTAACCAAAGATTTTCATAATGAATAAAAACAAATCAATTATAATAAGAATTTTATTGGAACCTGTTGAAACTAGATAAGCACACATTGAGCGGTATGAAGAAAATACAAATTTTGGAATAAAAGAGTTGTGTCACACCAAAACTTCAATTACAAGTATATTATAATAAATAGAAAAGATCATTATAAATTAAATATGCTAAAATTAAGTACAATTTTTTTATATTGCTGATATATTTGGCAGATATATAATTTTGTAAATTAATTTTTCATTATTCTATTATTTCAAAGTATTATATATAAATTTTATCAAATTCAATTTATTAGCCTAATGAGGTCATCTTTATTATTAATTATATATTTTTTAAAAAAAATTATTTAAAACAATTAAGATTCTCAAAATATTATATTAATACAGCTATAAACTTTTACTTTTTTATTTTTTGTCATTGAAAATGTTTTTATAAGAAGAACGTATACTTTAAAGATGATTGAACATTATATATCTAAATTGTAAAAATTTACTATAAAACCTTAGAATAATAGTAAGGACAAAAACAGTAAAAAATTGAAACTAAGATGTTATTTTTAGAGGTTCATTTTTGTGATCAGGAGTACTAAACTTATAAATTAAAGAGTCAATAATTATTTGGCAAAAAAAAAAAAAAAAATTCTTCCTTATCTATCAACCTATAATATTACTATATACTTTGATTATTGTCTACTTAATACTGCGTACAAGTTATAAGCTAACAAATTTGAAATGTATTGAAATTTGAAAGAGTGTTTCGAGAGAGCTATCTGCAATTTGCTTTTCAAGTGTTATTCTGTTGATGTTTGTTGTTCTCCCAGCAACAAATTTTATTTATAGTCTTTTGGTCCCTTAATATTGCTCCATGTTCTTTGCACCGATCCATGTTGTCCACCCTTGGTATATTCATGTTCCATCATCATCTACTTCGTGTTGCCCACCCTTCTTATATTTACGTTTCACCTTCATCTACTTGATTTCTGATTGCTAGAAAAGTTAGTTTAAGCTTTTTCTTCTTCTTTAGACATGACGTTCGCATAAGAATTTAATGTTTGAGGAGTATAGACACGAATTTGATTTTAGAATATGAGCTAAGTGAACAATTTACCAACTTACAAATCTATTAGCCTACAATGTTATTAACTTGCTATTTTTTATAATTTATAGCCTAATAAGATTTTAATGTGTTAAAACTCGACATACTCGATAGTTGTTTTTAGTTTCTAAATTCAATTGCTATTGTGTTGATGTGTATTGTTCTTTTTACCGCATTCAATTGTTGTTGTATTGATGTGTGTTGTTCTTTCTACTATGACTTGTATTTATTGTCTTGAGTTCTATGGTAATACTCTATGAAGGAGTGTTATTAACACTCTTTCTAATACTCTCTTTTAAACACTTATTTAATAAAAGTGTCTACATCAAATAATAACAAATAAAAATAACCGATGTCCAATGTTCTTAGAAGTTTTTAAGTTATAAGTAATCTTATATTATCCAAAAGACTAAAATACCTTTTAATTATTTTTTTATCTTTAAAATGATATGAAAACATGTGACGTTGATACTCTTATTGAACAAATATTTAAAAAAACGTTCATTGTATTGATCTACATTGTCTACGCTTGCTATACCGACGCTTCATCATTATGGCTTCATCCCTATTGTTAGGAGAGTTAAGTTCTAGGTGTTTACTAATTGGATACCCGTGCTACATCTGCGGTCGGACAATTGTTATATATGTAGGATCAACGATTTGTATGATGTAGTATGGATAAAAATCTTATTTCTCGTAATTAATATAAATCAAATTTATTTGCTAAGCAACATTGTTTGATTTATATATCTATTTATTAACAAAATAATCAATAATATTAATATGAAAAGTTGTATTTGAATAATTAAAAGGTTTTTTTCAAAACATTATTTCAATTATTTTATTTAAAAAATATTGATTTAGAACGACAAAAAGAATAAATAATGTATAATTGGTGTTATATATGCAGATACATAACTAATTTTTAACAATATATATATATATATATATATATATATATATATATATATATATATATATATATATATATATATATATATATATAGTAGATTCGTAGTATATAATAGAAATATTTTTTAAAAAATATATATCTAATTTGTATTGAATATATTAAAGTCAATAAATTGAAATAAAAACAACTACAAAATTAGTTCACATAAATTCTACTTCTTAATTTATAATGAAAGAGATTCTTAAATTGTAAATTAAATTATAAATTAGTTCATCTTGTTTTGAAAAATGAATTAATTAATTCTTTTGGTTTCAAAAATAAATTGTTTAATTTTTTTAATCAATGTTGACCAGGAATAATTTATTTTTTATTTTATAAAGTATCTTTTTTCATATTTTTACTTATTTTTTATTTCTTAAAACAAAAAATAAAAACATTAAAATAGTAAAAAGGATAAAAAAAAATTAGTTTTTGAACCAAGCGAGACTAATTAATTTGTTTCTCGAAGAAAGATAGACTAATTTATAATCATTCTTGAATAGCAAGTGACTTTGGCTTCCCTATCGAAAATAAGAAAAAAAAATTGAAAGAAGACAGCATTAAATGGTCAATCTAAAAAACAAAATGATTGAAAAAAAGCTCAAAAAGGAAATTAAAAAGAGAATCGGTTAAGGATAATTAGAAACACGGCAATGCAAGCATGATATTTTGTGGAATATTTTCTCTCTCACTTATTATTGATGATATAATGTTCTTATAATGTTCATATGCACATATAGTACATCTTGTACAACAAGTCTACCTAAGTTATCTAACAAAGCGTGATGAGCTGGAAGACTCACTCAAAGTAGTAGCATTAGAAGTAGGAAGGCAAGTGACAGTAGGAGACCTAGAGCCATGTGTAGCAACGTTAGTCCGTGATGTAGAGGAAACATGTGTAGAGTAATTCGTGGAGGAAAAGGAGTGGGTGGAAGAAGATGCATAAGAATCACATCTTAATACTCCCCCACAAACCAAATATGGTCTTTCACCCACAGAGAGTTTGTCACGTAGAAATGTGAATCGAGAAGTGGACAACGATTTGGTTAAGATATCAGGAATTTGATCTTGGCTAGAAATGAAGAGAACTCGAAGGCTCCCCTGTGAGACCATATCCCTAACAAAATGGAAGTAAATTTCGCTGTGCTTTTTCTGGGCGTGGAATAATGGATTGACAGCCAGATATGTAGCCCCTTTACTGTCACACCAAATAATTGGTTTGGATGTCAAGACCTCCCTAAGTTCACCAAGAAGTGACCGAATCCAAGTCATTTCAGCTACTAGATCAGCAACAGCCTTGTACTTTGCTTCAGTGGAGCTTCTCGCAACAGTCTTCTGTTCAGACGATTTCCATGAGATTAAATTCGGGCTAAGGTAGATAGTATAACCACCAGTAGACTTTTTGTCATCCATAGAGCCAGCCCAATCAGAACCTGAAAAACCTATGAGGGTGCAAGACGCATGCTTGCCAAGGTGAAGACTAAGAGATGCTGTATTTTTGAGGTACCAGAGGATTCGTTTGGCAGCAATCCAATGGTCGATAGTGGGAGCATGCATGAACTGACAAACCTTGTTTACTGCAAATATAATGTCTGGTCTTGTGAGTATGACATAGTGTAGAGCTCCAATAACCTACCTATATAAAGTCACATCCTCAAATGCGACAGCAGATTGCATGCTAAGTTTGGAAGTCGTTGGCATTGGAGTAGAGATCGAATTACAATCAGTCATCCTATACTTGGAAGGCAAATCCTAAATAAATTGTTATTGGGATAATAGAATACCATTTTTTGTGTGGATGACCTCAATACCTAGAAAGAAGTTTACAGGATCAAGATTTCTTATGGCAAATTTGCAAAAAGAAGGATTATTCCCTATAATGATTATGTCATCTATATAAACTAGCAAGAAAACCCTATAACCAGTAGAGTTGAAGATGAAGAGTGAGTTGTCCGTCTTTGAACCTGTAAACCTAAAATCAACCAAGAAATCTGTGAGACATGAAAACCAAGCTCTAAGTGCCTGTTTTAACCCATAAAGTGATATGTGTAGATGGCAGACATGATTGGGGTACTTAGCATCCACAAACCCCGTTGGTTAAGTCATATAAACTGATTCAGTTAGAGTCTCATTAAGGAATGCATTATGAACATCTAACTGTTGGATTTTCTAACCAAAAGACACAGCTAAGGCCAGTACACATCGAATAGTTATGGGTTTCCCCACCAGGCTAAATGTTTCACCATAATCCACTCCTTCCTGTTGATTGTAACCCTTTGTAACAAAACGAGCCTTGTATCTTTCAATGCTTCCATCTGCCTATTTTTTGGTCTTGAAGACCTATTTACTGCCTATGACATTCATTGAAGGAGAAGGAGGAACCAAAGACCAAGTTCCTGTATGGAGAAGAGCAAAGATTTCAGCTACCATGGCCTCACGGCATGGTAAGTGTCGATGTGCTTCTGAAAAGCAAGAAGGAGCTTTAGGTACCCTAGGTTTGGCAATGGCGACATAGACCTTGGGTTTAGATGATTTGGTCATGCCACGGGTTATCATTGGGTGAGTGCGGGGTGGTTCAGGGGCAGGGTTATTTTGGGTGTTGGAGTTTGCTAAGTTATAGCCACTGAGGTTTAGGACAAGGTGGAGATCACTTGAGGATTGTGAAGTTGACGGTGCAGGGCAGTCTGAATTTGTTGAAAAGATAGGGGAACGGGAGTTGGATGGGGAGTCTGTGGTGGGATTATTATTAGGTAGCTGTGAGGGGGTCAGGTTGGGCGATGGTTTTATGCGTCTGTGATTGCTGGTTGCTGGGTGGGGTGGACGTTGTGGGCGTGAATGGTTGCTGGACGATTGGAGTTGGGGCAGGCTATTAGCTGGGCATGTCAGGTCTGGAATTTTATGGTTGACTGGGTGTGGATAGGGGTGTTAGTAGGGGGTGGATAGGGCAGTAGCAATTATGGGGCAGTAGCTTTGTGTGGTGCAGTAAGTGCATTTTGAGGCTGGAGCACAGGAGCAGGGACTAAGGCGGCACAGAGTGATGTGGACCTACACAAGAAACAACATGAGAGTGAACTGGAAAACATATCAAAGGGGAAAAAGGAGAGGGAGCTTGGACGGAAGCAGTGGTGTGTTTTACAAAAAGGAAGATTAACTCAATAAACTAGACATGACAAGCAATATAAATGCCATGAGTTTTTGTGTCAAGACAACGATACCCCAAATAGGTAAGGCTATATCCAAGGAAAACACACGGGATGGAGTGAAAATCCATTTTGTATTTTTGTACGGACGTAGAAAGGGAAGGTAGAGAGAACCAAAAAATTTCAAGAATGAATAGTCTGGAGGTTTTTTAAAAACTATTTGAAATGGAGATTTATGCATGGTGACACTTAAGGGTAGATGATTTATGAGAAAGACAGCTGTTTCAAAAGCAAAATGCCAAAAATTTTTAGGGACACTAGCTTCATCTAGTAAGGTGAGACGTTGCCACAACATGGTAGTGTCATCTTTCAACTATTTCATTTTGTTCATGTGTATAAGGGCATATAATACGATGAATAATGCCAATAAAGTGAAAAAATTTATTTGATATGTAAAATTTGCCATCCTAATCAATTTGAACTTGTTTAATATGACAAATAAATTATCGTTCAACCATTTTTTAAATTTAAGAAAAGTGTAAAACGTATTAGATTTTTTTTATAGAGAAAAATATCAAATATATTTTGAATAGTGATCAATAAAAATAACATAATATGTATGTCCTTCAATGAACATAATAGGAGAAGGAGCCCATACACCACTAAAGATTAAATCTAAGACTCTAGAACTAGTGTTTTTGGAAGAAGATAAAGATAGGCATTTTGCTTCCCCTAAGGGACAAGATAAACAAAACTAAATAATTTTGAAGTAGAAGATAATGAGCGTCTTTTTAAAATTGAATTCAACACCCTACGATGGGGGTAACCCAATCTAGAGTGCCACACATTTGCAGAGACAATGGCAATGTGGACTTGAGCGGATGGAGGGGTTAACTTGTATAGATCAACATCACTCTGCCCTGAAAGAATTGATGTCTTGTATACCTGATCCTTTAGATAAAAAGCAAAAGGGTGAAACTCCCAAAACACATTATTATCACATGTTAATTGTTGAACATAAAGTAATGGTCTAGTGATTTTTTGGGAACATGCAAAACATTAAGGAGCTGTAAGTTTCGGGTTGGTTTTTTAATGTGACATGTACCAATATGTTTTATGGAAAGGAACTCACCATTGCCAACTTGGAGATGATCTGGTCCTTGGTATGGTTCATAAGTGTTGAAGCTTGGCAAGTCAGGTGTCACATGTTGGGAGGCACCAATGTCAGGGCACCAAGAGAGGATCCAATGGGTGGAGGATGATTCATTAATTAGATTTGCTGAAGGCGGAGCATGATTACTGTGTCTTTGAGGACAGTGGACAGAGGTATGATGCCAAGAAGAGCAAATTTGGCACTTGGTGGGGCTATCATATTGGGGCCAAGGTCCTATACTATCAGATGATGCATAGTTACCATACATAGTGTTGGATCTTCCACGTCCTCTCCCTCGAAAGGACCTACCTCTACCACAGTTGTAGGCATGAGAACGATCAAGGATGATGCTATGGGTTTTATGTAAGAGGTTTGCAGTAGGCAGAGTGGGTAGCAACCCAAAGCTGTCATGGAGGAGTGAGCAAGGAAGGTTTCATGGTTGAGGAACTCATGGCTAACAAGAAAACTATGTAAATCAGTAAAGTTAAAGGGTTCAGCTTTAGTGGTAAGGGAGGTGATGATATCTTTGAAGTTTTTAGACAACCCCTTAAAGATATAGAGGTTGAAGTCAAATAGGAGAAGGGCTAACCAGTTGTATAGAGTTCATCGCTGTATGTTTTTGCAGAGTGTAAGAATTGGGAGACAGATTCTATGGGCTCTTGGTAGAGGTTTTGTAATCCAAGATGGAGGGACATGATTTGGGTATTGGAGGGAGAGGCAAGAGCTTGGTCAAGGGCAAACTAGATCTCTTGGGAGGTGGTACAATCAATAATTATAGGGGGACATCAGGTGAGAAGGAAGACATAATGGTACTTATGAGGAGTTGATCCTATTGTATCCAGGGAAGATGGGTTGGGTTAATTTGGGAGGTGCTTATTTCAACATTAGTAAGGTGTCTAAGGGGCATTGATGTGATCCATCAATGAAGCCATAGAGCCCTTGACCAATGAGAAAGGGTTTGAGCTGAACATACCATAAGAGAAAATTGGTGTGTGTTAGTTTCAGAGATAGAAAGTGGTGAGAGCTGTTTAAGGGGGTTAATTGAATAGAGGAGGTGAGATGATTTGCAGTAGTTGCAATAGTATTAATGGGAGATAAGGTATTGTTAGAGGTTGTCATCTTAGTGTTGATGTATAGGTAAGAAAACACAACAGTAGGCAGTAGCTGGAAAGGAAGCAAAAGAAACGCAACAGTGGGCAGTAGCGTGTGGGAAGGAAAAAAAAAGGGATGTTGAAGGAGAGGAGATGGCAGTGATGCCTTTTATGCTCTGATACCAAAGGGATGTATATAAACATTGATGATACAATGTTTATATACACATATAGTATGTCTTGTACAAGAAGTCTACCTAAGTTATCTAACAACCTATTATAGCAATGATTTGGATAAGCAAGCAGACTTAGAAGATAAGCGTGATGAGCTGGAAGACTCACTCACGACAGTAGCATTAGAGGTAGGAAGGCAAGTGACAGCAGGAGACCTAGAGCCGTGTGTAGCAACATCAGTCTGTGATGTAGAGGAAACGTGTGCTGAGTAATCCGTTGAGGAAGAGGACTGTGTGGAAGAAGATGAATAATAATCATGTCATAATAAGGATAAAAATGAAGTTTTTCAAATGCATTGAGTGCCAAAAAAGAAATTAACGAAAAGATAAGCAGTAAAAAATCAAGTAATATAATGAATAATAAACCTAAATCTAAAACAAAGTAAATGAATAATAAATATTAAAAGAACACAGAGCATTAAATGCTCAATCTAAAAAAAAAAGGAAAATGATGAAAAAAAGCTCCAAAAAAAAATTAAAAAGAGAATCAGTCAAGGATAAAAATGAAGTTTCTCAAATCTATTGAGTTGTAAAAGAAAAATTAACGAAAAGATAAAAAATAAAAAATCAAGTAATATAATAAATAATAAACCTAAGTCTAAAACAAAGTAAATGAATAATAAATATGTAAGTTTTCATAGTTTGTTTTTGTTAATATGTTGTAACTGATAACTTGCCCAAGTAAGGGGCCTGCATACTAGCCCATCATGGAATAAGCATTTTGACTGGTGACTTGAATTTGCCAACAAGCCCACTACATCTACCAGCACACTACCTTGAGGTTTGAATGGCTTTGGGGACTGGTCCAATTTTTGGGCATAACGAAGCGTTTCAAAAATATAATGACAATTTACAACATATTGGATAATGTCTGCTTACTTCCAGCTTCATTTGCGATTAGACGTTTCCTTCACATCTGATTTGTGTTTTTTTTTCCCTCTCTTCTAACCATTCTCTAATTGTTTTTCTTATGGTAATAAATCAGTTTTCCAGGTTTTTTTTTCCCCCTTTTTTTCCCTCTCATTCTACAGGAGGATGGATAACCCAAATTCCCATCTACCTTACCGATATTTGAACCTAAGCCCTCATGGTAGAAATTCCAAGTTTTAACTATTGTAAATAGTTTTCAAGTCTTTTCATTGTTTTGATATGTTTTCTACTTTAGATCTTCAACAGAAATAAGGTCAATATATATGCTACACAGCCTTTGTTCCAAGCATTATGCAATGTTAATCAAAGCCCAGGCACTCTAAAAGAAATTCCTCAAGTATGATATTCCTTGATTTCTCTAATGTAGTAACAAGCATATGTTGTTCGGTTCTCGACCGACTACATTGGTCTGTGAACCGAATATCCTGTCAAAAATCAAGACATATGCTTTAGTTCAGCATGCTATAAAATACATAAAACTATGCAGCAGAACAAAATATACTCTGTGCGTTATACAAGATTATCGACTTTTGTGTCTTCTCCGAGTAACTTTCTCCCATTTCGACAGCGATTCTCCTTTTCACAACCTCTATCATATGGATTCGCAGGTACATTGTTACATGCCTTTGCGTTGGGATTTTTTGGACTGCATCCAGGAATGCCATCTTTTCCTATAGCTCCATAGCCAATAGTAGGAGGTTCATCCCCAGCAACAATTGGTGCAAAACATGCACATACCACCATCAAGGTAAGCCCAAAAACCATCAAGTTTTTCGACATTGTTTCGATCGATAGGCTGATGAATAATGGTGTGCTAACAGGAGGAAGGAATGAAGATATATTGAACCGTGCATATTGAGTTAGAAAGGGTGAAATTTATACATAAGCTTTGCCTATAATAACGCACCATTCAATTATTTCTCTGGTTCGCCTTAACACACGCTGTTGCAGTGTGGGTGAATTTGGGTTCTAAATGTTTTGATTCAATAATTTTCTAGCCAAGTTCTAGAAGCTGAGCATGCAATTGTAAAATTTTGATGTAGCTATCTTCCATTGCCTTGCAGCGATGTAACATGTTTGTTTTTCTGTGAAAGAGATGTGCATAAACTGGTCAAAGGCAGTGAGAACTGAGAATCCAACACTAGGCAACTGCTACTTCCCAAAACAATCCTTGCATGATTATTGTATTTTTTTTTTTTTTTAAGACTAACAATTGATTTTTTTTTTTTTTTTAATCTGAATCTTCAGCCAAAACAAAGATTTTCATAATGAATAAAAACAAATCAATTATAATAAGAGTTTTATTAGAACCTGTTGAAACTAGATAAGCATGCATGGAGCGGTATGAAAAAATACAAATTTTGGAATAAAAGAGTAGTGTCACTCCAAAATTTAAATTACAAGTATATTATAATAAATAGAAAAGATCATTATAAATTAAATATGCTAAAATTAATTACAGTTTTTTTATATTGCTTATATATTTGGCAGATATATAATTTTGTAAATTAATTTTTCATTATTCTATTATTTCAAAGTATTATTTATAAATTTTATCAAATTCAATTTATTAGCCTAATGAGATCATCTTTATTATTAATTATATATTTTAAAAAATATTTAAAACGATTAAGATTCTCAAAATATTATATTAATATAGCTATAAACTTTTACTTTTTTATTTTTTCTCATTGAAAATGTTTTTGTAAGAAGAACGTATACTTTAAAGATGATTGAACATTATATATCTAAATTGTAAAAATTTACTATAAAACCTTACAATAATAGAAAGGACAAAAACAATAAAAAATTGAAACTAAGATGTTATTTTTAGAGTTTCATTTTTGTGATCGAAGTACTAAACTTATAAATTAAAGTGTCAATGATTATTTGGGAAAAAAAAATTTGTTCCTTATCTACCAACCTATAATATTACTATGTACTTTGATTATTGTCTACTTAATATTGCTTACAAGTTATAACCTAACAAGTTTCAAATGTACTGAAATTTGAAAGAGTGTTTCGAGAGAGCTATATGCAATTTGCATTTCAAGTGTTATTGTGTTGATGTTTGTTCTTCTCCCCCACAACAAATTTTATTTATAGTCTTTTGGTCCCTTAATATTGCTCCATGTTCTCTGTAGCGATCCATGTTGTCCACCCTTGTCATATTCATGTTCCATCATCATCTACTTCATGTTGCCCACCCTTCTTATATTCACGTTTCACCTTCATCTACTTCATTTTTTATTGTTAGAAAAGTTAGTTTTAGCTTTTTCTTCTTCTCTAGATATGACGTTCGCATAAGAATTTAATTTTTGAGGAGTATAGACACGAATTTGATTTTAGAATATGAGCTAAGTGAACAATTTACCAACTTACAAATCTATTAGCCTACGGTGTTATTAACTTACTATTTTTTTATAATTTATAGCCTAATAAGCTTTTAATGTGTTAAAACTTGATGTTTTGACAACTCGTTTGTAGTTTCCAAATTCGAGTTACTATTGTGTTGATGTGTATTGTTCTTCTTATCGTATTCAATTGTTGTTGTATTGATGTGTGTTTTTCTTTCTACTTTAACTTTTATTTATAGTCTTGAATTCTATGGTAATAGCCTATGAAGCGATGCTAATAACGAGTTTTTCGATACTCTCTTTTAAGTATTAATTCAATAAAAGTGTCTACATCAAATAATAACAAATAAAAGATAATCGATGTCCCATGTTCTTAGAATGTTTTTAAATTATAAGTAATCTTATATTATCTAAAAGATTGAAATACCTTTTAATTATTTGTTTATCGTTAAAATTATATGAAAATATGTGACGTTGATACTTTTATTGAACAAATATTTAAAAAATGTTCATTTTTTTATCTACATTGTCTACACTTGTTATACTAATGCTTCATCATTGTGGCTTCATCCCTATTGTTAGGAGAGTTAAGTTCTAGGTGTTTAATAATTGGATATTTGTGCTATGTTGCGGTCGGCTAACCATTATATACGTAGGATCAACGATTCGTATGGCGTAGTGTGAGTAAAAATTTTATTTGTACGAAGTAATATAAATCAAATCTATTTGCTTGGCAAAATCGTTTGATTTATATATATTTATTAACAAAATAATCAATAATATTAGTATGAAAAGTTCTATTTGTATAATTGAAATGTTCTTTCAAAACATTATTTCAATTATTTTATTTAAAAATATAGATTTAAAACATAAAAAAGAATAAATAACAAATAATTAGTGTTATGTGTGCGAGAGATATAACTAATTTTCAACAAAACTATACATACATACATACATATATATATATATATATATATATATATATAGTAAATTCATAGTATATAGTATAATTTTTTTTAAAAATATCTAACTTCGATAAATGTATTAAAGTCAATAAATTGAAATAAAAACTACTATAAAATTGGTTTCCATAAATTCTACTTCTTAATTTATAATGAAAGAGATTCTTAAATTGCAAAATAAATAATAAATTAGTTCATCTCGTTTTGAGAAATGGATTAATTAATTCTTTTTGTTTCAAAAATAAACTATTTAATTTTTTTAATCGGTGTTGACCAAGAATAATTTATTTTTATTTTATAAAATGTCTTTTTTCATAATTTTTGCTTATTTTTTTATTTCTTAAAATAAATAAATAAAAACATTGAAATAGTAAAAAGGATAAAAAATTTAATTTTTGAACCAAATGGATTAATTTATTTGTTTTTCGAAGAAAGAGGGACTAATTTATAATTATTCTTGAATAGCAAGTGACTTTGGCTTTTCTACAAAAAAAAAAGGCATTGAAAGAAGACGGAGCATTAAATGCTCAATCTAAAAAAAATATGAAAAAAAAGCCTCAAAAAGAAAATTAAAAAGAGAATCGAGTCAAGGATAAAAATGAAGTTTCTCAAATCGATTGAGTGACAAAAGAGAAATTAACGAAAAGATAGGAAGCAAAAAATCAAGTAATATAATGAATAATAAATGTAAATCTAAAACAAAGTAAATGAATAGTAAATATGTAAGTTTTCGTAGTTTGTTTTTGTTAATATTTTGTAGAGAAATGCTTGGCAACACCATGGTAACGGACATTATTTCTAAAAATAAAAAGTTTTTAAAAATAAATTTAAAAAGTGAAAAAGTTAAATGACATAATACCTCTTGAAATAAAATATTTAAATTTTTTTCCTCCCTTGTATCATTCAGAAAAATACTATCTTTATAAAATTATGATGATTTTTTTTTTTTTTACATTACTGATGTCATGTAGCACTATTTTATTTTATAACCGATAACTTCCCCAAGTAAGGGCCTGCATACTAGCCCATCATGGAATAAGCATTTTGACTGGTGACTTGAATTTGCCAACAAGCCCACTAAATCTACCAACGCACTATCTTGAGGTTTGATTGGCTTTCGGGGGACTGGTCCAATTTTAGCCATAGCGAAGGGTTTCCAAAATATAACGACAATTTACAACATATTGGATAATGTCTGCTTACTTCCAGCTTCATTTGCGATTAGACGTTTCCTTCACATCTGATTTGTGCTCTCTTTTTTTTTCTTTTTTTTTCCCTCTCTTCTAACCATTCTCTACTTGTTTTTCTTATGGTAATAAATCAGTTTTCCAGGATAGTTCCACACCCCCCCCCCCCCCCCCCTCTCATTCTACAGGTTCTACAGGAGGACGAATAACCCAAATTCCCATCTACCCTACCGATATTTGAACCTAAGACCTCATGGTAGAAATTCCAAGTTTTAACAATTGGAAATAGTTTTCAAGTCTTTTCATTGTTTAGATATGTTTTCTAATTTAGATCTTCAACAGAAATAAGGTCAATATATATGCTACACAGCCTGTGTTCCAAGCATTATGCAATGTTAATCAAAGCTC
Organism: Dovyalis caffra; assembly: GCA_963924115.1. Lineage (NCBI taxonomy): Eukaryota > Viridiplantae > Streptophyta > Magnoliopsida > Malpighiales > Salicaceae > Dovyalis > Dovyalis caffra. The sequence goes on along the minus strand of CAWUPB010001178.1, from coordinate 694,140 downwards.
AGGCACTCTAAAAGAAATTCCTCAAGTATGATATTCCTTGATTTCTCTAATGTAATAACAAGCATATGTTTCTCGGTTCTCGACCGACTACATTGGTATGCGAACCGAATATCCTGTCAAAATCTAGGCATATGCTCTAATACATATAACTATGCAGCAGAACAAAATATACTCTCTGCGTTATACAAGATTATCGACTTTTGTGTCTTCTCCGAGTAACTTTCTCCCATTTCGACAGCGATTCTCCTTTTCACAACCTCTATCATATGGATTCGCAGGTACATTGTTACATGCCTTTGCGTTGGGATTTTTTGGACTGCATCCAGGAATGCCACCTTTTCCTATAGCTCCATAGCCAATAGTAGGAGGTTCATCCCCAGCAACAATTGGTGCAAAACATGCACATACCACCATCAAGGTAAGCCCAAAAACCATCAAGTTTTTCGACATTGTTTCGATCGATAGGCTGATGAATAATGGCGTGTTAACAGGAGGAAGGAACGAAGATATATCGAGAGCTGATGAACCGTGCATATTGAGTTAGAAAGGGTGAAATTTATACATAAGCCTTGCCTATAATAACGCACCATTTAATTATTTCTCTGGTTCGCCTTAACACACGCTTTTGCAGTGTGGGTGAATTTGGGTTCTAAATGTTTTGATTCACTAATTTTCTAGCCAAGTTCTAGAAGCTGAGCATGCAGTTTTAAAATTTTGATGTAGCTATCTTCCATTGCCTTGCAGCAATGTAGCATGTTTGTTTCTCTGTGAAAGAGATGTGTATAAACTGGTCAAAGGCAGTGAGAACTGAGAATCCAACACTGGGCAACTGCTACTTCCCAAAAAAATCCTTGCATGACTATTGTATTTTTTTTTTAAAAGACTAACAATTGATTTTTTTATTTGAATCTTCAGCCAAAACAAAGATTTTCATAATGAATAATAAAAAAAAAATCAATTATAGTAAGAATTTTATTGGAACCTGTTGAAACTAGATAAGCATGCATGGAGGTAGCGGTATGAAGAAAATACAAATTTTGGAATAAAAGAGGAGGGTCACGCCAAAACTTAAATTATAAGTATATTATAATAAATAGAAAAGATCATTATAAATTAAATATGCTAGAATTAAGTACTTTTTTTATATTGCTTATACATTTGGCATGTATATAATTTTGTAAATTAATTTTTCATTATTCTATTATTTCAAAGTATTATATATAGATTTTATCAAATACAATTTATTAGCCTAATTAGGTCACCTTTAATATTAATTATATATTTATAAAAAAATATTTGAAACAATTAAGATTCTCAAAATATTATATTAATATAGCTATAAACTTTTACTTAATTATTAACTTTTTCTCTTTGAATTTTTTTTTATAAGAAGAACGTATACTTTAAAGATGATTGAACATTATATCTAAATTGTAAAAATTTACTATAAAACCTTACAGTAAAAGTAAGGACAAAAAAAGTAAAAAATTTGAAACTAAGATGTTATTTTTAGAGGTTCGTTTTTATGATCTGGACTAAACTTATAAATTAAAGGGTCAATGATTATTTGACAGGAAAAAAAAAAAAAAAAAAAAAAACTTTCTTCCTTATCTATGTAAAGAAAGCAGACTTTGATACGCCTATACATAAGTGTCCATAATATTAAATTTCTAATTAAATAATTAAGTAATATTATAATTAGAACGTCAAAAAATTGTTATTATTAATTCCAGCATTAATAGAATCATAAGAATTGTAAAAAAGATGGCTCTTCATTCTTTTATAAATATAATTGTATATTAAATTTCTATTTGGAGATCTAAACTTTAATTTTACCTGTTTGAGTTTCTCAAATTCTTATTTTTTATCCTAAGGTGAAGTACTTTAGTATCTCGTGTTGTGTGGAAAAAAATTAGGTTGAGGTTGGAAACAATTTAGAAAAAGAAAATGGCATATTTAGTACCTAATCTCGGATAAAATTTCTATTTAAGCACCTCATATTCAATTCCATCTATCCTGATGTTTTGTTTTTATGAAAAGAAACACAAAAATCCCTTCGAAACGTCCAATTTATCAACATGCAATGTTATTATCTACCTTTTACTACTTAGAAATTATAGCTTAACAAATTTCAGGTACGTTAAAATCTAAGAAAATGCTTTAAAAGCTATTTGCAGTTTGCAAATTCTCTTATAAAGTTTTAAGTTCTTTGCAGTGATCCACGTTATTCATCATCGTTATATTAATGTTCCTCCATCATCTGCTTCTGTCATAATTGTTAAGAGAGTTACCTCCAATTTTTTATTATTTTTAACTAATAACTTCTCTAAGTAAAATTAAGGTCTGTAGACTAGCCCGTCCTCGAAATTAGAGGGCTTCTTTTTAGGTTTTAGTCGTACAAAAACATTGGCACGCTTCCGAGAATAATTTGACTCCACTCGCTCTTCTTATCATCAAACTATTCATGGTGACAAAGATTGAAAGATAAGTAAGGATGAATATAAAAAACTTTATAAAAAAGGATAACCACAATTGACTCTGTGAAAATTTTCAGCCCTAGGATGAGAATGGCCAAGCTCATTTATCCTACGGAGTACACTATTTTTTGGGGCATATTCATTGCAACAACAAAAAATTATGCAGTTGTGGGTCAGCATGGTACGATGAAATTTGAACAGACAGCAATAAAGATGAAAATGAACGTCCGATTTGGTCCACAACTAGTGGCAAAGAAGATGTGTACCAAACCCAATGAAGCATGGTGGCAGTATCGCATGATGATGTCGATGAAATGCCTCAACCCTTCCAGCCATAAACTAGTTACAAATTGAATGTGCTTCTCAAGTTATTATTCATGATTTGTTTCTTAATAAGGATTTTAAGAAATATTTCCTTTTTTTTGTGAACGTATTAATTTAGATATAAATGGTATATATGTAAAATCAATGAATGATATTTTTTATAAACAAATTCTGTAAAATAATTATGTAAAAATAAGATTAAGAAGTTGATTTGACAGCACATTTCCCCACTCACCAATAATCTAGATGGTGACTTGAATTTGCCAGCAAGCCCACTAAATCTACCAACACATGACCTTGAGGTTTGCTGGGCTTATCGGACTAGTCCAATTTTTGGATTACATCAACTTACTTCCAGCTCAGTAATCAGAAGATCCTCTTCACATCTGATTTGTGCTTTTTTTTTTTTTTTTTTCTCTCACATTCGAAAAACCATCGTCTCCTTGTAATTTTCTTTTTATGTTATATGTGGCACAGTAACATTTAGGCGATCGAAAAAACATATGGTTCAAAAACATAAACTCGCCACTCAATTTTTTTAAAAATTAAATTAAAAAAACTGATATTAGTCCAAAATGTTCGGAATAAAGAGATTACTTACACAGCTAAAATAGGCACAACTACTTTAGTATGCCCTTATAGCAATGAGGTTATTACGTATTTCTAGTCTATAAGAATTTATTTATGTAGGTTTTTTTTTTATGTTTTCTTTTCTATTCAAAATTATAAGTTGATTATTGGACATTTTCTAACAAATGTTAAACAAAGTGGTTTGGAGACTGAAACAAAACTTAATCTCTCATTTAAAATATCATTGGGCCATGAGAGCTCATTTGAAAAAACAAAAAGAATGCTAAGGCTTAAAGTCCATTTATAAATGGCTAATTGATTCAATAATATCATGTACTATCGATCAAATGTTGACTAATATTCCAATTTTAATTTTTTTCAAATTTGAATACTACAACTATTTCTTAGTTTGCAATCAAATCGAGTGATCCCGTTGACCAACATCCGAGCACACATAATAGACATGTGATAGTGAAATGACCAAAAAATCCATACCTAAATTAAATTACTAAACTCGATTTTTTTTCCCATAACTATTTTTTAGTTTATAATCAAATCGAGCGATCTTGTTGACCATTATCCGGGCACACATGAAAAACATTTGATAGTGAAATGATCAAAAAATCCATACCTAAATTAAATTACCAAACTTGATTTTTTTTTCTTGCATTCTTTTTTTTTCCACAACTATTTTTTAGTTTATAATCAAATCAAGCAATCCCGTTGACCAACATCCGGGCACACATGATAGACAAGTGATAGTGAAATGACCAAAAAATCCATACCTAAAAACCAAACTTGATTTTTATTTCCTGCATTCTTTTTTTTTCCATCCCTAATTCTCTCATTTCTTCAATCTTCATAACTCTTTTTACAACAATCTAATTCAAAATATCCATCGATCATTGAATTACCATAAATCAAAGAAGAGTCTTGTAATCCGACTTCGGATGAAACACAACAAATGGAAGAAAATTATAATTAAAGTTCCAAGCCGAATTGCTAAGAGACTAGGCAATTAGTGGGAAGTGTTTAAAGCGAATTAACACGAGAGAGTTGAAGAAAAATAACAAGACAGTTGAGCCGATTGATGGGGCAAGTATGATAGGATTTTAGAGACTTTTCTAATAAGCTAGTGAAAAAGCGCCCTTCTCTAGCATTTGTAATGGCTACTTCGAAAAAAAAAAAAAAAAAAAAGGTTAAAAGGAATTACGTGTGTTTATTTCATTGATGTAATAAGACAATATATACACTAATATTGACTCCTAGAATAAAGCATATAGGATTTAGTTTCCTATTTACAATCTTAAGATCAAGGTGCTATTAAGGATAGTTGACTATCCATATCGGTTGGATATTATACACTTGAATTCCTTGATCTTCTTCCTTAACATATTGATTCACATTCCTTAACCTCCCCCTTAAGTTTAGAAGGTATGTTAATAATTCCTAACTTGTTGAGTATAGTTGAGAAATATGAAGAACTCAACGGTTTTGTGAAAACATCTACCGATTGGTTTGATGTGGATATATGAGCCATCTTGATCAATCCTTCTTGGACCCTTTCTCGTATAACATGACAATTAATTTCTATATGTTTTGTTCATTCATGGTAAACTCGGATTTGAAGCAACGTGAAGTGCGACTTGATTGTCACGAGTATAGATTGACAGGATGTGAAGTTCAATGCCCAAATCTTGTAGGATCATCTTTAACCATGTAATTTCACAACAAGTTGAGGTCATAGATCGATACTCGGCTTACGCATCTGGATTGTGATATCGATGTTTATTTCTTGGTCTTTCATGAGATTAATGAGCTTCTAAGAAATATGTAGTACCTAATAATTTATCCTCGAGTGTCACAATACCTAGCCCAATATGCATCATAAAAGGCATTTAAGCTGAATTGAGGTAGTTGTGGGAAAGAAAATGCCTTGTCTTGGTGTTTGCTTTACATATCGTAAGACACGATGAGTCGCTTCTAAGAGTGATACCCGTGGTTTGTCCATAAATTAACTTAACACATGTACTCGTAAATGTCAAGTCGGGTCATGTAATAGTTAAATAAGTTAACCATCCAATGAGCCTTCGGTATGAAGATGGATCATTAATGTAGTCACCTTTAAATCTATTGAGAGATATATTTTGCTCCATAGGAAATGAAGTCTGGTTTTGCTCCACGGTACCCTATATCTTCAAAAATCTCAAGTGCATACTTTCGTTGTGATAGAGAGATGCCATTATTGAATCGTGCAACTTATATGCATAGAAAGTACTTCAACCGCCCTAAGTCTTTGAGTTTGAATTAGTGCCTCATAAACAACTTGGTGTCTTCAATATCTTGTGGATCATTTCTTACTAAAATGAGATCATCTACATAAATAAGAAGAATAGTGAATTTACCATTACGGGATCGAACGAATAGAGAATAATCTCCTTTGGATTGCTTGAAGTTAGCTTTCTTGAAGGTAGAAAAAAGCTTAAGGAACCATTGACGTAAAGTTTGCTTGAGGCCATACAATGATTTATAAAGTTTGCATACTATTGACGTCAAGCTCTCCATGTAGGAAAGCATTATTGATGTCAAGTTGATGAAGGTGAAAGCTATGGGTGGAAGCCACGGCAAGGAGAAGAAAAACTATAACAAGCTTTGCAACTAGGGTAAAAGTCTCTTGGTAATCAAGGCCTTCAACTTAGTTATATCCTTGGGCAACTAGTCCGGCTTTGTAACGTTCCATAGAGCCATCCGATTTGAGTTTGATCTTATTACCCATTTACATCCAATGGGCTTATTTCCAAGTGGTAAAAATTACAAAGACCATGTGCCATTAGCGTTGAGGGCATCCAACTCTTGTTGCATGGCAAGGCACCATTTAGGATCACAAATTACTCGTGTAAAGGAGGACGATTCTTTTTCTATTGAAAGAGAGATAGTAAAAGTATGGTGTTTAAGAGATAATAGATCATATAAAAGTACATTAGATAAGGGATGGCAAATACACGTAGCTTGAACCAAGACTAAGTGAGATGATAGAACCTTTCTTGAGGGAAAAGAAGCACCAACTTGATACCGACGAAGGTGCCCGGGAACTTTTATGGAATGAGTCAATCATGGGGAATGATGTGGTGGTTGGGGAGGTGTGTCTTGAACGGGTTCATCATTTGAAGGGGAAGGATGTTCGGGTGAGAAATGTCGGTACTAGAAAGGGAAGGTATTGTTTGTTCGGATGGAGATGCATCGGTATTGTTAAGTTTTGGTGGAGCACGTCTATCATCATCATCGTATTGTGGTAAATATGGAGATATAAGAGGAAATACGACAACGAGAGGATGGGGAAGGAAAGATACTTTCATAAAAAATGACATCACGAGAAATAAAAAATATTACCATTAAAGATATCATAAAATTTGTATCCTTTTTTAGCATAAGGATATCCTAAGAAAATGAATTTTGTGGCTCTAGAATCAAATTTTATAGGATGATGGTGATATGTGGAACCAAAACACAAGCGACCAAATACTCGTAAGTGATCATATGTAAGTTGTTTGTGCAATAACCATTCAAAAGGTGTTTTCCCTTAAAGAAGAGGTACGAGAGTTCGGTTAATGAGGTAGGCAACGAGTCAAAATGGCTTTGTCCCAAAATTACTTAGAGAGATTGGCTTGAAATAATAAGGCTTGAGCTACATTAAGGAGGTAACGATGTTTCCTCCTAGCTACTCCATTTTGTTGTGGGGTAGAGACACAACTAGATTGGTGAATGATGCCTTTTTCCGAATAAAAATTTTTCATTGTAAATTTAAGTCCATTATCACTTCGAAGAATTTTGACTTTCAATAAAAATTATGTTTCAACAGAATTTAAGAACATAGCAATGTATCTTAAGGTATTTAATTTATGATGCATCAAATAAATCCAAGCGCAACGAGTATAATCATCAATAATGGTAAGAAAATATCTTGCTCTAGTAATGGAAGGAATATGATAACCTCCCCAAATATCAATATGGATCAATTCAAAAGGTATTTTGGTACGAGTAGAACTTAAAGTAAAAGAAGAACGAGTTTGCTTTGTTAATGGACAAATTGAATAATCGAAATGTCATAATACTTAATGTTTAAATTAAATTGAGAGAGCAAATGGGAAGGCTTATTTGATAAATGGCCAAGGCGTTAATGCCAAAGCCTCGAGGTCGAAGAGAATGGTGTGGTGATCGCATTACACCTCGTTCTTTATGAAGCATCAAGGTAGTAGAGTCCTTCTCGCTCAATTCCCATCCCAATCATCTTGCCTAATCATTGGTCCTATAGCATACAAGCAATAATCGTGAAAATAGTAGTGTAGTTAGAGATGCGAAGGTGTTTGCTAATAGAAATCGGGTTTAGTTTGAAAGATGGAACACATAGCACATCATGTAAAATAAAGACCGCAAAAACGAATGTTACCTATGTGTGTGACGAAGCTATGGCTCCATTAGGTAGATTTACGGTTTATTTGGAAACTCGAGAGTTTTTGGTCAACAAGGCAAAAGAACAAACCATATGGTCGGTAGCTCTCGTGTTAAGTATCCAAAGAACTTCTTTGTCAATAACAAAAGCACATGAAATAGCACATGATATGTTGTTTATGGTAGATGTACCTCCGGCATGATTGGCCATAGAATTGGACTTACTTTTATTAAAGAGTGTTATAAGTCCTTCATATTGCTCTACTATGAGAGCATATGGTGTAGGAGTAATAGATGCATGATTGACTATTGATGAAGGATTTTTACTCTCCTTTTGATAAGACTTGTTCCTTGTGAAACTTGCCTTTTTTTTTGTTTATGATAGATATCAATGGTGTGACCTTCCCATCCGCAATAGTCACACTTGAGATGTGCTCGACATGTCTCCGAGGTGTGTCTAATTTTATCACAGATTACACATTGCGGATGAGGATTTTTAGGTGTGAAATTCCTATCATAATTCCTTAAATTATTCTTAGCGATAAAGGTTAAAGTCTTGATTAAAGACATACTTCTTTTTGACATACCTCATTGGTTTTCATATTGGAGGATGAGTGAATGAGCTTTGTTGACGCTAGGAAGTGGTTCCATGAGAAGAATCTATCCTCAACCACTAGCATAAACTTTATTAAGTCCCATGAGAAATTTCATGGTTTTTTGACTTTGTTGAAGCTGTAAAACTTCTTTTACGGTACCACATGTGCACGTTGGGATGCAATTCAATGCATCCCGTTCATCCTATAGGCCTTTAAGTTTGGTGTAATAAGCCACAATGGTCATGTTGTCCTATTTGCAATTGTGGACGGCTTCTTCAATATGAAAAGGATGGACATTGTTAGTGCCGAGAGAACCTCTTTTTAAGTCGGACAAGATTTTATGACCATTTTCATTATAGATTACGCTTGCTTTAATATCATATGAGATTGAATTAAAAATCCATGCTCTCATAAGATCATTACAGCGCTTCCATTATTGAAGTTCCATGATGGAAGTCTCTTATGGCTGTTTGATGGTACCATTAACAAAACCTACCTTGTTCTTGATATTGAGAGCCATGAGCATTGCATGACTCCGAGTACTATAATTCTCTCCATTCGGTTGCTATGTGACAAGCACAAGGCCGAGTTGGTTTGAAAGATGAAGGTAAAAGGGTTCGTTTGGATTGTCAAACTTGTTGATCTCAACCTTGGCAAAATTTTGGTTTTGCTCCTTTCCTACATATGTTGAGTAGGTGGAGGTGGGTAATCTTTCCTGTGCAAAAAAAAGAGATCAAGTAGGTTCAAGAACGTTATTGCTCTAATACCATGAAAAGAAAGGTTGAAATGAATTCTATGTGTTTATTTCATTAATAGAATAAGGCAATATATACACCGATATTGACTCCTAGAATAAAGCATATATGATATAGTTTCCTATTTACAATCCTAAGATCAAGGTGCTATTAAAGATAGTTGACTATCCATATTAGTTGGATATTATACACTTAAATTTCTTGATCTTCTTCCTTAACATATTGATTCACATTCCTTAATAGCTTCAAATGGGACCTTTGTTCATACTCGAGCCCTATCCCCTTCGACACCAAATCCGGCGTTCTAATTCTAACAACCTCCATTATCGCCACTATCCCCCTCTATAACACTAAACCTCTCTCCATCAACAATTGTTGAATCCCCTCCAATCTCATGGTTGCAGACATGAAAGAGGTCTAAAAAACACTCTTTTTGTTTTGGATAATTTTCCACCTTATGGAACAATCCATGTTTATGGTGAGAGCTTCTTAATGTCCAAGTTGATGGATTGCTTGTAGAGAATTGGAAGAAAGGCACTATGTTCTCAAGCATAAAATTAAAGCTTTCCTACCATTATCAATAAACCTACAAACAACCTAGACATTTATGAAGCTATTTTGCACACAAACATGAGATCCAAATCTCAAATAGTTTAGCCTTACAATGAACAAAAACCAAAACACCTTAATTCAAAACTTTGCCAAATAATTAACCCTTTGGCTAATAAAAGAACAAGAAGGGTTGCTTACTCCATGTTTGTGCTTTGCCGAAGGGTTGCTTACTCTATGTTTGTGCTTTGCCAAATTATTGAATTTGAGGATGCAATGATGGCTACTTTGCCTTCTTTAGTGATTTCTAGCCTTATAGAAGTGAGATTAGTGATGGAATTCTCGATTTGCTACCTAAATTATTAGTGGTGATGAAATTGAAACATAAGAAATGGCTAGTATCAATTAAATTTCCCTCTTAGGATAATAAAACCCATATTGAATGTCTTGTTAAGCCTATACATTATTGAGTTTCCTATGATAATTGGATTTCCCACCTAGGCTAATAAAACCTATATTGAAAGGTTTGATTAAATAATTTAAGAATTTTTCAAAATTTTACTTTTTTTTTTAATTTAAGAGTAACGATATTTTGTAATTTCACATGATCATGTTGGTTAAAAATAAGGACAACACCGATAAAAAGGTCTATGTGTTTTTTATTTATTGAGTTATATCAACATCATGTGCGAAAGATATATTTGGATTTTGGTCAACAAGATCGAGTCGACTTGATTACAAACTAAAAAATAGTTATGGTACTCAAAATTGAAAAAATTAAAGCTAGAGTACCAATGTCCATTTGACCAATAGTATAGGGTATTATCGAACCAATTAGCCTTTATAAATTAAATAACCAAAACCCAAAGAAAAAGATATAAAATAAAATAAAAACAAATTTGAACTTTAAGTCCAAGTTCACCCACCAAATGATGAAAATAAAAATTACATATTCAAAACTTACTAATAAGAAAAATCTAAAATAGTAAGAACATGGTCTTGAGCCTATATCCTTTTTTTGTTTTTTTTTTGGAAAATAGAGACAATATCCTGGAAATTTTATTAATAGGAAAAGAATCAGAGGGGACAATCTAGCCTAGACCTCTTATATATTAATCGGACAAAACCTGACAGCCATACAAAATAAAGTAGAGGAACTGCAGAACTAAGTACTAAATAAATAAACAAAAGTAGAAGAAAAGCATGCAAGTCACGTAGGAAATAACTTATACACAGTAACAAAATAGTGTCATGTATGTTTTCTTTATACTTTTTTGCACACTAACTGAACAAAAGTTCTGCTACCTATAGTGAAACTCCCCATCATTTCTAGAATCTTAGCAAGCCTAATCTATCTTCCTTTAAGGCTAGAAGAGGAGCTACTAGCGTTGCAATCGCCTCTTTATATAGGACTTGGCTTTTGTGAGAATAAGCATGGTTTGCTAAATTGTCGGCTATCGAATTTCCCTCTCTATATACATGAGACAGTTTACACTCCCCTAGCAAAAGTTTAATTCTACGAATCTGGTATATTAATCTCCATGGAATTGCTTGAACACCATCCACTGAATCCACCATTGCTTTCAAATCCACTTCCACAAAGCTCACCTAAATGTTGTTTGCTCTACATAAAGACAGTCCTTCCACTTAAGCACACACTTCACCTTTCATGTTAGTCCCATGACCATAGAAAGAGGAATAGCCAAATATCAATTTACCTCGCCAATCTCTCACCACACCTCCTCCAGAACATAAGCCTTCTTTCGGTGATCCATCATAGTTTAACTTGTATATGTTAACTGCAGGGGGATACCATGCAACCCATTTTCCCCTAGTTATTGTGGGTGTACTCAGAGGGATGCCTGGCACCTGAATACTTAACTGATCATAGAAATTCAGCCTTGTTTTTTGCATGAAACAATTGTGCAGTTCATGTAGCCATTTTTTGATTCTGAAAATAACAGCAGTGTTCATCAACACTCTATCAAATAAAGCTTTATTTCTCACATTCCAGATCTCCTATATGCAGCAATGGAATATCACCATTTTGTTGAAAATTTTCTGATTCTGGATTCTCGAAGTCCCTAGCCAAGCACATAGCAGACCCCTTATACTGCTTCTCCCTGATGCCATGTTCAATATCTGTGCAAAGCGATCCCATACTGACCTTGCCATAGATCCTTCCATAAACAGATGATTCAACATCACTATAGCAGGATAGGTGCAGCAATGGCAACGAGCAGGTACGGCTAACCCACATTTTTTGGTCATACTATCAATTGCCACTCCTCCGTGTAGCACTTTCCAAGTCAAAATAGATAGTTTCACCGAAATCCATTTATTCCATATTTTTTTCCACCATTGAAAATGTGCACTAGGGAGTCTTAGACATTTAGTAAACAAAGCCATTTTGAAGTTTCCATCAGCTAATTGTGTGAAGATTAGTTTATCCTTCTCATTTGGTTGAATACATATTGCACGGATGGAAGCTCTCACAATTGTAGGTAGATCAGCCATAGCTATCCCGTTATTAATAACTTCTCTCACCGCTATGTCTTCCCAATATCCCAGATCCTCCCTAGAGTCGTGCCCATTTCCCAAAGATACATCTCCATTCCCCACCAACCAATCCGAGTTGTCTCCAACAACCTGAATGTATGGTAGTAGGCTTCTCTAAACTAACGAACCCTTTTTTCTCCTATCGCCATTGAGTTCACCGCGCCATTTTTTACTATAACAAAATAGGCCCAAAGTGAGTTGCCTTGTAAATAAGACCATGTCAATTTTCCGTTCATAGCCTGTAGCACTACGTGTAAATTCTTTACCCCAAGGCCTCCTTATCATATGGTTTGGTAATAGTTTCCCAATTGATCCAATGATGCCTTCTTTCATCTCCACTATTCCAAAAAAAAAAAAAAAAAAAAAACTAGCAATGCGATTTTGAATACACAAACTAGTTTTTTTGGAACTCGCATGACTGCCATTGTATATATAGGAATAAAGGAAAGCACAGATTTAATTAAAGTTAATTTACCCCCCAAGATAGCAGCTTCCCTTTCTATCCTACTAGTTTATTGTTATATTTTTCTTCCAACACCTGAAAATAGGAGAGTTTAGCTCTTCCCTTGAAGAACAGAATTCCCAAATAGAGGATAGAAGCTTTGACTGACTAAACCCTGTCCACCTTTGAATCATTCTTATCATGTTCACCAGTAGTTTATTACTACAGAGAAAATCACTCTTTCTAGCAATCACCATTTGACCACTACACACACAGTACCTCTTTAGGAGAACCATTAGGTTAATCAACTGATTTTTTTGATCCAATCAATTTAATTTTGTGCTTAAATAGTAGCATATCATTCATAAAAAAATAGGTGGTTCACATTAATAACCGATCGACCTGTTCAATAAGGCAGAATCCGTCCTCTATTCCCTTGGTCATTCAATTTTGTGCTTAACACATCTTGAGCTAGAATAAACAAGGCTGGTGATAAGAGGTCTCCTTGTCATACACCTCTCCCTGAACGAAAGAATTCAAAGGATCTGCCATTCAGCATTATAGAGTACCTGCAATTGTTAAGGCACCTGAAAATAATTGAGCATCATTTTTTCAAAAACCCAAATTTCTGCATAGTCTTAATCAAAAAAGCCCCCTCTAATATATCATATGCTTTTTCCATATCTACCTTGAAAACCACGTTACCTCTGAGTGTTTCCTATCAATTTCCTGAGATAGTTCATGCATCCGCTCAACATTTTTATGAATTAATCTCCCTTTTAAAAAACCATATTGTTCATCCAAAATAATATTTGGAAATACCTTACCCAACCTTTGAGATAAAATTTTGAAGATGATTTTATAAGAGACATTAAATAAACTGATTGGCCTCAGATCACTATAATCGGTGAGATTTTAGCATTTGGGTATTAATACCATCGTTGATGCAGTCAATGAAGTCAGAATGTCACCCATTTTGAAAACATCCTGCACTGCTTTGACAAGTTAAGGGTTAATGATATCCCAACAAGACTGATAAAAAGCAGCAGTGAAACTGTCCGGCCATAGAGCACTAGATGGATGTATGTTAAACATAGCTTGTTTGATCTTTATTTTCGAAGGAATTGCCACTAGTATGGTATTCTAATCTACAGTCACTAATGAGGGACCACCTTCAATAGTCATTCGGATTTTCTATAGGATTACTCTGTAGCAGATCTTGAAAATAATTCACTTCACCATTACCCATTATTAAGTTGTCAGAGCATGTTGTAACATTTATTTTTAAAGCAATCTTACCCCGTTGTTGATGACTTCAGATACTAACATGGAAGAATGAGTGATTTCAATCCCCCACTTGTAACCAATTTACTCTAGCTTTTTCTCGAAGGAAAATTTCTTCCTCAAGAACCATTATTGATAATTTTAGTTTTGGCCTCTACTAAGTCACTCATGACCTCATCCGTGGTATGCCTGATGACTTCTATTTCTTTACGAACGACCTCATCTTTTGCTTCAAATAACCATATGTGTATGTTGCCATAAATCTCCCAGTTCCATATGCACAGAGCTCTTCTAGAACTTTTAAGTTTAGTTGAAAATTTGTGAAAGAATTTTTGCATCATGCTGAATCCAATGGTGTTTAACTATATCAAAAAAAATCATCATGGTGAGTCCACATCTTCTTATATGTAAATTTAGAAATAGTTTGCCTTCTCTCCTCAAAAGACAACAACAGAGGGCAATGATCTAAAAAAACTCTAGGTAGGTGTGAGCATTTTAAGATTGGCATCTTTTTCTAGAAAGCAACATCACCATACATCTGTCCAATCTTTTCCATATTCTTGTAACTCCTGCATGATTATTACTCTAAGCAAAAATATTACCAATGAAACCAACATCTAATAAACCAACCAGAAGAATGAACTGATTAAATTCCTTCATAGCATCCGAATCGAGAGGTTGTCCTCCTACTTTCTCATGTGGAGAGGTAATGATATTGAAATCTCCACCCAGCATCCAAGGAGAGGAGGAGTTTGTATTCAATAAGTAAGCCGATAAATCCCTACGAGAAGATCTGTCACAATCTGCATATATGTAAGAAAAAAAAAATTCTCCATATCTTCCATCGTTAGCTATTTCTATCTTAATTTCCTAGCCATAAGAGCTATGAAAGGCAATATCATTAGTCTTTGATAATATCCATATATACGTATTAACTAGATTATTATGCAAATAGAAATCAAAGTTCAGCATTCTAACTAACTTAGCAATTTTATCTCCATGTAACTTCGGTTCAGTTATAATAAGGAAATTCATCTTATGTATTCTTATCATTCCCTTAAGATATTTTCTTTTCTCAAGGCAATTAAGGCCTCTAACATTCCATATCATGTAACTCATTATGAAATGGAAAGAGATGTGTTACCATTATGATCCTTTGTGGATCTAGTGCTATGCCTCAAAGAAGTGCCAGCAAATGTGACTTTTTTTGGTTTCTTCTTAGGGAATTTCGATATCTCAAAATTATCATCTTCAGCTTTTACTGTTTGAGAAAGAACCCCACAATTTGATTCCATATACTCTATTTACTTCTCTTGCGTCACATTGTGTACTGTTTCTGCCACCGAAGATATCCTCATTCCTTCTTTGGCTCAGAGCACTAATTCTTCTCTAAAAAAAAGTGGGTTCAGATTACAGCTTGAACTCCTTAATATGGAAAATTTGTTGCTACCTTCATGCAACGAGCGTAACTTAGATTTTTTTTGTATCCCCGTTCTCTAGTTCTGCCTCTTCTTCTGCCACATTTTTTCTTGGTAGTTCTGCTCTTCTCAGTCTGAAACTTCTATTTCCCCTTCCACGGATTCTCTTTCACTGGACAATGAAGATTGGGCAACTAAGCCCATAAGAAGAGATTATGTGTGCTTTAAGGTAACATTCGGTTCTGTCAACTTTTTGCTGCTGTCACTTCAATGTGTTTCCATTTTTGTGTTAATATATCATCTCCAGTAATGTCTTTGATCAATGCTCCAAACACTTTGGATACAAGAATGGTCGGCTGCGCTGCAGATATTGTTTGGTTAGATGTTGATGCTAGCATTATCATATTATTTTTCTCTATACTCGAGCCTTATCCTTTTTCTTTCCACGACTTCACTTTCTTTGCCTCTGGCCTTGTTGGAAGTAACATGAAAGATGTCTTGTTTACTATCTGTTAGGGCTGTCGATTCAAGGGAGGAGCTTGAGTAATGATGGAAGAGTTTTGTCTCTTGCATTATGGTTGAATATGACCACGAAGGTGATAGTAGCTGCAATAGGATAAGTTCCCTTCATACAAAATCTTCTACCAGTAACCTTTGGTTCTATCCATACCCACTGAAATCTAGACCTCATCTGAAAGTTGGGAAGCTAAGTCTACTTCTACATATGCTCGAGCATGAATAGAAGCCTGGTTCTCACCTGCATAGCTGAAAAGGGGAGGATTGAATGTCATGTTGCTCAACAGACCTGACCTTTGCGAAGTCTTCTTCCAAGAAAGTTCGAATAATAGCATGTCTAAGCCCCAATAAACCTACCATAGGATCAGTTTCTAAGCCCTAGTGTTGTATGATGTTATCTTTGATCACGTTTATGGGAGGTTTGACTCCTGCGATTTTTGCTACCAAGGTGTGCACAAACAGATTTTCAGCTTATTGGATTTCTGTTGAAGAGAAGTTCACTACTGGCTTTCCCTCAATTGATGTGCGCTACCGTGGGGCAATATCCAAATTCTTCAAAAACCCCTTGTTCTCTGGTTTTCTTGCTTTGGCATATAAGACTATATTTGCAAAAGAAAACAAAGATGTGGGACTAGTTTTTTGTTTCGTCTTTGCTGGAAGTGGGGGAAGTCTAAGGATAGAGCAATAATGAGAGGAAGGGGACGAGGTTGATCCCCCATCAGAGAGGCCTGTTACCGTCTGACAATTGTGCAGCGGCGATGGGAAAAGGTTTAGGTTAAATCTAGGTTATGTACATCCCTTTCTGATCATGATATATTCAATTTCTATTAATAGTACTAATTTCAACATAAAAATCCAAAACTTTTGTCAGAGATTACTACTGTTTCCAAAGACAAATTGCAACTTTTTTTTTTTTTTTAAACTCACACATTCAAAGCTTCTAGTAGAATTAGTTTGTTAGAATTTGAACTCGTGACTTTTTATTATAAAAGATCACTACTATTGGGCTATAAGCTCTTTGTTGTTGAGCCTATATCAACCTGTCAAGTCACTTAAAAATAATGAAACTAGCCCAAGGCCTAATATTAATTTTAGAACTAAATCTACAAGAGGGAAAAATTAGTGGAGCTAACAAAAAAAAATGATGATAATAATAATAATAATAAAGAAAAGGCTTCTTCATTGGAACCATATGGGTCTCGAGTCATAAGTGTATACATCTAGACCGATATCATATCAAGAAAAAACATAAACAAATCGGAGATGTAGAGATCATAAATCACGTGGAAATGATAACACAAACTACAAGAAAACACTAAAATAGAGACATAATTTTATGTTGCTAAATCATCATGTTTCATCACTATTTGTATTTAGTAATGAATTTACGATAATATTTTTTAGTAGTAAAATTCGTTATTTCTATTTTGTTAGCAACGAAATTTAAATCCATTGTCTGGTCAGCAATAGGTTAACTATCACTATTGTGAAGCATTTCCATCACTAAAATCGAAGTAAATAGTAGTCTTTCATTCTTGAATGTGTCATAAAACCATCGTTATTTTCTATATTGTCATCCTTATTTAGTGATAGAAATGTTGTTGCTAAATCATACTCGCTAAAATTCCTCATAAATTCATCATTGTATACATCGTTATTTAATGATCGTATGCATGTTTGTCGCAAAGAGATTTAATTTTGATCACTAATTCGATCATTGATTAGTCGCTACATGAAAGAAATTTTTATATATAAATTAATAGTCGTTTAATATTAATGGTAGTGACAAATAACTAAAAATAACACCTTATTAAACTACGATATATTATTTGATAAAATTAAAATAGTATAAATTGAAATCAAATAAATATATAAATATGTTCGAGTGCATAAAAACATTAAAAACTTTTTTTAAAAAATCTAATCCTCATCATCATCTCTTGCATCATCTTTCGGTCTCTAAATATTGAGTGGAATGGCTAACTCCTAATTTGTGAAGGGGTCAACAAGAGGGATTCGAGGCTACTCGTAGGTCCCTCAACGCCACCAACACCATCTTTATATGACTTTGTAGAGTGAGGAAGTGAGGAATTTACCTTTGTGTTCCTAGAATCGTCGATTATAGTCCACCTTCATCCCATTTGTCATATCTTCGTATTGGGCGGTAACCTCTTGAACATTGCCATAAGGATATCGCAATGTGGTTGAGGATGAATTGGCACTAGAATAGAAGTAATATCGAGATGCTCGTGTTTTAAAGTCATACACTCTTTGCTTCTTCTCCTCTCCTATAGCATCAAAATATATCTTAGTCATGTTGATATTTGGAAATGATGAATCATCTTCTAGTAACTCTTTAATAGCTATTTCTTGCAATGATTTCATACAATCCTACGTAATTGAAATAATTATAATATTAAATCATAAATATATTTTTTAAATTATATTGATAGATGTATATTTACAAAAATAAAAAGCTTACTATTATTATATGGGATCACTTGTCAATGAATGACCCATCTTTTCGCATGTGAGTGTTCAAGAACACTTGATCCAATTTATTATATTGAAAAAGATAGATAAAATAATAAAAGATGCAATAAATACAGATATTAATTTATAACATAATGGATAATAGGATTTACCAAATATTCAACTTGCTTAATCAAAGATATGAATCCCCTCGTATGCCTGGATAGGCTAGTAAACGACACCATCTCGTCTCCAACATACGATTTCAAGATACTCGTCGAAATCGGGCTCGAAACTCAAGTGTGGCCCAATCCCGACATCATGCACCCACACCTACTATATAATATACGTGGGTTTATCGGTCTTATGCTTCAGCTTGTTCAGCATGTCGACATACCACCTTCATGCCGGACTCTACCATACGTTCTTAGTTAGCATGTAGACGATCGTATCCCATAAAAAATACTTTTACATGAAAAAAATAAAATTAGTATATATTTTATGTTAAATTAATACTTTAAATGGAATATAAATAATTAATTAATATGTTATCCTAAACTCATTAAAGTAAAAGTCTTTTATCTTCATTGAGACAAACTTCCATGTAGAGCTAATAGGGTCCAATCGCTTTTTGAAGATGATTTTTATGAAGCATTTACTTAATAGAATCAAGTTTTTAAACAAAACATATAAGTAATGAATAAATGAATTAATGATTCCAATAATATATGAAAATATAAAACTAATTACCACATATAAAGCATATTACATACAAGTTATTGACGAACCGCATTTTTCGTCCGAGTATCGGATCTAGTAGAGCTTTCCGGAGAAGAAAAACTATCAAGAGGATCCACATAGTCGAGGGCACTACCATCAAGGGCATTATAGATGAAGACACTACTGGTGAGAATGTAGAAGTGCCAAAGCCATTATTAAGTCCACAACCTTAGACACGGGCATTAGTAGTGCAATGACTACATAAAACGCCACTATTAGTGGCTCGGCCATAAAAATAACCGGTATTAGTACCACGTCCATAGACATTGTCGCTATCAAAGTCACAACCACTACCATTGTGAGTAGATCCGCTTACATGTGACGCGGGGTGGAACAACCAAATCCACGAGTCATATCTCTAGGATAAAACTTGAAATAATTTAACAAATATAATAAATGAATAACAATTCGACTAAAAATATATTATAAATTATTTTCATAAAAAACAATAAAAATTCGGAATAGTCGTTCTTGTAAATTAGATATTCTTTAATTACAAAGACGTCACTTGTACAAAATTCAACACATTCAAAATACACAACAAACATCTAAAATATGTATAGTAGATAAAATGATGTAATTTAATGAATACAATAAATAAAATTGATCTTTGTTAGCGTTCGACTTAAGGTTTAGCAATTGAACAACTACGGATAAAAATGAGTGATTTTCTCAACTAGACCAAACTTATTATTCGTTGTATTCAAGATGTCATAAAAAGCTCAAACGTTGGGATTCGACACTTGTCTATACTAGATCGATTAAATAATGGATCGATTGCATCCATCATTATTATTGATATGGACTAAGAGGTTCATTACAACTCCTTTTGTCTTCATGAAAATTTTTCGACACAAAATAACTCGGCGACTCAATTTTCCCATGGTTTATCCAATCATAATACCCGGACGCAAAACATATCTCACTAACTAGTATTTAACCATCTCAATCTTTTTAAAATTTTGGTTCTAATGCTTATGACTATTACAAGGACACATTAAATTTCTTTCATCCATACATTCGGACCGAGTAACAGACAAATGCAACAATCTCATTCATGAAATCGCCATTTAAATACTCGTGATTAACCTAACATCAATCCATACACGATCGACCTTAGTATTTTGTTTTAGTATTTTTAAAGCAACTCATAATTATTTAATAAATAATTTTCTTAAACATCTAATAAAATATCAACAAAGTATTTCCTTTCTAGTTACCAAATACTCCAAATGATCAAGGAAAAAAAACTACATATAAAATGCACAACATAAGCAATTTTTTTCAATTAACCCTAATAACACAAACATTAACCTACAATTTGTTTACACACACCATGACTGGTACCTACTTCGGATATTCCATTAAAATTAAATTCTAAACTTGTTCTCCTAACTCCATTACGGAGCAATGAACGGACTTTATCTCTCTTTAATTCTCGAGCTCTTCGACCCTCGGGTTCGATAAACTATGGTATATATCGACACACTTCAATAATAATCTATAAAATAGTTAAATTAACCTTACTTTAAACCTAATTAAATAAAAAATAACAAATAAATAACAAATTCCAATATAAATAAAATTAAACATCAATCAAATAATAAAAATTAATCCTAATTTAAATTAAGCTAATTAAATTAACCCTATTTTGAACCTAATTAAATTTTAAATAACAAATAATTTATAATTTATAATATAAATAAAATTAGAAATGAATAAATTAATCAAAATTAACCTGATTAATTTAAAACTAAATTAAATTAACTTAATTAAATCTAATTCAAACCTAATTACATTTAAATTAAATCAAATTAGCTTAATTAAAATTAATTCAAACCTAATTAAATTTAAAATAAAAAATAATTAACAATTTTAAATATAAATAAAATTAAATATAAACCAATTAATAAAAATTAACCTAATTAATTTAACTCTAATTAAAATTAACATAAGTCAATTAACCCTAGTTCAAACCTAATTAAATTTAAATAACTATTAATTAACTTAATTAATTTAACTCTAGTCCAAATTAACCTAAGTAAATTAATCCTAATTAAAATCTAATTAACCTAATTAATTTAACCCTAATTGACAAATCAACTTTAACTCCCACGACTTAACAGGGAGCCGAGATTGCTACAGACTTGTCTCCCACTCGAGGGTGCAAGATAATGCGTTATGTCTTCTAACATGAACCTCTGTGACAATGCACAATGGAGTTTCCTTATTCGGTTTAAAATTTAAGACTTCTTAAGATTTGATTTTTAATACTAATAATTTTTTCGCAACATATGAAGTAAATCTAAACCATTTAATTTCCATCATTAGATTAAAACTAACAAGTACATAATTCAAGTTTAATCCATTTATAACCTCAATTCATCCATAAACATTTCATTGACCTTTAATGTCATATATGTAGATAACATATCCAAAATAACAACCGATTATCATTTACAACTCAAAATGACCAAATTTAGGTAATTACCAAAAATGGTCGAAACCTAAAAGGGTTTAGCCTTCAAACTTTAAATCTAGACTCGTGGTATTTGATTTGATAAACTTTGTAGCACCTGACCATCATCCTCAATGCATCTAACCGATCCTCAAGCATTTCTATACTTATCTACACCACAAGAATAAACAAAATAAGCTAAAACTCAATAAGTGTAACTATGCATGAATACAATGAAAACCATTATTTTTCATGCTTGAAATTCTTTTGTCTTTCGGATGCACCCTGTTGAATACATATAACCCTACTAAATGCATATAATTTTATCTTTACCCATAAAATCATTAGACATTCAATTCAATAAACCTCACAAAGGTTGATCATTTCCCTTGTCCCTTTTGAACATGCCTAGTCATGTCATGTCCTCATAAAAATCATGTGCACGTCTTTTCTTGAATGCTTGAAATCATAACGTAAAATATTTCATGGTTGAATGCAATTAGGATTCAATGTCAAGCATAAACATGAATATGAACTATATGCCATCAAGTTATTCATGAATACATTCCACATGATATGACATGATTGAAAAATCAAGGCTTAAAATAGTATGAACACATCCTAAACAACATCAAGCCATCCATGAACATAGTCCAAAAATGACACATGGTCGAATAACATCATGCTTAACCCAACATTGAACATAATCGAAACAACCTCAATTAATCATCAAATCTGAATTTCATTAAGCCATAACAACATTGAGCACTTCCATGGCCATTGGCTAAACTCATCACAAGACACAAACATATTATCTTCCATTAAACCTACTTAGGCCGAATCTTCCCTCCTTAACATAATTTTCTAATTATTCAATTAATCAAACCAAGCAACCATAAACAAACTCATCAAACAAGTCAAACCTACCAAACAACAATAACATAATCAATTATTATCAATACAATCCATAATTTTAATAACAAGTCCAACAATCACATGCTAATCCAAGACTATGAAGTGAAATCAATTAGTCGCCTAATCTAAAATCATCCATTAAACCTTAGACAAATCCATTCAACAAGCCAAGACATACAAAATCAAGTAACCTCAAGCGAGAAACATCATTTAGCCAAATCATTCATCATCACTATCATCAATCAATTATCCTAACCAAATCAAGTAACCACAAATAAACCTTAACCATCTATTCACAAGCCATGGCCAAATTATCCTAGCTTATTATCTCACACACATATGTATGCAAAACCATGTAATATAACCCTAGTTGAACCCATCAAACATTATCACAATCAATAAATCAACAAGCTAACCGAAACACAACAACCATTCCCCGAGTGTTCAATTTATCCGTTTATACATAACCATTCAATTATGTAATAGATTCCTAAAGAAATCCTTACCCAAGTTCATCAAGTAATATCATAATTCTTCAACCAACAAGCCTAGCCGAATTCAACACCAATGAATCCTAGCCAAGTTCCCACAGGTTTATTATCTAAAAAGTTATATTTTTTTCAAAATCTTTTCAACATAATGAGATTGATCAATAAATATTTCATTTGAAACTCTAGAGACTCTCATGTCATGAATCATATTTGCCTCACCTAAATCTTTCATATCAAAATTATTTTGAAGCAATAATTTACTATTACTAATATTGTTCATGTTTGAACCAAAAATTAAAATATTATCTACATATAAACATATATCACATGAACATTCTCAAAGAATTTATAATATATGCACTTGTCGCTTTTGTTTTCTTTAAAATCATTATTAAGTAAATAAGCATCAAATTTCTCATATCATTGTTTAGGTGCATGTTTAAACCACATAAAGACTTTTATAACTTGCATACTTTATTTTCATCACCTTGTGCTATAAAACCTTCAAGATGATCTATATATATTTCTTCATCTAAATTTTCATTTAGAAAAGTTGTCTTTACATTCATTTGATGTATAAACAAGTTATGAATTGCATTAACGAGCAATAATCAATCTAATAGATGTTACCTTAATTACTAGAGAAAAGTATCAAAGAAATCAATATCTTCTTTTTGTTTAAAACCTTTTGGCTACTAGTTTAACTTTGAATTTGTCTATGGGATTCGACTTTTTTTTTTAAGCACCCATTTAAACCTAATTGTCTTGCAACCAAGAGGTAATTCAACTATTTTTCAAATATCATTTCAAATTATAGAATCCATTTCATCATTAATAGCTTCTCTCCAAAAGTCCGCATCATGAGAAAATAAGACTTGTTCTAAAGAAATAGAATCATCTTGTACATTGTACAAATAGTAATAAGAACCAAAATCCTTTTCAAATCGACTCTTTTTTTTTCTTGGTTCAAAATTATTTTCATTTTCAAAGCTTGAAGAAGAAGGTTTAATACTTGGTTGAAGAATCATACTCTTATTTTTTGCTTTAAAAGGAAATTTGTTTTCGTGAAAAATAGCATTCAAAGATTCAATAATATTTTGATTATCAAAATAAAAAAATCTATAAGCTTTACTATTCAAAGCATAACCCAAAAAAGCACAAGTAGAAACTTTTTTACTAAGTTTTGATATTTTAGGATCAAATCATCTAACAAAAACTAAACAACCCTACACTCTTAAAAATTGTAATTTTGGCTCATAACCTTTCCATAATTCATGAGGAGTTAAAATGGTGGTTTTATGTGGAATTCTATTCAAAAAAAAAAATTGCAAATAAAATAGCTTCCCCTCATAAATTATTTGGAGCACTAGAACTAACTAGTATAGAATTTACAGATCAATTAGAGTTTTATTCTTCCTCTCAACTACACCATTTGAAGAAGGTGAATATAGAGTCTGTAACTTCATGCATAATATCATTAGCTTACATAAAATTATTCAAACTAATAGAGTCATATTCCATACCTTTACCACTTCAAAGTCTTTTGATCTTTTTACCAAATCTATTTTTAACTTCTTTTAAGAAATTAGTAAATTTTTCAAAAGCTTCATTTTTATGCTTCATAAGAAAAAAATATGAATATTTTGAGAAATCATTGATAAAAGTTATAAAATAACAATTACCACTACAAGTTAGAATACCACTAAACTCACATATTTTAGTATGTATTGGTTCTAATATAATTTAGAATTATGATCAACACTTTTAAAAAGTTTTCTTGAAATTTTAGTCATGCTACAAGATTCACATTTTTTAAACTTATTTTCAAGTTTAGGAATTAAACCAAGATTACTCAAGTTTTCTCTTCTTGTTTGTGTTCCTCTTTTCTTTTTTTTCTTTTTTTACAACGGTTTTTTGTTGCTATGTGTAGTGTGTGTGTGAAGTAGATAGTGTATTTATATGATGCATTTGAATTGGTTTTTAGGTTTTACTTTTCTACTTTTTTTGTTAAAAAAAATAGGGGTTGGGCTCCAGACTAGATGCCTAGGCTATCAACCAGGCCCTTCCCTCTTCTTCTTCTTCTTCCCTTTTTTTTTTTTTTTTTTCGCGTTTTGCTTTTTCTTTCGATGGTAAAATTGGGGTTATGATAATAATAGATCTCTAGTTTTTTTTTTTTTTTTTTTTCCATCATATTTCGGGAGGCCGAATAACCCAAATTCCCATCCACCCTACTGATGTTTAAACCCAAGACCTCACGGTAGAAATTCTAAGTTTTAACTATTGGAAATACTTAGTTTTCAAGTCTTTCAATTGTTTTGATATATTTTCTACTTTAGAACTTCAATAGAAACAAGGTCAATATATAAGCAACCACAGCCTGTGTTCCAAGCATTATTGAATGTTAATCAAGGCCCAGACACTCCAAAAGAAGTTACTTAAGTGTGATGAGATCAGCACGTGCATAAACATTCCTTGATTTCTTTAATGTAGTAACAAGCATATTTTGTTCGGTTCACGACCAACTATATATATTGGTCTGTGAACCGAACATCCTGTCAAAATCAAGGCACATGCTTTAATTTCAGCATGCTATAAAATACATATATCTATGCAACAGAACAAAATATGCTCTGTGCATTATACAACATTGACGGGAACATCGACTTTTATGTCGTCTTCGAGTAACTTTCTCCCCCATTACGACAGCGATCCTCCTTTTCACAACCTCTATGATATGGATTCGCAGGTGCTTCGTTACATGCCTTGGCGTTTGGATTTTTTGGACTGCATGCAGGAATGCCACCTTTTCCTATAGCTCCATAGCCGATATCAGGAGGTTCATTCGCAGCAACAATTGGTGCAAAACATGCACATACCACCATCAAGGTAAGCCCAAAAACGATCAAGTTTTTCGACATCGTTTCGATCGATGGGCTGACGAAGAATGGTGTGTTAACAGGAGGTAGGAATGAAGATATATTGACAGCTGATGAACCGTGCATATTGAGTTAGAAAGGGTGAAATTTATACATAAGCCTTGCCTATAATAAGGCACCATTTATTTCTCTGGTTGGCCTTAACATAAGCTGTTGCAGTGTGCGTGAATTTGGGTTCTAAATCTTTTGATGCCTTAATTTTCTAGCTATAAGTTCTAGAAGCTCACCAATTGTAAGATTTTGATGTAGCTATGTCCCGTTGCCTAGCAGCAATGTAACATGTTTGTTTTTCTGTGAAAGAGATGTGTATAACCTGGTCAAAGGCAGTGAGAAACTGAGAATACAACACTTGGCAATGCTAATTCCCAAAATGGCAGATCTTTAAGGCCAACCTATGGGCCTGACTTCAGGGCAAAAAATAGCGTCAACTACGTTTGGTCCTAAATTTTTTTAGATTTTAAAGCTCTTAATATACTTATCTAGCTAAATTTTAGGGTTGGCACTCAACTGATGGACATCATCTAAGTATTTTTCAGATAAAAAAATAAAAAAATCAATTCCTATAGCTGGGGAATATTTTATGGCAAAAGAAAGCGTTTATGAATTCTTTGTTATACCCATTATCTATTGTTGAGCTTTTGATGCAGAGAAATATCCAGAAAAAGCATAGCCATGAATCCTGGAATAACAAAATTTAGTTTTTCTACATCCTCTTTTAGAGCATGCATGTTTCTACTTTGGGATCTTAGGAAGTACAAAAATTAGTCTCAAGCAATGTCTTTTCACTCCAACTCAAATAAAGCAATAGTTAGCCTTTCTCCTACTGTAACTAACTCCTCTGTAGCTGGAACATTTCCTGTTTGGGTTGTTTATTGATAATGAAAGCCTTTCATTCATAAAACAATAAAAAAGATTTAGGCACCAGTCCTCTTAATTTAATTGGATTATTGTTTCAAATCTTAATTTGTAGCATAAAAGCTGCTGCTTACCTCCATTCTCTAATATTTAGGGTGTTTATTGTTTCCTCGTAGCAGTGCTAATCTTATAATTTCTTAGTTAGTGACTTTTTTTTTTTCATTTATTAAGTTTAATCATGGTGGAAGATTTTTTTAAGTTATGGAGACTGGTGTCGATGATGACTCGTAGTATATACGACGCTACACTCGACCGTAGTCCTTTTATCCCTCGAAAGGTTTATAAAATATTGGACCAGATATATAGATTTGTACGTTAGGCTTTTTTATTATAACTCTGGTTGTCCACACTATAAATAAAGACAACATTACTTGTATTGATTGCCGCTACTTGATATATATCTCTAATAAAAAAAAAATTATTACAATCTTTGTGTTATGTGATTATTCTTGTTTTTCTATTCTATTTTTCCTACTTGATTCGTTTCCTAGTGGTTTTCCACCTCAAACCAGCCATCCCATACTTAGTTATAAGTTATCGATCCTATATTCCATGATATACTTAATTAGACAGATTTTCGATAATACAGAATTCGACAACAGCCTTAAATACAACTTAAATGAAAAAGAAGAATTCAACAACAAAATTCAATGCAACTTATTAAATGAAGAAGAGGAATTCGACAGCAATCTTAAATGAAGAAGAAGAAATTTTTCATTGTTTTACGCACATACTGGCTACTGTTTTCTATTCATATGTGTTTTACATCCTCTCCAACAGAACATATTTCTGCTTTGAGGTCTGCACAAGTAAGTAGAAATTCGTAACCGACAACACTGAAAAAGAGAGAAACAATTCGACAATCCTCTCATAGTTCATAGCTCGTTATATTTATTTGATTGTGTTCAGTTTATTAC
Organism: Dovyalis caffra; assembly: GCA_963924115.1. NCBI lineage: Eukaryota > Viridiplantae > Streptophyta > Magnoliopsida > Malpighiales > Salicaceae > Dovyalis > Dovyalis caffra. The sequence goes on along the minus strand of CAWUPB010001178.1, from coordinate 666,317 downwards.
AAATATCATCCAACCATATCATTGGCAATGCCAATGTGGAAATTAAAGACATATCAAATCAATCGCCGATAGGAGCGGGTGCAGATGGTGGCACTGGTGTAGCTTTTGGAAGCTTTGACCAAACGGTTCTAATGGTTGCCTTAGAAGTGTTGTGGGTTTGGAATCTTGAAAACTTCCCCTGAGGCAGTGGTCGAGCCATGGAACTTCCTGGAAGGGCACAAAGCAGCAAAGATATAGCAACCAGGAAGCTTATGAAACTGTTGTACTTGTTTGAGTACTCCATTTTTTTATGCTTAATGTTTTACAGGGAAGACTATATATATATACACAAATATATCCGTATTGTGCCTTAAAAAGAAAAAAATCGAAATATTAAAGAAAACTTCCTTATCAACTCAAATCGTTGATACATTGTACCTGAACGAGAAAAAAAAAACCTCTATTAAATATTAATGTAACTTCTCAACTCAAATCATTGATACATTGTACTTGTTTGAGTACTCCCTAACGTTTTACAACAGTTATATATTGAAAAAGATCAAAATATTAAAGAAAACTTCCTTATCATTTCAAATCATTGATACATTGTGCCGGATCAAGAAAAAAATCAAAATATTAAAGAGAACTTTCTTATCAAGTCAAATCTTGTATGTCCTAACCCAAATTTCGACTCCTTTAATTATTTTAGATCTCTTTATAATTATTTTATATTTTACTTAGTATAGACTTTCCATGAACAGCTATTTTATTTATTTATTTATTATTATTATTATTAGTTTTTGTTTCATTTAATGTTTAAATTTTTAGTATTATCATAATTACCAAAAACAAAAAAAAAAAAGGAAGACAAAAATAAATACAAAAAAGATAGAATTAATTACGGATTAAAGGTTTTAATTGTAATTAATTTAAAAATTTTGTGGATCAATCCGAGAATATTAAATTTTTAGGGGGCGCAATCAAGAATAATAGAAGGCTCAATTGTTGGAAATTAGAACAAGAAGGACAAAAATACTCTAATCAAGGGACCCAATTAAAAAAATTAAAATAGAAGGATGATTGGAAGATGTGTGTGGATAACGGTGTCATTATCCAACATCCGACGGGACTCCCAAAAATTTAAATTTCTTTTTATTTTTGAATTATTTATGATTTAGAAATATGTGAGTTATTATTGATTTTGGGATTCACCACTAGTATTGTAGAAACTAAAAACCTAAAAATAGCACTCGGTCTAGAGATTCTAGGATAAGGAGTTGGTTATACTTTTGAGAAAATATCAATCACCTAAAAATATCATTTCCTTAAAAAGGTGTATCATGTCTACCTTAGTACTAAAATTTATCTCCTAAGGTGTTTTATTTATGCCAAATTATTTTCAATTCGAACTACAAGTTTTTTGTTTTCTAGGCCAAATTAAGTAGTTTATTTTTGTTTTTGGCTTCATATTTAATCAATTGTCGGACCCCTTCGCCGAGAAACACATTAGTTCAAATATCGGATCCACTTTAAGTCTCGATATAACCGATATGTCGAAGAATGACTTAATTACTAAAATGATTTTTTTTTGCTAGCAATAGTCCCTATTAGATAAGAAACTTTGCTAATTTTTCTTAGCATTTTCTTTTTTTAGTTTTATTTTTCCTTGCATTTTCTCTTTTTTTGAAAAAAAAAATTCTTGCCTAATATTTTTTTCATTCTTTTTCCTTTATCTTTATTTTATTTTAATTTATTTTGAATTATTGATTATTGTTGAAGAATTGTCATCGGTCCCTAAATATTAGGAGAATCAACAATTCGTTTACCAATTGATTATATATCCTAAATCTTTACATGGAAACCTAACTAATTAAACATTTTAATTAATTGAATAGATGAATAAAACAACAATTTAAAGAGGTTCAATTAGAACTAGGCACAAAAAATAAAAGCATATATTAAAAATAAATTTAGGCAAGACTCACTAGAACAAAATGATGAAAATGGTGTGATTGAGCCTTTTAGGCCCATTAGGCCAAGCACGGACTGGGAAACATTTCCCTCTCCCTTTTTTCTTTTTTTTTCTTTTTTTCAATTTTGAATTGATGTAATGCAATTATGCTCCTTGATCAGATTTATCCATCCATTTTTTGGAATTTATGTATTTTTTTCTGTTTTGTTTTATTTTTACTTTGATTTTTCCTTTTCTTTTTTTTATAATGAATACTAAAATAAAATGAATAAAAATAAAATAGAATAGATAAAAATAAATATAGTATGAAATGAAGGAATAAAGGACAAACTAAAATAATAATTAAAAAAAAGAATTAACTAAAATAAAATATTAAATCAAGCGAAAAAGTGTAACCCAAACTTTAGGTTATGATAGTTGTCCCTTATTTACAATACTCACATTACAAATCCTAACGAAGTGCGAACTTCAAAGTGGGTTTATTTAGTGAGTTTGTAAAGACCAAAATAAAAGTGAAATTATTGATAAAAAGGTTTTGTCCGACGTGGATAGTTTGGTTTGTGGAATTGAAATGTAATGCGACGACCTTGTTATCAAGGACGACTTACCATGAAAAGTAAAATGCAATGGTCTTGCTTGTCAAAGATGACTTGTCTTGAAAATTAAAATAAACTACAATGGCCTTCTTGTCAAAGATAGCTATCTTGAAAATAAAACACAATGGTCACTAGGTAATTTTTTTCCTAAAACAATGAACTCGGTAGACAATCATGCCCGAAATGAGAGATGATCACTAAACAATTATGCCTAAGCGATGAACTAAGTTAGACAATCCTATTTAAAAATGAGAAACGATCACTAGGCAACTTTGCCCGAAGCGATGAACTAAATTAAGCAATTCCGCTCGAAAATAAGAAGATCATTAGGCAACCCGACCTAAGCTAGCAAGTGAATTAAATTGGGAAACACTCGCCTAAAAATGAGAAGTGATTGTTAGGCAATCTTGCCTAAAACAATAAGGTAAATTTGGTAACCCTTCCCGGAAATGAGCAAGTGATTGCTAGGAATCTCTATCCAAAACAATGATCTAAATTTAGCAACCCTAGTCGGAATTGAGGAGTGATTGCTAGGCAACCTCACCTAAAATAATAAAATAAATTTGACAATCTTGTCTAAAACAATGAACTAAATTTGACGACCCTACTTGGCAATGAGAAGTGATTGCTAGGCAACCCTTCCTAAAACAATGAACCAAATTTGATAACTCGTGTGAGAATGAGAAGTGATTTTTAGACAACCTTACCTAAAATAATGAACTAAATTTGGCAACCTTTCTTGAAAACGTAAAGTGATTGCTAAACAACCATGCCTAAAACAATGAACCAAATTTGACAACCCTACCTAAAAATGAGAAGTGATTGCTAGACAACTTTTCCTAAAACAATGAACGAAATTTGGCAACCTTATCTAAAAACGAGAAGTGATTGCTAAGCAATATAATCCTACCTAAAATGATGAACTAAGTTCCCGAGCAACCCCTAAGCCGGTGATTAAGACACGGAACTTCCTATAAGGGCACATAGCAACAAAGATATAGCAAATAAGAAGCTTATGAAACTTGTTTACTTGTTTGAGTACTTCCATTTTTTATGCTTAATGTTTTGCAAGGAAAGACTATATATATATATATATATCGTGTGCCCGAAAAGGACAAAAATCAAAATATTTATGAAAACTTCTTTATCAACTAAAATCATTGATATATTGTACTTACTTGAGTACTTCATTTTTTTTATGGCTAATGTTTTACAAAAAACGGTTATATACGTAAAAGATCAAAATATTAAAGAAAACTTTCTTATTATATCAAATCAGTATTAAAGAGAACTTTCTTATCAAGTCAAATCATGTGTGTCATAACCTAGATTTCTACTCTCATAATTATTTTAGATCTTTTTTTTTTTTTACTTAGTGTATATTTTCCATGAACATTTATTTTATTTATTTATTTATTAGTAGGAGGAGGAGGAGATGGTGATGGTGGTGGTGGTGGAGGTTTTGTTCCGTTTAATGTTTAAATTTTTAGTATTATCATAAATATAAAAGACAAAAAACAAAAAAAAAAAAGAAGAAGAAAATAAATACAAAAAGGATAGAATTAATTTTAGATTAGGGGTTTTAATTGTAATTAATTTGAAAATGTCATGGATCAATGTGAAAATATTAAATTTTTAGGGGGAGCAATCAAGAACAATAGGAGGATCAATTGTTGGAAATTAGAACAAGAATGACTAAAATACTCTAATCGAGGGACCCAATGAAGAAATTAAAATTTAGAGGGATGAAATTGGAAGAGGTGTGTAGATGACGAGTGTCATTATTTGATAACTCTCAAAATTTTGAATTTTTTTTATTTTTGAACTATTTATGATTTCTCGGGATGTGAGTTATTAATTTTGGAAGTCTCCAGCTAGTATTGTAGAAATTAAAAACCTGAAATAGCACTGGTAAATAGAAAGTTTTCACTCATTTTCGCAAAATATTAAGTGAATTCAACAACAAAATTCAATGCAACTTATTAAATGAAGAAGAGGAATTCGACAGCAATCTTGAATGAAGAAGAAGAAAGTTTTCATTGTTTTACGCGCATACTGGCTACTGCTTTCTATTCATATGTGTTTTATATCCTCTCCAACAGAACATAGTTCTGCTTTGAGGTCTGCACAAGTAAGTAGAAATTCGTAACCGACAACACTGAAAGAGAGAAAAACAATTCAACAATCCTCTCATAGTTCATAACTCGTTATATTTATTATTTTTTTTTTTGTTCAGTTTATTACAAATATCATCTCACCATATCATTGGCAATGCTAATATGGAAATTAAAGACATATCAAATCAATCGCCGATAGGAGCGGGTGCAGATGGTGGCACTGGTGTAGCTTTTGGAAGCTTTGACCAAACGGTTCTAATGGTTGCCTTCGAAGTGTTGTGGGTTCGGAATCTTGAAAACTTCCCCTGAGGCAGCGGTCGAGCCATGGAACTTCCAGTAAGAGCACAAAGCAGCAAAGATATAGCAAATAGGAAGCTTATGAAACTGTTGTACTTGTTTGAGTACTCCATTTTTCTGTGCTGAATGTTTTACAGGGAACGACTATGTATATATACACACATATGATAAATCCGTATTGTGCCTAAAAAGAAAAAAATCAAAATATTAAAAAAAATTCCTTATCAACTCAAATCATTGATACGTTGTGCCCTGATTGAGAAAAAAAATCTAACTGTTAAATATTTAAGGTAACTTCTCAACTCGAATCATTGATACATTGTACTTGTTTGAGCACTCCCTAATGTTTTACAAGAAACGGTCTTATATAGGAAAATATCAAAATATTAAAGAAAACTTCCTTATCATATCAAATCTTTGATACATTGTGCCGGATAAAGAAAAAAATCAAAATATTAAAGAGAACTTTCTTATCAAGTCAAATCATGTATGTCATAACCCAAATTTCGACTCCCATAATTATTTTAGATCTTTTTATAATTTTTTTTATTTTACTTAGTATAGATTTTCCATGAACATTTATTTTATTTATTTACTATTATTATTATTTTTATTATTATTATTATTATTAGGTTCTATTTCATTTAATGTTTAAATTTTTAGTATTATCATAAATACGAAAAAAGAAAAAAAAGAGGAAGAAAAAAGTAAATACAAAAAAGATAGAATTAATTTTGGATTAGGGGTTTTTAATTGTAATTAATTTGAAAATTTTGTGGATCAATGTGAGAAAATTAAATTTTTAAGGGGCGCAATCAAGAATAATAGAAGGGTCAATTGTTGGAAATTAGAACAAGAAGGACCAAAACACTCTAATGGAGGGACCCAATTGAAAAAATTAAAATTCAAAAGGAAGAAATTGGAAGATGTGTGCGAGATAATAGTGTTATTACTCGACATCCGACGGGACTCCCGAAAATTTGAATTTAGGTTATTTTTGAATTATCTATGATTTTTGAAGATGTGAATTATTATTGATTTTGAGATTCGTCACCTAGTATTGTAAAAACTAAGAACCTATAAACGAGCACTAGTCCGGAGATTCTAAGGTCCGGAGTTGGTTATACTTTTGGGAAGATATTAATCACCCAAAAGTGTCATTTCCTAACAAAGGTATCATGTCTACCTTAGTCATAAAATTTGTCTCTTAAAATGTTTTATTTATGCTAAAGTATTTTCAATTCGAACTCCAAGTTTTTTAGTTTGTAGGCCAAATTAAGTTTTTTATTTTTGTTTTTGGCTTTGTATTGAATCAATCGTCGGATCCCTTCATCGAGAAACACGTTAGTTGAAACATCAGCTCCACTTTAAGTCTTGACATAACCAATATGTCGAAGAATGACCTAATTATTAAAATATTTTTTTGGCTAACAACGATCGCTATTAGATAAGAGACTTTGTTAATTTTTCTTAGCGTTTCCTATTTTCTAGTTTTATTTTTCCTAGTATTTTCTCTTTTTAAAAAAAAATTCTTGCCTAATATTTTTTTCATTCTTTTTCCTTTATCTCTATTTTTATTTAATTTTTTTGAATTATTTTTTATTTGTGAGGAATCAACATCATTCTCTAAAAATAATCGGACTCGATAATTCGTTTACCAATTAATTATATAGCCTAAATCTTTACATAGAAACCTAACTAATTAAACATTTTAATTAAATGAATAAACAAATAAAACAAAAATTTAAAGAGATTAAATTTAAACTAGGCATAAAAAATAAAAGCATATATTAAAAATAAATTTAGGCTCGATTCACTAGACCAAAAGGCTGAAAATGGGGGGATTGGGCCTTTTGGGCCCATTGGGCCAAGCTTGGATTTGGGAAACATTTCCCTCTCTTTATTTTTCTTTTCTTTTCTTTTTTTCAATTTTGAATTGATTTAATGCAATTATGCCCCTTGATTAGATTTATCCATTCATTCTTTGGAATTTATGTATTTTTTTCTGTTTTGTTTTATTTTTCTTTGATTTTTCCTTTTCATTTTTTTTTATAATTAGTACTAAAATAAAATGATTAAAAATAAAATAGAATAGCTAAAAATAAATATAGGATGAAATGAAGGAATAAAGGACAAACTAAAATAATAACTAAAAAAATATGAATTAACTAAAATAAAATATTAAATTAAGGGAAAAAAGTGTAATCGAAATTTTAGGTTATGATAGCTATCCCTTATTTACCATACTCATGGTGCAAATCCTAATTGAAGTGTGAACTTCATAGTAGATTTGTTTAGTGAGTTTGTAAAGACCAAAATAAAAGTGAAATTATTGCTAAAAAGGTTTTTTCGACATGGATAGTTTGGTTTGTGGAATTGAAATGTAATGCCTTGTTATCAAATGTGGCTTGCTATGAACAGTAAAATGCAATGGTCTTGTTATCAAAGATGACCTGTCTTGAAAATTAAAATAAAATACAATGGCATTGAAAAAAGTGTAATCCAAATTTTAGGTTATGATAGTTATCCCTTATTTACCATACTCACGGTGCAAATCCTAACTCGAAGTGTGAACTTCATAGTGGATTTGTTTAGTGAGTTTGTAAAGACCAAAATAAAAGTGAAATTATTGATAAAAAGGTTTTGTTTGACGTAGATAGTTTGGTATGTGGAATTAAAATGTAATACAATGACCTTGTTATCAAAGGCGGCTTGCTATGAATAGTAAATGCAATGGTCTTGTTGTCAAAGATGACTTGTCTTAAAAATTAAAATAAAATACAAAGGCTTTTTTGTCAAAGATGGTTATCTAGAAAATAAAATGCAATGGTCGCTAGGCAACTTCGCCTAAAACGATGAACTGGGTAGGCAATCATGCCTAAAATCGGAGATGATCACTAGACAATCCTACCTAAGCGATAAACTAAGTTAGACAACTCGTCTAAAAATAAGAAATGATCACAAGGCAACTTTGCTTGAAGCAATGAACTAAGTTAGGCAATTCGCCTAAAAATGAGAAGACCATTAGGCAACCCTACCTAAGTAGTGAACTAAATTGGGCAACAATGCCTAAAAATGAGAATTGATTGCTAGGCAACCTTGCCTAAAACAATGAGGTAAATGTGGCAACCTTGCTTAAAAAATGAGAAGTGATCGGTATGAATCTCTACCTAAAATAATGAGCTAAATTTGGCAACCCTACCCCAAAATAAGGAGTGATTGCAAGGCAACCTCGCATTAAAATAATGAACTAAAATTGGCAACTCTGCCTGGAAATAAGAAGTGATTGCTAGGCAATTCTATCTAAAAAAATGAACTAAATTTGGCAATCCTGCTTGAGAATGAGAAGTGATTACTATGCAACCCTTCCTAAAACAATGAACCAAATTTGATAACCACCGCTTGGGAATGAGAAGTGATTGCTAGACAGACCTTATCTAAAACAATGAACTAAATTTGGTCATCTTGCCTGAAAATAAGAAGTGATTGCTAAGCAATCTTGTCTAAAACAATGAACTAAATTTAGCAACCTTGCTTGAAAATGTGAAGTGATTGCTAGACAACCCAACCTTTGACAACCCTATCCGAAAATGAGAAGTGATTGCTAGGCAACTTTTCCTAAAACAATGAACGAAATTTAGCAACCACCGCTTGAAAATGAGAAGTAATTGCTAGGCAACCCAAGCTAAAATAATGAACTAAATTCCTAAGCAACACCCGAGGTAGTGGTCGAGCCATGGAACTTCCTATAAGGGCATAAAGCGACAAAGATATAACAACTAGGAATCTTATGAAACTGTTGTACTTGTTTGAGCACTCCATTTTTTTATGCTTAATCTTTTACAAGGAAAATATATATATATATATATATATATATATATATATATATATATATATATATATATATATATATGTGCCTAAAAAGGACAAAAGTCTAAATATTAAATATTTAAGATAACTTCTCAACACAAATCATTGATACATTGTACTTATTTGAGTACTCCATTTTTTTTTATGGATAATGTTTTACAAGAAATTGTTATATATAGAAAAAGATCGAAATATTAAAGAAACTTCCTTATCATATCAAATCATTGATACATTGTGCCGAATAAAGAAAAAAACCAAAATATTAAAGAGAACTTTCTTACCAAGTCAAATCATGTGTCTCATAACCCAAATTTCGACACCCATAATTATTTTAGATCTTTTATAAAAAAAGAAATTTATTTTATTTATTGTATATTTTTCATTCACATTTTATTTATTTATTTATTATTAGTAATAGGAGGAGGTGGTGGAGGAGGTTTTGTTCCATGTAATGTTTAAATTTTTAGTATTATCATAAATATAAAAGACAAAAAAATAAAATGAAAGAAAATAAATACAAAAAGGATAGAATTAATTTTAGATTAGGGGGTTTTAATTGTAATTAACTTGAAAATTTCATGGATCAATGTGAAAATATTAAATTTTTAAGGGGAGCAATCAAGAACAATAGGAGGGTCAATTGTTGGAAATTAAAACAAGAATGACTAAAATACTTTAATCGAGGGACCCAATTGAAGAAATTAAAATTTAGAGGGATTAAATTGGAAGAGGTGTGCGGATGATAGTGTCATTACCCGACATCCGATGGGACTCTTGAAAATTTAAATTTTTTTATTTTTGAATTATTTATGATTTCTGCGGATGTGAATTGTTATTGATTTTAGGACTCCTCACTATAATTGTAGGAATTAAGAATCTAAAAATAGTACTAGTCTAGAGATTCTAGGATAAGGAGTTGGTTGCACTTTTGAGAAGGTATCGATCACCAAAAAATGTCATTTCCTAAGAAAGGCACCATCTCTAATTTAGTCCTAAAATTTATCTCCTAAAATGTTTCATTTGTGTCAAATTATTTTCAATTCGAACTCCAAGTTTTTTATTTCCTAAGCCAATTAAGTTTTTTATTTTTATTTGTGACATTGTATTGAACTAATCATTGGATCTTTTTGTCGGAAAACACATCAATTCAAATATTAGATCTATTTTAAATCTCGACATCATCGAGTATATCGGAGAACGACCTAATTGTTGAAGTAATTTTTTGATTAACAACAATCTTCATTAGATGAGAGACTTTATTAATTTTTATTAGCATTTTCTATTTTTTTATTTTAGTTTTATTTTTCCTAGCATTTTCTCTTTTTAAAAATAAAATTCTTTCCTAATATTTTTTCCTTTTTTTATTTTATCTCTATATTTTTTTATATCGTTGATTATTTGTGACGAATTGTCACTAGTCCTTAAAAATTAGGAGATTGATAAAATTCTTTATCAATTAATTATCTATCCCAAATCTTTACATAGAAACCTAACTAATTAAAACAATGAGCGAGTAAAAAAATAATTTAAAGAAATTAAATTTAAACTAGGCATAAAAAATAAAGACATATATTAAAAATAAATTTAGGCATGATCCACTGGAACAAAAGGCTGAAAACGGGAAGATTGGGCCTTTTCAGCCTATTGGGCCAGGCCTGGATTGGGGAAACATTTCCCTCCCTTCTTTTTCTTTTCATTTTTTTCCTTGGCTGGGCTTACTCTAGCTTGTCTTATTTTGTTCTCCTTTTTTCGGGATGGGCTAGACCCAGCCCATTTTCTTTTCTTTCTCTTTTTCGAGCCAGGGCTGAACCCAGCCCTATCCTCTTTTCTCTCCTGCTTTCTTTCCTTTCTTTTTTCTTTCCTTATCCGCTTTTCCTTCTTTTCTTTCCGGACCGATTGTCCTTTCTCTCTCAAAAAACTTGTTTCTTCCCTCTTGCCCAGAAATCCTACCCACAAACTTTCATCGTTTCTGCAATTAACGATAACTTGGCCTCCTTCTTTTTCTATTATTGACTAGCTAATAGGGTTGAGCAGCAGGGGCTCAACAGGGCAGTGACACTGCCACAGCCATGTTTATCTCTTGTGATTTGAATTTGATGATCATGGTACACATGACATGAAAATGGACAGGGGATGAATTTCAAGGTAGCTGAATTAAATTGAAAGGATGGGATGGCAGGTATGAAGATCCTGGTGTTGTTGTTGTTGTTGGCTTGTAGTTGACTGTGAAAATGGACGAATGCTTGGGATTTGATGTTGTTAATTTCATGACTTAGGAATGAGATTGTGGATTGACGTGAGCGATATAAACCCAGAAAGGCTTGTGTTTCTTGCCCAGAATTTCAAGTGTTTGAAACTGTCAAAAACCCAGAAAAGGGTGACTTTGCAGATGAGATGGATGGCTTTGCAGGGATGATTGGTAGCCCGAAATGTTCTAGGAACCCCAGAAATTGAAACCCAGGCTGCCTTGAAACTCAAAAAAAATAACCCAGAAAGTTCAAAAGAAAAACCTAGAAAGTTCAAGTGAAACCCAGAAAAAATTGAACGCCAGACCCAGAAATTCAAAGGAAAGCCCAGGTGTTCATCCCCAAAACCCAGAAATTCAAGTGGAAAAGCCAGAACTTCAAGAACTTCCCAGAAAAATCAGGAAAACCCAGAACCGAAAATCCTTTTGATTTCTCTTGTTTTCACTCTCTGCCCTCGATTCCCTTTTCTCTCTTCACTCCTCCAAAATCCTCATCGTTTCCATTTATTGCAGCACAACTTGCGAATCAAGCCAAGGAGGACTGGTGAGCGGGCTGGGGATCAAAACGGTTACGAAACCAGGATTTCTGGTTTTCGATTTGCTGGAATTGGTTGAAGGAAACAGTGAATGTTCATTCACTGGTTCTATTGTAAAAGTACGAAACAGTCCTCCCCCTGCCTGGATTTGTCAATTGTATCCTCAATTGCCTTTCAATTATACCCTTAATTTCGTCCTATTTTTATTCAATTTGACCCCTATTAGCTTTCAATTTTGAATTGATTTAATACAATTATGCTCCTTGATCAGATTTATCCATCCACTTTTTGCAATTTATGTATTTTTATTTTTATTTTTTTGTTTTATTTTTGTTTTGATTTTCCTTTTTTCTTTCATTATAACGAGTTCTAAAATAAAACGAATAAAAATAAAATAGAATAGCTAAAAATAAATAAAGTCTGAAATGAAGGAATAAAAGACAAACTAAAATAACAACTGAAAAAATAAGAATTAACTAAAATAAAAATTTTAATTAAGGAAAAAAAGTGTAATCCAAAATTTAGATTACGACAGACAGGACTATTTGAACATTTGTTTCGAACGACCTGTCGTCCGCTTTTCCTAATTTAAGTATCCTGTGACAACTGTTCCTCTTTCTTCTTTGCTGAAAAACATAGAGGAAAAAAGCTAACGCACAGGGTGTGTTTTCTTCTTTTTTTTTTTTTTTTCCTGAGACCATCTCTCTTCCTCCATCTGGCCCCGTACCTTATCCTTCCTCTCCCTCACACCAAGTCCTTGCCCTGCATCCCTTGATTTCTGTCCGTTCTCTTTGTGCACTGTCCATTTTTGTTCGTTCTCTTTCTATGTCTAAAAAACTCATCCTAGTTTTTGGCTTAAACATCATAGGTACATGAGGGAGAAAATGAAATTTTAGAGGCTAAAACTCACAAAAATCAAAAATCGATGGGGGTACAATTTTTTTCATGTTTCAGTCATTGATGAAGTCTGCTTCTTTTGCTTCAAAGCGGGAGGAAGCCTAGTTTTTTAAATTATTTTCCTCACAATTATCGGATTTTTGCAATGTGATCCCTAATGTGGATGAATTTGATGGTCAAACTGATAGATTTTTAATCCTAGGATTAGTTTTGGTTTTTATTCATTTCAGATGTCTACCTTAATTATTTTAATATGGAATTTTTAGGATTTATACAAATGTTCGTCCTTAGCCTAGTTTTAAATTTTTTTAATTTCAGGAGTCCATTCACTATTTATTTGCTATTTATTTATTATTCTACCATTTATTTTAATTATTAGTGTAGTCTATTTTTAGAATTTAACTAGTTAGATCTCCACGTTACGTTACGGTTCAACAATCGTTACATACGTAGACTTAATGATTCGTATGATGTAATGCGAATAAAAGTTTTATTTCTAATGATTGATGTAAATCGAATCTATATTGAGTGAAATTGTTTGATTTATATATATTTATTAACAAAATATTTAATAGTATTAGCATAAAAATTTGTATTTGAATAATTGGGAGATGCTTTCAAAACATTATTTAACTTATTTTATTAAAAAAAATAGAATATGAAAAAATAAATAACAAATAATTGGTATTATGTGTGTGTATATATATATATATATATATATATTAAAAAATTAAACACTCATTTAAAAAGCATAAAATTAATTTATTATATAAATTATAATAATATATTTTAAAAAAATAAAACATCGACGTTCTATAATATAATTTCAAAATTTATATATTAAAAAATCAAATTTATTCACAAATAAAATTATATCAAAAAATTAATTTGATGAGAATTTAGAAGAAACAAATAATTGAAAAAATAAGTTTTAAACAATAAGAGTAATTTAGCAAGATATATATATTCAAACTAAAATCATAAAAAATATATCATATTATTTAATTATAATAATATATTTTTAAAATAAAACACGAGATGTTCTAAAATTTTATTCCAAACTTCATATATTAAAAAAATTATTAAAAAATAAAATTATATCAAAAAATTAATTTGATGAGAATTTTAATAAGAAACAAATAATTGAAGAAATAAGTTTTAAACAATAAGAGTAATATAATCAGATAGATATATATATATATATATATATCATTTTCAAAATGAATATAAAACTAAAAAAAATAATGATTTATTTTTATATTTTTTATAACTAATTTCATGATTATATATATAAAGAAGTACAGGTCCAGGCTGGCGCGAACATCACTAAAGGCCCAGGCCGTGGCTGTTGTTTAACCTAGAAAAAAAAAAACCCAAAAGAGCTAGGTTCAGTAAATGAACAGTAGCACTGTTCGAATACCCCAGTTCTTTTAGTTTTCTTTATAATTATTTGGTCGGGTGTTTAATTTTATTTAATCTGAAATTTTTAGAGTTTATACACACATGTTTGTCTTAGCCTAGGTTTAAAACTTGGTAATTTTAAGAGTCCATTTACTATTTGTTTGCTATTAATTTTAATTATTAGTATAGTTTGTTTTTTAGAATTTAATTATTTGGTCCAGTGTTTAATGCGATTAAGGTGATGCATAGAAGTTTTTAGTTGGCAAATCTGAGTAGCGGAGCCAGAAGCATATGTTTTGATAAGTTTCTACCAAACATCTTGGGTTGTCTTGGCACCTATAATTTGAAGGAGAGTAGGTTCTCTGAGGGAAGAAGCAATCCAACTTAAGATAAGCTGACCTTTTTAAAAACAAGCAAGATATGCAGGACTTGAAACGTTTTCACCAAGTAGAGGTATGGGAGGATCAACAAAACAATCAATATTATGAGTTAAGTTGTGTTCGCATAAGAGAGCATATAATTGAGTTTGCTAGAGTAGGTAATTTGTAGGAGGGAGTCTGTTAAATAACTTGTTTGAGCTAGGGAAGAATGGCAGTGGTGGAACTTGAGAGGGATGGTGCGAATTAAGAAGAAAGAGTAAGGGATGGGTCAGACATGTTGAACGGGAAAAGGAAGGAAGAAAGACATGAAGGAGAGAAAAAACAATGGTGATTGATTAAGAAGAATGGCAGTGGTGGAACTTGAGAGGGATGGTGCGAATTAAGAAGAAAGAGTAAGGGATGGGTCAGACATGTTGAACGGGAAAAGGAAGGAAGAAAGACATGAAGGAGAGAAAAAACAATGGTGATTGATTAAGTCTTTCAGGGCTCTGATATGATATAGAAGTGTTTTTGTAGTCAATAATTATCTTTATACGTATGAGAGAATGTATATATATATATATATGTACAGATAGAGTCCTAAGGATTGCCATCCTATATATGTTTGAATCCAAGTTTCAAACAGCAGTAACATTATCACCTCCTCCACTTTTTTTTAATATCAATCTCATTTTACAATAATAAAATATATTCTCTAACATTTGTCAACGTCAACATGTCCTTAGTGCTAGAACCAAATCCTCGTGAATCTGTCTCAAAGGATATCAAACCTTTTATTTCTAGCTGTCATTACTTTAGAATTCAAGTTTCAAACAGCAATAACATTATCAAACCTTTATCATTGATTGATAGAAATTTTCATATTAAGATCCTATAAATTGATTGAAAACCTCATCTTCATACAAGAACCATAATGATTCAATAAAACTTTCAAATTAACTAAGTACAAAGATTTTCTGAGTAAGAACTCATGTATCATCACTTATTCAATGAATAAATTTAATGACTAAAAATCTAAAGACAGGTTTATTCTTTGATTAAAAGAAAAAAAAAACACATAGACAAAGAGCTAGAAGCTAGGAAGAAAAATCTTTCAATTTAGAGTTTCTAACTCTTTACAATTTTTTCGAGTTTGGTTAAGTATGATTTAAATATTAAGTTAAGTATGAATCATAGCTCAAATACTTTGTAATCTATTTCTATATTGTCAATAGAGGCAAAAAATAGTGTCAACTAAGTTTGCTCCTAAAATTTTTAGATTTTAATGCTCTAAATATACTTATCTAGCTAAATTTAGTGGTTGGCACTCAACTGATGGACATCGTCTAAGTGGTATTTTACGGATAAATAAAAAAAAAAAAAAAACAATTCCTAGATTGCTGGGGAATATTTTATGGCAAAAGAAAACGTTTATGAATTCTTTGTTATAACAACTATCTATTGTTGAGCTTCTTATGCAGAGAAATATCCAGAAAAAGCATAGTCACGAATCCTGGAATGACAAAAATTAGTTTTTTTACATCCTCTTTCAGAACATGCATGCTTCTACTTTGAGATCTTAGGAAGCACAAAAATTAGTCTCAAGCAATGTCTTTTCACTCCAACTCAAATAAAGCAATAATTAGCCTTTTTCCTGCTGTAAATAACTCCTCTATAGCTGGAACATTTCCTGTTTGGGTTGTTTATTGATAATAAAAAACTTTCCTTCATAAAACAATAAAAAAGATTTGGGCACTAGTCTTCTTAATTTAATTGGATTATTGTTTCAAATCTTAATTTCTAGCGAAAAAGCTTCTGCTTACCTCCATTCTCTAATATTTAGGGTGTTATATTGTTTCCTCGTAGCATTGCTAATCTTATAATTTCATAGTTATTGGCTATGATTTTTCATTTACTAAGTTTAATCATGGTGGAAGTTTTTTTAAGTTATTGAGACTAGTGTGGATAAGGACTTGCAATATATAACACTACACAGACCACAATCTATTTATTCTCTGAAAGGTTTATAAAATATTTGACTAGATATATAGACCTATACATTAAGTTTTTTTTATTATAACTCTAGTTGTCCGTTGCTGCCACTTGATATATCCACAATAAAAAAAATTCTAGTACAATCATAGAATTGGTATAATCACTAAATCATGTAAATCTTTATGTTGCATGATTATTCTTTTTTTCTACTCTATTTTTCCTACTTGATTCGTTTCCTAGTAGTTTTCCACCTCAAACCAGCCATCCCATACTTAGTTAGATAGTTTTTCGATAATACAAAATTCGACAACAACCTTAAAAACAACTTAAATGAAAAAGAAGAATTCAACAACAAAATTCAATGCAACTTATTAAATGAAGAAGAGGAATTCGACAGCAATCTTAAATGAAGAAAAGAAAGTTTTCATTGTTTTACGCACATACTGGCTACTGCTTTCTATTCATATGTGTTTTACATCCTCTCCAACAGAACATATTTCTGCTTTGAGGTCTGCACAAGTAAGTAGAAATTCGTAACCGACAACACTGAAAAAAAGAGAAACAATTCAACAATCCTCTCATAGTTCATAACTCGTTATATTTATTTGATTGTGTCCTGTTTATTACAAATATCATCTCACCATATCACTGGCAATGCTAATGTGGAAATTAAAGACATCAAATCAATTGATGATAGGAGAGGGTGCAGATGGTGGCAATGGTGTAGCTTTTGGAAGCTTTGACCAAACGGTTCTAATGGTTGCCTTAGAAGTGCTGTGGGTTTGGAATCTTGAAAACTTCCCCTGAGGCAGTGGTCGAGCCATGGAACTTCCTGTAAGGGCACAAAGCAGCAAAGATATAGCAACTAGGAAGCTTATGAAACTGTTGTACTTGTTTGAGTACTCCATTTTTTTATGCTTAATGCATGTTTTACAGGGAAGACTATATATATATATACACACACATATCCGTATTGTGCCTAAAAAAGAACAAAATCAAAATATTCAAGAAAAGTTCCTTATCAACTCAAATTTATTGATACATTGATGCCTGAAAATCTAAATATTAAATATTTAAGGTAACTTCTCAACTCAAATCGTTGATACATTGACTTGTTTGAGTACTCCCTAACGTTTTACAAGAAAGAGTTATATATTGAAAAAGATCAAAATATTAAAGAAAACTTCCTTATCGTTTCAAATCATTGATACATTTTGCCGGATCAAGAAAAAAATCAAAATATTAAAGAGAACTTTCTTATCAAGTCACATCTTGTATGTCATAACGACTGCAATAATTATTTTAAATCTTTTTATGATTTTTTTTATTTTACTTAGTATAGTTTTGCATGAACAGTTATTTTATTTATTTACTACTACTACTACTATTATTATTATTATGTTTTGTTTCATTTAATGTTTAAATTTTTAGTATTATCATAAATACCAAAAAAAAAAAAAAAGAGGAATAAAAAAATAAATACAAAAAAGATAGAATTAGTTTCGAATTAGGGGGTTTTAAGTGTAATTAATTTGAAATTTTTGTGGATCAATGTGAGAATATTAAATTTTTAGGAGCCGCAAACAAGAATAATAGAAGGCCCAATTGTTGGAAATTAGAACAAGAAGGACCAAAATACTCTAATCGAGGGACCCAATTAAAGAAATTAAAATAGAAGGATGAAATTGGAAGATGTGTGCGGATAACGGTGTCATTATCCGACATCCGACGAGACTCCCGAAAATTTGAATTTTGTTTATTTTTGAATTATTTATGATTTCGATGATGTGAGTTATTATTGATTTTGGAATTCGCCACATAGTATTGTAGAAACTAAGAATTTAAAAATAACACTCGGTCCGGAGATTTTAGAGAAAAGAATTGGTTACACTTTTAGAAAAATATCGATCATCCAAAAGTGTGCTTTTCTAACAAAGGTATCATATCTACCTTGGTCCTAAAAATTTTCTCATGTTGTGTTTTATTTGTACCAAATTATTTTAAATTCGAACTACAAGTTTTTTATTTTCTAAGCCAAATTGAGACTTTTCTTTTTGTTTTCAACTTCATATTGAATCAATCGTCGGACCCTTTCATCAAGAGACTTCAAACATCGGATGTACTTTAAGTCTCGACATAACCGATATATCGAAGAATGGCCAAATTACTAAAATGATTTTTTGGCTAACAACGAGTCCCTACTAGATAAGAGAATTTGCTAATTTTTCTTAGCTTTTTCTTCTTTTTTTTTTTTTAGTTTTATTTTTCCTAGCATTTTCTCTTTTTTGAAAAAAGTTCTTTCCTAATATTTTTTCATTCTTTTTCCTTTATCTTTATTTTTATTTATTTTTTTGAATTATTGATTATTGTTGAGGAATCGTCATCGGTCCCTAAAAATTTAGAGACTCAATAATTCGTTTACAAATTAATTATATATCCTAAATATTTACATGGAAACCTAACTAATTAAATATTTTAATTAAATGAAAAGACGAATAAAACAACAATTTAAAGAGATTAAATTTAAACTAGGCACAAAAAATAAAAGCATGTATTAAAAATAAATTTAGGCATGATTCACTAGAACAAAAGGATGAAAATGGGGTGATCGAGCCTTTTAGGCCCATTAGGCTAGGCTCGGATTGGGGAAACATTTCCCCCTCTCTCTTTTTCTTTTCTTTTCTTTTTTTTTTTTAATTTTGAATTGATTTAATGAAATTATGCCCCTTGATCAGATTTATCCATTCATTTTTTGGAATATATGTATTTTTTTATGTTTTGTTTTATTTTTGCTTTGATTTTTCCTTTTCAAATTTTTTTTTATAATGAGTACTAAAATAAAATAGAATAGCTATAAATAAATATAGGACGAAATGAAGGAATAAAGGACAAACTAAAATAATAACTAAAAAATTAGAATTAACTAAAATAAAATATAAAATTAACGAAAATAGTGTAACCTAAACTTTAGGTTATGATAGTTGTCCCTTATTTATAATACTCACAGTGCAAATCCTAACCGAAGTGCGAACTTCGAGTGGGTTTGTTTAGTGAGTTTGTAAAGATCAAAATAAAAGTGAAATTATTAATAAAAAGGTTTTGTTTGACGTGGATAGTTTGGTTTGTGGAATTGAAATGTAATGCAACGACCTTATTACCAAGGCGATACTGCCATGAAAAGTAAAATGCAATGGTCTTGTTGTCAAAGATGATCTTTCTTAAAAATTAAAATAAAATACAATGGCCTTGTTATCAAAGACAACTATCCCGAAAATAAAATGCGGTGATCACTAGGCAACTTTGCCTAAAATGATGAATTGGGTAAGCAATCATGCCCGAAATGAGAGATGATCACTAAACAATCCTACCTAAGCGATGAACTAAGTTAGACGACCCTATCTAAAAATGAGAAACGATCACTAAGCAACTTTGTCCGAAGCGATGAACTAAATTAAGCAATTCCGCCTAGAAATGAGAAGATTGTTAGGCAACCCTACCTAAGCGGTGAATTAAATTGGGCAACACCGCTCGAAAATGAGAAGAGATTGCTAGGAAACCTTTCCTAAAACAATGAGGTACATTTGGCAACCTTGCCTAAAAATGAGAAGTGATTGCTAGGAATCTCTATCTAAAACAATAAACTAAACTTGGCAACCTTGTCCGAATTAAGGAGTGATTGCTAGGAACCTTGTCTAAGATAATAAACTAAATTTGGCAACCTTGTCAAAAAATGAGAAGTGATTGCTAGATAACCCCGCATAAAATAGTAAACCAAATTTGGCGACCCTACATGGGAATGATAAGTGATTGCTAAGCAACCGTTCCTAAAACAACGAACCAAATTTGATAACTCGCTCGATAATGAGAAGTGATTGCTAGACAACCTTGCCTAAAACAATGAACAAATTTGGCAACCCTACCTGAAAATTAGAAGTGATTGCCAAACAACCTTATGTAAAACAATGAACCAAATTTGACAACTCTACCTTAAAATGAGAAGTAATTGCTAAGCAACCTTTTCTAAAATAATGAACGAAATTTGGCAACCCTTCCTAGAAATGAGAAGTGATTGCTAGGCAATCCTATCTAAAATAATGAACTAAATTTGTAGGCAAACCCCGAGGCGAGTGGTCGAGACATGGAACTTCCTATAAGGGCACAAAGCGACAAAGATATAGCAACAAGGAAGCTTATGAAACTGTTGTACTTGTTTGAGTACTTCCATTTTTTTATGCTTAATGTTTTGCAAGGAAAGACTATATATATATTGTGCCTAAAAAGGAAAAAAATCAAAATATTAAAGAAAACTTCTTTATCAACTCAAATCATTGATACATTGTACTTATTTGAGTACTCCATTTTTTTATAGCTAATGTTTTACAAGAAAAGATTATATATAGAAAAATATCAAAATATTAAACAAAACTTCCTTATCATATCAAATCAATATTAAAGGGAACTTTCTTATCCAGTCAAATCATGTGTGTCATAACCTAGATTTCGACTCTCATAATTATTTTAGATCTTTTATAAAAAAATTTATTTTATTTAGTGTATATTTTCCATGAACATTTATTTTATTTATTTATTTATTACTAGAAGTAGGAGGAGGAGAAGTAGGAGGAGGAGGAGGAGGAGGAGGTAGTCGTGGAGGAGGTTTTGTTCCATCTAGTGTTTAAATTTTTAGTATTATCATAAATATAAAAGACAAAAAAAAATAAATAAATACAAAAAGGATAGAATTAATTTCGGATTAGGGGGTTTCAATTGTAATTAATTTGAAAATGTCATGGATCAATGTGAAAATATTAAATTTTTAGGGGAGCAATCAAGAACAATAAGAGGGTCAATTGTTGGAAATTAGAACAAGAATGACAAATACTCTAATCGAGGGACCCAATTGAAGAAATTAAAATTCAAAGGGACGAAATTGGAAGAGGTGTGCGGATGACGGTGTCATTATCTAACATCCGATGGAACTCTCAAAAATTTGAATTTTTTTATTTTTGAATTATTTATGATTTACGGGGATGTGAGTTGTTATTGATTTTGAGAGTCACCGGCTAGTACTTTAGGAATTAGGAACCTAAAAATAACACTCGCTCTAGAGATTCTAATATAAGGAGTTGGTTGCACTTTTAAAAAGATATCGATCACTCAAAAATGTCATTTCCTAAGAAAATTCATGTCTAATTTAGTCCTAAAATTTATCTCCTAATGTGTTTTATTTGTATCAAATTATTTTCAATTCGAATTCCAAGTTTTTTATTTCCTAAGCCAATTAAGGTTTTTATTTTTGTTTGTGGCATCGTATTGAATCAACCATTTGACCCTTTTGTCGGGAGACACATCAATTCCGATATCAAATCCACTTTAAATCTAACATAATCGGTATATTGAAAAACGATCTAATTACTAAAGTAATTTTTTGGTTAAAAAAGTCCCTTTTAGATAACGAGACTTTATTAATTTTTATTTTTTCGTTTTATTTTTCCTACCATTTTCTTTTCTTTTCTTTTTCCCTAGCATTTTCTATTTTTAAAAAAAAATAAAATTCTAACTTGTTTGAGCTACGGACGAATGGCATTGGTGGAACTTGAGAGGGATGGTGCGAATTAAGGGATGGGTCAGACATGTTGAACGGGAAAAGCAAGGAAGAGAGACATGAAGGAGAGAAAAAACAATGGTGATTGATTAAGTCTTTTAGCCTCTGATATCATATAAAAGTGTTTTTGTAGTCAATAATTATCTTTATACGAATGAGAGAATATATATATATATATATATATATATATATATAGGAGAGTTGGTACAACAAGTTAACTGTATTTCAAATGTATATACAGATAGATTCCTAAGGATTGCCATCCTATATATGTTTGAATTCAAGTTTCAAACAGCAATAACATTATCACCTCCTCCATATTTTTTTAATTTCAATCTCATTTTACAATAATAAAATATATTCTCTAACATTTGTCAACATCATGATGTCCTTAAAGCTAGACCCAAATCCTCGTGAATCTGTCTCAAAGGATATCAAACCTTTTATTTCTAGCTGTCATTATTTTAGAATTCAAGTTTCAAACAGCAATAACATTACCAAACCTTTATCATTGATCGATAGAAATTTTCATATTAAGATCCTATTAATTGTTTGAAAACCTCATATTCATACTAGAACCATAAAGATTCAATAAAACCTTCAACTTAACTAAGTACAAGGATTTTCTGAGTAAGAACTCTTCTATCATCACTAATTCAATGAATAAATATAATGACTAAAAATCCAAATACAAGTTTATTCTTTGATTAAAAAAAAAAAACATAGACAAAGAGCTAGAAGGAAGAAAAATCTTTCAATTTAGAGTTTCTAACTCTTTACAATTTTTTCGAGTGTGGTAGTAGGATTTAAATATTAAATTAAGTATGAATCATAGCTCTAATACTTTGTAATCTATTTCTATATTATCAACGGGGGCAAAAAACAGTGTCAACTAAGTTTGGTCAGAGAAATATCCAGAAAAAGCATAGGCACGAATCCTGGAATGACAAAATAATTTTTTTACATCCCCTTTCGGAACATGCAAGCTTCTACTTTGAGATCTTAGGAAGTACAAAAATTAGTCTCAAGCAATGCCTTTTCACTCCAACTCAAATAAAGCAATAATTAGCCTTTTTCCTGCTGTAAATAACTCCTCTATAGCTGGAACATTTCCTGTTTGGGTTGTTTATTGATAATAAAAATCTTTCCTTCATAAAACAATAAAAAAGATTTGGGCACTAGTCTTCTTAATTTAATTGGATTATTGTTTCAAATCTTAATTTCTAGCGTAAAAGCTGCTGCTTACCTCCATTCTCTAATATTTAGGGTGTTATATTGTTTCCTTGTAGCAGTGCTAATCTTATAATTTCATAGTTATTGGCTATGATGTTCATTTACTAAGTTTAACCATGGTGGAAGTTTTGTTAAATCATAGAGACCGGTGTGGATAAGGACTTGTAGCATATAACGCTACACAGACAATGCATGGTCTCTCTATTCCTCGAAAGATTTACAGAATATTGGATCAGATATATAGACCTGTACATTAGACTTGTTTTATTATAACTCTAGTTGTCCGTTGCTGCCACTTGATATATCCCAAATAAAAAAAAATTCTAGCAGTCATAAAATTGGTGTAATTACTAAATCGTATAAATCTTTATGCTGTGTGATTATTTTTGTTTTTCTATTCTATTTTTCCTACTTGATTCGTTTCCTAATAGTTTTCCACCTCAAACCAGCCATCCCATACTTAGTTATAGGTTATTGATCCTATATTCCATGATATACTTAATTGGATAGATTTTCGATAATACAAAATTCGACAACAACCTTAAATACAACTTAAATGAAAAAGAAGAATTCAACAACAAAATTCAATGCAACTTATTAAATGAAGAAGAGGAATTCGACAGCAATCTTAAATAAAGAAGAACAAAGTTTTCATTGTTTTACGCACATACTGGCTACTGCTTTCTATTCATATGTGTTTTACATCCTCTCCAACAGAACATATTTCTGCTTTGAGGTCTGCAAAAGCAAGTAGAAATTCGTAACCGACAACACTGAAAAAGAGAGAAACAATTCAACAATCCTCTCATAGTTCATAACTCGTTATATTTATTTGATTGTGTCCTGTTTATTACAAATATCATCTCACCATATCACTGGCAATGCTAATGTGGAAATTAAAGACATATCAAATCAATTGATGATAGGAGAGGGTGCAGATGGTGACAATGGTGTAGCTTTTGGAAGCTTTGACCAAACGGTTCTAATGGTTGCCTTAGAAGTGCTGTGGGTTTGGAATCTTGAAAACTTCCCCTGAGGCAGTGGTCGAGCCATGGAACTTCCTGTAAGGGCACACAGCAGCAAAGATATAGCAACTAGGAAGCTTATGAAACTGTTGTACTTGTTTGAGTACTCCATTTTTTTATGCTTAATGCATGTTTTACAGGGAAGACTATATATATAGACACACACACACATATCCGTATTGTGCCTAAAAAAGAACAAAATCAAAATATTCAAGAAAAGTTCCTTATCAACTCAAATTTATTGATACATTGATGCCTGAAAATCTAAATATTAAATATTTAAGGTAACTTCTCAACTCAAATCGTTGATACATTGACTTGTTTGAGTACTCCCTAACGTTTTACAAGAAACAGTTATATATTGAAAAAGATCAAAATATTAAAGAAAACTTCCTTATCGTTTCAAATAATTGATACATTGCGCCGGATCAAGAAAAAAATCAAAATATTAAAGAGAACTTTCTTATCAAGTCACATCTTGTATGTCATAACGACTGCAATAATTATTTTAAATCTTTTTATGATTTTTTTATTTTACTAAGTATAGATTTTCCATGAACAGTTATTTTATTTATTTACTATTATTATTATTATAAGGTTTTGTTTCATTTAATGTTTAAATTTTTAGTATTATCATAAATACCAAAAACAAAAAAAGAGGAAGAAAAAAATAAATACAAAAAAGATAGAATTAGTTTCGGATTAGGGGGTTTGAATTGTAATTAATTTGAAAATTTTGTGGATCAATGTGAGAATATTAAATTTTTAGGAGCCGCAAACAATAATAAGAGAAGGCCCAATTGTTGGAAATTAGAACAAGAAGGACCAAAATACTCTAATCGAGGGACCCAATTAAAGAAATTAAAATAGAAGGATGAAATTGGAAGATGTGTGTGGATAACGGTGTCATTATCCGACCTCCGACGGGACTCCTAAAAATTTGAATTTTGTTTATTTTTGAATTATTTATGATTTCGATGATATGAGTTATTATTGATTTTGGGATTCGCCACACGGTATTGTAGGAACTAAAAAACCTAAAAAGAACACTAGTCCGGAGATTTTAGGATAAGAAGTTGGTTACACTTTTGAAAAAATATCGATCACCCAAAAGTGTGTTTTCCTAACAAAGGTATCATGTCTACCTTAGTCCTAGAATTTATCTCCTAATGTGTTTTATTTGTGCCAAATTATTTTTAATTCGAACTACAAGTTTTTTATTTTCTAGGCCATATTAAGTTTTTTGTTTTTGTTTTTGGCTTCATGTTGAATCAATCATCGGACCCCTTCATCAAGAGACGTCGGTTCAAACATCGGACCCATTTTAAGTCTCGACATAACCGATATGTCGAAAAACGACCAAATTACTAAAATGTTTTTTTGGCTAACAATAATCCATATTAGATAAGAGACTTTGCAAATTTTCTTAACATTTTCTATTTTTTAGTTTTATTTTTCCTAGCATTTTCTCTTTTTTTGAAAAAAAAATTCTTGCCTAATAATTTTTCATTCTTTTTCCTTTATCTTTATTTTTTATTTATTTTTTTTTTTTTGAATTATTGATTATTGTTGAGGAATCGTCATTAGTCCTTAAAAATTAAGAGGCTCAACAATTCGTTTACCAATTGATTATATAGCCTAAATCTTTACATAGAAACCTAACTAATTAAACATTTTAACTAAATGAAAAGACAAATAAAAAAACAATTTAAAAAGATTAAATTTAAACTAGGCACAAAAAATAAAAGTATATATTAAAAATAAATTTAGGCATGATTCACTAGAACAAAAGGATGAAAATGGGATTATTGAGCCTTTTGGGCCCATTGAGCCAGGCTCTGAATTGGGGAAACATTTCCCCTTCTTATTTTTTCTTTTCTTTTCTTTTTTTCAATTTTGAATTGATTTAATGCTATTATGCCCCTTGATTAGATTTATCCATTCATTTTTTGGAATTTATGTATTTTTATTTTAAGTTTTGTTTTATTTTTTCTTTGATTTTTCCTTTTCAATTTTTTTTTATAATAAGTACTAAAATAAAATGAATAAAAATAAAATAGAATAGCTAAAAATAAATATAGGATGAAATGAAGGAATAAAGAAAAACTAATATAATAACTTAAAAAAGAATTAACTAAAATAAAATATTAAATCAAGGGAAAAAGTGTAACCCAAACTTTAGGTTATGATAGTTGTCCCTAATTTACAATACTCACGAGTGCTAATCCTAACTAAGTGCAAACTTCGAGTGGGTTTGTTTAGTGAGTTTGTAAAGATCAAAATAAAAGTGAAATTATTGATAAAAAGGTTTTGTTTGACGTGGATAGTTTGGCTTGTGGAATTGAAATGTAATGCAGCGACCTTATTATCAAAGGTAGCTTGCCATGAAAAGTAAAACGAAATGGTCTTTTTGGCAAAGACGGCATGTCTGAAAAATTAAAATAAAATACAATAGCATAGTTATCACAGAGAGCTATCCCGAAAATAAAATGCAACGGTCATTAGACAACTTTTCCTAAAACAATGAATTGGGTAGGCAATCATGCCCAAAATGAGAGATAATCACTAAACAATCTTGCCTAAGCAATGAACTAAGTTAGACAACCTTGTCTAAAAATGAGAAACGATCACTAAGCAACTTTGCTTGAAGTAATGAACTAAATTAAGCAATTCCGCCTAGAAATGAGAAAATCATTAGGCAACCCTACCTAAGCAATGGACTAAATTGGGCAACACTCCCTAAAAATGAGAACCGATTTCAAGGCAACCTTGCCTAAAACAATGAAGTAAATTTGACAACTCGTTTGAAAATGAGAAGTGATTGCTAGGAATCTCTATCTAAAACAATAAACTAAATTTGGCAATCTTGCTCAAAATTGATGAGTGATTGCTAAGGAACCTCACCTAAAATAATGAACTAAATTTGGCAATCCCGCCTAAAACAATGAATCAAATTTGACGACTCGCTTGGGAATAAGAAGTGATTGCTAGCAACCCTTCCTAAAACAATGAACCAAATTTGATAACTCGTCTCGGAATGAAAAGTGATGCTAGACAACCTTGCCTAAAATAATGAACTAAATTTAGCAACCCCGTTTAGAGATATAAAGTGATTGCTAAACAACCTTGTCTAAAACAATGAACCAAATTTGATAACCCCGCTCGAAAATGAGAAGTGATTGCTAGGCGGTATTTTCTAAAACAACAAACAAAATTTGGCAACTCTACCTAGAAATAAGAAGTGGTCGGTAGACAATCTTACCTAAAATAATGAACTAAATTCCTAGGCAACCCCTAAGGCGAGTGGTCGAGGCATGGAACTTCCGATAAGGGCACAAAGCGAGCAAAGATTGAGCAAATAAGAAGCTTATGAAACTATTGTACTTGTTTGAGTACTTCCATTTTTTATGCTTAATGTTTTGCAAGGAAAGACTATATATATATATATATATATAGTGCCTAAAAAGGAAAAAAATCAAAATATTAAAGAAAACTTCTTTATCAACTCAAATCATTGATACATTGTACTTGTTTGAGTACTCCATTTTTTATGGCTAATGTTTTACAAAAAAAAAAAACGGTTATATATAGAAAAAAATCAAAATATTAAAGAAAATTTCCCTATCATATCAAATCAATACTAAAGAGAACTTTCTTATCAAGTCAAATCATGTGTGTCATAACCTAGATTTCGACTCCCATAATTATTTTAGACCTTTTATTTATTTTTTTTATTTTACTTAGTGTATATTTTTCATGAACATTTATTTTATTTATTTATTTATTAGTAGGAGGAGGAGGAGGAGGAGGAGGTGGTGGTGGTGGTGGTGGTGGTGGTGATGGTGGTGGTGGTGGAGGTTTTGTTCCATTTAATGTTTAAATTTTTAGTATTATCATAAATATAAAAGACAAAAGAAGAAGAAGAAAAAAATAAATACAAAAAGGATAGAATTAGTTTCAGATTAGGGGGTTTTAATTGTAATTAACTTGAAAATTCCTTGGATCGGTGTGAAAATATTAAATTTTTAGGGGGAGCAATCAAGAACAATAGGAGGGTCGATTGTTGGAAATTAGAACAAGAATGACTAAAATACTCTAATCGAGGGACTCGATCGAAGAAATTAAAATGCGAGAGGGATGAAATTAGAAGAGGTGTGCGGATGATAGTGTCATTATCCGACATCCGTTGGGACTCTCGAAAATTTGAATTTTTTTTTATTTTTGAATTATTTATGATTTATGAGGATGTGAGTTGTTATTGATTTTGGGAGTCTTCAATTAGTATTAGTATTGTAGGAATTAAGAACCTAGTATTAGTATTCTAGGAATTAAGAACCTAAAAATAGCACGGTAAATAGAAAGTTTTCATTGTTTTACGCAACATATTAAATGAATTCAACAACAAATTCAATGCAACTTATTAAATGAAGTAGAGGAATTCGACAGCAATCTTAAATGAAGAAGAAGAAAGTTTTCACTGTTTTACGCACATACTGGCTACTTCTTTCTATTCATGTGTGTTTTACATCCTCTCCGACAGAACATATTTCTGCTTTGAGGTCTGCATAAGTAAGTAGAAATTAACTCTATCTTTATTGTATTTATTTTTTTCTTCCTCTTTTTTTTGGCATTTATGATAATACTAAAAATTTAAACATTAAATGAAACAAAACCCAATAATAATAATAATAATAACTAAATAAATAAATATAATAAAATAAATGTTCATGGAAAATCTACACTAAGTAAAATAAACAAAAAATTATAAAAAGATCTAAAATAATTATGGGAGTCGAAATTTGGGTTATGACATACATGATTTGACTCGATAAGAAAGCTCTCTTTAATATTTTGATTTTTTTCTTTATCTTTCACAATGTATCAATGATTTGATATGATAAGGAAGTTTTCTTTAATATTTTGATCTTTTTCTATATATAACCATTTGTTGTAAAACATTGGGGAGTACTCAAACAAGTACAATGTATCAATGATTCGTGTTGAGAAGTTACCTTAAATATTTAACATTTAAATTATTTTTTTCTCATTCAGGCACAATGTATCAATTATTTGAGTTGAAAAGGAAGTTTTCTTTAATATTTTGATTTTTTTTATTTTTTAGGCACAATACGGATATGTCTGTGTATATATAGTCTTCCCTGTAAAAAATTAAGTACAAAAAATGGAGTACTCAAACAAGTACAACAGTTTCATAAGCTTCCTAGTTGCTATATCTTTGCTGCTTTGTGCCCTTACAGGAAGTTCCATGGCTCGACCACTGCATCAGGGGAAGTTTTCAAGATTCCAAACTCGCAACACTTCTAAGGCAACCATTAGAACCGTTTGGTCAAAGCTTCCAAAAGCTGCACCATTGCCACCATCTGCACCCTCTCCTATCGGAAACTGATTTGATATGTCTTTAATTTCCACATTAGGATTGCCAATGATATGGTGAGATGATATTTGTAATAAACTGAACACAATCAAATAAATATAACGAGCTATGAACTATGAGAGGATTGTCGAATTGTTTCTCTCTTTTTCAGTGTTGTCGGTTACGAATTTCTACTTACTTGTGCAGACCTCAAAGCAGAAATATGTTCTGTTGGAGAGGATGTAAAACACATATGAATAGAAAGCAGTAGCCAGTATGTGCGTAAAACAATGAAAACTTTCTTCTTCTACATTTAAGATTGCTGTCGAATTCCTCTTCTTCGTTTAATAAGCTGCACTGAATTTTGTTGTTGAATTCTTCTTTTTCATTTAAGTTGTATTTAAGGTTGTTCTCGAATTTTATATCATCGAAAATCTGCCAAATTAAGTATATCATGGAATATAGGATTAATAATTTATAATTAAGTAGGGAATGGCTTGTTTTAGGTGGAAAAATATTAGGAAATGAATCAAGTAGGAAAAATAGAGTAGAAAAACAAGAATAATCACAAAAAACAAAGATTTACACGATTTAGTAATCATACCTATTCTATGGCTGTACTAAAATTTTTTTTTCTTGGGATCTATCAAGTGATGGTAACAAATACAAGTAATGTTGTCTCTATTTATAGTGTCGACAATCGAGTTATAATAAAAAGGCCTAACGTACAAGTCTATATATCCGGTTCAATATTTTATAGACCTTTTGGGGGATAAAGGACAAACTAAAATAATAACTAAAAAAAATAAAAATTAACTAAAATAAAATATTAAATTAAGGGGAAAAAGGGTAATCTAAATTTTAGGTCATGATAGTTATCCCTTGTTTATAATACTCACATTGCAATTCTTAACTGAAGTGTGAACTTCGAGTGGGTTTGTTTAGTGAGTTTGAAAAGACAAAAATAAAGTGAAATTATTGATAAAAAGATTTTGTCCGACGTGAATAGTTTGGTTTATGAAATTGAAATGTAATACAACGGCCTTATTATCAAAGACGGCTCGTCATGAAAAGTAAAATGCAATGGTCTTTTTGTCAAAAACAACCTGTCTTGAAAATTAAAATAAAATACAATGGCCTTTTTGTTAAAGACGGCTATCCCGAAAATAAAATGCAATGGTTGCTAGGCAACTTTGCCTAAAACGATAAATTGGGTAAGCAATCATGTCCAAAATGAGAGATGATCACTAGACAATCCTGCCTAAGTAATAAACTAAGCTAGACAACTCTGTCTAAAAATGAGAAACGATCACTAGGCAACTTTTCCCGAAGTAATAAACTAAATTAGGCAACTCTACCTACAAATGAGAAGATCGTTAGGTAATCCTACCTAAGCGGTGAACTAAATTGGGCAACACTACCTAAAAATGAGAAGTGATTGCTAGGAATCTCTACATAAAACAATGAACTAAATTTGGCAACCCTACCTAAAAATGAGGAGTGATTGCTAGGCAATCCTACCTAAAACAATGAACCAAATTTGACAACTCTACTTGGGAATAAGAAGTGATTGCTAGGCAACCCTTCATAAAACAATGAACCAAATTTGATAACTTTGCCTAGGAATGAGAAATGATTACTAGACAACCTTGCATAAAACAATTAACAAATTTGAAAACCACCGCTTGAAAATGTGAGGTGATTGCTAGGCAACCCTGTCTAAAACAATGAACAAATTTAACTGTCCTACCTAAAAATGAGAAATGATTGTTAGGCAACCTTTACTAAAACAATGAACGAAATTTGACAACCCTACCAAAAAATGAGAAGTGATTGCTAGAAAACCCTACCTAAAATAATAAACTAAATTCCTATGCAACCTCTAAGGCAATGATCGAGCCATGAAACTTCCTATAAGGGTACAAAGCAGCAAAGATCTAGCAGTGAAACTGTTGTACTTGTTTGAGTACTCCAATTTTTTTATGCTTTATGTTTTACAAGGAAAGACTATATATATATATATATATATAAAGTAAAAAAATCAAAATATTAAAGAAAAAATCCTTATCAACTCAAATATTTAATACATTGTGCCTGAATGAGAAAAAAAAATCCAAATGTTAAATATTTAAGATAACTTCTCAACTCAAATCATTGATACATTGTACTTGTTTGAGTACTCCATTTTTTTTTTTTTTATGGCTAATGTTTTACAAGAAATGGTTATTTATAAAAAAAGATCAAAATATTGAAGAAAACTTCCTTATCATATCAAATCATTGATACGTTGTGCCGGATAAAGAAAAAAATCAAAATATTAAAAAGAACTTTCTTATCAAGTCAAATCATGTGTATCATAACCCAAATTTCGACTCCCATAATTACTTGTGATCTTTTATAAATTTTTTTATTTTACTTAGTGTAGATTTTCCATGAACATTTATTTTATTTATTTATTTATTATTAGGAGGAGGTGGTGGTGGTGGAGGAGGTTTTGTTCCATCTAATGTTTAAATTTTTAGTATTATCATAAATATAAAAGACAAAAAAAAAGAAAATAAATAAATAAATAAAGGATAGAATTAATTTTAGATTAGGGGGTTTTAATTGTAATTAATTTGAAAATGTCATGGATCGATGTGAAAATATTAAATTTTTAGGGGCGACAATGAAGAACAATAGGAGGGTCAACTCGTTGGAAATTAGAAAAAAAAATTACTAAAATACTCTAATCAAGTGACCTAATTAAAGAAACTAAAATTCATAGGGATGAAATTGGAAGAGGTGTGCAGATGATAGTGTCATTACCCAACATCCGACGGGACTCTCGAGAATTTGAATTTTATTATTTGTGAAATATTTTTTATTTATGAGGATGTGAATTGTTATTGATTTCGAGAGTCACCGACTAGTATTATAAGAATTAGGAACAAAAAAATAGCACTAGTCCGGATATTCTAGCATAAAGAGTTGGTTGCACTTTAGAGAAGATATCGATCACTCAAAAGTGTCATTTTGTAAGAAAGGTACTATGTCTAATTTACTCTTAAAATTTATCTCCTAAGGCATTTTATTTGTGTCAAATTATTTCCAATTCGAACTCTAAGTTTTTTATTTCCTAAGCCAATTAATTTTTTTTTTTTTTTGTGGTATCATATTGAACCAATCATTGGACCATTTTGTCGGAAGACACATAAATTCAAATATTAGATCCATTTTAAATCTCGATATAACTAGTACACCGAAGAACGACCTAATTATTAAAGTAATTTTTTGATTAACAATAGTTCCTATTAAATAAGAGACTTTATTAATTTTTATTAGGATTTTCTCTTTTTTTATTAGTTTTATTTTTCCAATCATTTTCTCTTTTTTAAAAAATAAAATTCTTGCCTAATATTTTTTTTCCTTTATCTCTATTTTTTATATCATTGATTATTAGTGAAGAATGATCATCGGTCCCTAAAAATTTAGAGACCGAGACAATTCCTTCACAAATTAATCATCAATCCTAAATCTTTACATAGAAACCTAACTAATTAAAAGAATGAACAAATAAAACAATAATTTAAAGAGATTAAATTTAAACTAGGCATAAAAAATAAAAGCATATGTTAAAAAAAATTTAGGCATGATTCGCTATAACAAAGGGCTGAAAATGAAAAGATTGGGCCCTTTCGGCCTATTGGGCCAGCCCGGATTGGGGAAACATTTCCCTCTCTTCTTTTTCTTTTCCTTTTTTTTTTTCTTTCCTCCCCCCACCCCACCCCACCCACCCACGCCCCGCGGGGGCGGCTGCGCTTACTCTTGCTTGTCTTATTTTCTTCCCCTTTTTTGAATTTTCTTTTCTCTTTCTTTTTTGAGCCAGCCTGAACGCAGCCCTAAACTCTACTCTCCTCCTTTCTTTCCTTTCCTTTTTCTTTCTTTCTCTTCTTTTCCTTCTTTTCTTTCCAGACCGATTGTCCTTTCTCTCTCAAAAAACTTGTTTCTTCTCTCTTGCCCAGAAATCCTACCCACAAACTTTCATCCTTTCTGCAATTAACGATAACTTGGCCTCCTCTTTTTACTATTATTGACTAGCTAATAGGGTTGAGCAGCAGGGGCTCAACATGGCAGTGACATCGCCACAGCCATGTTTATCTCTTGTGATTTGAATTTGATGATCCTGATGTTGTTGTTGGCTTGTAGTTGACTGTGAAAAATGGACGAAATGCTTGGGATTTGATGTTGTTAATTTCATGACTTAGGAATAAGATTGTGGATTGACATGAGCCATATAAACCCAGAAAGGCTAATGTTTGTTGGCCAGAATTTCAAGTTTTTGAAACTGTAAAAAACCCAGAAAAGGGTGGCTTTGCAGATGAGATGGATGGCTTTGCAGAGATGATTGGTAGCCCGAAATGTTCTAGGAACCCCAGAAATTGAAACCCAGAAATGTATGGGAACCCAAGCTGACTTGAAACTCAAAAACGAAACCCAGAAAGTTCGAAAGAAAAGCCTAGAAATTTAAAGTGAAACCCAGAAAAACTGAACGCCAAATTCAAATGGAAAGCCCAGAAATTCAAAGGAAAGCCCAGGTGTTCATCCCCAAAACCCAGAAATTCAAGTGGAAAAGCCAGAACTTCAAGAACTGCCCAGAAAAATTAGGAAAACCCAGAACCGAAAATCCTTTGATTTCTCTTGTTTTCACTCTCTGCCCTCGATTCCCTTTTCTCTCTTCACTCCTCCAAAACCCTCCTCGTTTCTGTTAACCAATTCATTTTTGTTTTAAAAATCCTTTCCTTCAAAATTTCTCTCTCCCGTCTGTTATCCTCTCTAACGATCTCATCGTTTCCATTTGTTGCGGCACAAATTGCGAAGCAAGCCAAGGAGGACTGGTGAGCTGGATGGGAATCAAAACGGTTAGGAAACCAGGATTTCTGGTTTTCGATTTGCAGGAATTGGTTGAAAGAAACACTGAATGTTCATTCACTGGTCTATTGTAAAAGTGCGAAACAGTCCTCCGACTTCCTGAATGTTTCAATTGTATTCTCAATTTCCTTTCAATTATACCCTAAATTTCGTCTAGATTTTTATTCAATTTGACCCCTATTAGTTTCCCATTTCGAATTGATTTAATACAATTATGCTCTTGATCTGATTTATCCATCCATTTTTTGCAATTTATTTATTTATGTTTTTTTTATGTTTTGTTTTATTTTTGCTTTGATTTTCCTTTTTTAATTTTTTCTTTTTTTTTTTTAAATAAAAAGTTCTAAAATAAAACGAATAAAAATAAACTAGAATAGCTAAAAGTAAATAAAGGATGAAATGAAGGAATAAAGGACAAACTAAAATAACAACTAAAAAATAAAAAATTACATTAAGGGAAAAAAGTGCAACCTGTTATAAAATAATGAATGTCCATCTACTTTTCATATCCCCACTACTCATAATCCTTAATGTGATTCAATTCACCATTCAATATGAGAAATTGAAAGGGTGATGCAATTGATGTACTTTTAATTATTCATAGTCCCTTCCAATTCTCATCTCAATTTTGAGACCTATAAATAGGCTTGATTGTTCATTTGTTGATGTACAAGTTTCTTAAAGAGATTAAAAGAATAACTTGAAGTTTTCTCACTTGTATTCACTTTATAGTGAATTCTTCTTCTTGCCATCCTTCCTTTAAATTCACATATATCTTTTATTTTTCACAACACGTTATCGGCACGATTGTTCTACCAAACGATGCAAATCATCTAGCCTATTAAGAGGTATGTACCTAATCTATCTTTTATTTTAAATCTAATAGTACATATAATATATATTTGAAAACTTGAATAATCTAATATATATTCTAATAATCTAATGTATGTTGTTTTGAGAAGTTTGAATATTATTATTATGTTTGTTTTTATTTTCTAACATCATTATTATATCTTGTATTATAGAATTTTTATCATGTCAAACCTCACAAAGCTTGATTTTGTGGCCCTTGACATTTCGGGCAAGAATTATTTATCATGAGTGTTTGATGCTAAGTTAATATCATCTACTTTTCATGCCTCGAATATGCTCCTGCAGTAGCATATCAAGATCATCTACTTTTCATGCCTCGAATATGCTCCTGCAATAGCATATCAAGAAAAAGAGTTTAAGAAATATTATGAATCGATTTCATATTTGCTCATGGCTAAATAAAATGAAAAGCTATTGACGAAAAAGAATAAATCTCATCCAATTGGATCTATTCCATTCTCTCGAAGTGAATGTGACAATTTATAATAATTTTAGACATGGATGAAGATGTGGTCGAGCCATGAATATGGTCAAAATAATTATCATTGTAATCTTGCTGATAACGTGTTGTGAAAAATATATAAAAAACATTCAAATGCATGCATTTAATGAATGTGATCACGGTTTATTTATTCATTTGAAATGATATCGGTATAAAAGTTCTAGAAGGACTTAACATGCCGAAGCATGTAATACATATTCTCGAGAAAAGAATTCAATTAAATGATGGAGATCTCTATTAGGATTATTTTAGTATTTGTTTTATTATTTGGTTTTTAGAAATTTAATTTATACTTTTTATATTTCATTTTTATACCTACTCTTTATTACTAACCTATGTGCATGTGATATAATCACTTCAATGATTATTTATTGAAAGAAAGTTATAAAAAATAACCCTATTTGTTCATATGTTTTTATTTGAAAGGGGTTTTTTTATATATTGATAACTTAAATATTATTGGAACTCCCGAAGAGATTCCAAGTGTCATAAGTTACCTAAAAAGAGAATTTGATGTGAATATCTTAAGAAAATAAAATGTTATCTCGACTCGCAATTCGAGCACTCGGAAAATGAGATTTTCATTCATCGATCAATTTATATCGAAAAAGGTTCTATAATGATTCTATATAAAAATCATTCATTGACTAGCCCAATGGTAGGTCATTCACTTAATATCCAAAAAGACCTTTTTTAACATTGAGAAGATAACGAAGAACTACTTGGTCATGAAGTACCATATTTTAGTGCCACCGGTGCATTGATGTATCTTGCTAATAATACTTGACTTGATATAGTCTTTTCTATAAATTTATTAGCAAGATATAGTTCTGCTCCAACACAAAGACATTGGAATGGAATTAAACATATATTACGTTATCTCCGAGGAACAAGTGATATGGGCTTATATTACTCTAACAAATCAAAGAATGGATTAATTGGTTATGCAAATGTATGTTATTTATCTTATCCACACAAAGCTCGATCTCAAACTCGGTTATGTATTTACATATGGAGATACAGACTATATCATAGCGTTCTATGAAGCAAACTATAGCCGCCACATCTTTAAACCATACGAAATACTAACAATTTATGAGGCAAGTCAAGAATGTGTTTGGCTAAGATCAACAATCCATCATATCCGAGAGACATGCAATTTATCTATCAACGAAAAGAAGTTTCAACAATATCATATGAAGATAATGCTGCTTGCATAGTTCCATTAAAGGAAGAATACATCAAAGTGATAATCCAAGCAGATTTGTTCACTAAGGTGTTACCTACCACAACTTTTGAGAAGATGATTCACAAGATTGAAATGCGTTGTCTTAGAGATCTTAAATAGTGCCTTCAACAGGGGAGACCAAAATGAAAATTAATGTGTGCAAGGAATATTGTACTCTTTTTCCTTCACTAGGATTTTTTTCCCACTAGGTTTTTTCCTAGTAAGGTTTTAACGAGGCATATTCCTTGTACAATGGACATTCAAGGGGGAGTGTTATGAAATAATGAATGTCCATCTACTTTTCATATCCCCACTACTCATAATCCTTAATGTGATTCAATTCACCATTCAATATGAGAAATTGAAAGGATGATGCAATTGATGTACTTTTAATTATTCATAGTCCCTTTCAATTCTCATCTCAATTTTGAGGCCTATAAATAGGCTTGATTGTTTATTTGTTGATGTACAAGTTTCTTAGAGAGATTAAGAGAATAACTTGAAGTTTTCTCACTTGTATTCACTTTATAGTGAATTCTTCTTCTTACCATCCTTCCTTTAAATTTTCATATATCTTTTATTTTTCACAACACAATCCAAAATTTGGATTGTGACAGACAGGACGACCTTGAACGTTTGTTTAGAATGACATTTCGTCCGCTCTTCCTAATTTAAGTATCCTGTGACTGCTGTTCCTCTTTCTTCCTTGCTGAAAAACCTAGAGGAAAAAAGGCAATCACACAGGCTGTGTTTTCTTCATCTTTTTTCCTGAGACCATCTTTCTTCCTCCAGCTGGCCCCGTACCTTGTCCTTCCTTTCCCTCACACCAAGTCCTTGCCCTGCATCCCTTGATTTCTGTCCCCTCTCTTTTTGCACTGTCCATTTTTGCTCGTTCTCTTTCTACGTCTAAAAAACTCATCCTAGTTTGAAAGAAATGAGTAGAAAATAATTTTGGCTTAAACTTCATTGGTACATAAGAGAAGAAATGAAATTTTAGAGGCTAAAACTCACAAAAATAAAAAATCGATGGGGGTACAATTTTTTTCATGTTTCAGTCATTGATGAAGTCTTTGCTTCAAAGCGGAAGGGAAGCCTACTTTTTTAAATTATTTTCCTCACAATTATGGGATTTTTGCAATTTGATCCCTAATGTGGATGAATTCGAGGGTGAAACTGATAGATTTTTAATCTTAGGATTAGTTTCGGTTTTTATTCATTTTGATAGGTCTACGTTAATTATTTTAATGTGAAATTTTTAGGGTATATACACATGTTTGTCCTTGGCCTAGTTTTAAATTTTTTTTAATTTTAGGAATCTATTCACTATTTATTTATTATTCTACCATTTATTTTAATTATTAGTGTAGTCTGTTTTTAGAATTTAATTATTTGATATAGTGTTTAATTTTATTTTAATCTGAAATTTTTAGAGTTTATAAACATGTTTGTCCTTAGCCTAGGTTTTAAATTTGGTAATTTTAAGAGTCCATTCACTGTTTACTTGCTATTTATTTTAATTATTAGTGCAGTTTGTTTTTTAGAATTTAATTATTTGATCCATTGTTTAATGCGATTAAGGTGATGCATATAAGTTTTTAGTTGGCGAACCTGAGTAGCGGAGCACCTACAATTCGATGGGGGTACAATATGGAGGAGGTGATGCATAAAAAATCGTATGAGATAATGTGTGTGTGTATATATATATATATATAGAGGAGAGTTGGTACAACAAGTTAACTTTATTTCAAATGTATATACAGATAGAGTCCTAAAGATTGCCATCCTATATATATGTTTGAATTCAAGTTTCAAACAGCAGTAACATTATCACCTCCTCCATATTTTTTTAATATCAATCTCATTTTACAATAATAAAATATATTCTCTAACATTTGTCAACGCCAACATGTCCTTAATTCAAAGGATATCGAACCAAATCCTCGTGAATCTGTCTCAAAGGATATCGAACCTTTTATTTCTAGCTGTCAATAGTTTAGAATTCAAGTTTCAAACAGCAATAACATTACCAAACCTTTGTCATTGATTGATAGGAATTTTCATATTAAGGTCCTATAAATTGATTGAAAACCTAATATTTATATTAGAACCATAATGATTCAATAAAACCTTCAAATTAACTAAGTACAAGGATTTTCTGAGTAAGAACTCTTGTATCATCACTTATTCAATGAATAAATATAATGACTAAAAATCTAAAGACAGGTTTATTCTTTGATTAAAAAAAAACATAGATAAAGAGCTAGAAGGAAGAAAAATCTTTCAATTTAGAGTTTCTAACTCTTTTTAATTTTTTCAAGTCTGGTCGTAGGATTTAAATTTTAAGTTAAGTATGAATCATAGCTCTAATACTTTGTAATCTATTTCTATATTATCAATAGGGGCAAAAAATAGTGTCAACTAAGTTTGGTCCTAAAATTTTTTATATTTTAAAGCTCTAAATATACTTATCTAGCTAAATTTAGGGGTTGGCACTCAACTGATGGACATCATCTAAGAAGTATTTTACGGATTAAAAAAAAAACAATTCCTTAATTTAATTGGATTATTGTTTCAAATCTTAATTTCTAGCGTAAAAGCTGCTGCTTACCTCCATTCTCCAATATTTAGGGTGTTATATTGTTTCCTCGTAGCAGTGCTAATCTTATAATTTCTTAGTTATTGGCTATGATTTTTCATTTACTAAGATTAATCATGGTGGAAGTTTGTTTAAGTTATAGAGACTGGTGTGGATATGGACTTGCAGTATACAATACTACACAAACCACAATCTGTCTATTTCCTAAAAGTTTTACAGAGTATTAGACCATATATATAGACTTGTATGTTAGGCTCTTTTTTATTATAACTCTAGATGTCCGTTACCACTTGATATATCCCCAGTAAAAAAAATTCTAATACAGTCATAGAAAAGGTATAATTACTAAATCATATAAATCTTTATGTTGTATGATTATTCTTATTTTTCTACTCTATTTTTCCTAGTTGATTCGTTTCCTAGTAGTTGTCCACCTCAAACCAGCCATCCCCTACTTAGTTATAAGTTATTAATCCTATATTCCATGATATACTTAATTAGGAAGATTTTCGATAATAGAAAATCGACAACAACCTTAAATACAACTTGAAAAAGAAGAATTCAACAACAAAATTCAATGCAACTTATTAAATGAAGAAGAGGAATTCGATAGCAATCTTAAATGAAGAAGAAGAAAGTTTTCATTGTTTTCCGCACATACTGGCTACTGCTTTCTATTCATTTGTGTTTTACATCCTCTCCAACAGAACATGTTTCTGCTTTGAGGTCTGCACAAGTAAGGAAAAATTTGTAACCGACAACACTGAAAAAGAGAGAAACAATTCAACAATCCTCTCATAGTTCATAACTCGTTATATTTATTTGATTGTGTCCTGTTTATTACAGATATCATCTCACCATATCATTGGCAATGCTAATGTGGAAATTAAAGACATATCAAATCAATTGATGATAGGAGCGGGTGCAGAAGGTGGCAATGGTGCAGCTTTTGGAAGCTTTGACCAAACGGTTCTAATGGTTGCTTTAGAAGTGTTGTGGGTTTGGAATCTTGAAAACTTCCCCTGAGGCAGTGGTCGAGCCATGGAACTTCCAGTAAGGGCACAAAGCAGCAAAGATATAGCAACAAGGAAGCTTATGAAACTGTTGTACTTGTTTGAGTACTCCATTTTTTTGTGCTGAATGTTTTGCAGGGAACGACTATGTATATATACACACACATATGATATATCCGTATTGTGCCTAAAAAAGAAAAAAATCAAAATATTAAAGAAAACTTCCTTATCAACTCAAATCATTGATACGTTGTGGCTGAATGAGAAAAAAAAATCTAACCGTTAAATATTTAAGGTAACTTCTCAGCTCGAATCATTGATACATTGTACTTGTTTGAGTACTCCCTAATGTTTTACAAGAAACGGTCATATATAGAAAAAGATCAAAATATTAAAGAAAACTTCCTTATCATTTCAAATGATTGATACATTGTGCCGGATAAAGAAAAAAATCAAAATATTAAGGAGAACTTTCTTATGAAATCAAATCTTGTATGTCATAACCCAAATATCGACTCCAATAATTATTTTATATTTTTTATAATTTTTTTATTTATTTTACATAGTATAGATTTTCCATGAATAGTTATTTTATTTATTTACTATTATTATTATTGTTGTTATTGTTATTATTATTAGTTTTTGTTTCATTTAATGTTTAAAGTTTTAGTATTTTCATAAATACCAAAAACAAAAACAAAAAAAAAGAGGAAGAAAAAAATAAATACAAAAAAGATATAATTAATTTTGGATTAAGGGGTTTTCATTGTAATTAATTTGAAATTTTAGTGGATCAATGTAAGAATATTAAATTTTTTGGGGTCAGAATTAAGAATAATATAAAGGTCAATTGTTGGAAAGTAGAAGTGGAAGGACCAAAAAACTCTAATCGATGGACCCAATTGGAAAAATTAAAATTCATAAGGATGAAATTAGAAGATGTGTGCGGATAATAGTGTCATCACCCGACATCCGACGGGACTCCCGAGAATTTGAATTTTGTTTATTTTTGATTTATTTATGATTTTTGAGGATGTGAGGTATTATTGATTTTGAGATTCGTCACCTGTTATTGTAGGAACTAAAAACCTAAAAATAGCATTCGTCCGGATATTTTAGGGTAAAGAGTTGGTTATACTTCGGGAAGATATCGATCACCCAAAAGTGTCATTTCCTAACACAGGTACCATGTCTACCTTAGTCTTAAAATTTATCTCCTAAGGTGTTTATTTGTGTCAAATTGTTTTCAATTCGAACTCCAAGTTTTTTATTTTTTAGGCCAAATTAAGTTTTTTATTTTTGTTTTTGGTTTTGTATTGAATTAATCGTCGGACCCCTTCATCGAAAGACATGTTAGTTCAAATATCGGATCCATTTTAAGTCTCAACATAATCGATTTGTCGAAGAACGACCTAATTACAAAAATGATTTTTTGGCTAACAATAGTCTCTATTAGATAAGATACTTTGTTAATTTTTCTTAGCATTTTCTATTTTTTTAGTTTTGTTTTTCCTAGAATTTTCTATTTTTTTGAAGAAAAAAAAATTCTTGCCTAATATTTTTTCATTCCTTTTCCTATATCTCTATTTTTATTTATTTTTTTGAATTATTGATTATTGGTGAGAAATCGTCATCGGTTCCTAAAAATTAAGAGAATCGATAATTCGTTTACCAATTAATTATATATCCTAAATCTTTACATAGAAACCTAACTAATTAAACATTTTAATTAAATGAATAAACAAATAAAACAAAAATTTAAAGAAATTAAATTTAAACTAGGTATAAAAAAATAAAAGCAAATATTAAAAATAAATTTAGGCAAGATTCACTAGAACAAAAGGTCGAAAATGGGGTGATTGGGCCCACTCGGATTGGGAAAACATTTCCCTCTCTTTCTTTTTCTTTTTTTTTTTTTTTCAAGTTTGAATTGATTTAATGCAATTATGCCCCATGATCAGATTTATCTATCTATTTTTTGGAATTTATGTTTTTTCTTATGTTTGTTTTATTTTTCTTGTGATTTTTCATGTTCAATTTTTTTTTTTTTAATAATGAGTACTAAAATAAAATAGAATAGCTAAAAATAAATATACGATGAAATGAAGGAATAAAGGAAAAACTAAAAAAATAAGAATTAGCTAACATAAAATATTAAATTAAGGGAAAAAAGTGTATCACAAATTTTAGGTTATGATAGTAGTCCCTTATTTACAATGCTTACGGTGCAAATCCTAACCGAAGGGCGAACTTCGAGTGGGTTTGTTTAGTGAGTTTGTTAAGACCAAAATAAAAGTGAAATTATTGATAAAAAAGTTTTGTCTAACGTGGATAGTTTAGTTTGTGGAATTGAAATGTAATACAGCGGCCTTGTTATCAAAGGCGGCTCGCCAATAAAAGTAAAATGCAATGATCTTGTTGTCAAAGACAACTCGCCTCGAAAATTAAAATAAGATACAATGGCCTTGTTGTCAAAGATGGATATCTTGAAAATAAAATGCAATGGTCACTGGGCAACTTTGCTTAAAACGATAAACTAGGTAGGCAATCATGCCCAAAATGAGAGATGATCACTAGACAATCCTACCTAAGCGATGAACTAAGCTAGGCAATCATGTCTAAAAATAAGAAACGATCACTAGGCAACTTTGCCCGAAGCAATGAACTAAATTAGGCAATTTTGCTTGGAAATGAGAAGATCATTAGGCAACCTTACCTAAGCGGTGAACTAAATTAGGCAACACTACCTAAAAATGAGAAGTGATTGCTAGGGATCTCTATGTAAAACAATGAACTAAATTGACAACCACCGCTCGAAAATGAGGAGTGATTGCTAGGCAACCTCACCTAAAATAATGAACTAAATTTGGCAACCCCAGTCGGAAAATGAGAAGTGATTGCTAGGCAATCCTCGCCTAAAACAATAAACCAAATTTGGCAACTCTACTTGGGAATAAGAAAGGATTGCTAGACAACCCTTCCTAAAACAATGAACCAAATTTGATAACCCCGCTGGGAATGAGAAGTGATATCTAGACAACCTTGCCTCAAACAATGAATTAAATTTGGCAACTCGCTTGAAAATGTGAAGTGATTTCTAGGTAACCCCGCCTAAAACAATGAACAAATTTGACAACCGTATCCGAAAATGAGAAGTGATTGCTAGGCAAGCTTTCCTAAAACAATGAACGAAATTTGACAACTTTGCTCGAAAATGAGAAGTGATTGCTAGACAAACCTTCCTAAAATAATGAACTAAATTCCTACGCAACCCCCGAGGCAATGGTCGATGGAACTTCCTAAAAGGGCACAAAGCAGCAAAGATATAGCAACTAGGAAGCTT
Organism: Dovyalis caffra; assembly: GCA_963924115.1. Taxonomy (NCBI): domain Eukaryota; kingdom Viridiplantae; phylum Streptophyta; class Magnoliopsida; order Malpighiales; family Salicaceae; genus Dovyalis; species Dovyalis caffra. Next base: position 622,350 of record CAWUPB010001178.1, on the reverse strand, counting down.
ATGAAACTGTTGTACTTGTTTGAGTACTCCATTTTTTTATGCTTAATGTTTTACAAGGAAATACTATATATATAGTACTGTGTGTAAAAAGGACAAAAATCAAAATATTAAAGAAAAATTCCTTATCAACTCAAATCATTGATGCATTGTGCCTGAATGAGAAAAAAAAATCCAAATGTTAAATATTTAAGATAACTTCTCAACTCAAATCATTGATACATTGTACTTGTTTGAGTACTCCATTTTTTTTTTTTTATGGCTAATGTTTTACCAGAAACGGTTTTATACATAAAAAAAAATCAAAATATTAAAGAAAACTTCCGTATCATATCCAATCATTGATACATTGTGCCCGATAAAGAAAAAAAAAGATTAAAGAGAACTTTCTTATCAAGTCAAATCAAGTGTGTCATAACCCAAATTTCGACTCCCTTAATTATTTTAGATCTTTTATAAATTGTTTCTTATTTTACTTAGTGTAGATTTTCTATGAACATTTATTTTATTTATTTATTATTAGTAGGAGGAGGAGGAGGAGGTTTTTTTTCCATCTAATGTTTAAATTTTTATTATTATCATAAATATAAAAGACAAAAAAAAAAAAGAAGAAGGAAAAAAAATACAAAAAGGACAGAATTAATTTCAGATTAGGAGGTTTTAATTGTAATTAATTTGAAAATGTCGTGGATCGATGTGAAAATATTAAATTTTTAGGGGGAGCAATCAAGAACAATAGGAGGGTTAATTACTGGAAATTAGAATAAGAATGACTAAAATACTCTAATCGAGGGACCTAATAGAAGAAATTAAAATTCAAAGGAATGAAATTGGAGGAGGTGTGCAAATGATAGTTTCGTTACCTAACATCCGACGGGACTCTCGAACATTTGAATTTTTTTTATTTTTGAATTATTTATGATTTATGGGGATGTGAGTTGCTATTTATTTTGAAAGTCATCACCTAGTATTGTAGGAATTAAGAACCTAAAAATGGCATTAGTCCAAAGATTCTAGTATAAGGAGTTGGTTGTACTTTTGAGAAGATATTGATCATCTAAAAATGTCATTTCCTACAAAAGGTATCATGTATAATTTAGTTCTAAAAGTTATCTCTTAATGTATTTTATTTGTGTCAAATTATTTTCAATTCGAACTCCAAGTTTTTTATTTCCTAAGCCAATTAAGTTTTTTATTTTTGTTTGTGACATCATATTGAACCAATCATTGGACCATTTTATCTAGAGACACATCAATTCAATATCGGATCCATCTTAAATCTCAACATAATCGATATATTGGAGAACAACCTAATTACTAAAGTAATTTTTCGATTAATAACGATCCTTATTAGATAAGAGACTTGATTAATTTTTATTAGCGTTTTCTATTTTTTTAAATAAAATTCTTGCCTAATATATTTTTCTCTTTTTTTTTTCCTTTATCTCTTTTTTTTTTCATGTCATGGATTATTGGTTATAAGTCCCTAAAAATTAGGAGACTAAGACAATTCTTTCACCAATTAATTATCTATCCTAAATCTTTACATAGAAACCTAACTAATTAAAAAAATGAACAAATAAAACAATAATTTAAAGAGATTAAATTTAAACTAGGCATAAAAAAATAAAAGCATATATTGAAAATAAATTTAGGCATGATTCACTAGAGCAAAAAGCTGAAAATAGGAAGATTGGGCCTTTTCGGCCTATTGGGCCAGGCCCGGATTGGGGGAAACATTTCTCTCTCTTCTTTTTCTTTTCTTTTTTTCCTTGGCTGGGCTTACTTTAGCTTGTGTTATTTTCTTCTCCTTTTTTGGGGCCGAGGCCTGAACCCAGCCCTATCCTCTTTTCTCTCCTTCTTTCTTTCCTTTCTTTTTCTCTCTCTCTTCTTTTCCTTCTTTTCTTTCCGGATCGATTGTCCTTTGTCCCTCAAAAACTTGTTTCTTCCCTCTTGCCCAGAAATCCTACCCACAAACTTTGATCCTTTCTGCAATTAACGATAACTTGGCCTCCTCTTTTTTCTATTATTGACTGGCTAATAGGGTTGAGCAGCGGGAGCTCAACATGGCAGTTACACTGCCACAGCCATGTTTATCTCTTGTGATTTGAAAGTGTTGTGCTTTTGTATGGTGGTGTTGTTGTTGTTGGCTTGTAGTTGACTGTGAGAAATGGACGAATGCTTGGGATTTGATGTTGTTAATTTCATGACTTAGGAATGAGATTGTGGATTGATATGAGCCATATAAACCAGAAAGGCTAGCGTTTGTTGCCCAGAATTTCAAGTGCTTGAAACTGTCAAAAACCCAGAAAAGGGTGGCTTTGCAGATGAGATGACTGGCTTTGCAGGGATGATTGGTAGCCCGAAATGTTCTAGGAACCCCAGAAATTGAAACCCAGAAATGAATGGAAACCCAGGCTGCCTTGAAACTCAAAAATGAAACCCAGAAATTTCGAAAGAAACACCTAGAAAGTTCAAGTGAAACCCAGAAAAATTGAACTCCAAACCCAGAAATTTAAAGGAAAACCCAGGTGTTCATTCCCAAAACCCAGAAATTCAAGTGGAAAACCCAGAACTTCAAGAACTGCCCAGAAAAATCAGAAAATCCCATAACAGAAAATCCTTTGATTTATCTTGTTTTCACTCTATACCCTCGATTCCCTTTTCTCTCTTCACTCCTCCAAAATCCTCCTCGTTTCCGTTCCTCTGAACCTCCGATTTATACCCAATTCTAACCAATTCATTTTTGTTTTAAAAAATCCTTTCCTTCAAAATTTCTCTCTCCCTTATGTTATCGTCTCTAACGATCACATGGATATGTTTTAACAATTTTTGTCCCTTTTTTTTTTTTTTAATTATTCCTTATCAATTATTATTAATTATTTAATTATTATTAATTATTTATACTCAATTCTAATCAATTCATTTTTATTTAAAATATATCAAATTAATTTTTAACGAGTTCACGTCAATTATTATTAATTATTTAATTATTTTTTTAATTTTTATTTATATTTAATTTTTTGATTTATAAATACATTAAATATTTAAAAAAAATCATTTTTACACCTTAAAATTATTTTTATAATAAATATTTTAATAATTTATCTCTATTTTTTTACTATTACCTCAAACACCACCTAAACTATACTTAAATGATTGAAAATGATTATTACAAGACTCGTAATATTTTGTAAAAAAATTAAAATTAATTAATTCATTAGTAAAATATTATTTTTTCAACACTATTTATTTGCAACTAAATTAATAATTTATAATTTTAATTAGTTGTAAAATTTTATTACTAATTGTAATGAATAATTAGTTATAAATTATTATAACATTAATCTTTTGAAACCAATTGAATAATTATCTATAAATGATAACTAATAATTTATAAAAACTATTTTTAGATTAAATTATCAGTTCAATTTTCAAAAAAAAAAATTCTTAACCGAGTTACTAAAATAATAATGCTAGAATTACTTAAATTTTTTTTTTACTAAATGTGAATATTGACTTGATTTTGTCCCAAGTAATTTTAATGAATTGGTTTATTGATTAAAAAAGTAAATTTTATTTTTAAATTAAAATTTTAGAGTCGTATTTATGAACATTTATTAAATTTTTTTAAATGTATTTTATATTATAAAATTATGAATATACCTTTTTGAAGTTTTCTCAAAATTTATTGATGTAACAATCATATACTTGTTTTTCTATTTTAATTTTCCGTATCAAATAAATACTTAAATATATTTTCCAACAGCTTTTTAAATAATTACCAAACGGCAGAAAATATTTTTTTGAAAAACAATTTCTTGAAAAATAGCTTTTACAAAAATTGATTTTCCTTTTAAAATTGTTTTTCACCAAACAAACGGAGCCTTAATACCGAGACCCAAATCCTCGTGAATCTATCTCAAAGGATATCAAACCTTTTACTTCAAGCTGTCATTATTTTAGAATTCAAGTTTCAAACAGCAATAACATTATCAAACCTTTATCATTGATTGATAGGAATTTTCATGTTAAAATCCTATAAATTAATTGAAAACTTCATATTCATACTAGAACCATAACGATTGAATAAAACCTTCAAACTAACTAAGTACAAGGATTCCCTCGGCAAGAACTTTTGTATCATCACTTATTCAATGAATAAATATAATGACTAAAAATCCAAAGAAAGGTTTATCTTTTGATCAACATAAACATATACAAAGAGCTAGAAGGAAGAAAAATCTTTCAATTTAGAGTTTTTAACTCTTTACAAGTTTTTCGAGTCCAATCATAGGATTTAAATATTAAGTTAAGTATGAATCATAGCTCTAATATTTCATAATCTATTTCATATATTTCATGCTCTAGATACTAGAATAACTATCCGATAAAGTCAAAAATCATCTCTATCAAGATAACGAGACCCATTTTCTATATTATCAATAGGATCCATTATAACTGCACACTCATATTCCAGAAATATAAAAAGAAAGAAATTCCACGATCGAACCACCAAAATAAAATATATAGCATAAAATGGGCTAAAAAAACGAGACCCAAATGCTTCACTTTGTATTGAAAAACTAGAATTTAGTTATTCTTGTAAATCTAATTCATTGAAATTACATCTAGTAAAAGGGATGAATTATAAATCTCCAAAATAATATTTAATGCTCTATAACTCAAAATTCTTTTAATTTAATGATCTATAATTCAAGCAATTTTTTATTTAATGCTCCATAATTCAAGAGTCATCTAAACTTAATGATTCATAATTCAAAAAACTTTTAATTTAATTCTCTATAATTCAAGAGATTTTTAACTTCCATCAAGGTGATATTTTTTTAATTTATATATCCTCAAGGGACCAATAGAATTTTAATACTTAATTTATTAAACCATTAAAAACACGAGCCATTTCAAAAAAAAAAAAAAAAAAATCTAACATCCGAGACATATCTGAGCTTGGAAATGTAATTTCAAGTTGCAGATAAGGAATACCAACATCTTCCATGTATAACTGCTGAATCATTTTCATTAAGAAGGAAGCTACAAGGTTTAAGGTTAAGAACTAGAATTTTTTATTAGTTATTTATTTATTTATTATTATTATTATTATTTTTTTTTTTTTTGCAAGCAACTCTGTAATTCTCTGAGCCAACTCTAACCCACACCTAAAAATATCAGGTAATACGTATGGAGTTCCAAAAAAAAAATCTCTTATTTTATATGTCAACGGAAATCTCTAATAAATCAGTATTATTAATTAATCAAAAAGTTACAAGATTTAGAATCCTTATGATAATTATGTACTCAGTATCCTAGCAAGTACCGACTTCATGTTAGTACGAACGATAAAGAAAAATAAATAATTCCATCAATTCGAAAAAGTATACAATAAAATCCAAGTATAGAGAAAAAATTCAAGTACGTTTATTTTGTATTTTACAACATATAATTCTGAATGATAGATATCCTAAGATTTACAGAATTACAAGTTTATGATAATTATTTTGTATTTTACAACATATAATTCTGAAAGATAGATATCCTGAGAAAAAATTGTATTTTACAACATATAATTCTTACTCTGAGATCTTATGAAGTAGAAAAATTAGTCGCAAGCAATTTCTTTTCACTCCAACTCAAATAAAGCAATTATTAGCCTTTTTCGTGCTGTAAATAACTCCTCTGTAGCTGGAACATTTCCTATTTGGGTTGTTTTTTTTCATAATGAAAACCTTTCATCATTAAACAATAAAAAAGATTTTGGTTCTATCAATATATCCTAGAGCAAGTTAACAACCTATTCAAATTGGGGATGGGCAATATTTTTTTTGCCAAATACATCAATCATATATTAGAGCTTATAAAGATATTTATTTCAAACTAAAAAGTTGTTGGCTTAGAGCTAAACAAACTGATTATAGACGAATTTTTTTATTAATGTGTGGAGTTTGAATTTTGAAATCGGACTTGTTGAGAAGGATTAAATATTGTCGTCCTTGCTCCGAATATGATTAGTTTTATTTTCAATATGAAATAAAAATATCGTAGGAAAAACAAGAAAAAAATATCTATGTCAAGGTTGCACAATTAAATAATCAGAGAATACCTTTTCTGTTAAACTTAAAAAAATAAAAATCCTCTCAAGCTTAATGGATTGGAGATGGGCATGTTTTCACATGTTATTAGCTCAACCCCTAATAGAAAGTTTCAGTAATTTCATCCGTCTGGCCCATCTCGCCCACAGTTTGGGTTGCTAGGCAAACGGGCAATGCAATTACCATGGTAGATAGCCCATTTCTTTTGAATTTTAAACAAAATATACACGAAAAGGCTTTTAAAGGAGTTATGAAAACTGTAATTTGACTATTTATTTTTTATTTTTTATTTAAGTATTTAATAGATAAACCATTTTATTTGAGTGTTCAAATTTTGATTTTGTTTTCTATTTGAGTGCTCATAATCATTTGAAACTGAAAAATGCTAAAGTATTTAGAATAAACTGCAATGCGATAGTTTTTAATCGACACGTAGTAATAAGTGGATTTCACTCGAATTATTAAAAAAAAAATTGAGTGCCTACTCTTTATTATTTTTCTGTTTGAGTGCCAAACAATTGGGTTATTTTCTATTTGAGTTCCCTTAGTTTTTTTTTTTTTTTGAAAAATACTAATGTCGCCAAGATTCACTAACACATGAAAAAAATGAGTTCCACTTAAATTTATTAAGAAAACAATTGTAAAAATTATATACATGAAAAAATTTGAAATTGTTTAAAAAAAAATCAAAATCAATTACGGATACAAAAAAACTCTAATTTTTTTAGATAGTGTAGAGTCAAAACTTTTGGATTAGACAAAAGAAATGTTTAAACAATGATATCGTAGAAGTGTTATAAGAGATTGATCTCGACTAACAATAATTGATTTTGGTTTTGGTTTTTAATTTATTTCCAACTATTTTATTTTATAAAAAAATTTATTATTTATTATTTTTTAATAAATTCAAGTGTAATTTACTTTTTATCACATGTGAGTTAAAAATTGTCGTGTGTCAATAAATTTTAACCACATCAGTATTTTTTAATCTTAGATGACTAAGAGAACTTAAATAGGAAAAAAAATCAAACATTGAGCATCCAAATAGAAAAATAATCAAAAGTTAGGCATTTAAATTGCAATTTTTTCTTTAAAAAATAGGATTTTTTTTTTTATACACCAAATGAGATCCATTTTCGTCACTTATCATTTCATTTGGTTACATGAGTATTTTTCAAGTTTAAGTGATCATGGGCACTAAAAAAAAAAAAAAAACTTGAGTACTCGTCAAATAGAAGAATTTACGAGTTAAACACTCAAACAAAAAAAAAAAAAAAATCTAAAATTGGGCACTCAAATTGCTTCTTCTTCCTTTTTTTTTTTTTTTTTTTTCCATTCATGTAAATGTGCATTGTTACTTTACCTACTAATCCAAAAATCAATCAATCAATTAATTAATTAAATTAAATTTGTAGGAAATTGTGACCATTTGTAAGAATATTTCGAGCTTTTTTAAGTCATCCAAATTCCAAAAGGATTTCTACTTCCTAAAAAGAATATTAATATGATCAATCCAATTATCATTTCACATGCTTGGTCATAAATCCCAACAATTGACCATGTTCTACCATATCTTAGATAAATGCTCACTTCTAACCTACCAAAAGAAGCCACGATTGAAAAGAATGTGGCCAAAAGTATGGAAACATGTAGCAAAACCAACTGTAATATTATCTATACAAACAAATCCCACTAAACTTGAATGATGGTTGGATTTTCGTGGACTAATGATTACAAACATTCCCTTTTGCTCCTCGAAAAAGCAATGGCACAAAATAACAAGGGAGTTTTGGTCCCCATTATTATTGACCCCCAAGCTTTCCTTGCATGCCCAAGCAAGGACCCACCTCATCTCTGGGCTCTTGCATGCCATGCCATGCCACCAGTTGGCCACCCACCAGCCGAAAATAGAAAAACATTTTCGAGACAGAGAAAAGAGTTGGGTTTGATCACCTGTTTCTTTGACTCGAGTGCTAATAAGCACAAAATCCTTTAGTACTTCTGTTTTGTTTGCTATAAATTTCAAGGTTTTATCGGACAAGAACCAATCATGAGCAGGCAACCTTTGCTACGTAGGAATTAAGGATCAGGTTTTATGTCAGGTTGACAGAAATACATGTGAAATTTAGACCTGCACACCTTATTTGTTTAACTGCCTCAAAGTGTTTTCTTCCCACCTTGTATCCTCTTGACCGTGAGTAAATTATAAATTAGTCCTTTTTGTTTCGAAAAATGAATTAATTAGATTCTCTTGTTTTAAAAATTAATTATTTAATCTCTTATGTTTTAATTTAATCAATAACTTAGTTTTCTGTTAGAGTAGTAATGAGGTGTCTTTATTGCAGTACTTTTTGTTTCCAAATTGCCATTTTTTATGCGTTATTTTTTCTTTTTTTACACATATCCTCTCTTTTTTTCTGTAAACATGTACCAAAACAAAACTCCATTTTTCTCCTCAGATCTTCTTTCTTTAAATCTCTCCTTCTTTTTTATTTTCTCAAACACCAAAATATTTTCTCATAAATGAATATATATGTTAAAGGATACTGAGATAGTAGGAGTTAATTTGATAGATTTGTGAAAAATTTAATAGTAAGAGATTAAATGATTAATTTTTGAAACGAGAAGGACTAATTAATTTATTTCTCAAAAAAGGACTGATTTATAATTTACTCATATTGGCCTTTTTCTTTTCTCGTTTGATCCAATCATCCAACAAGCTTAGCAAGCGCGCTACCGGTTTTATATATATATATATATATATATATATATTTTTTTTTTTTTATTCTCTTCTGTTATTCTAAACTCTAAGAATGGATGGAGAAATTCCCTGCTGCTTTTTCACAATTCTAAGCTAGTTGTTTAACCGCCTCAAGTGTTTTGCTTCCCACCTTGTATCCTCTTTGACCTTTTTCTTTTCTCATTTGATCCAACTAGCTTTGCAGGACTGCTCAAGTTTTTTTGAAAAATACATAAATTCCCTTCTATTTTCCTAAATTCCAAGCATTGATGGAGAAATTCAACATTCTGTTATACTTAGATAAGGTCTTTCATTGGATGGTGATGTAGGTTTTTTTTTATTAGTATTCTATAAAAATAAAAATAAATGGTTATACAACAATTTGTTAGAAAAAATTCAATCGCTATTATGAATTTTTTTTAATTAAAACAATGGTTAGTAAAAGTCAATGGATTAAATTATAGATTCAATCTAGCATTCATCAAGAAACAACGAGTAAATCCTAGGAAATATACAATAATTTACTCTAGAATTCATCAAAGGTTTAATGATAAATTTTGTCGTTATTCCGTTACGATTTGGTAATTTAGGATCCATAATAATAAATTGCCTAATTTGAGCTCTAAAGTATTGGAGATTGAGAAAATATGATCTAAATTACTCAATCTCTATATGTGTAACGAGTCACCTTTACTTAGAATGTCAAAACGATTTCGTTTTGACATTCCAAGTAAAGTTGTTAATTTTATTGTTAATTATGTTTTTTTAAAAATATATATATTTTTAACCCCATAATCTTGAACTTTTTTTTAAAAAAAATTCTTATAAAATATTATAAACATTTTATAAATTTGTATAAAAAATATTTTATAAATATTTTTAACCTCCCCTAATTTTGAAATTTTTTTTTATAAAATACTATAAACATTTTATAAAAAATATTTTTATATATAATTTATAAAATTAGGGATGTCAATCCTTAATTATGCTCATTTTAATTTATAAAATATTTTTTAAGGCTCGAAATTGTGTATTGTTAATTATGTTTTTTTACAATGATATTTTTATAAAAAAAAATTAAAAATTTCAAAATTAGGGGGTTAAAAATATTTTTTATATAATTTTATATTTTATAAGAAAAATATTTAATTTTTTTTTCAAAATTAAGAAGGTTAAAAATATTTTTTAAAAAAAATAATTAACAGAAGAATGTTAAAATGATGTCATTTTAACATTTTAAGTAACAATCAATCTTAATTTTTTTTCAAAATTAAGAAGGTTAAAAATATTTTTTAAAAAAATAATTAACAAAAAAATGTTAAAACGATGTCATTTTAACATTTTAAGTAACAATCAATCCAATTAAACGATATTACATTTGTCCAATCCATAAACGTTATTAAATCATAATAAAATAAAGATAAAATTTGCTATTAAACCATTCATCAAGTATGGCATCTTCTAGAGGAAATGAATAATCATTAATATTTGTTGGACTTGAGATCATAAACCAAAACAATTCCGACACTCGGCTTGAAACTTGAAAGAACTAGTTACGGATTTATCTTAAAGAACTTCGTGTCTTCCGTCATGATTAAATGTTCCAAGTGATTTCATTTCAGAATATTGATAATCCAATTAGCAGAACCCATGTTATAGAATTTTTCATTTTCTCTCTCCCTTAATGGCTGACTTATTCTCCCCCCACTACCCACTACCCACTATCTTATCCCAATTAGTGAGGTGGCTTTGCTTTTACCACTAACATTCCCAATTCACCAAAAATCAAACAACAAAACAAAAATAGTTAACTGGCTTATACCTAATTAAAAACAGAATTAATCAATAATTATTTGTAATTTTAAGGAGTTGATTTGGTGATTAAGTTTTTTTTTAGCGTTAACATTCAGAAATAAAAAAAAATATCAAGACGATGTGAATGCTGCATTCTTAAAATCTTCTTAAAAAAATAGTTTTAATTGATATCAAAACTAATGCGATGATATTTTTATCATCATAATAATAATTTTTTAAAAAAAAAAACAGAGAAAAACATGAAAACCTAACCATTGTCACTGAAAATCCTCCATAATCTGTTTTTCCCTCAATGAAGGTCCCTATGATTGGATGATTGCGTGGTATGGAAAATGCAGTTTTAGAAAAAATGCAATTGGGCCCTTGATGCTTGAATTTTATAAAGCTAGTCTCTCCAGGCAATTTTGTGACCAATTTCTGTTAAAACTAACACTCAATGGCCAAACTTTGACCAAAATCCAGCCAATCAGCATGTGCTGCGTTTCCTATTAAAACTAATAATTTTGAGTTTTAACGGAAATTTCCAACAGTATTGAAGGGAGGGACTAACATTTTAAGAGATCCAAAACGTCAACGACCTAATTTAACTTTTAGAAACCAGAGGGTTTAATGTGACCAAGTGATTGAACCATAGACCTCTACTGCCGAAAAACTCTAATAATCTAAGATTTTGCCTTGGTAAGAAAAAAATAAAAATAAAAATAAAATTCCACTACTAATTTGGGATGTCTCTTCAGCTTATGGTGGTATCAAGACAAGTGTCCCGGAATCTGATGTGGAGCAGTTTTTTGACGGAGAGACAAGAAAGCATAACTTTTTCTATGTAGTTCTTGTCGAACCCACTCCTCCTAGAAACCGACTCCCACATCAAGTAAACCCCACGAACTGACGCTGTTCTGTTGGTTCAGGTACAGCTAACTTTCCCCCACTACACACAATCATGCAAACTGTCTATACCAGCTTTTACTACTATCTTCAATTCTGCTAATCATTCTTAAACTTTGATATTATGTTCTTGTTTTTGTGTTACTATAGGAGGATCAAAGAAAGAACCCATCAAGAAGACAGAAACATTTCAAAACATGTTTTTTGCCTTGTTTGGGTGGAGAAAAGCTACTAAGTGGTAAGGGACTAAGCTGCCTCATGGGTTTATAGTTTTATGGTTTGTTCATTTTTGGGTTTTGTTAAAAAGGGTGGTCTGTTTTTTGTTTTTTGGGTTGCAGCAAGAGGCTGATCAAGCAAGTTCAATCCCGGATTAACCTGTTGAAGACCAAGAGGCTTTCAATTGTTAAACAGTTGAGGGAAGATGTTGCTCAGCTCATCAAGGCTGGCTATGACGATATTGCTCTTACTAGGGTAAGCATAAATAATTTCCATGCTCATATCGTAACAAACTATTGACTTGGAATGATGGAATCTCTTCTCTGTTATCTCTTCTGCTCACTGTCCTTTTTTATGTTGTTTTAAGTCTCCTGAAGTTTCTGATTGGTCAAGTCCAGCATCTTATTTATTTATTTTAACAATCAAACAGCTTTGTTTTTGTGCAATGAAAGAGTGTTATATTTGATAGAAGTGATCATCTAAGCTTAATTGTTGAGTCTTAGCAGCATGTCATTGAACTTTGATGGAATAGAAGGTACTGTTAGCATGGGAATTTCCCCTATTGCTTTGATGGTGTGAATTGAGACTCAAGAAAGCTTGTTTTAGGTATTCAGAGATTTGACATATGATTATTATCTTGACTTTCAGGCTGAGCAGCTTTTTAAAGATGAAAACACTGTGTCGATTTACGAATTATTGCATAGTTTCTGCGAATTCATCCTGAACAACCTGTCATATATCCGCTGGCACAAGTATGTAAAGAACTGATCAGAAGAAGTTTCTCTGTTCTGACTCCATGTTGTGTTTTCTAAAACCGTTCTGTCTTCGGAATCTTGTGGTTTCAGGGATTGTCCTAATGATGTCAATGAAGCAGTTTCAACTCTTATATTTGCCTCTGCAAGATGTGGAGAAATACCAGAGCTTCGTGCTGTCCGAAAGCTCTTCGGACAGTATTATGGCCAAAGATTTGAAAAGACAGCTCTTGAACTATTGCCTGGGAACCTTGTTAACACTCAGGTTCTTATATCTTTCTTATAATAGAATTCTACAAGAAGTCTGCTTGCTATCGTACGATTTCTTCAGTAGATGTGTTAATGCCAACTGACACAATTGCAACCACAGGTAAAAGAGAAACTCTTCATTATATCAGTTCCTCATTATGTGAAGCAAAGGTTGGTGGACGAGATTGCTAAAGATTACTGCCTCCGACCGGAAATTTTGGCAATTCAATATGCTTCAGAGCAGCAGCAGGAGGTGAATTTCGATACTTCTGTCAGTATGTCTAAACTGATTTGCTCTATTCTTATGAGAAATATTGAAGATCTTTGTTCCATGCAACCACAGGAAGAGGAACATAGAGAAGAACATCAGGTGCTAGATAAAGATGCTCAAAATTATGGTCGCAAAATAGAAGAATCTCATAAGGAAGTTTTAAATGAAAATGATCTAGAAGGGAAAGCTATACACATTGATTCAATGTCGACAAGCCGAAGTTCACCAACATCAACTCCCTCTCGTCAGAATAGTCATACAACTAGTAGTTCTGTGAAATCTTCTATAGCTCAGCTATCTTCACCGGATACGCTGGAATCTCCAACGCAGAACGAAGCAGAGAAAGAGGACAATTTTGCTGGACAAGATTCACTATCAAACTTTGAAGTGGTTTCCCCAGGAGCTGAAGAAAGTCAGGTGGCTAGCAGCATTTACACTACCTCCCGAAAACACAAGGAAGAGAGAAAGATTGCAGCATCTTCCTCAGAGAGTCTGCCTCAGTTTCCAGAGGAGATGATAGTCTATCTTGATGATGTAGAGGAGGTTCAATCCATTACAAAGGAAGGTAGCTGCCTGGATCAGAGAATTTTCAAGTTCAAATCATCTCCTCCTCAATCCATTACAAAAGAAGGTAGCTGCCAGGATCAGAGAATTTTCAAGTTCAAACCATCTCCGTTCCTGCCGAAAAAGGTAAAAGTTGAAGACGGTGATGTAAAACATATGGATCAGTATGAATCACGGAGTGAGAAGTCAAATTCAAGTAGCTCAAGAAATAGAGAGGATGCAACTGTTAAAAGATCAAGGAGGAGATCGATATCTCGAGAACATTCAAGTGGTAAGGATATCGAATGTGTGCTTTATTACGACAAACCATGCAAGAGACACACAACTGATCACAAGCATGGATCAAATCTTCCCGGTAAGCATCACAAGAAGACTGCTAAAGGAAAAGGTGAAGAAACATGTGAAGCAGAGAAGATGCAAAAACAACCTCACTGCTCCAGCCACTGCTGCTTGAACCATCGATCTTACTTCTGCACCAATGATGGCAGAGTTGCTCATGAGCATCCACCTTGGAACCAGAAGAGATTCCTCACTGTTATTCACCATTGCCACTGTCCTACAATTGGAGAATCAGATACAGAAATGGAACGGTATGACTTCCCGCAGCTGCGGCGGAGAAAAAGCTGTGAATTTGGTGCTTCTGCGCGTGATTTTTTTACTAGCCCAGATTGGCAGCCTGAGCAGCAAAGAAAACGAAATTCTACATGCAGCAACGTCTCTTCTATGGATCCATGCGCAGAGGAAAACACTCCTTTGACAAGAAAAGAAACAAGGCCCCCTTATCTAAGAGCCATGACAATGCCCCAAGAAAGGTCCAAGTACAGTAACAGAGAAAATGTTGAGCGGTGCAGTACGTTTCCCATTGAATCTCCCCCTCATGTCCACCCTAAGCTACCAGATTGTGATGACATAGCTGCCAAGTTCATGGCTCTCAAGAGAGAACATGCAAAGAACAGACACGGTTAGACAGATTGAACAAGGTTTTAACAATGCCGTATTAGATTGATTTGTAGAATTTTCTATTTCTACCCCCAGAGAACTAGAATGATTTGATTTGTATTAAACTAGCAATTGATTGAATTATTGAAATATAGAAATTTGTTTGTCATACTCATGGCTCCATATCAGAAGAACCTAAATACTTTTTCCTGTAAAAAGAAGTTCCTTTTAGTGTTAGCTCACCCACCAAACCAGACTAAGCACATAAATCCAACAAAATTTGCCATTGCTTGATGAATTGAACATAAATTACAAAACCCCAAATTTCTAATAGCTTCAACAAGTCCTCCAATTGTATAAAAACAATAAATTAGAGTGATTACTTGGTAAGCTTAATTCAACTAAAAACACATGACAAATACAACAAGAATCAAAAAATATTTTGGGCTGGTTGTCTTCTCTTGGCTTTGGGCTCAACCACACATCTATGTTGGGCACCTTGACTTCTGCCTCAACAACATATCCGATTTGGCGTGCTTTTGGGCCAAGTGGCTTTGCAAATTAGTTTTTTTGTTTTTTTTTTTTTGGGCCTTTCCCCTTCGCTTAAAGTGGTTTCGTGCTTGAAATAATTGAGTATCCATCATTACTCTATTAATTTAAATTAAAATATATGTATTAGTTGATAATTATATATTAAATTTAATGTGATTTTCATTTTTGTTTCATATATTATTGGTTTTATTAAATCATATAAAAATATATCAACTATAATAAAATTTTCAACTTGTAGATATGATTAAATTTAAGTAGATAGAAAATAGAATGATTGTAACTCCCAAAATACGAGAGATATTTCCAGTTGGATCTCGTGTTTAGTAAGACGAAAAAAAAAGGTGGGATATGCACATAAACTACTTGTAGTTTGGAGTTTTTTTTTATTTTTTAAGTGCAATTTCTACATGTTGGTGACCCATTTATGTGTTAGGCCATTCCATATTGATTGTAGAAAAAACCGGATCCGTAGTTATAAATGTGAGAAAAAATCTTACTCATTAAGTTAACTTTTAGAATAGAGAAGGTCCAACATTGATATCAGATTTTATGCCACATAAGTTGATGAGAACTTCTTGAGTTAATTTTTAGCCCTGAGAAGATCCAATAGCACCGAACATTTGGTATCTTTCCTCACTTCATGTATAAGCTAGAGCTAATGAGTTGTGTGTAGCACAATTGGTATATCGTCATTCTCATCCTCCATTAGACCCCGGGCTCGAATCTGCTTATAAACCAAGAAAAAGTTTTATGAACAATACTATGAGCACCAGTTCTCTCATGGCGGCGTATACTCTAGATGTTAATACAAATATATCTTGACATTGCATGCAGTGGGATACATAGCATTTGTTCATAACTGCTTCACAGATCTTTTTAATGGTGGAAAGCAGTTGCTTGGGCTAAGGGGCATGCACCAGTACCAAATCTTGGCAGCATAAAAAAGATCATGGAAAATGGTCCCATCAATTTATTGCTCTATCTATTTACATGAGAATTTGGTTTCCTACAACTTGCAGACACAGAACTTGGCTGGATAAGGATTTCAAAAATTTGTGCTCGATTAATTGGTAATCTAGATTGGTCTCTGTCTAATTTAATTTCCAACATGACTGACGTCCAATAATATATAGACTGCTTAACTTGCAGTTCAGTTCATTTTTTCAGGTTTCTAGACAAATAGTAGCAACTTGAACATGTGGGAGATAAATTTTCTTCTGATTTTCTGTTTAATCCATTGACCTGGACAGTCTATTAATAATTATCGTTGGAGAAATTTGAATAGTTTTGAATGGCAAGAGAACATATCTTAGGAGAAATTTGAATAGTTTTGAATGGCAAGAGAACATATCTTAGAGCATCTTTAATGGTGCTCTTTATCTTTTAGTTAGTATTTTTAATTTAAATAGAGAGCACGTTGATTATATAAATTGAAAATCAATATTCTCTCTAATGTTATTCTCTATTTTAACTTTTTATTTTGACAAAATCCATAAAACTTATAGAGATTATTGGTGAAAAGGTTGAGTGGCATAGAAAATAGTAATTTTTATTAATGAAATATAAGATAAAGAATCATTTGGACTCTCTAGTATTAGAGAGCTAAAGACACTACGTATCTCAATTTTAAAGATAAAGATTGTGATAAAGAAAGCATTGGAGATAAAATTTTAACCAAAGCTCTTTATTATAAAGAAAAATCTTAATATAAAGAGAGAATTGTAGATGCTCTTATACTCGAATAATTAAACTAAAATAAGTAATATATAAAATTGAGAAAGTGTCACCTATTATAAAGCTAAGTCTTTCGATAGATCATCCAATTTTAACTATCTAACTTTATATATTATCGAGTCTCAAAAAAGTTTAAAGGCTCGGTAAAAATCTTATTTCAACTATTTAACTTTATATGTTATCAAAGTCTCAAAAAAGTCTAACGGCTTCGCAAAAATATTAGAACTCAAACCACTTGATAAATCTTAAAAGATGGCTTGTAAGTGAAAATGAATGGCAGTTTAGTAAAAATTTGGAACTCAAGCCACTTGATAAATCTTAAAAGTTGAGTTATAATTGAGGATGAGTGTTAGAAAACATATAATGTTTGAATAATTAAATAAATAATATATAAAGTTGAAAAACAATTACCTACCACAAAACTTAAATCTTTTGGATAGAATTCAATTTTAATTATCTAACTCTATATCAACCATTGATGCCACTTAGTATCTAGTAGCTAGGCGTAATCATTTAATTTTTTGGTTTAGTTTTTAATAATTCGATTCGACTTTCGATTAACCGAATCTATACAAATAAAAACCGAGCTCGAGCTGAATTATTATTCAAATTTTTTGTTTAAAAACTGAAATTTTGATTTTCAGTTTAAACTATTTTTTTACTTTGAATTTTTTAAATAATGTGAATAAACCAAAAATATTATAAATCTATCATATATCTATAATAATGTTAAGGTATATATATATTTTTTTTGGTTTATTTACATTATTTTAAAATTTAAAAAAATAGAAAAAATAAAAAAATAAAATTTCAATTTAAACCAAATAAAAAATTTAAAAAACTTAATCGAACAGAAAAAAAAAGAAAAAATCTATTCTTTTTTTCTTTTTAGTTAAAAATCGAACAAAAATTGATATTTCAGTTCGATTTTTCAATTTAAACCGAATAGTACTCATTTTTATTTTTGGCTTAAATAACCTTGGTGATTTTCAAAACGTTAACATATTTGGCATGCGAGTGTAGATCAAAAACAAAAGAAAAGAAAAGGGTAGAAACAAATTATTTAGAAGTGTCATCAGGGAGTGTTTCGATTATCTAGCCAAAGCATGCATTGCTTTTCAGTGGAGACACAATTTACTATTTCAGGGTGACAAAGGGGCACGTTGATATCTCTAGGAACAGTACGCCTAAAAAGTTGATCCTTCTTATCTATCAAAAAGTTGGCTTTGAAAACGGCGCATGCACATGAAAAAAGAAAATTCCCACTATCTATAAACAAAAGACGCGTGTAGCAAATAGATTATATTTTGGATAAATTTTGCTAATTATCTTATAGTTTGAACGTAGTAACATTTTGCATTCGATTTTTCATATAATATACTTACGATATTAAAACTGAAATTAAAAATTAAAAGATACCCCACATAAAAAATAAATCTATTTTTTTCCCGGCCATCATATTAGAGTAAATTATAAGTTAATCTCTTCAGATTTGAAAAATAAATTAATTAGTCTTTTTTGTTTTAAAAACTATTATTTAGTTTTTTTTATTAGAATTGATATGCTTAATTTAATATTGATTTATTATATAAAATATATTTTTTTCATAAATCTTTTTATATTTTTCACTCATTTTTTTATTTTTAAAAATAAAATAAATTGAAAAAGAAATGAGATTAAGTGACAAGTAAATTTTAAAATATTATAAAAAAAAAACTAAAACGATAATTTACTATTCATTGGCACTGTTCTAAAAACTATTCATCCGGACTTATATACATTATTCATACGGACTTATATATATTATTCCTTTTATTATGTAGTGTTTTTTTTTATAGCTTTCAAACTTTTATAATAAATGTATTTAAAAATTTTGAAGCTATAAATTTTAAAAAACTTTTAAAACAAATTTATTATAAAAGTTTTCGTGACCTTACACTTTAGTCTTTTTTTTTAAACATTATTTTTTCGATCCATAAATTTTTTTTTGTTTTATTTTGATTCCTTTTTTTGTTTCATTTTGGTCACTTTGGTCCCTATTTTTTTCTTTGATTTTTTTAATTAAAAATTTTAAGGCAAAAATATGTTTAAAAAAATAATTTACATAATAAATTTTTAGCTAAAAATATAAATAGAGATAAATAGATAATATTTTTTAGTAAAAAAATTATGAAAATATAAAGAATAATTAGTTAAATACAAAATTTTGATTAAAAATTATAAAATCGAATGAATTTTTATTCAATTTTGATTTGATAGATTTTGATAGACGTAAAATATAATACGATACATCAAATTAAAATATTTTTTAAAAAATAATTTTATGTGTTTTGTTTGACCCGAAGCATAGAGTGAGTAAAAAAACTAATAAGAACTAAATAATTATTTTAAAAAAAACTTATTAATTTATTTCTCAAAGCTATAAGAACTAATTTATAATTTACTTCGTCATCATGTTATGATTCCCATTCACTCTTTCTCACCAATTCAGCCACCAAATTAAAAACTTCAAACCGCCTACCACCGCCGCTATGATTATTTCGAAACCGGTACCACAAATCCACTGCAAACCAAAACCAAATTAAAAACTCCTGTAGCAACCACCAAAGCTTAAAATTGGAAATGAAAATCTTAGTTTGTCTGTATCACGAAGCAGCTAAGTACAGAAAATCTGCGTGAGTTTTTCGATTTTATGCGTAAAATTATCTATGTTGGATGGTATAAAAAACCTATGTGAATTTGAAAGATTCAATTTGTAAAATTGTTTTGTTTTAGGTGATGGGTTTTTGTTCTTTATGGTTGTTACTATAATATGGTGTGTAGGGATTAGGCAGGATTCTTTATGGTGAATTGATTTGTGTTGTACAACTTTTTCTTGACCTCTAAAAACTTAATGCAATTATTTTCTCAAATTTCCCATTATTTTTTGGTTTTTGAGATTATTCCAATTGAAAATATTTTTATAGAACTAAGATGAATGAAGCTCGAGGCTATATAAAAATGTTTCGAAGATTTTAACATATGGTACATTAATTTACTTGTTCACTGAATATTTTGATTGGTTTTAGTTTGTAATCTAATTAATTTTACTTTTCCGTTATTTAATTTCTAATTGGTTTATATTATTGATTAAAAGGTAATTTTGGTCATAAAATTTTGTTTCGCTTAAAAAAATGCATTAAAAAAAAAAAGAACCAAGGCATGTTATAAAACTAAGAAAAATGAAGTGTAAAGTTTTTTTTTTTTTTTTTTTTGTTCAATAAGCCTAAGTTTTTGAACAACCCAATGGATCTCTAAATTCAAATTCAATATTTTTGTTGTTGTTCAATATCCTTAAAAAAGAACCGAGACATGTTAAATCAAAATTTAACAAAAACAATCAACTAATTAACATAAATTAATTTGAATTCAAATTTTTAATTTTATCAAAAAATTCTCTCTTACCTTATTTTTTTTTCAATTTTCTTTCGAACTTAACTTTAAAATAGCTTTATACTTATTAGACTAGACAAATTGGCGTTTCTACTATAATCCTATGTGGAATTCAAATTATTTTATTTTATGTATCTACTATAAGATTTTTTTTTTTTCACTTTATCTCTAGAAAATGAAATAAATCATTTTTTCTTCCTTAAGTGAAAATACCAAAATAAAAAAATAAAATCATTATCTTTTATTTTAAGTAGACACGAAATCTATGAATAAAATAATATTGATTTGTGGACGAATTAGCCAAATCACCTCCCCAATCCACCTGACAAAAATCTGGCCACTTCATCAAGTTTGCCACACCAAGGAATGACAACGATCCGATAACTTGCACTTATCATTGATTGCTTGCTTTATGCGGCCCGACTATCTAATGGATAACATTATATATATTATGTACTATATCTCGTATTAGAAATTCTATAAGTTAGCTTTTCTTTTTTTATATGGTTAGTTGCCGTCAGTGATTTCACCCCACCCTCCTTTTCAATTTGTTTTCTTTTAAATAATCTTAGCTTTAGTGGTTATACTGCATGATTTGATGATTTTTTATTCAGTTTATCTGATGTTCTTACTTTTTTCTTAAGTTTTGTTTTGTTTATTTATGCATGTCGTTTTTGTGCTCTTCTGGTGGATTTATCTTGCTGCAATAACGATCTATTCATGTTTTTGGTGTTTTAGAAATTTAGATCGTGTGAGCAAAATTGAATAGCAAGAGCTGCTAGGTAGATTAATGGCAAAGAAGAGCATCTCTTTCTCTTGGTATATAGTTTTATGTCTAATTCCCTTCTTTTTTTTTTTTTCCTTGTATAAAATCTCCTACGTATGTTTTTGGACGTCCATATAGTAATATGGAAGATTTTTTATCTTCATATGGATGCAATTTGAATTGGCTTCAAATTGAGATCTAGCTAGAAATCTTTCTCTATTCTTTCATCAATGAAAAGATCGATCTTTGACTTACAAAAAAGAGTTATGGATGATATTATTTATTAGGTTGAATTTGAAAAATTTTAGAGTACTTACTACAAATAATAAAAATATACAAAAATAAAAGAAATAATTACTTCCAAACTCATAAAAAATTATAAATTTATTTCTGTTTAGATTAAAAATATATATTTTTAAATCTAGCTCTTATAAAGAGCAAGAACTCCCCTTTTATTTTCATGGATCAACAGTTAGATTCATGAATTTTGTTTCAATCGATAATCAAATAGTAAGAGAGAGATTTTTCAAAGCAGTAGAGCCGCTAGATAGATTGTTGGCAAAGAAGAGCATTTTTTTCTCTTGCCATATAGTTTTATCTCTAATTTTTTTTTCTGGTATAAAATCTCCTAAGTACGTTTTTAGACGTCTATAAGTTTTTTTTTTCCCTTCATATGTATGCAATTTGAATTTGCTTTAAATTGAGCTCTAGAAATCTCTCTAGCTATTTTCTCATCAATAAGAAGATCTAGCTTTGACGAACAAAAGAGTTATGGATGATATTATTTATTAGGTTGGATTCGAAAAATTCCCAAGTACTTATTACTAATATTTAATTTGTATATAAATCTATTTTCATAATTTTACTTTGAGGTAATCACTTCCTAACTCATAAAAAATTATGAGAATATCTTCATTTATATTAAAAAAATAAATAATTTTTATTTTTTTATTTTTGTGTCTACCTTTCTACTATGAGAATAATAAAATTTTTCTGTTAAATCCTTACTCTTATAAAGAGAAAGAATTCTCCTTCTATTTTAATGGATCAATAATTAAATTCATGAATTTCGTTTCAATATATATATATATAATATATATATATATATATAATGTACGTTCAAAGAGTAGACCGGAGTCCTCGCCGTTGAAAAAAAAAACAATATTTATTGTCCATGTCAATGGGGAGAATGGTGGCAATGACTGTGCACACAACCACATAATAAAACGTTTCGTGCATTCTCCAACTCTTATAAAGAAGAAGACATGGTCCACCATTTTATGGTCTCCAATGAATACCATACATAGAAAGCAAAAACATTTTTTTTTTTTTTTTTGAGCCATTACCAAAATGGGCCAATAAGGAAGTGTATGATAACATTTATGTTTCCATTAGGCCCACTTTAAATTCTCAACCATATTGGGGTTGACTTTTTAATCCATTAATCCACCCTACCAAATATTATATTAATAATTTGCTTCATATTTTAATCCATTTCGAGGAAAACTATGTTACGGCAACCAATGGCCAATCGCAAAGTCACCATTTTGTAATAAGTAATGAGCCAATTACTCGAGCACTTCCTTAACCTTTTTTAAGAACTATATGATTAATGGGGTAAGTAGTACACGATTAGGGCTGTGTGCTAGCCTCCACTTTGTATTTGGATTGAAATTTTTCACTAATATTGGTAATGGTAAAAGATGATAATCACATTACCATTATAGGCATCTAGCCGATGCTAATCCGCCACAATAGCTAACATATGATGTGAAATATTTGCCGTGTATAACCCATTATATGGGCTCTCCAATTTATAATAACAATTAATAGCTGGAGTTTTTTTCTTTTAATTCAACAATAATGATATTTTTAGATTAGTTTTCACGTTAATTTAAACTAAATCTATTTTCGAGTAATTTTAAGAGTACATTAATTCTCTTTTTTCAATTAAATAATATAAGTATTTTCAGATTAATTTTTACATCAATTACGAATAAATCAATCTTTGAGTGATCTTAAAAACACATCATCTATATTGGACTGATATAGCTAGAAGAATTTGAGTTAATATCGTCACCTATTCTTAAATAATAATTCAATTTTTCAATCTGTCTATATATATATATATATATATATATATATATATATATATATATATATAAATTCAATTTGTCCAAATTAATAGTTGTTTTAAACAAGTCTCTTCAAACACCAAACCAACTTCTTAGTAAAATATACATGTCTATGCAACAAATTAATAGTTGTTTTAATTTTGTAAATATTGAAAACTTCACATAGTTCTCCATTATAGAGGTTATATTTTACATCTTGAGGATTGCACATGAAAAATGATTTTGTTGAGATATGTCATGCCCTTATCAAATGGTGCCCAATTTTTCTATAATTTAGGGGTTAATTTCTAGTCAGTGCAGTCCCTTCCTCCTAACAACTTTGGATGATCTCACAAAGAAAGAGGAGGGACGCAAGAACCAATGAAAAAAATGCGTTGACCACATGAAATAAAGATTAGTTTTCTGAAAAATTAATTAGTGAAGAATCAACTTTGGATGATCTCTATTTAAATTCAATTAATTATCTTTTGATCTGTAACAATATGAATATGTCAACGGTAATTTTTCATGTATAAAAACTAATTTCAAATCTTAAACACGGTATGTTTACTCATGCAATCATGGAAATTTCATTTTACAAACACAATAATACTTACCAAGGATAAATCTAATCAAATATTTAACTATAACAATTTCTCGTTTTACTGAAAATTTTACACCTGTGAATTTTTTTTTTGTTTTTGTTCTTCGCTAATTTTTCTTCACATTGGTCGGTCTAATAAAAATTTCGATGATCAAAATACCTAACTGGTCTAAATTGATGCCAAAAATCAGATACACAATCCAATTGAATTCAACTAGTTGGATCAATGAGTTAAACAATGATCTGATTTTTATTTTTATTCTTAAATAAATTTATAATTTGTCGAGTTTGAAATTAGTATCTCTATCTTAAACAAACTGGATACACAATCCAATTGAATTCAAATAATTGAGCTAATGAGTCAAGCATTGATCTGATATTGAATTTTTTAGGAATTTTTTTTTAATTTGTCGAATTTGAAGTTGGTTTCTTCATATTGAAAAATCATGTATTTATCGCTCTACCGTTTCTTTATTATGAATTTGTTCATTACAAAATAGATAATCAACGCATAGCCCTTTGTCAATTACTTGCATTAACTGAGATTGATAAACTTTAAAGCAATTAATAATCATGCTTTAAAATGCATGATGGTGCCATGGAATTATGTATGTGAAAGGAGTCCAATCATTAAATTGGTAAGATATTCATGCATTTGCTAGCAAATGTCAAAGGGTTTTTCCCAAATTCCATGACATATTCATGCATGTATCCCAAAAACAGTGTAGAGAGAGGCGTAGAGAAGAGAAGTTTGGTGTGATTGCATGCTGGATTGTCAAAGAAAGAGACTCCAAAATTGTCTCCATGTTCTTGATTGGCTTGAAGAGCTAGTAAAAGATTTTTCAATATTTTTAGTTCTCGAGATAGATACTGATGTAGCCACAATCATGGAATGCGCACTACGTGTCCTTCACTTGTGTCACCAACTTCAAAAGAAAGCTTTTTCTGTCTTGGTCACTAAGCTAGGGTGGCTTGATATTTGTCCGACTAAAAAGGTTTATTTTAAAGTGAAGAAGATGTTAGTATGTTACGGTCAGATTTTGCTGTCTTGGGTCTCTCCTCTCCTGTCAATTTCTGGTCAATCAAGAACATTCAACAGGGTCCAAAACATTGTTTCTAGTAAATATCGATTAGAACTACTGAAGTTTCTAGTAATATATAATATGATCCGGACGTTAAATTAATAGTATTTTGAGTAAAAGATTTTGCTTAAATACCTAATTAGCAAATTAGTATTTGTATGAACTCTAATCAAATTTAAAAATTGTCTTTATTTAATCTCGCTCTTCACTTCAAAAGATTTTAAGTTCCAACCTCTCGTTCCTAGGAAAAAGAAAAAAAAAGAAACATTCATTTTTTTTTAGTTTTTTATAAGTATTTTTATCACACGTTATATTCAAAACAAAAAAAATAAAATTTAACCTATTTTAATAAATATAATTTTAAAATTTAAATATTCTATATTAATAAAAAAAATTTATTTAGAGATCAGCTTAATTATCATTGTACCGACTATACGTTTTTAAAAAGTCAATTTTTTAATTAAGAGTTCTAACAAAGTTTTTCTTCTTTTTAACGTGGTGGACTTGGAGAAGCAAAGGAAAAAAAATGATAAGGTAGCTGGGTGGACCGCCGACACGTGCCGATTTACACCGACTTTTCGAAGACACCGTTATAATGTTGACTTTACAAGGACGAAAAACAGAGCGGGGATCTTATAGACCATTTCTTTCTTTTGTTTTTTGATTGAATCCCTTTCACCGAAAGTGATGACCCTAGAGAACGTGTTTTTTTTTTTTTCTTTTCTTTTTGAACAGAAGACAAGACCACTTCGACATGACTAATGTTTCATTGTTGTACACAAATTTACGATGAACCAAGAAGGGTCAATGCTCTCCAAGATTTAACAAGAAAAGCATATAGATATTTCGAGTTTTTTTTTTTTTTTTTTTTCTTGGGAAAGAGATACGCATTCGAGATCTATTAAGAGAATGAGAGATCATAATGTTACTATGAAAAATTATTAGATATATTACGTATTGTATTTTTTTCCTATAAAATTATAGGATTTATTATAAAAATAATTTAAGAGGCTCGTATTTTTGTGAAAAAAGTACAATCTTCGATAGAAAATATAAACTGTTTGAATTATGTGGACTTGTGTTGCTTGCAGCTTCTTTTATTTATTGTGGGTAGAGAGAAACTTTTGTGTTTCGATGTGTTTAAGGGTATGCAAAAGCATAATATATATATTTTTTTTATTGTGAATGAGTATAATATAAAACTGAGGTTAGCCTCATCTAAGTTTATTTATTTAATTTTTTTCATCAAGGGTTATTTATTTATTTTTTATCGAGGGCTTGTTATAATAAAAGATAATTCTCTTCCATTATATAATAACTAAATAAACTAAAGTAATTAGTATCTATTTTACTCAAAATTACTAATGCATACAATTATTAAACTATGCTTGTTGTACAAACTGGCCTTATCTAAGTTTATAAATTCGATGATTAAACATATGGTATCGGAATCTTTTTGATCAAATCAATAAGATTTCTATTCTGACAAATGTTAATTGAAGATAAGCCAAGTATTCTTGGATTATAAATTAGATTTTAAACAAACTATCTATATTCATACTATAATATTTATAAAGGAATTTCTTTATTTTGACTTTTTGTAGTTTTTTTTAATCCAGTTATTTTCATTACACACTTGGAGGTAAGATTAATTTTGTTCGAGATAACAACAATAAAATTTAACTCTTTTTAATAATTGTAATTTTAAGATTTGAACTCTGTATATGGATAAAAAATTTACTTAAAAACTAGATCAATTATTACTAAATCAACAACTTATTAATGCTTTCTATTGATTTTTTTAACAATAATGGTGTTTGTGGATCAATTTTTATGTATCTCAAGATCAATTTTTTTTTTTTTGGGTATGGTTAGCAATCGCTTCTTAATACATAATTTTGAATATTCTGATAATAAATCCTTAAAAGTGTTAGACAATAAAAATCAAATTCTGGGCATGATTTATCGTTTATGTACGGACTAATATCTTTTGGTTTACTTTCTATTGTTGTTGAGATGCTGTTGGAAGCACCCACTTTCTAGCCAGACCAAGTGTACATGTGTTCCTTGAGACGTTGTCAACCAGTGGGCAGGACACTCAAAACAACACACCACTTTAAAAAAATACAATATTCTCCTCATCGTCGTACGGACATTGAAATTTATGGAGCAACGGTGTTTTATTCTGCCAACCCTTCATACCTTTTACAGGCACCTAATTTGTTGGTTATGGTTGAAAGTGCGCATGAACCTCCAAAGATTTTAGCCAGGTGGTAGGTGTCTAATTTCTTCTCAAAAGGGTTCAATTTTGAATTTCTCGAAGTAACATAGAAGGATGAGGAAAGATATTTTTTTCAAGTAGTTTAACTTTTTCTTACCTCACCGTCAAGCAGAATTTACTTTTATATTTCGTTTGATTATGTTGCGGTGATAAATTAAATAGTTTTCATCTCATTTTTAAAATTAACTGATAGTTTATCTTAAAATTTAGTAAAAATTGATTATAAAACAAATTCGTATTTTCGTTTTTTTTATAATCAATTATAAAAAAATATTTTAAAACACAAAAGTGTTTTACCATTCATTGTTACTATTCTTTTCACTGTTCAATAAACAGTGGTATCTAATTTTATTTTATTTTATTTTTTTTTCACTCTAAAACACTTTACAAGCAAAATTTTTTCCAGCTAGCTTTCAATTTTTTTCCCCCTTTGCAGGCCTTTCTTCAACTTTTTACAAGCGCTTTTTTTTTTTTTTTTTTTAAGTGCTTTGGTTTCACTATTGCTGTAGTAAGTGTTTTTTTTTTAGTTTACTTTCACTATACATATTTTTCCCCCTTTACTTTTTTTTTTTTTTAACATCAATTTAGGTTTTTTTTTTATGTAATTTTTTAAAATTTTCAAGTTTATTTTATTTTGATCTCTAAACTTTTAAAATAAAAATTTTAATTTACTACTATAAGATATGTATGTTTGTGTAAAAATTATGAATACAAACTTTTCTTTACAAAACTCAAAGTAAAAAATTTTAAGATTAATAATGGATATAAAATATGTTGAACTATTAGTCAGCAAAAAAAAAAAAAAACTCTTATCTTTTTTTTATTTGAGTTTTCAACTTTTTTTTTAAAAAAATTAATTGCTTTATTTCATTAACTAATCTCAAGTTATATTAAACATATACGAGAGATATATGAAGCAATAAAACAATATAATAAAACAGTATTTCATATTTAGAACTTTCGAACCATATATTATTATTTTAATAACTTCGTGGATCTTATATGTGGTATATAATGTCAATGAAATGAAAAAAATTAATTTAAATAAAGAAAAACAAAGGTTAAAAACTTTTTTTTTCAAAAAAAAAACTTATAATTCATAATATTTTATAACCAACTACCTAAATTTAAACGATATTTTTATAGTTCGGATGGCTAAAAAAAGCTGTTGTGGCGCTGATGTCAAAATCCATCTTTGAGACAATAGTTTAACTTTGTTTCAAATTAAAGAAAACCCAAATTAACATTGTTACAATAATAGTATAAATATTTGTGTAGAGAGAGAGAGAGAGAGAGAGGATAGGCAAATTAGAGTGGAAGCAACGAAACGGGAAAGAGAACAAAACGTGTGGGTCCCAAACAAAGCTAACCAACCACGAGGCTTCTACAAATTCTCTCTACTCTCTCTCTCTCTCTCTCTCTACGCCCAAAAAAGTCCGTGCTTGAAAATCTTTTCCTGCTCACATATAAACCCACCTCCCCTGCTTCTCTCACAACTACAAAATAAGCTCTCGCCTGTTTCTACCCTGCTCTCTCTCTCTGTTTTTAAGCTCTCAAAAAATCACTCCACAAATACCAAAAGGCCAAAATTTCTTCATCACCGCCAGAAAGGAACACCACGAAACCAACAACAGCAACACCCCATTTGGATTTCTGTTACCTCTCTTCGCCGCGCTCGCTCTCTCTTATCAGTATTCATTTTCTAAAGATGGATTGCTCAAGATTTGACATGTTTGGTATCCGATTCTGTTTTTACTTCAATCGGATTAGCCATTAAATTCCATACAAGATTCTCAAATCTTTTTAACTAAATTTGGATCTTGGTGTTGTTTCTTTTCAATTTTTTTTTTTTTTTGGAATTGGTTTTACATTTTATTCTAATCTTCTTTTTATCCCCATTTGCTTTGGTGTGCTGTCCTATCTCAAAGATTCTTTTCCATCCCTTTGCATAAAATCGAATCTTTTGAAAGAGAGCGAGCGAGCGGGTAGTTATCAATGGCAGCAGCTAAGAATAATACTGGAAAATCCAAGAAGGGTGTTGTTGATGAAACTCAAGAGATGACAATGGAACAACAAGATTGGCAGCTTGATAGAGGCAAAAAAAAGTTGATGTTAACTTCGAGAGGCGGCAATGGAAGCCGGTTTTTGGTGAAGCTTCCTTGTCTGATAGGCCTTTCAAGAAAGTCCGTAGCCCTGAACGTCAAGAACAAACTCAATCCTCTGCATCTTTAGCTCATCAATTACCATCTTGTTTCTCTGTTTCTTCTAGCTCTGCCTCGAATCTCTCTCTGTATCCGCCTACTTCGTCGTCTTCACCTATGTCATCTTCAAGTTCAAGGCCTTTGTTTCCTTTTGCCATTGAAGGGTCTGATCAACCTATTCAATTCCCTCAACAATTTAGAACAAACCCTTCATTGCCTATTTTCCATCCACCGTCTCAAGTTGCACAAAATCAGCAGCAAATGATTTCCTTTGGTCAGAACCAGCAATATGGCATTGCATATCCTCCGTTTTTTGCTGGAGAATCTGCATTGTCTAACCAACAGCAGCAGCAGCAGCTGTTTCCGAACTGGAGTGATGCATTGAACTTAAGTCCGAGAGGTAGGATGATGATGATGATGAACAGGCTGGGGCCGGACGGGAGGCCGTTGTTTAGGCCTCCGATTCAGCCTATAAATACAACAAAGCTTTACAGGGGAGTGAGGCAGAGGCATTGGGGAAAATGGGTTGCCGAGATTCGTCTCCCTCGAAATAGGACTCGCCTTTGGCTAGGCACATTTGATACAGCTGAAGATGCTGCCTTAGCTTACGACCGCGAGGCCTTTAAGTTGAGAGGAGAGAATGCTAGGTTGAATTTCCCTGAACTTTTCCTCAACAAAGATAAAGCAACTTCTACAGCTCCAAGTTCAACAGTTTCTTCTCCGCCGACTCCCAATCAAAGTTTAATGCCCAAAAAACCCCAAGAAGGCCTTAACTTGCAGGCGGAAACCATGCCACCACCAGCACCGCCAGCACCACTAGAACAGCCTCAAGGAGACCATCCTGATGATGATTC
The DNA here is from genome assembly GCA_963924115.1 of Dovyalis caffra. Classification (NCBI taxonomy): domain Eukaryota; kingdom Viridiplantae; phylum Streptophyta; class Magnoliopsida; order Malpighiales; family Salicaceae; genus Dovyalis; species Dovyalis caffra. The sequence continues at coordinate 592,195 of CAWUPB010001178.1, read as the reverse complement.
CGGGATGGGTTCGAGTGGGGCTACGGTGAGTGATGAGGTTCAGGCAGTGGCAGAGGGGTCTAGTGCAGGGGAAGGCATTTCGGGGTCTCAAGAATTGGTCTGGGGAGACATGGCAGAAGCTTGGTATAATGCTATTCAAGCAGGTTGGGGTCCAGGGAGTCCTGTGTGGGATGATTTGGATACCACTAACAATCTTTTCTTACAATCACACCTTCCTTTTGTTAATCCAAATCAACAGCAGTTTAATGATCCTTCTAATCTCCAGAGACAACAAGACAGCACGAGCTCAGCTTTTTCTTCTTCTTCCTCTTCCTTCCCCATAAAGCCATTCTTTTGGAAGGATCAAGATTGATTGACATAGTCATGGTCACCCATAAGTCTAGTTTTCTCCTGGTATAGCATATCAGCCTCTTTCTTTTACTTTTCCCATCAGATTAGTGTCTTTTCTAGAAGGTTTTTGGGCCACCCCCTTAGATTTTTTCACTGATGCAGATTTTTTAACAAACCAATTGGTGACTCTAGACCTGCTATGCTTAGGAGAATTTTGATCTTTAGACCCACCTTTTTTCTTTTGTTTTTTCCTTTTCCTCACTGGTTGCAGATTTTTCACAAACAACCTGTGATTCCCTTGGAGCTTTACTTCCTTTTCTTATCAGGATTCCACAAGCTTCAAACCACTCTTTTCTTCTTCTTCTTCTTTCCAAACCTCCTTCACACATTTTCTTGTTCCTTTCAATCCTTTTCCTTTGCACCTATTGCAAAAAAGGCTGCATATTTCAGGCCTTTATGCAAAGAAAATCTAGGCTAGCTCTATGCTTGTTAGGTCATGCATGTCTTTCCAAGCTGGTGATATCATCTATCAAGTCTCTAGGTAGTCTCATTCTGCATTCCAATCATGGCTTTATTTATATACTTTTTTTCTTAGCTGTTTATGTCTTGTTGGAGATTGTCAACTTCCAAGTTCAGGACCAGCATAGAAGGAGACAGTTTGGTGATCTCCCTCTTCATTGGTCTATCCATCACAAGCTTAGTTTTTCTGCTTTGGAGGATGGAATCAGACATTTGTAATTTTGTACATTTTGGAGCTTGTTATGATCTTCACATTGTAATCATATGTACTCTCTTTTATGAACAGTAGTTGTAATGATAGATATCGAGCCATTTGCAGTCCCATCATCTTTCATTATTATATTCTGCTTTCATTCCATTTTAAACACTTCTTTTATACTGCTCTTTGATTTCTATCAGTTTTGTTGCATTTTATGGAAACCCTATATCATGGCAAAACAATTCTTGTGTGCAATAGTTATAACCAATTTGGCTGCAACAAGGTGTTAATGTCCTAAAATTTAATGTATTCTGTTGTCCAAGAAAGGATCTTGTTTTGTTAGCTAGGTCGTTCTGTCCAAAACTTCATTTGCAGTTTTCTTTGAAAGACCTGAGGTTGGTGAACCTGTCCCAGATATGAAATCGAGAGAGAGCTTCAAAACAGGCAATTAAATAAAAAATAAAAAAATAACTAATTTGCATGGCTTCAAAATTATTTTTATGCATTATTTGGTAATGGTCCAATGAACAAAGAAGATGGTGCAAAGAAATGGCCACATGATTAAAGTCATTGTCAACATGCATGCTGATGCTGGAATGTGTAACGATCATTTACTGTGATTTTTTTTTCTAAAACTTCAAAATATCATTTTTTTCTCATATCTAAAATACCAAATTAGCTTATGCTCCCATGCTTGGCTCAGATGGTAAGTAGTTTGTTTCTTATGTTATTATTATCGTTTTCTTTTCTGGATCTTTTAGGGTATTCCATGCCCAAAAAGATTAAATTGATGCTTCATTGTTTCATGGGATGCATGATGTGAAAACAACTATTCAGAGAGTTTTTTACATAAATAAAAACTCGAATCCGAGACCATTTGTTTATGCAATTAAACCCATTCCACTCAAGTTAATCTTTTTAGGTTCTTATGTTATTATTTTAGATCTATCATGATCGAAAATCTTTTTTTATGAATATATCTGTTTCGATAAAAATAACCTATCTAAATCTATTATTAAAAAGATTGAATTAATCTCCATATATATGAAAGTTCAACCGACAGGATACTTTGATCCAAGAAAGGAAAATTTAGTTACTTATAAAAAAGAAAGAATAGAAAAAAAAACAAGTCTTCTTGTGCAAGAGAGTACACCTACAGGACCATGAGTGGCCACAAAATTTACAAAACCTAGTGGGATTCAAAGCAGAATGACAATTAGCATATTCTTCTGCTAAAGGGAATCTTAAATCTGAAAATGTGAACAACATGGAAGTCTTTGTTTTTTATCTTTCATTGTACAAAATATTTCTTGTCTGGGAATCCTCGCCGGATTCAGGCATCTCATGTCTATAAAATTCTGGAATAAAGAGCTAACCATGTAGAAAACAACTTTCCCTATTAATTATGGCATTAAACCTTTAAGATTAGGTTAATGCATTGACTGTGTTGATGACACTGAAATCGTGGGGGCCATTTTTGCCGTCCCATGAGATCATCCACAATTTCTTATTTTCAATGGCATGATAACGATGGATTATTGATGAGAAAAAGCTATATTATGAAAATGATGTAGTTAATTAAATATTATTTTAGTTTCTAATCATGAGGTTAACAGGGCTTTGGAAATATCTTCAAGCATGGTGGAGAGGCAGCCATGGATTAAGATGTTGATGTTCCTTTCCGTAAACCAAACCCAACATTTTGATGTCAAGGTGCGGCTGCTGTCATTATCTATGGATTACAAGCATTATTATTTTTTTAGTGTATAATTATTTTGGCTTTGTTTGGGCTTGAAGCCTCCATTATTGTATCTCTTAACAAAGTGAGGACAAAGTTGGATTTGGAATGGAAGCATGAATAGGACTTCATATATATATATATATATATATATATATATAAAAGGTGTGTGTTTAAATTATTTTTTTAAAATATTTGATTTTGATTAACATGTAAACTGATTTGAGGATATTTTTTATCGTCATTTTAAAAAAAAAAAATCTTTTTTTTTTTGTGATTTGAATTGAGTAAATTATAAATCAGTCTCTCTCGTTTTAACAAACAAATTAATTAGCTTTTATTTTTTTTAAAAAAATCATTTAGTTTCACATATTTTAATTTTATTGACAATTTAGTTTTTTATTAGTTTTTTGTTATATTAATGATTTTTATTCTTAAATTGTTTTTTCTTTGATGTCTTATTTTTCTTCTTCACATACTTTCTTTCTTTTTCCTCAATTTACTCGGTTCCATAATTTTTGGGAGAATGATTTAGAGAATTTAGTTGTCTTAATAAATTAAAAGTTGACCTTATGGTCAACATTTGGAAATAAAAAATGCTGACCGATGCCTCCTCTTTTGTTTATAAATGTTCTTGATTGATTCTTGAGTGTTTGGGAGGCAAAGTAGGACTTTAAAATTGAGTTTGGCTTCTTCTTTTTCTTCTTCTTTTTCTAAGATTGATTATAGTTATCACTAAGATAAACAATCATTTTATTTATTTATTTGATAAATGGTGTTTTTATGTGTGTTGTTGATGATTCGTGTGATTATATGTTTTAAATAAGCATTCCTTTAATAATGTTGATTATTAAGAATGATAATGTTGTTTAGCTGACCAATATGAAGAGTATATTATAAATTAGTCCCTCTCTTTTTGAAAAATAAATTAATTAGTCCTCCTGGTTTCCAAGCCTAGTTATTTAATCATTTTAATTAGTGTTTATCATGATTAATTTAATATTTTTTATTTATAAAATGTATCTTTTTATCATCAATCTTTCCATAAATTTTACTTATTTTTTTTCTATTTCTTAAAATTAAAATTTAAAATAAATTAAAAAAATAGCAAAAAGAACTAAATGATTGGGTTTTGAAACCAGGGAACTAATTAATTCGTTTCTCAAAACAAAAATGGACTAATTTATAAGTTACTCAACATGCCTTTTAGATTAATTTTCATTTTGTCCATTCATTGGTCAAAATTTTCAAGCTCAATAATTGGTCTAGAATTGTATCTCTCAATAATTGGTTGAAGAGAAAAAAAAAGTAGGTGAAAAAGAGAAATAAATTATTAAAAAAAGACAATTTGAAACAAGAAAGGGAATAATTTTAAATTTAAGCCTCTTTCCTCTCCAAAAGGACAAAAAAAGAAAAAAAGAAGAAGAAAAAAAAAGAAATCTAGACTTGGACCTTATCACTGTAGTTTAGCTTGTTGCAAAGTAGACTGGGCCATAATGCATTATGGTCTAGTTGGATGTGGGGTGCTGAATGGATCAAGTCTCCGCCTCTGGGCCTCTGGATTATGGGTTCAGCCCATCATGGATACCCAAAAGATCGTTCTTTTCCCTTTCTTTTTCAAACAGAAGTAGTAAATAAAAGAACGGGTAAATTATAAATTAGTTATTCTATTTTTTAGAAACGAATTAATTCATCCTTCTTGTTAAAAATTAATTATTTAATTCTCTAATTAGTATTAATCATACTTAATTTAATATTATTTTATTTTAAAAAATCATATTTTTTCATCAATTCTTCTATCTATTTACTTTTTTCCTTTTTTATTTTCTTAAAAAAATAAATTAAAAAATAACGAAAAATATGAAGTTACAAGAAAAATTAAAAATTAAAAAATAAATAATTATTTTTTAAAAAATAATAAAAATAATTAATTCATTTCTCTGATGAACTAATTTATAATTTACTCCATAAAAAAGTCACTCATTTGTAGCATCTAATTACAGTCAATTTGTTCTATTTATTTATTTTTTCTTCTGTTACAAAATAAAGGTTAGAAATCAAATCTTTTTGAGAAGAAAAAATATTAATACCAATTGAATGATAATTTATACAATTTGTCCCATTAAATTGTCCATGAAGGAAAAGTGGATTCCAATTCCAATTTCAATTTCCCAAGTATCAACACCACATAGAGAAGGATATTATCCCAGGATCTAATCCATCCTTGCCTGTAGAAGAATCTGGATTTCCATAATCTACAACCCTGTCCATGTTGGATTGTCAAAGTGGACATCTATATCATAGAAAATCTCAAACTCAAAGCTTGATTGGACAAGAGAAATCCATGTGGCAAAAGTTGTCCCCAGCCCATGACACTGTCTTATCTCCCCCAGAACGTTAACAGAACAAAACCCTTCAATTTAACCTTCTAAAAACAGCGAAACTGATCCACTTGTCGCAAAATATAACTTCAAGAAAGCTCAACTTTAACACTCTTATGGCTCTTCAAGCAGCCTCTATAATCCCTTCTACTGTCTCCATCTACAAAGAGGTCAGCACTTATTCTTTAAGCAAAATTGTTTGTGTTCCTTCAATACATCTGTAAATGGTGTTTTTTTAATATCTTTTGATTTATTTGACGTGGTCTGTTGACAGGGAAAGTCCAATGCTTCTCTTAAGGAGACAGGTTTTTTTGGAGTTTCAGTTCCAAATAATCACCTCAAAGCTGAATTCAACTATTCTATAATAAGAAGCAAGGTAAGTCAGTTTCTTGCTTGCTTAATTTAACCTTCAGAAACTATAGATGAAGAAAAGCTAAAGATTTAGCTGAGGATGACCAATTCTAACACTTGTACATGGCACAACACTGAGCTTCTGTGAAAGGGTTTAATGGCATGACAGAAATATTCAAAATTTTCCACTTTCTTTACACTGCTGTGATGAACTGAATGTGTATTGTTGAATGCAAGGTTAAGAAAACAAGAAGGAATGTAATAGGTTGAAAGTTATTTAAGATTCTATATCCCTTTTGGCCACTAGGGTTCGATTAATCTCCGCGAGAGTAAAGTTCTCACAAATTCTCTAGTTCCAGCATGGAGATGTGGACTTGTATAGTATCGGTGCACGAAAGCTAGCCCAAGGTGGATTCTGTTTACTGCAACCCTCACATGGACTATCTCAAATGCTTATAAAATAGGAGTTAATCTTGTAGGAGGAGATCATGCAGGGAAATTGTTAAACATTTTGTGTCTGCCTGTGAAAAAATTAGTCAGATTCGTGGCTAAAAGTGATATCAGAAACCCTTTTTAAATGCCATCCATGTAGAGAAATAGTTAAAAATTGAGCTTTATGTGGAATCATAAAACCTCAATCAAGAATGTGCTTCTGTAAGTACACACAAGACTTGTGTTGTATCTGTATAATAAATGTTATTGATTGGCATGTAGGAATTCAGGAGAAGGGAATTGCCTATTGGAACCATTAGGGCTCAAACAGCTACTACAACTCCAGCAATCACAGAGGCAGCACCAGAAGCAAAGAAAACTTTAAGGAAGTGTATTGTGGTAATTACTGGAGCATCCTCCGGCTTGGGTTTGGCCACAGCCAAAGCTTTGTCTGAGACAGGGCAATGTCATGTAATTATGGCATGTAGGAACTTTCTTAAGGCAGAAAAGGCGGCAAAAACAGCTGGCATTCCTAAAGAGAACTACACTGTTATTCATCTTGACCTTGCCTCTCTTGAAAGTGTCCGGCAATTTGTAGATACATTTCGTCGTTCTGGTATGCCACTTGATGTACTGGTGTGCAATGCTGCTGTCTACTTACCAACTGCCAAGGAGCCAACTTATACTGCTGAGGGGTTTGAACTCAGTGTTGGGACTAACCATCTTGGTCACTTCCTGCTTGCACGGCTTCTTCTTGATGACTTGAAGAAATCGGATTATCCATCGAAACGTCTAATCATTGTTGGCTCCATAACAGGTACTGATAAAGATTAGGGAGGAAAAGGCATGTTCATGCTAGTGCTAGTTGGCTTTTCCTACAGTTTTGCAAGTGTCAGAATTCATAAACAAGATCATGAACTAATGAATAACATCTTAGAAGCTCAGAAATATGATTTTAATGATAAAGTCTTCCAGGAATCTGTTACTTACAAAGAAATTGGTTTAAACGAACTAGTAACGATGAAGATTGGCAATCTGATAGTATGTTTTCATATTTATGATTCTAGGAAACACAAACACATTGGCTGGGAATGTGCCTCCAAAGGCAAACCTTGGAGATTTGAGAGGTCTTGTGGGGGGCTTGAATGACCTAAACAGCTCGCCCATGATAGATGGTGGGGAATTTGATGGTGCCAAGGCCTATAAAGACAGCAAAGTCTGCAACATGCTCACAATGCAAGAATTCCACAAGCGCTACCACGAAGAGACAGGCATCACCTTTGCTTCTCTCTACCCTGGCTGCATAGCTGAAACAGGCTTATTCAGGAACCACATTCCTTTGTTCAGGACCCTATTCCCACCCTTCCAGAAGTACATTACTAAAGGCTATGTTTCAGAAGAGGAAGCAGGAAAAAGACTTGCACAGGTTCGTTACTACAGATTGCTTTTGTTTTTGCAATGTATACATATATAAGTTTGCATCAAATACAATAGCCTAAAATTGTACTTTCTGTGATTCAGGTTGTGAGTGATCCGAGCCTGACGAAATCAGGTGTTTACTGGAGCTGGAATAAGAACTCATCTTCTTTTGAAAATCAGCTCTCTAAAGAAGCCAGCGATGCAGAGAAGGCATTAAAGTTGTGGGAGATAAGTGAAAAGCTAGTCGGTCTGGCATAATCAATCCCCGAAACAGAATTAAACCGCTTGTGTAGAATGCAAACTTCTTAAAGAAGGCAATACTGTGAGCATTTAGTCCTGAAATTTAATTTGCTCGAATGTTTTATTAGTTTTACCTCTTTTTGTAAATGTAGATACCAAACCTTTTGAATGAGATGAGGCAATTGTACTTTTTCCATTTGAATAGCCTGATGAAAGAAGATCCTTATACTTCTTTGCCAATGCTATGCTTCCTCTGCTGACACAGTTTGTGCACTCTGCAACAAAGCCTATAAGCATCTCAAGAGCACACAAGGACATCCAAACCCACTTGCAATGCTTCTGTCATAGACCAGAACTATATTCTCGGAATGCGGTTCAACCGTAGACACTTTCTTCTACGACTTCGACAAATCCAAAGGCATTGGTTAGTAAATGTCTTCTTCGAAACGAGTTAAAGGGATCTACAAAACAGTTTCGGTAGTATTTTGAACAATCTATAATGGATGATAACCGTTTTGAATAACAAGGATAACGTTCTTTTTCATAACCGCGACATCTGGTTGACGACGTGGATGTCTGGTCCAATGTAGAGGCGGTGTCCTTGGTTTCAAGTTTCAACTAAAGCCTTAAGTCCTTGGAGAAGGCAGCTTAATCACAAGCCGTTTCATGCAACTAGCACATAGAAAAACGACATGTCACCCATGTATTCTGAACTCTCATATTGGCACAGAAATGCTTTGTCAAACAGCATTAAGCAACGACCACTCAGACAAAAACGTGAACGACTTATCATTCCCTGATCAAAACACAGCCTGGGACTCAAAAACGCTTAAAACCCCAGAGTTTGTGATCAGCAGAGAAACAGAGAGAGTGAGTCTTGCGAACGACGCTAATGAGGTTGTTATTACCACCAGCATATTTTTTGTCCGCACCTAGACACATTTACACTGCTTCAAAGGCAAGAAGAGACAAAAACATGATTCTGTTCAGAAATATAACAGATTTTGAACGGCAAAACACCACCAACAACAATGTGGCAAACACAATTGATCAATGGATCAAAGATGGGAACTTTGTGAAGAGAAATGATATTGTTAGATATGTTGACAGGTTGAGGCAGTTCAAAAAATGTATCCCCAGGCTCTTCAGGCCATAAAAAAACATCTCTCCTGTGTCCTCTTGGTGTATGGTGTTGTTCTTTATGTGGGTTTTGTTAGTAGTTTTTAGGTTAGAATTTTTTTTTTTAACTGCTGCGTATTCTTGTGCCAGCTTTTGCTGAGTATTTTCTTTAACATTGCGGTGCATTCACGAGAATCGATAGATTTTTCTTTCTTGCGGCTTCCTCTTGGATTTCAATCTAAGATGATAACGTGAGGAGCGAACCCACTTACCATCTGAGCCAGCCAAGCCTCCGAGGGTCGTTTTAGTTTAGAGGTGGCAATGAGTGTTTTTGAGAAGGTTGGTGTCAGAAGTTATATTTATGTCTAAGTATGTTTGATTGGACTCAAAATGTTCAATAATTTTAATTAGTTTTAAGATGGGTTATTGCTATCTTTGAGTAAAATGGTTACCGTGATATTGAATTTTGGTTTTGCTTCATGTTACTGTGTTGTATTGGAACTGTATGCATGTGTGACTAGGAAGTAGAAACACTTACATATTTCTTTGTGTTGGCCGATTGAACTGATCATTAGGCCCTGATTTTGCTCTTCAATATTGCTAAAATAAATTGATAAGAAGAGCAAGAGAAAATAAATGAGTAATGACAAGCACGGCAGCGAACCAAAAGATGAATGCTTTATGACCGTGGATGGTTAATATGTGTTAGAACATATCCCAATAAATAATATATAAAGTTGAGAAGGAGTCACCTACCATAAGGCTTAAGTCTTTTAGATGGAACTCAATCTCAACTATTTAACTTTATATGGTATCGGAGCCTCAAAGAGGCTCAACGGTCCAAGAAAGATCCCGAAACCCAAGCTACTTAACAAACCACAAAAGATAGGCTGCAAATGAGGGGAAGTGTTAGAACATATCTCAATAAATAATACATAAAGCTGAGAAGGGACCATCCACCATAAAGTTTAAGTCTTTTGGATGGAACCTAATCTCAACTATTTAACTCTATAATACGAAGGACCTAATAAAGTTTTAATCTTGCATTCGTGAGGGATTTGTTATCTATGAGTCAAGAAGCAATTTGCCTTTGGACTTGCTCTTTCAAATAACCTTTATTCAAGGCATCTCAAGTTTCGTTTCTGGGTCTAGAAATTCGTTTTTTCTTTCTCCTTTTATGTTTTTGATAGTACCCTTTTGATGTTAGATAGGCATTAATGTTGCGGTCTAAACATTATTAATTTTTCTTGGTGTTTGCTTACTCCCTTGCACATTAATGTGAGGTCCATGGATTTTTTTTTTCTTCTTTCATGAGTAGGAGGGCCTATTCACCTGAAATTGTTGAGTAATTTTCGTTCCTGCTGCTATATTGTGACAGCCTCAAAGTATTCTAGCAGCAAGCAAGAAAGAGAAGAAAAGGAGTGGCACTATAGATTACCTCAGCTAACATATCTCAAATGTCTGCTTAAACTAGAAAGGCTAATCTGATGTATATTTGATGCACTTGATCAAGAATCCAAATTTTTCTGCCGTGTAGCATTGTTCTTTATTATTCTTCATTCATTACATGACAGTTAAAAACTTTAATGCTTAGATTGCATAAATGCTAACGTTAGATTGTCCCTTCTCCTCCAAATTTCAATTAAAACAACAATGAACAGTGCAGAAGGTGCAGCAAACAAGCCCAGAAAGAAAAGGTTATCAGCAGCCGGGAACAAAACTGATCCCAAAAAGAGGCCAGCAGCAGCCAAAATAATAAGAAATTAAGCCGCCTAGGTTAAAACACCCAAAAGACAACCCCAAAACAACAAAGGAACCAGCTACAGACAGCAATTTAGCATAACCAATAAACTGTGTGCAAGAACAGATCCAGTAACGTTGAGCGATTTACAGAAGCAGCAGAACGCATCCCTTGAGGTCAGAGGGTCAAAGAGACAACGCAAGCAACGCATAACAAGAGGTCATAGTTGAAACCAGCAGCAAGGGAAATTCAAGAGTGCTGGTGTAAGAATATATTTCCAGCAGAAGATCAAGAACCAAGTAGAGAATATATCTCGACTTAATACATGCTAGCTGCAGCAAAAGCCAAATTTTCGACAAATTAGCACCAAATTATTAACGAGTTATTTATTTTAAAAAAATTGAATTATGTAAATAAATTACACAGAGAAATCCATCTGAGCACCACCACCATCACAGCCAAATAGCTCGTAATTACAAAAAAGCAGCAGTACAGGCGGCAGACCACGAATGATATAGAGACGTTTAAGCAATGACACTCAACACTCAAAAGCTGAAACAGTAATTGGAGTTGCTGTCAAAAAATATAAAGATTCAAGATAATCAGAAAATGGACTAACTGCAATATCCACCAACAACATACCAGTCAGAAGTTTTTCCATCTTCACCTTCGACACTCGGCAAAAGTCTTACACTCCAGCCAATTCAGCATCCTCCTACTTCCTATCCTTCCAAATTCCAGATCCTGGACTCATGCAATTCCTGATCGTAACGTCCAGGCATATTTTTGTCCACAATTTAGTCTAATCATTTAAAAACAAGAAATAAACAAGAAATGACTTCAGATGATTACCAGAGGAGAAAAGCGAAAAGAAAAGAAAAGCAAACAACAAACACAAATATTGCATGTTGAAACAGAGGAAAGAAATCAAATATGTTAGTGCCCGAGAATTATGCAGCGACTTTATCCAATTATAAGCATCCAGCTCAAAATTAGATTCAACTAAAATCAGATCACTGTACGGTAAGCAGAAATTTCAATTAATGGAGTTTTAACATCTAAAACATAGGGCTAGAAAATTAGGACATTGTGGAAATTAGGATTAGCAGCTTGGATCTGCTTTAAAGTGAATATTTTCAGTATCTTGCTATGAGAAATTTTAGAACCAGTAAATAAATAGCAGAGGGCTAGCAATTTGTATAGCAGACAGATTTAAGAGAAACTTCAATCCTTCCCTTTATTCCTTAAAACTGAAATCACAAACGAACATCAATTAATAAACTGAGAGTTGCAAAGTGAACTGGGCCAAACAAAGCATCAAGGACAGGAGAGTGACATAATAAAACGTGACATGATAAAACATTAAATAATAGTAAAAGTTCTGTCAAGATGATTCTATGGCACTTAAACATGTACTTGTGCTTCAAACCCATTAAGTAAAGACATGTAAAGGCATTGGCAACTAAAAAACTACAATGACATCTAAAAACGTTAAATGCTCGTCGTCTACAAAAGAACCTAAACAGGACAGATGCTTTCAAACCACAGGCTTACAAGGAACTACTGGTCATTATTTTCCAAAGCACTCTCTTCCTTCCCAAGTACAACCACCACTTTCTTCAAGATGGCTTCAGTAGGTTGGTGAGAGTTCTCCACAGCCTTTGAAATCGCTTGCCATTTTTCACCATGCTTTGGTTCTGCAGCAATGCACCTCTTCAAGACATCCTTTTGGTTTTCCTCAGTCCCATGTTGGAGTTCAAATTTGTAATAATAAGCCCAGAAATCTCCAATATCTGGGGCAAGGGTAACTGCCCTGTTCAGCCAACTCCTAGCTTTGTCAACCTTCCTTTCCCGCCAGAACAACTTGGCCACGGCAGTTGTGACATGAGGATCATGAGGACTACATTTCTTAATTGCATCCGAGCTCTTGCTTTTATGTTGAGCACGAGGAGCCATCTCAATAGATGTTGCCCAAAGTATGCCACTGGTGGGACACTCCTGCAATGCTTTTGCCATCAAGTTATCAGCTTCCTTCTTATTTCCATGCCTTGATTCAGCACGGATTGCAGCAAGCCAAAGTTCAGGGTTCTTAGGATTCTTCTTCCTTGCCATGGTAAGCACAGCTCGAGCTTTACTGAGCCCATTCGTTTTCTCCTCAAGGTTAGCAAGAGAAAGCCAAAGAGGCACACAACTTGGGCAGGGCTTCAAACCTGCCTCATAAACTTCCTTGGCTTTATCCAAATTACCAAGTCGTTCCTCGAGCTGCCCAAGCATCAACCACAGTTTGAAGAACGAAGGAAACCGCTGCAACCCTTCATCCAGCAATTTCCTCTCCTCCTCAATATTGCCTAGCTCTCTCTCTACAATAGCAGACTTCATCCAGACTCTTTCTGTACCACCTCTTTCTCTTGCCTTGGCTAGCAACATTCTAGCTCTTTCAGGCTCATGATTCTCAAATTCAAGCTTAAATGCCGCAAGCCAAATCTCCTCAGAGTTTGGTATAGCAGCATAAGCTTCTTGAAGAATGGCTCGGGCAGCAGGTACATCTCCAGCAAGCCACTTCTCTTTGGCACCCATAAGCCAAAGAACTTCAGCCTGTGGCCTGTAAGTAACTGCCTTTCGTAGCAATGCATCGAGAGATTCTCTAGTGCCATGACTCTTCTCGAGCTGTGCTGCCTTAAGCCAAATACTCTTCTTAGTCAAAAACACCGTCAACGCATGAGCATAAATTGCTCTAGCAGTCTCAATAGACCCTCTCTTCTTACACTCCTCTGCATCCGCCACCCATGTTCTCTTCCTATCCTCTTCTTCCACTCCAATTCCAATTGTGTTCTTAACAATGGCTTGACAAGTTGCAACAGAACCAGCCCTCTCCGCAGCCTCAGCCTCCTTCATCCATTCCTCCCTATCAATCACCACCCCTTCTCTCTGCAAAGCTCTAATACCTCTCTCAATAACCTTCCCAACCATTGATGTATTCCCATTTGCCTCCTCCAACTTCGCAGCAGTGATCCATATAGCTGGCTCCTTGGGCAACTTTTCTCTCGCCCTATTCAACACCTTCCTTGCATTTTCATACGTCTCCAACCTTGCAAATGCTAACCACAACTCAACATGCAAAGGACAGCATTCCACTGCCCTACCAAGTAAGGTCCTAGCATCCTCCTCATTACACAACTCCACAGCTGCTTTCCACAACCTCACAGAATCGGGGATATGCTCTAAACCCTTCAACAAAACCTTCCGCTTAGTAAAATTATCATGCTCCAATTTCGCAGCCTGCATCCACAACTTAACAGAATTTGGGATTCTCTTAACTCCCTTAGCAATAACCGCCTTCGCTTCATCAGGATTCGACAACCTACATGCCTCCAACCAGACATCCTCATTGGTAGGACACTCCTCACACCCTTTTTGAATCAGCTGCCTAGCTGCCTGAATCTTCCCTGCCACCTCTTCTAACCTTGCCGCAGCAATCCAACCAGGAGGATGTTTCGGATTCGTCTGTGTAACACTCTTCAGCAACAACCTAGCCTTCTTAATATCCGAAATCTCCGCATCACTAGTAATCTTCATACTCTTCAAATCAGTCAAATACCCTTTAGGATCAACAACAGTCAAGCCCGAAACAGAATCCGACAACCTATCTAACTTCAATGACAAAACAGTCCCCCTTCCCTCTCCCACAGCAGTCAAATCAGTAACTGGCGTCTGCCCCCATGGCGTCTCAGCCCCACCAGCCGCCCTACTCTTAGGATCCAATGCAGTAACATGTTCCTGCTCCTGTCTAGCCTTCTCCAACAAGGTATCTGGAACAGGCACAAAACTCTCAAACCTCTTCTTCTTATTCCTCAACGAATAATCCCCAATGTCCGGAATACTCTCCCACTCTTCTGCCGACAATGTAACTAACTTCCTCTTCAAATCAGCAAACTGCTCTGTAATCTTCGGATTAGACGCCCTATACTTCTCAATCTCTTCCTTCAACCTAGCTTCCCTTCTATCCTTCCTCCTGGAATCCATCCTCTTATCGATCTCCTCCCACACCGCATCCGCCTCCTTATCATCCTCATCATACTCCGCCGACGCAAACAACCCCACATCATTCCCTTCAAATTCATCAAACTTCTGATTCTCATCATACCCTTTTTCCTCGCTCTCGTCTTCATCCTCATCATCCCCTCCTTTCCCCCCTTTCCCCCGCCCCGCACCGCCCCCAGCCCCGGCAGCAGCCGCCCCAGCAGTCCTATCAGGCAAATCAGGTGCCGCCCGGGCAGGACCAATATCAGAACGAGTAGTAAAACCAGTAGCCCCACGCCCTAATCCCGCAACATAATTAGCTGGGGGCTTGGAATTTAAGAAATCCAACCGGGGTTTGGGTGGGACCGGAGCTTGCATCCCGCCAAGTAATGGGATGTTAAGAGTTAGGGTTGAGTTATTGGTAATGTTAAGTTGAGAGAGGAAAAGTGTGTTTTGATTTTGGGAATTTTGAGGAAGAAGGAAGTTTAGGTGGGGGATTGGAATTTGGGTTTGGAGTTGGATTTGGTGTTTGAGGGAATTAAGGGTTGTGGTGTTAGGGTTTATGTGGATGTATAGAGTTTTGTTGGTGGTTGTTGGGGTTCGTATGAACACCATTTTGATGGGTTTTTTTGTGGGTTTGATTTTGTGAAGGTCACAGAGATCGTTTTAATGGAGGAGGGGAGTGTCTGGTTTCTTTCTGGTTTTAAAAGAAGAGAAATGAAGAAGATGGTGGAGAAAAAATTGAGAAAGACGATCGGAGTTGGATTTCGCTTTCTTTTATTTCGACAGAAAGTCGGTTATTATTATTATTTTTTTTCCTCTTTCTATTTAGGAAACTGACCAAAACCTACATACCCATTCTCAATTACGTCCCAAACTTTATTATATTTATCAATAAAGTCCTAGATATTTCATGTATTTCTCAATTACATTTTTTTCTCAATATCTTTTAATAGTTTACATGTCATGCATTAAAAACGACATCGAGTTAAGCAAAAATGAAAAGTCAATGAACTAATATTTTCAATATAATGTGTATATTTATGTATAAAATCACATTTATTTGACGAAAAATATTTATAAATATTAACAAAATGATCTGATTGAGAATTTTTTTGAAATGTTTGGAATTAAACTGATAAATTTATAGATTTTGGACTCAATTGAGGTTTCTTTAAGAGATGGGAAAAAAAGGCCTGTTTTAACTTTTAAGAATCCTTATAACTTGGCTCGAAACTGAGGGTACCTCCGGCCCGATAAAATCATTCCCTAGGATGGATTATAGAATTGGGCCAAGCCTTTTATTTTTGGGAACAATGAAATATTATTGGCCCATTAGCCCTAAATCACAGAATGAAAATTCTGATGTTTGGGTGTGTTTAAGGAGTTTTGGTGTTATATTATCTTTGTGTAAAAAGAATTACATTGTCTATATTTTTATTTTGCATATAATATATTAAAGTAACATAGTTTCTAAAACTTTTGTTTCAATTTAGTTAACCAAAAAAATAAAAAAGGTTCATCATCAATATAAAAATTTATATTTATTTTAGAAAAATCAAAATTTACAAAACTACCACCACCCTTACCACTAACGTTATCATTCTACTGATAATATGACATTTTTTTCATATCCTGGTAACTATTAATGCTAATTTTTTAACATATAATAACTAATATAGACTACAATGTCTTATCTATGAAAAAAATAAAAAAACTTATTAACATCATCATTTAATCAATTATATATATATATATATATTTGAAGTATATTTCAATCAAGTTTTGAACAGATTATTTATATCAAAACTGATATTGAATGATAAAATGAAAAACATTTGATGTTATGTTGAAGAGGAATTGGCATTGGCTTTGAAGTAAAAGGCAAGTTACAGTACGAAGATTTCATTGAAGGAAAGTGCTGCCCACTTCCTGGTAACGGGTCCATTAGCCTATCACAACAATTGTCGGCCAAGGGGTAACAAGAGTGGGTTTCACCCACGAAACTAACTTATCTTCCATCCAGTTGGTGTGGAAATTCCCTCTTCACAAATCTTGCATTCTTTGATAGGTAATTTATTAACACAGAATGTTCATGCCCAATTATGGCTGCCCAAATCTAAACAAAATCTTGTAAAAGTCATGGTATAGCATAAAAGAAAAAAACATAAATAAAAAACAGCAATAAAAATAAAATTCTAGATTAATCTCATCATTCCAATTTCAATATTAAATATCTAGATCTAATTACTCATGGTCAAATGTATTTTTGGATTAAATTCGTACGTTATTCGAAACTAATAGTGAATTTGGATAATTTGATAAATTCACTCCACAAGAAACATATTCATAATAATTTCTCCCAAGAAACATTTGAAAGATGAAGTTGGCTATACAAATAAAAGAATTTCCAGGGATTCACAAAAAGGGAAAGAAAGAATGGGACTAAAAAAAATATATCTTCTTTACTTGGGCAAAAATATTAGGAATGCAACAACGTTTAACAGAATAACTACGAAAGATGGAACAAAACTACTGCTATTTCCACATGTTGTACACCTATGCAGCTGTGCTGTTGTTACCTTGGAATTGCCAATAAACCTTATTTTCAAAGTAGGAAGTCAATGTCTTGCGATGGTCACGGCCATTTAATGTAAAGAATAATTTACATTGCCTTAACAAGCGGTTTCCTACTTTCGTCGCTTGACAAAAAGTAAGGTCCACTTGCTGAAGACTGGTCTTCTTCTCTTTGAGTTTCAGATCTAAAACCTAAGTTCCGCTTGGGTCTGACATCTTTTCCGGTTAGAGAGCTTCTGTGTTTGTTTAGTTTTTGTGTTATTTTGCCTCAGAAGAGGTAAAGAAAAGAGAGATGGGACTGGTTGGTGTCCAAGAAAATGGGAATGGAGAGGTTGGTTTGTCTCTTGGAACCAAGAATAAGTACAGGAGAATGGATTCAGAAGTTGCAGAGGATTTTGATGATGCTTCACATCATCACCATCAGGATAAGAGGAGCAGAAATACTAGAAAATATGTTTTTGCTTGTGCCATTTTCGCTTCTCTCAACTCTGTTCTTCTTGGCTATGGTAATTATTCTCTTCTATTTTTCCATTTGAGGAGCTAGTGTTGTTGTACTTGTTTCTATTTATGTATCTTTTATCTTATTTCATTTTGTATGGCTAGAAAATATGTTTCACATAATCACCATCAGGATAAGAGTAGAAATACTAGAAAATATGTTCTTGATTGCCTGGGTTGACCAGTCCCCCATGCTTAATTAGTAGATATAAATGCTGTTTTGTTTCATTTTTTTTCGGAAAGTTCGTAAACTGGTGTGTGGACATGGTGCTTGTGAATTAGCAGAAAACTAAAGTTCAAATCTTGTTGGAGTCAATCTATTCAAAATATCTGAATTAGATGGACTTGACTGTTTTTTTGTGTCCAAGTTCATGATTGCAGATTGATTAATATTTGAATTAGATGAGAATTTGGACTTCAATATTTGAATTAGGTGAAAATTTGGACTTCCCAGCAGGGTAAGTAGGTTGTTAGATTTAAGTACTTTTTATTATGTTTTTTAATGTACAGATGTGGGAGTGATGAGTGGAGCAATCATATTCATTCAAGAAGATCTAAAGATAACTGAGGTACAGGAAGAAGTTCTTATTGGGTGTTTAAGCATTCTTTCACTTTTTGGTAGTTTAGCTGGGGGAAGAACGTCAGATGTTATTGGTAGGAAATGGACTATGGCTTTAGCAGCTATTGTTTTTCAAACCGGTGCAGCTACAATGACACTTGCTTCTTCTTTCCAAGTGCTAATAATAGGGAGATTTTTGGCTGGGATTGGAATAGGGTTTGGTGTCATGATTGCCCCAATCTATATTGCTGAGATATCACCAAGTGTTGCTAGAGGTTCTCTTACCTCTTTCCCAGAGATTTTCATAAACCTCGGGATATTACTCGGTTACGTCTCGAATTATGCATTTGCACATCTTCCAGGGCACATAAACTGGAGGGTAATGCTTGGTGTAGGAATTCTCCCCTCGTTCTTGATTGGAATTGCACTCTTCATAATCCCAGAGTCACCAAGGTGGTTGGTCATGAAAAACCGAGTCGAAGAAGCAAGAACAGTCCTGTTAAAAACAATTGACAACGAGACCGAAGTGGAGGAGAGACTTGCAGAAATACTACTAGCTGCTGGAACCAGTACAACTGAGAAGGATGAAGAGAAAGCCATGTGGCGTGAAATGTTGAGTCCATCACCTTCTCTTCGCCGGATGCTGATCACTGGTTTTGGAATCCAGTGCTTCCAACAGATCACCGGAATAGATGCAACTGTTTATTACAGCCCTGAAATCTTCCAAGGTGCTGGAATTCAGGATGAGTCGAAGCTTCTTGCTGCAACAGTTACTGTAGGTATTTCGAAAACTGTTTTTATATTGGTTGCTATATTTCTTGTCGACAAACTCGGGAGGAAACCTTTGCTCTACATAAGTACAATTGGGATGACTATTTGTTTGTTCAGCATCGGTGTTACTCTCACTTTTATCGGGCAAGGAGAGTTTGGGATCGCGATGGCAATCCTACTTGTCTGTTCAAATGTAGCTTTTTTCTCAGTAGGAATTGGCCCTGTTTGCTGGGTGTTGACATCAGAAATCTTCCCACTAAAGCTACGTGCTCAAGCGGCTGCACTTGGGGCTGTAGGGAATAGAGTGTGCAGTGGCTTGGTTGCCATGTCTTTCCTCTCCATTACTCGTGCAATTTCTGTAGGTGGAACATTCTTTGTCTTTTCCGTACTTTCAGCTCTTTCAGTCCTTTTTGTTTACACACTTGTTCCAGAGACGAAAGGAAAGTCATTGGAGCAGATTGAACTGCTATTTAAGGATGAACATGAATGGCAAGGAAGTGAAGTAGAGCTTGGAGATGTTGAACACCTCGTGCAGAAACAATGAGCCAACTTTTGCAACCCATCAATTATAATTGCTGGCGGATTTTTGCTCAAGGTTCAGCAACTAGGTTAAGATTGCTAGTCGATTTGTGCCTGATTCGATTCAAACGTTTTGGACTTGCACCTATACGTGTTAGCAACCAGAACTATCTGTAAATTTGTGGAAAAGGTGGCAAAAATGACATTTCTACAAGTCACATTCTTGGTGTTCAAGTCCAAGGTATTCCTGGAATTCTATGATGCGTAGTACACGTATTCTTTTAGGCACGGTTGAGCTTGAAATCTATGAGAAATTTGTATTTGCTAGAGAATTGTAGAAATGGGTTTCTTGGCTGACTTCATTCCTTGTACCATTATCATACAAAGTATAAAATTTAGGCTCTCATATAAAATCTATTAGGCTGGACTCCTTCATTTTTAGGTACTATTCCCTTACATTAACCCAAAAAAAAAACTAAAAGATATGGGCTTTCACTGTTTATTTTCTGTTCATTAGATCCAATTTGACCGTCCACAGAGACACAGTCTTCTTTCTTTGCGTCTTCGACCATTCATCCTTTATTATGTGTGTTTGTAGCTGTTTGATTTCGTTGTTGGTACGCATTTTTTGGCCTTTTTCCCATCCGCAACCTCATCATCTCTTGCTCTTGGCCGTTCGATCTTCATCACGCTCTTTGTTGGTCGTGCGATCTACATGTTGATAGTGCATTTGACATTTAAATTCCTCTCTCTTGCGAGTTGCCTTTTTCCCATCCGCAACCTCATCATCTCTTGCTCTTGGCCGTTCGATCTTCATCAGGCTCTTTGTTGGTCGTGCGATCTACATGTTGATAGTGCATTTGACATTTTAATTCCTCTCTCTTGCGAGTTGATGGTATGTTGCCTCTTTATTCTTTGTTTATTTTCTTTTTTGTCATTGTCTTTTTTGTCTTTTTCCGTCTTCTCTTGCCAGAGCATTTAATGCTATTGGGTTCTATACGCCTTTTTTTTTTTTTTAAATTTATTTTCCGTTCTATTTGCCATTTCCTTTGTTTGTCCAATCACTTCTTCCTTTTTTTGTTTCCCACCATTTCCTATTTTGCCTATCAAGATCATTTAATCTCATGGTTTCTGTGCTTTTTTTTTTTTTTTTTTTTTTTTTTAAAAAAAAAAACAAAAGTAATTTTCCATCCCATTTCATCACTTGCTTTCTATATTCAGTCACCTTCTTTTTTTCATTTTTCCATGAGATTTCATCATTCCTTTCTCTCTCACATAAATTGTTCTCACTCTCGTTGTCATTACCTATTTTTAACTTTTTTAATATTTGTTTTTGATGTTTTTTTAATTTATTTTAACTTCTTCAATAGTATAGATTTCTCACAAATGATTATTATTATTATTAGTAAGGATCGTTTTTATTTAGTTAAATTCTCTTTTATCACCTTATCATTAAAAAAGAAGAAGAAACATTAAAACAAAGAAAAAAGGAGAGAAAAAAGAAAAGAAAGAAAGAAAAACCTGAAAAAGATATAATTTTTTAAATGAGTTTTTTATTTGATTTTTTAAATTTAAAATATAATAATTATTATTAAAGAAAATTTAAAAAAACATGAAAAAGATTTTTTTCAATATATATATTAACATGTCGTTTTAATATGAGACAATCCAGAGAGAAAGAGAACTATTAAAGCATTGTTAGAAACTATTAAAATGTTGCTGGGATTACGTTTAGAACTTATGCTTTTCTATAACAATATTTCCGGCCCAATTCATTTCTTCTTTTCCTCCTTGTTCTTTACTGCAAACTCTTGATTCAATCAATTACAACCTCTCTCTCTCTCTCTTTCAGTTTAATTCAATTAATTTAGTTGAATTAAAAGTGCCTCAAGACGATATATCATGACATATTAGGATGCATGTCGTTCGCATTAACCATTATTAGTTTTTTTTTAAATTAATTTTCTTTTACAAAAAAAAAATAAATTAAACGATGCTATTTAAGCATTCAAGTTATTGACAATCAATGCTTTGATTGTAAAAAAATAATAATAAAAGCATAACATTGCTATAAACTTAATAGTTTGGGTTAATTTTTTCATTAAAAAAATAATTAGAATGCTTAAATAACGTCTTTTAAACATTCGAGTTAACGGTCAATTTTTTTGATATCCAAGATAATGAAAAAAAGATAATATTTGCTTAGAAAATAAAAGTTTTGCGTCCAAATAACCCAAATTGATAATAGAGGTCTTAAATTGTCATAACCCCAATAATTTTTTAATTATTTTAATTTAAGAGCAAAATTTTTTTGTCTTACTTTTAAGAGAATCATTAGGCTAGTTTTCGTGCACAAAGACTATATCCCTCGTAGGTTGGATATTATATATACGATTGGATATTATATAGCCATCATCAATTGGACTAGTACATGCATGAGTTAAATTTTTTTATCTCATGCCCTCCCATAAGATTCGACCCTGAATGATATTTTAAAGAGCATATGCCCACTTACCGCATAGACTAATTAAGCCTCCAAAGGCAACAAAAGGTATAATATGAATATCCAAGACAGTTTTTTTTTCGCACGTAATTGCTTATCAAAAAGAGCGCTTCGAAAGCTTCACTCTTGATGACTTAACAATACTTTTATTTAGTGGCAGATTCTTTAGCCCAAAGTATTCCATAATTTCATAAAAAGTAATTTTATTTTTATATCTCATGTTCTTACTCGTTTATTCATCTTATATATATAAAATTAATAGCAATACACTTTGACGGATCAATATATTACCAATCGAAAACATTACTGGAAGTCAAAGGGCCTGTACTACCTACCAAACCATTCGTCTGAGGGAAAGGTCCTATGTATTTTCTTAACCCCTTTACATTTGACCCTATCTACTCTGGACAACAGTCTCCTAGCAGTCCTACCATCATGTTGCAAAACGGCACCTCATCTGGAACCTTATCATTCTATCATAATAATAGAAGAACATAACAAAATATTACTATTGCATAACATAATGGCTGGAAGTACGGAAAACTTGACCAAAATATGACACTTGGAGGGCCTAATCCGGCTTAATTATTTTGCCAAAAAGATTGTTTTCACTAACTAGTTTAGAATGAGATGATATGTCCAATACTTAAAAAGAATAGAATTCTAGTCCTCGTTAGACGTAGGATATCTTTATTATTAAGACTAAAAAGAAATTGCAATTAGCATTACTTTCTTTCAAATATATGTTATTTTAAAGTAAAAAAAAAAAAAATTTGATTAAAATTTTAAAACTCATTCCTTACCTTATATCTTTCCTGGTTCCATATGAGTACCAAAATAAATATTTGAGTCATCTCATGTTCCCAAGAGAACACTATTTTTTGGATTTAAATTTCATTCCTAATTTAGGGACATAATCTTAGAGGCCCAACTATGAAAATCTTAATTTTTTTTTAATCAATAAATGGATAGAAAATTTCAAATCTCTTCTTCTACTTAATGAAATAAATTTTTTCTTTCTAACCCACTTAAAATAAATAACAATTTTAACTTCAACTAACAGAAAATTAATTAAATATGAGAATTAATCATGTAAGTTAAACTGAAAAAAAAGTTATGAATCATTAAAAATTCTCACCTCCATTTGAAATCTATATATTAACCTTAATTAATCCTCATTTTATTGCATTTTTTTTTAAAAAATCTTTAAGAAATATAACCATATTTGACATCTATTATCATGACATTTGGAAATAGCTTTTTCTCTTTGATTTTGGCATTTTTTGCCATTGGAGTAGTGCTAAACTCTCTAACCCATAGAAATGCTTTTCGGAATCCATCATGACATTTGGAAGGTATTGTAATTTACTATATTATAGGTTGACAAAGATAAAATTGGTCGAGACCTAAACCTTGTTGCTTTGTAAGGGTATCATTAAGTTAAAAGTTTACTAGTATTAATTGGTACAGATTGCCGATGACGTTTTCCTATAAATCTCTAAAAGTATAATTTACAAAAATCAAATTGAATTTAATTAAATCAAAATGACTCTCAAATATATCTGGTTGATAAGTTTATAAATCATCTTATATGTCATTTAGTTTGTTTTTAGTTTAAAATGTCTAAAAGTCCATTAATGTTTGGAAAAACCAAACACCCCAATTATTATTATGACACAATCCTCAGTGATCCTTCTTACTTTCAAAATAGCTATATTATCTTAAAAAATAAAAAAAGTAACGTGCAAATTGATTAAAATAAAAACCTTGACACAAATTAAAATATTCGTTTTTGTAATTGAGGAAAAATTATAACTAAATTTATCATTAGTGACTACTTTATGTATTTCTTAAAAGGTAATATTTTTTTCTTGATCTGAGAGAAAAACTCCTAAACTGTTATTAATGATAAGGTGCACATGATTTCATCAAAAAGACATATCTATTGCTATACTTATTTAGGTTATTAATGGGTAATAGGTTCTTTACTCTGATTCATTTGTTCTGTTTGAAATTTTCAAAATTGATTCAAATTAAGCAATTCGTGCATCTATTGAATATAATATAACTATAATTTTCAGATAATATGTTATACTTATTCGTTATTTTTCACAATCAATTAACCGTTAACTTGAATGCTTAAACGATGTTGTTTAACCAATTTTTTTTTTTTTTTTTTTGTGTAATACAAAATAAAATTCAATACACACACGCATGCGCGGATAACATGTCTTATTAATATGTGACAACACATTGTCCAAACACACAATTAAATCAAATAAATACACACACACACACAGATAATATGGCATATAAATGTGTGACAACATGTCGTCCACACACATAATTAAATCAACTAAATTAATTGAAGTGAATTGTGTGTGAGAGTGTGAGAGAGAGAGAGAGGCTACACTATTAAAAAGTTGCTACAAACCATTAAAATATTGTTGGGATTACTTCTAGAACTTATGCTTTCCTATAATAATATTTCTAGCCTGATTCATATCTCCTTTTCCTCTTTGTTCTTGACTGCAAACTCTTGATTCAATCAATTGTAGCCTCCCCTTCTCCCTTAGTTCAGTTCAATTAATTTAATTGATTTGATAGTGCCTCAAGATGACACATCGTGACATATTAGGATGTATATTTTCCATATTAACCATTATTAGTTTTTTAAAATTAATTTTCTTTCACAAAATAAATAAACAAATAAAATAAAAGGAAAAAAAGAAAGATTAAACAATGCCATTTAAGCATTTAAGTTAACAATCATTACTTTAATCGTAAAAAATAATGATAGAAGGATAACATTGCTATAAACCTAATAGTTTGGGTTAATTTTTTCCATTTAAAAAACTAGAATGCTTAAGCGACATCGTTTAAGTATTCAAGTTAACGATCAATATTTTCATCATAAAAGATAACGAAGAAAGGATAATATTTTCTTGGAAAATAAAAGTTTGGATCCAAATAATCAAATTGAAAGTAAAGGACTTAAATTATCATAAGCCCAATAATTGTTAATTACTTTAATTTAAGTCAAAAAAATTTTTTATTTTAATTTTTAAGGATATCTTTAGGCTAGTTTTCGTGAACTTAATTATGATGTGCTGAACATAATATACATGTCCAATGCGAGGATTACTTGATTTTTTGGGTGATTGAAAATGAAACCGACGATGGCTTCCCACCTATGAGGTCAAAGCCGTTAAGAGCTTCCAAATAAGTTTAATCGATTTCTGCATGATTGATATAAAATTGATAGTGGCTTTCCACCAATGCGATTGAAGCTGTCATTAGCTTTCAAATGATTTTATTCAATTTTTTTTTGCAATTGAAACGAAATCGACGGTGGCTTCCTGCCTATATGGTCCAAGCTACCGAGACTTTCACACCGGTTAATCCGCTTTCTACGTGATTGAAATAAAAGCTGATAGTAGCTTCCCACATATATGGTCGAAGCTATCTATGGCCTTCAAACAAGTTTATTTTCCTTCTCTACGATTCAAATAAAACTGATGGTGGCTTTTCACCTATTTGATTTTTTTCCCTCCTCTAAATGTTGTTTGAATAATCCATGTGTTGAAAATAATTAGTTGTATTGTGAATTGATATCATTGATAAATTGCCTATCATTAATTTTGGAGTCTAGTAGTCGGGAAAGACTATAAAAAATAAGATTATGAATTCATTATGCTACTTATTTATAATGGTAAAAATCTTGCATTTCACTCATTTCAATTGTTGATTAAAATTCAAATTCTAGAGTAGTTTATAGATTTTCTCGACAATATGTGTTACCTAAAGTCTACCCGATAAAAGTTAAATCCTATAGCAAAAGTCCATCCTTATGTTGTGAGTTCAACTTATAGTGCACAAAAAAGTTAATCCTCATAATAAATTGTGTATCAAAATGTGATATAGTTTTTGGTTTCAGTTTTTTGAAACCATAGTATGCATGTTCAAGTTGCAACTTCTTAAAATTCATTTCATGGGAAGGGCCAATGTATTTTCATAATCTCTGTAGATTGACCCTATCTACTTTATGACAAAATTCATTTCGTGCTGCAAAAGCTTATGTATTTTCATGATCCTGCACATATGATCCGATATACACCCAACAATAATCTCCTAACAATCCTACCATCATGTTGCAAAACAAGAGCTCGAGTGAAACCTTATCTTTTTGGCATAACAAAAATAGAATCTAAGAAAATATTACTATTGCATAAGATAATGGCTAGAAGTACGGTAAACTTGGATAAAATATGACTCCCAGAGGGCCCGATCCTGCTTCATTATTTTGCAAAAAAGAAATATAGTTTTCATATACTAACTAGTTTAGAATGAGATGATCTGTCCAATACTTGAATGGGATAGAATTCTACTTTTCATTAACGTATACTAGACGTAGGATATCTTTATTGTTAAGACATTAAAAAAAAAAAAATTACAACAGGCACTACTTTCTTTCAAATATATGTTACTTTAAAGCAAACAAAAATCTGACTAAAATTTTAAACTTCATTCGTTTCCTTATATCTTTCCTAGTTTCATATGAGTAGCAAAATAAAATTTTGAGTAATCTCATGTTCCTAAGAGAACACTATTTCTCAGATTTAAATTTCATTCTCAATTTAAGGACATACTATTAAAGGCCCAATTTTGGGAATCTCAAACATTTTTTCATTAAATTTAATGAAAATTTCAAATCTTCTTTTCTACTTAATGACATATATGGTTTCTTTCTAATTCACTAAAAATAAATACCAATTTTAACTTCAACTAATGAAAAAATTAAATATGAGAATTGATCATGTAAGTAAAACTGAAAAAATATTATGAATCATTAAAAATCTTCATCTTCCTTCAATGTCTATATATTGACCTTAATAAATCCTCATTTCATTCCATTCAAAAAAATCTTAAGAAATATAAACACATTTGACATCCATTATCATGGTTTCTAAAAATAGCATTTTTTCTTTGATTGCAACACTTTTTGCGGTTGGAGTTGTGCTAAACTATCTAACCCACACAAACGCTTTTTGATATCCATCACATTATCCAGAGCCGGCTCCGGGATATTTTAAGATTTTGGATCAATGTGAAAAGCCTCTACCAACTTCAACTCCATCTTGCAATAACGCAACCTTGGTCGCAATATTTCGGAACAAACCTATTCCCGATAATTGTTGCCCCGAAGTCACCAAATTTTCAAAATTTTGCTACCATGCCTTTAGGATTGTTTATTGCCACTACACCGCATTTCACATGGAGTGTGCCAAAGCTTTTTGGACGAGACTCAAAAGCTTTATGATCATTGTCTTCAAGTAGCTGTATCCCCTTCACAACCCTTAAAGTAAACTTGTCAATAGGGCATTTCTACTATATATTTGACATATATAATTATGTATTTTTTGTAGAATAACAATTCTTGAATAAAGTATTTAGTTAATTATAAATACCGAAGACTTTTGTTTATCTTGCAAATTATTTGATTCTCTCTCTTTTTTTTTTTGTCAAACAAAGAGTGATGCTGAAATAATTTATTTAATGCACAAGCATATATAGATAATGTTGACTTATTGAATTGCACAAATTATATTCTTTTTTTGCTTTTTGCGTTGGTTTTATACCTTAAAGTTTTACTTCTATTCCTAACGGTTTTATTTGATATATTTATTTATTCGTGTAAAGGGTAAATTACAACAATCTTTTTAGGTATCATAGAATTTTAAAAACCATATAAAATTTTAAAACATAATACAAACCTTCTTTCATATCAAAGATTCTTTTAATGTTATCAAAGTTTCATAAAAAGCTTGGCGGTCTGTGTAATTTCAATAAATCTAAGAAATGTATTGTATTTATTACGTTATAGGTTGAAAAAGATAAAATTGATTGAGACCTAAACCTTGGTACTTTGTATGGGTACCATTAAGTTAAAATTTTACTAGTATTAATTGGTATAGATTGACGATGATGTTTTGCTATAAATATGTAAAAGTATAATTTTAAAAAATCAAATTGTATTTAATTAAATCAGAATGACTTTCAAGTATCTCCGATTGATAAGTTTATAAATCATTATTTATTTCGGTTAGTTTGTATATAGTTAAAAATTTCTAAAACTACATGAATGTTTAGAAAAACCAAACACCTCAATTATTATCATAACGCAATCCTCAGCTATCCTTCTTACTTTCAAAGTAGCTACATTATCTTAGAAAATAAAAAACTAACTTGAAAATTGATTAAAAAAACCTAGGCACAAATTACAATATTTGTTTTTGGAATTAAGGAAGAATTATGACTAAATTCATCATTAATGACTGCCCTCTCTATTTCTTGAAAGGCAATATATATTTTTTTTATATGAGAAAAAAAATCCTAAACTCGTTATTTATCATAAGGTTAACATGATTTGTATCCATTTGATATTATTGATGAAATTTTTGTAAATTGTTTTATTTTACAAAATGGAAATGTGAAATTGGTTTGTTTGTGATTGTTGAGAAATTTGAAGGTTGATTAGATACACCGTCAAACTTGAAAGGGTAAAAAACCCCTACTATTTTGGGGTAAAGTAAGGTTGTTGATCAATGTTCTGCGATAGAGCTGGGAGGACTTGGACTTGGGACTTAATTTCAATAGTGTATCCGGGAAAAATATTGATCCCGGTGTTCTTATTCAAATATGATATACATGTTTTTGTTGAATGATGCAATTGATCTAAAATTTTAAATATGATGTGCCGAATACATAATATTTTTTGTGCAACGCAGGATTGCTTGATTTTTTAGGTGATTGAAAACGAAACCGATGGTCGCTTCCCACCAATATGGTCAAAGCCGTTAATGGCTTCCAAATAAGTTTAATCGATTTCCGCATGATTGAAATAAAATCGATAGTGGCTTTCCACCAATGCGATTGAAGTCGTCGGTGGCTTTCAAATGATTTTATTCAATTTTTTTTTTTTTTTTTTGCTATTGAAATGAGATTTACGATGGCTTCTCACCTATATGGTCAAAGCTACTCGAGGCTTTCAAACCGGTTTATCCGCTTTCTATGCGATTGAAATAAAACTTATGGTGGCTTCCCATATATATGGTCGAAGCTATCTATGTCTTTCAAACCAATTTATTTTCCTTCTATGCGATTCAAATAAAACCGATGGTGGCTTTCCACCTATTTGATTTTTTTCCCTCCTCTAAATGTTGTTCGAATAATCCATGTGTTGAAAATAATTAGTTTTATTGTGAATTGTTATAATTTTTAAATTGCATGTCATTAATTTTGGAGTCTAGTAGTCATTATAAACAAAAGTAAAAGCGAGTGTAAGTGGTACTTGTTTATCTACTATAGCACTACACTTATTGTCCCTATTCATTAATTTTTTTGTTGCTTCTTAGTCCCTCTTTCTTTGAGAGATGGATTAATTAGTCCCTTTGCTTTTCTTTTTTCTTTTTCTAAAGGGATGTCCGGGTTGCCCAAAACCTCTCTAAGATAATCCTTAAATGGGCCTTGATGAGATGGAGATTATGTTTGCATATTTCTAAAGCTCGACGAGTAAGAAAGAAATAAAAAGTTAGCCCATTAATGTTGCCTAGATTTGATCCAATAACCAATGCATATGTCTTTCTATATGGATAACGTAATAATTAAACATTTTTATTTTTTTATTTACTCTCATCTTCAGAAATAAGATTTTTGTTTTTAATTTTAATTAATTATGAAAATATAATGTTGAATAACATTAATTGTCAATAACTAATCACGCAATCTATGTCTAAAGGAATTTTTTATTTTGTTTTATTTTCAATGAGAGGCCTATTGAGTTTTGGTCATGCGGTGAAAATAGTTCTCTTCTATTATCTATTAGTAATAAAAAAGTTGTAATTACTAAAACTCGAATGTGTTTTATTATAAAAAGCAACTACATATATAGTTGATAGTCTATATCTACTTATGTAGAGAATTTAGTTTTTAAAGTTATATGATGTGAGATGCGTATCCTTAAAATTGTAGAAAAATAATAATTTAAATTAACGTATAAATTGCTAAAAATTGTTCAACCAAAGAAGAAAAAAAAAAACAATAACTAATCTTTTTACCTCTTCTAAAGGAAAGTCCTAAAGGTAGCACCCTTGATTTAATGGTTAGATTTCTCAAGTAAATACAACTTTTTACTCTTTTTGCCCATATGGATGGATTTTGGTCCCTAATACCTTGAAGCAATTCTACATGATTTTAGTCAATTTTACTAGTATTATTATTATAAAAAAAAACTAAAAGAAATGAGGGTGTAACTCGTTCATTCATCGTAGCTTTAGACTTATTGTCCTTAGTCATCAATTTTTTATTGCTTCTAGGTCCCTCTTTCTTTAACAAACAAATAAATTGGTCCTTTTGGTTACTATTTTTTTTTTGGCATGCTCGACGGGAAGCACGACCCAAAGCATGGTTGGAAAAAAATTCTCTAAAGCCCATTTTTATTTTTAAAGTAACCTTTTTTTTTTTTTTTTAATTTTGTTATGTAGGCTTACTTGTTGGGTTGATCTAAAGGACCCTAAAGTCCATTGAGTGGCTTATTTCAATCTAGGCCCGAAGCCACTATAACATGAAGTGAAGATTTCAGACCTTTTATTCAAATTGCAAGCTAATTATCCATGTGTTTGGTTTTGGTTTAGATGTTGGTTGCAACTCGTAGCCATAAATTTGATTATGAGTTGTGATTGTTGTCAAAGAAAAAAGTATTTGATACTTAAATTTAGTAGTTTATTATTTATTTATGGATATTTACAAATAATATGATATTTTTGAGTTAGTTTTTGCATCAATAAAAACTAAATTTATCATTTTCTGAAGTTTTTGCATCAATAAAAACTAAATTTATCATTTTCCGAACTAAATCAATGTTAAAATAAGTTTAGTTTTTCATCGATCGATAGACTATTTTTTAGACTAAACTAATTCAAATTTAATACCACTAAAAGATAATTTAGTAGTTTATTTATAATTTATCAATTTAATGTGTGATTTATTTACCATTTTCATAATAATTTTACTTTGAACTAATAAAAAAAACTATATACAATACGAAGCTCACTTATTACACCTATTACGAAAATAACCTCCAAAAAATCCAGACGATATCTATATAATAATAGCCAAATTGATGTATATTATGTTGGCTATAATTTTAGTGAGATGCAATATCTCCGACACTTAACATGTATTATGCTAGCTGAGATTTGTTTTTTTCATGTCAAATTTTTAATATTTATTGGATTATAGTGATAATAATACAATTAATCATTATGCTATTAAATAATTTTAATTACTATTAATAATCATTACAATTGTTGCTAGCTATTACATGGTTGTTATAGGTTGTTGTGAATCTATTAAAAATATTAATTGTAGTTTAATATTTAATTTGTTCTTAATTTATTCTATTCTTATATAAGCATGAAAATTCTTAAGCAAGCCGATAAGAGAAAAGAAATAAAATGATGATTGTTTCTCTTAAAAAATATTGTTTGCTTAAAAAATTTTTAAACACAATTTTATTTAGCTATTAAAAGGAAAAGTTAAAGTAATATTGATACAATTAATCACTGTGATATTATATAATTTTCATTTTTTTGTACTTATCACAATAATCTTTATTGATATTGGATTCGTAAAGACAACCTTAACATGTAGAAGACAAACACAAATAACCTTCAAGATGAATTTCAGTGGTACTATTTCAACAAGAAATGCTCCTCAAACACCCTTAAATCAATCCACAAATTACCACACAAAACAAATTTAATCCCTCCAATAAACGAACACGAACAGAACACAACCAAATAATTTATTTTTATACGATTGATTATTTACTTAAATTTATTTTTTAAGATATATTATTATAATTTATACGATTGATTATTTTTGTGATTTTTATATGAAAATAGCATTGTTACTTATATAAATTCTAATGAGACAAAAAGAGCTAAAAGTTTATTTTAAATAATTTAAATTCAATTTTTTAAAATAATAATCAATTAAAAAAATAATTGACTTGGTTTTATTGTCATAATTTATGCAATAAATTATTTTAATATTTTTCAATGAGTGTTTTACTTTATATATATATATATATATATAGAGAGAGAGAGAGAGAGAGAGAGAGCTAAAAGTATGTTTTAAATAGTTGGACTCAAATTTTTTTTTAAAATAATGAATTCAAAAAATTCACAAGTTTTATTTTTATAAACATACATACATACATACATACATACATACATACATACATACATATATATATACATATATATATATATATATATATTCAGAATTTATCGAATCAATTTTGTTGTAGTTTTTATTTTAATTTGTTGACTTCAATATATTTCTACAATGTAGGTGATTTTTTATATGTATATTTTTTATTCTATATATATATATATATATAACATTAATTTTGTTAGAAATTAACTATATATAGATTCGATTTATATTATTCACCAAAAATAAAACCGTATTACATCATACGAATCGTTAACCCTATATATGTAACGATTGTCCGCCCACAACATAACGCGGGTATCTAACTAATGAAAGACTATAAAAAATAAGATTATGAATTCATTACGCTACTTATCTATAATGGGAGAAATCTTGCATTTCACACATTTCAATTGTTGATTAAAATTCAAATTCTAGAGTAATTTATAGATTTTCTTGACAATATGCGCTACCTAATTACATTCTACATCCTACCCGACAAAAGTTAAATCTTATAGCAAAAGTCCATCCTTATGATGTGAGTTCAATTTATAGCGCAAAAAAAGTTATTCCTCATAATAAATTATGTATTGAATCGTGATATGGTTTTCCGTTTCAGTTTTTTGAAACCATAATATGCATGTTCAAGTTGCAACTTCTTAACATTCATTTCATGGGAAGGGGCTAATGTATTTTCATAATCTCTATAGATTGACCCTCTCTACATTCTGACAAAAATCACCTATTGGTCCAGCTATCATGCTGCAAAAGCTTATGTATTTTCATAACCCTGCAAATTTGATCCGATCTACTCCCAACAATAATCTCCTAACAATCCTACCATCATGTTGCAAAACAAAAGCTAGTGTGTAACCTTATCCTTTTGGCATAACAAAAATAGAATCTAACAAAATATTACTATTGCATAAGATAATGGCTAGAAGTACGGTAAACTTGGATAAAATATGACACCCAGAGGGCCTAATTCTGCTTCATTATTTTTCAAAAAAGATAGTTTTCATATCCTAACTAGTTTAGAATGAGATGATATGTCCAATACCTGAATGGGATAGAATTCTACTCTTCATTAACGTATACTAGATGTAGGATATCTTTATTGTTAAGACTTAAAAAAAAAAAAATTACAACTGGCATTACTTTCTTTTAAATATATGTTACTTTAAAGGAAACAAAAATCAAACTAAAATTTTAAACTTCATTCGTTACCTTATATCTTTTGTACTTTCATATCACCATAAGAAAAATATTTTTTAGTGATGAAACTTTAGCGACGGTCAAAAAATCGTTGCTAATTACTAAAATTAGCAACGGTTTTACTGATTTTAGCAACGGTCTAAAAAATAGTTACAAATGTTTTAATTTGCGATCGTTTTTTAGCAACGGTCTACAAATCCATTGCTACTTTGAAAGGTTAACCGTTTTAGTGACGGTTTCCATGAAAAATAAACTGTTGCAAATTTAGCAATGGTCCAAACCGTCGATAAACCGTTGCTAAGGAGATAATTGGGTTTAGCGACGGTCACAACCCATTGCTATATCTTCTTTCCTACTTAATGACATATATGGTTTCTTTCTAATTCACTAAAAATAAATACCAATTTTAACTTCAAGTAACGTAAAAATTAAATATGAGAATTGATCATGTAAGTAAAACTGAAAAAATATTATGAATCATTAAAAATCCTCACCTTCCTTGGATGTCTATATATTGACCTTAATAAATCCTCATTTCATTCCATTCAAAAAAATCTTAACGAATATAAACACATTTGACATCCATTATTATAGCCTCTAAAAATAGCATTTTTTCTTTGATTGCGACACTTTTTGCGAGTTGAAGTTGTGCTAAACTCTCTAACCCACACAAATGCTTTTTGGAATCCATCACATTATCCAGAACCAGTTCCGGGATATTTTAGGATTTTGGATCAATGTGAAAAGCGTCTACCAACTTCAACTCCATTTTGCAATAACGCAACCTTGGCCACAATATTTCGGAACAAACCTATTCTCGATAATTGTTGCCCCGAAGTCACCAAATTTTCAAAATTTTGCTACTATGCCTTAGGATTGTTTATTGCCACTACACCGGGTTTCACATGGAGTGTGCCAAAGTTTTTTGGACGAGACTCAAAATCTTTATGATCATTGTCTTCAAGTAGTCGTATCCCTTTCACAACCCTCAAAGTAAACTTGTCGGTAGGGCATTTTTACTATATATTTAACATATATAATTATGTAGTTTTTTGTGGAATAACAATACTTGAATAAAGTATTTAGTTAATTATAAATACCTAAAAATTTTGTTTATCTTGCAAATTATTTGATTCTCTCTCTTTTTTTTCGTCAAAAAAAGGGTGATGGTGAAATAATTTATTTAATGCACAAGCATATATAGATAATGTCAACTTATTGAATTGCAAAAATTATATTCGTTTTTTTCTATTTGCATTGGTTTTATACCTTAAAGTTTTACTTCTATTCCTCACGGTTTTATTTGATATATTTATTTATTTGCATAAAGGGTAAATTATAATAATCTTTTTAGGTATCATAGAATTTTAAAAACCCTATAAAATTTTAAAACCTAATACAAAACTTCTTTCATATCAAAGATTCGTTTAACACTATCAAAGTTTCGTAAAACACTTGGTGGTTTGTGTAATTTCAATAAATTAGAGAAATGTATTGTATTTATTACGTTATCGGTTGACAAAGATAAAATTGATCGAGACCTAAACCGTGGTGCTTTGTATGGGTACCATTAAGTTAGAATTTTACTAGTATTAATTGGTACGGATCGACGATGATGTTTTGTTATAAATCGGTAAAAGTATAATTTAAAAAAATCAAATTGTATTTAATTAAATCAGAATGACTTTCAAGTATCTCCGATTGATAAGTTTATAAATTATCATCTATATCGGTTAGTTTGTTTATAGTTTAAAATTTCTAAAACTACATGAATGTTTAGAAAAACCAAACACCCCAATTATTATCATAACGCAATCCTCAACAATCCTTCTTACTTTCAAAGTAGCATATATTATCTTAGAAAATAAAAAATTAACTTGACAATTGATTAAAAAAACCTAGGCACAAATTAAAATATGTTTTTTTTTTGGAATTAAGGCAAAATTGTGACTAAATTCATCATTAATGACCGCCCTCTCTATTTCTTAAAAGGCAATATTTTTTTCTTGATCCGAGAAAAGAAATCCTAAGCCGTTATTTATCATAAGGTTAACATGATTTGTATCCATTTGATATTATTGATGAAATTGTCATAAATTGTTTTATTTTAGGCAATGGAAATGTGAAACGTCTTTGGTTGTGATTGTTGATAAATTTGAAGGGTAATTAGGTACACCGTGAAACTTGAAAGGGTAAAAACCCCTCCTATTTGAGGGTAAAGTAAGGTTGTTGATCAATGTTCTACGATAGAGTTGGGAGGATCTGGACTTGGAATTTAATTTCAATGCTGTATCTAGGAAAATATTGATCCTAGTGTTCTTATTTGAATATGATATATGTGTTTACGTTGAATGATGCAATTGATCTAAAATTTTAAATATGATGTGCCAAATACATAATACTTTTTTGCACAATGCAAGATTACTTGATTTTTTGAGTGATTGAAAACAAAATCGATGGTGGCTTCCCACCTATGTGGTCAAAGCCGTTAATGGCTTCCAAATAAGTTTAATTGATTTTTGCATGATTGAAATAAAATCGATAGTGTCTTTCCATCAATGCGATCGAAGTCGTCATTGGCTTTCAAATGATTTTATTCAATTTATTATTATTATTTATTTTTTTGCAATTGAAATGAAATCGACGATGGCTTCCTAACTATATGGTCAAAGCTACCCGAGGCTTTTAAACCAATTTATCTACTTTCTATGCGATTGAAATAAAACTTATGGTGGCTTCCCACATATAGGGTCAAAGCTATTTACGTCTTTCAAGCTAGTTTATTTTCCTTCGTTCGATTCAAATAAAACTCATGGTGGCTTTCCACCTATTTGATTTTTTCCCTCCTCTAAATGTTTTTTGAAAAATCCATGTGTTGAAAATAATCAGTCGTATTGTGAATTGATATCATTGATAAGTTGCCTATTACTAATTTTGGTGTCTAGTAGTCATGAAACACTATAAAAAATAAGATTATGAATTCATTACGCTACTTATTTATAATGGTAAAAATCTTACATTTCACACTTTTCAATGGTTGATTAAAATTCAAATTCTAGAGTAGTTTATAGATTTTCTTGACATTATGCGCTACCTAAAGTCTACCCGATAAACGTTAAATCCTATAGAAAAAGTCCATCCTTATGATGTGAGTTCAATTTATAGTGCAAAAAAAGGTTAATCCTCATAATAAATTGGGTATTGAATCGTCATATGGTTTTTTGTTTCAGTTTTTTCAAACCATAATATGCTTGTTCAAGTTGCAACTTCTTAAAATTCATTTCAGGGGATGGGGTCAATGTTTTTTCATAATCTCTGTAGATTGACCCTATCTACATTCTGACAAATCACGTATTGGTCCAGCTATCATGTTGTAAAAGCTTTTTTTTTTCATAACCCAGCAGATTTGATCCGATCTATTCCCAATAATAATGTCCTAACGATCCTACCATCATTTTGCAAAACTAGAGCTCGTGTCAAACCTTATCTTTTTGGCATAACAAAAAAAAAAAAAAATCTAACAAAATATTACTACTGCATAAGATAAAGGCTAGAAGTACGGTCAACTGGGATAAAATATGACACCCCGAGGGCCTGATCCTGCTTCATTATTTTGCAAAAAAGATATATAGTTTCAATACACTAACTAGTTTAGAATGAAATGATATGTCTAATACTTGAATGGGATAGAATTCTAGTCTTCATTAACGTATATTAGACGTAGGATATCTTTATTGTTAAGACTAAAAAAAAAAAATAACAATTGGTATTACTTTTTTTCAAATATAGGTTACTTTAAAGGAAACAAAAACCTGACTAAAATTTTAAACTTCATTCGTTTCCTTATATCTTTCGAAGTTTCATATGAGTACGTACCAAAATAAAATTTTGAGTAATCTCGTGTTCCTAAGAGAACACTATTTCTCAGATTTAAATTTCCTTCTCAATTTAAGGACATAATATTAAAGGCTAAATTTTGGGAATCTCAAACATTTTATCATTCAATTTAATGAAAATTTCAAATCTTCTTTCCTACTTAATGACATATATGGTTTCTTTCTAGGTCACTAAAAACAAATGCCAATTTTAACTTCAACTAACGTAAAAATTAAATATGAGAATTGATCATGTAAGTAAAACTGAAAAAATATTATGAATAATTAAAAATCCTCACCTTCCTTGGATGTCTATATATTGACCTTGATAAATCCTCATTTCATTCCATTCAAAAAAATCTTAAGGAATATAAACACATTTGACATCCATTATCATGGCTTCTAAAAATAGCATTTTTTCTTTGATTGCGACACTTTTTGCAGTTGGAGTTCTGCTAAATTCTCTAACCCACACAAATGCTTTTTGGAATCCATCACATTATCCAGAACCAGCTCCAGGATATTTTAGGATTTTGGATCAATGTGAAAAGCCTTTACCAACTTCAAGTCTATCTTGCAATAATGCAACCTTGGCCGCAATATTTCGGAACAAACCTATTCCCGATAATTGTTGCCCCGAAGTCACCAAATTTTCAAAATTTTGCTACCATGCCTTAGGATTGTTTATTGCCACTACACCGGGTTTCACATGGAGTGTGCCAAAGTTTTTTGGACAGACTCAAAAACTTTATGATCATTGTCTTCAAGTAGCCGTATCCCCTTCACAACCCTCAAAATAAACTTGTCAATAGGGCGTTTCTACTATATATTTAACATATATAATTAAGTATTTTTTTTTTGGAATAAAAATACTTGGATAAAGTATTTAGTTAATTATAAATACCTAAAAATTTTGTTTATCTTGCAAATTATTTGATTCTCTCTCCTTTTTTTTCGTCAACTAAATGGTGATGTTGAAATAATTTATTTAATGCACAAGCATACATAGATAATGTCAACTTATTGAATTGGACAAATTATATTTGTTTTTTCTTTTTGCGTTGGTTTTATACCTTAAAGTTCTACTTCTATTCCGCACGGTTTTATTTGATATATTTATTTATTTGCATAAAGGGTAAATTACAATAATCTTTTTAGGTATCATAGAATTTTAAAAACCATATAAAATTTTAAAACCTAATACAAAACTTCTTTCATATCCAGGATTCTTTTAATACTATCAAAGTTTCGTAAAACATTTGTTAGCTTGTATAATTTCAATAAATCGAGAGAAATGTATTGTATTTATTACGTTATCGAGCCGACAAAGATCAAATTGATCGAGACCTAAACCTTGGTACTTTATATGGGTACCATTAAGTTAAAATTTTACTAGTATTAATTGATATAGATCGAAGATGTTGTTTTGCTATAAATCGGTAAAAGTTTAATTTACAAAAATCAAATCATATTTAATTAAATCGAATGACTTTCAAGCATCTCTCGATTGATAAGTTTATAAATTATCATCTATGTCGGTTAGTTTGTTTATAGTTTAAAATTTCTAAAACTACATGAATGTTTAGAAAAAACCAAACACCCAATTATTATCATAACGCAATCCTCAACAATCCTTCTTACTTTCAAAGTACATATATTATCTTAGAAAATAAAAAACTAACTTGACAATTGATTAAAAAAACCTAGGCACAAATTAAATTTTTTTTTTTTTTTTGTGGAATTAAGGCAAAATTGTGACTAAATTCATCATTAATGACAGACCTTCTCTATTTCTTAAAAGGCAATATTTTTTTCTTGATTCGAGAAAAAAAATCCTAAACTCGTTATTTATCATAAGGTTAACATGATTTGTATCCATTTCATATTATTGATGAAATTGTCATAAATTGTTTTATTTAAGGCAATGGAAATGTGAAACGTCTTTGGTTGTGATTGTTGATAAATTTGAAGGGCAATTAGGTACATCGTGAAACTTGAAAGGGTAAAAACCCCTCCTATTTAGGGGTAAAGTAAGGTTGTTGATCAATGTTCTGCGATAGAGTTGGGAGGACTCGGACTTGGAATTTAATTTCATTGCTGTATCTAGGAAAATATTAATCCTAGTGTTCTTATTTGAATATGATATATGTGTTTGCGTTGAATGATGCAATTGATCTAAAAGTTTAAATATGATGTGCCAAATACATAATACTTTTTTTGCACAACGCAGGATTACTTGATTTTTTGAGTGATTGAAAAAAAATCAATGGTGGCTTTCCACCTATGTGTCAAAGCCGTTAATGGCTTTCAAATAAGTTTAATTGATTTCTGCATGATTGAAATAAAATCGATAGTGTCTTTCCATCAATGCGATCGAAGTCGTCAGTGGCTTTCAAATGATTTTACTTAGTTTATTATTATTATTATTATTTTTGCAATTGAAATGAAATCGACGATGGCTTCCTAACTATATGGTCAAAGCTACCTCGGGCTTTCAAACCAATTTATCTACCTTCTATGCGATTGAAATAAAACTTATGGTGGCTTCCCACATATATGGTCGAAGCTATTTACGTCTTTCAAACCAGCTTTATTTTCCTTCGTGCCATTCAAATAAAACTCATGGTGGCTTTCCACCTATTTGATTTTTTTCCCTCCTCTAAATGTTTTTTGAAAAATCCATGTGTTGAAAATAATCAGTCGTATTGTGAATTGATATCATTGATAAGTTGCCTATTACTAATTTTGGTGTCTAGTAGTTATGAAACACTATAAAAAATAAGATTATGAATTCATTACCCTACTTATTTATAATGGTAAAAATCTTACATTTCACACTTTTCAATGGTTGATTAAAATTCAAATTCTAGAGTAGTTTATAGATTTTCTTGACATTATGCGCTACCTAAAGTCTACTCGATAAACGTTAAATCCTAAAGAAAAAATCCATCCTTATGATGTGAGTTCAATTTATAGTGCAAAAAAACGTTAATCCTCATAATAAATTGGGTATTGAATCGTCATATGGTTTTTTGTTTCAGTTTTTTCAAACCATAATATGGTTGTTCAAGTTGCAACTTCTTAAAATTCATTTCAGGGGATGGGGTCAATGTTTTTTCATAATCTCTGTAGATTGACCCTATCTACATTCTGACAAATCACGTATTGGTCCAGCTATCATGTTGTAAAAGCTTATTTTCTTTCATAACCCAGCAGATTTGATCCGATCTATTCCCAATAATAATGTCCTAACGATCCTACCATCATTTTGCAAAACTAGAGCTCGTGTCAAACCTTATCTTTTTGGCATAACACAAAAAAAAAAAATAATCTAACAAAATATTACTACTGCATAAGATAAAGGCTAGAAGTACGGTCAACTTGGATAAAATATGACACCCCGAGGGCCTGATCCTGCTTCATTATTTTGCAAAAAAGATATATAGTTTCAATACAATAACTAGTTTAGAATGAAATGATATGTCTAATACATGAATGGGATAGAATTCTAGTCTTCATTAACGTATA
This sequence comes from Dovyalis caffra, assembly GCA_963924115.1. NCBI lineage: Eukaryota > Viridiplantae > Streptophyta > Magnoliopsida > Malpighiales > Salicaceae > Dovyalis > Dovyalis caffra. The sequence goes on along the minus strand of CAWUPB010001178.1, from coordinate 551,383 downwards.
TTAGACGTAGGATATCTTTATTGTTAAGACTAAAAAAAAATAAATAAATAACAATTGGTATTACTTTTTTTCAAATATAGGTTACTTTAAAGGAAACAAAAACCTTACTAAAATTTTAAACTTCATTCGTTTCCTTATATCTTTCGTAGTTTCATTTGAGTACGTACCAAAAATAAAATTTTGAGTAATCTCGTGTTCCTAAGAGAACACTATTTCTCAGATTTAAATTTCCTTCTCAATTTAAGGACATAATATTAAAGGCTAAATTTTGGGAATCTCAAACATTTTATCATTAAATTCAATGAAAATTTCAAATCTTCTTTCCTACTTAATGACATATATGGTTTCTTTCTAACTCACTAAAAATAAATGCCAATTTTAACTTCAACTAACGTAAAAATTAAATATGAGAATTGATCATGTAAGAAAAACTGAAAAAATATTATGAATAATTAAAAATCCTCACCTTCCTTGGATGTCTATATATTGACCTTGATAAATCCTCATTTCATTCCATTCAAAAAAATCTTAAGGAATATAAACACATTTGACATCCATTATCATGGCTTCTAAAAATAGCATTTTTTCTTTGATTGCGACACTTTTTGCAGCTTGGAGTTGTGCTAAATTCTCTAACCCACACAAATGCTTTTTGGAATCCATCACATTATCCAGAACCAGCTCCAGGATATTTTAGGATTTTGGATCAATGTGAAAAGCCTCTACCAACTTCAACTCTATCTTGCAATAACGCAACCTTGGCCGCAATATTTCGTAACAAACCTATTCCCGATAATTGTTGCCCCGAAGTCACCAAATTTTCAAAATTTTGCTACCATGCCTTAGGATTGTTTATTGCCACTACACCGGGTTTCACATGGAGTGTGCCAAAGTTTTTTGCACAAACTCAAAAGCTTTATGATCATTGTCTTCAAGTAGCCGTATCCCCTTCACAACCCTCAAAGTAAACTTGTCGATAGGGCATTTCTACTATATATTCAACATATATAATTTTGTATTTTTTTTTTGTGGAATAAAAATACTTGGATAAAGTATTTAGTTAATTATAAATACCTAAAAAATTGTTTATCTTGCAAATTATTTGATTCTCTCTCCTTTTTTTTCGTCAACCAAAGGGTGATGCTAAAATAATTTATTTAATGCACAAGCATATATAGATAATGTCAACTTATTGAATTGGACAAATTATATTCGTTTTTTCCTTTTTGCGTTGGTTTTATACCTTAAAGTTCTACTTCTATTCCTCACGGTTTTATTTGATATATTTATTTATTTGCATAAAGGGTAAATTACAATAATCTTTTTAGGTATCATAGAATTTTAAAAACCATATAAAAATTTTAAAACCTAATACAAAACTTCTTTCATATCCAGGATTCTTTTAATACTATCAAAGTTTCGTAAAACATTTGTTAGCTTGTATAATTTCAATAAATCGGAGAAATGTATTGTATTGTATTTATTACGTTATCGAGCCGACAAAGATCAAATTGATCGAGACGTAAACCTTGGTACTTTATATGGGTACCATTAAGTTAAAATTTTACTAGTATTAATTGGTATAGATCGAAGATGATGTTTTGCTATAAATCGGTAAAAGTTTAATTTACAAAAATCAAATTGTATTTAATTAAATCAGAATGACTTTCATGTATCTCCGATTGATAAGTTTATAAATTATCATCTATATCGCTTAGTTTGTTTATAGTTTAAAATTTCTAAAACTACATGAATGTTTAGAAAAAACCAAACACCCCAATTATTATCATAACGCAATCCTCAACAATGCTTCTTACTTTCAAAGAACATATATTATCTTAGAAAATAAAAAATTAACTTGACAATTGATTAAAAAAACTTAGGCACAAATTAAAATATTTTTTTTTTGGAATTAAGGAAAAATTGTGACTAAATTCATCATTAATGACCGCCCTCTCTATTTCTTAAAAGGCAATATTTTTTTCTTGATCCAAGAAAACAAATCCTAAACTCGTTATTTATCATAAGGTTAACATGATTTGTATCCATTTCATATTATTGATGAAATTGTCATAAATTGTTTTATTTTAGGCAATGGAAATGTGAAACGTCTTTGGTTGTGATGGTTGATAAATTTGAAAGGTAATTAGGTACATCGTGAAACTTGAAAGGGTAAAAACCCCTCCTATTTGGGAGTGAAGTAAGGTTGTTGATCAATGTTCCGCGATAAAGTGGGGAGGACTCGGACTTGGAATTCAATTTCAATGCCGTATCTAGGAAAATATTGATCCTAATGTTCTTATTTGAATATGATATATGTGTTTACGTTGAATGATGCAATTGATCTAAACTTTTAAGTATGATGTGCCAAATACATAATACTTTTTTTCCATAATGCAGGATTACTTGATTTTTTGAGTGATTGAAAACAAAATCGATGGTGGCTTCCCACCTATGTGGTCAAAGCCGTTAATGGCTTCCAAATAAGTTTAATTGATTTCTCGCATGATTGAAATAAAATCGATAGTGTCTTTCCATCAATGCGATTGAAGTCGTCGATGGCTTTCAAATGATTTTATTCAATTTATTATTATTATTATTTTTTTTTTGCAATTGAAATGAAATCGACGATGGCTTCCTAACTATATGGTCAAAGCTACCCGAGGCTTTCAAACCAATTTATCTACCTTCTATGCGATTGAAATAAAACTTATGGTGGCTTCCCACATATATGGTCGAAGCTATTTACGTCGTTCAAACTAGTTTATTTTCCTTCGTGCGATTCAAATAAAACTCATGGTGGCTTTCCACCTATTTGATTTTTTCCCTCCTCTAAATGTTTTTTGAAAAATCCATGTGTTGAAAATAATCAGTCGTATTGTGAATTGATATCATTGATAAGTTGCCTATTACTAATTTTGGTGCCTAGTAGTCATGAAACACTATAAAAAATAAGATTATGAATTCATTACGCTACTTATTTATAATGGTAAAAATCTTACATTTCACACTTTTCAATGGTTGATTAAAATTCAAATTCTAGAGTAGTTTATAGATTTTCTTGACATTATGCGCTACCTAAAGTCTACCCGATAAACGTTAAATCCTATAGAAAAAGTCCATCCTTATGATGTGAGTTCAATTTATAGTGCAAAAAAAGGTTAATCCTCATAATAAATTGGGTATTGAATCGTCATATGGTTTTTTGTTTCATTTTTTTCGAACCATAATATGCTTGTTCAAGTTGCAACTTCTTAAAATTCATTTCAGGGGATGGGGTCAATGTTTTTTCATAATCTCTGTAGATTGACCCTATCTACATTCTGACAAATCACGTATTGGTCCAGCTATCATGTTGTAAAAGCTTTTCTTTTTCATAACCCAGCAGATTTGATCCGATCTATTCCCAATAATAATGTCCTAACGATCCTACCATCATTTTGCAAAACTAGAGCTCGTGTCAAACCTTATCTTTTTGGCATAACAAAAAAAAAAAAAAAAACTAACAAAATATTACTACTGCATAAGATAAAGGCTAGAAGTACGGTCAACTGGGATAAAATATGACACCCCGAGGGCCCGATCCTGCTTCATTATTTTGCAAAAAAGACATATAGTTGCAATACACTAACTAGTTTAGAATGAAATGATATGTCTAATACTTGAATGGGATAGAATTCTAGTCTTCATTAACGTATATTAGACATAGGATATCTTTATTGTTAAGACTAAAAAAAAAAAAATAACAATTGGTATTACATTTTTTCAAATATAGGTTACTTTAAAGGAAACAAAAACCTGACTAAAATTTTAAACTTCATTCGTTTCCTTATATCTTTCGTAGTTTCATATGAGCACGTACCAAAATAAAATTTTGAGTAATCTCGTGTTCCAAAGAGAACACTGTTTCTCAGATTTAAATTTCCTTCTCAATTTAAGGACATAATATTAAAGGCTAAATTTTGGGAATCTCAAACATTTTACCATTCAATTTAATGAAAATTTCAAATCTTCTTTCCTACTTAATGACATATATGGTTTCTTTCTAGGTCACTAAAAATAAATGCCAATTTTAACTTCAACTAACGTAAATATTAAATATGAGAATTGATCATGTAAGAAAAACTGAAAAAATATTATGAATAATTAAAAATCCTCACCTTCCTTGGATGTCTATATATTGACCTTGATAGATCCTCATTTCATTCCATTCAAAAAAATCTTAAGGAATATAAACACATTTGACATCCATTATCATGGCTTCTAAAAATAGCATTTTTTCTTTGATTGCGACATTTTTTGCAGTTGGAGTTCTGCTAAATTCTCTAACCCACACAAATGCTTTTTGGAATCCATCACATTATCCAGAACCAGCTCCAGGATATCTTAGGATTTTGGATCAATGTGAAAAGCCTTTACCAACTTCAAGTCTATCTTGCAATAATGCAACCTTGGCCGCAATATTTCGGAACAAACCTATTCCCGATAATTGTTGCCCCGAAGTCACCAAATTTTCAAAATTTTGCTACCATGCCTTAGGATTGTTTATTGCCACTACACCGGGTTTCACATGGAGTGTGCCAAAGTTTTTTGGACGAGACTCAAAAACTTTATGATCATTGTCTTCAAGTAGCCGTATCCCCTTCACAACCCTCAAAATAAACTTGTCAATAGGGCGTTTCTACTATATATTTAACATATATAATTAAGTATTTTTTTTTTGGAATAAAAATACTTGGATAAAGTATTTAGTTAATTATAAATACCTAAAAATTTTGTTTATCTTGCAAATTATTTGATTCTCTCTCCTTTTTTTTCGTCAACTAAATGGTGATGTTGAAATAATTTATTTAATGCACAAGCATACATAGATAATGTCAACTTATTGAATTGGACAAATTATATTTGTTTTTTCTTTTTGCGTTGGTTTTATACCTTAAAGTTCTACTTCTATTCCGCACGGTTTTATTTGATATATTTATTTATTTGCATAAAGGGTAAATTACAATAATCTTTTTAGGTATCATAGAATTTTAAAAACCATATAAAATTTTAAAACCTAATACAAAACTTCTTTCATATCCAGGATTCTTTTAATACTATCAAAGTTTCGTAAAACATTTGTTAGCTTGTATAATTTCAATAAATCAGAGAAATGTATTGTATTTATTACGTTATCGAGCCGACAAAGATCAAATTGATCGAGACCTAAACCTTGGTACTTTATATGGGTACCATTAAGTTAAAATTTTACTAGTATTAATTGATATAGATCGAAGATGTTGTTTTGCTATAAATCGGTAAAAGTTTAATTTACAAAAATCAAATCATATTTAATTAAATCGAATGACTTTCAAGCATCTCTCGATTGATAAGTTTATAAATTATCATCTATGTCGGTTAGTTTGTTTATAGTTTAAAATTTCTAAAACTACATGAATGTTTAGAAAAAACCAAACACCCAATTATTATCATAACGCAATCCTCAACAATCCTTCTTACTTTCAAAGTACATATATTATCTTAGAAAATAAAAAACTAACTTGACAATTGATTAAAAAAACCTAGGCACAAATTAAATTTTTTTTTTTTTTTTTGTGGAATTAAGGCAAAATTGTGACTAAATTCATCATTAATGACAGACCTTCTCTATTTCTTAAAAGGCAATATTTTTTTCTTGATTCGAGAAAAAAAATCCTAAACTCGTTATTTATCATAAGGTTAACATGATTTGTATCCATTTCATATTATTGATGAAATTGTCATAAATTGTTTTATTTAAGGCAATGGAAATGTGAAACGTCTTTGGTTGTGATTGTTGATAAATTTGAAGGGCAATTAGGTACATCGTGAAACTTGAAAGGGTAAAAACCCCCTCCTATTTAGGGGTAAAGTAAGGTTGTTGATCAATGTTCTGCGATAGAGTTGGGAGGACTGGACTTGGAATTTAATTTCATTGCCGTATCTAGGAAAATATTAATCCTAGTGTTCTTATTTGAATATGATATATGTGTTTGCGTTGAATGATGCAATTGATCTAAAAGTTTAAATATGATGTGCCAAATACATAATACTTTTTTTGCACAACGCAGGATTACTTGATTTTTTGAGTGATTGAAAAAAAATCAATGGTGGCTTTCCACCTATGTGTCAAAGCCGTTAATGGCTTTCAAATAAGTTTAATTGATTTCTGCATGATTGAAATAAAATCGATAGTGTCTTTCCATCAATGCGATCGAAGTCGTCGATGGCTTTCAAATGATTTTACTTAGTTTATTATTATTATTATTATTTTTGCAATTGAAATGAAATCGACGATGGCTTCCTAACTATATGGTCAAAGCTACCTCAGGCTTTCAAACCAATTTATCTACCTTCTATGCGATTGAAATAAAACTTATGGTGGCTTCCCACATATATGGTCGAAGCTATTTACGTCTTTCAAACCAGCTTTATTTTCCTTCCGTGCCATTCAAATAAAACTCATGGTGGCTTTCCACCTATTTGATTTTTTTCCCTCCTCTAAATGTTTTTTGAAAAATCCATGTGTTGAAAATAATCAGTCGTATTGTGAATTGATATCATTGATAAGTTGCCTATTACTAATTTTGGTGTCTAGTAGTTATGAAACACTATAAAAAATAAGATTATGAATTCATTACCCTACTTATTTATAATGGTAAAAATCTTACATTTCACACTTTTCAATGGTTGATTAAAATTCAAATTCTAGAGTAGTTTATAGATTTTCTTGACATTATGCGCTACCTAAAGTCTACTCGATAAACGTTAAATCCTAAAGAAAAAATCCATCCTTATGATGTGAGTTCAATTTATAGTGCAAAAAAACGTTAATCCTCATAATAAATTGGGTATTGAATCGTCATATGGTTTTTTGTTTCAGTTTTTTCAAACCATAATATGGTTGTTCAAGTTGCAACTTCTTAAAATTCATTTCAGGGGATGGGGTCAATGTTTTTTCATAATCTCTGTAGATTGACCCTATCTACATTCTGACAAATCACGTATTGGTCCAGCTATCATGTTGTAAAAGCTTATTTTCTTTCATAACCCAGCAGATTTGATCCGATCTATTCCCAATAATAATGTCCTAACGATCCTACCATCATTTTGCAAAACTAGAGCTCGTGTCAAACCTTATCTTTTTGGCATAACACAAAAAAAAAAAATAATCTAACAAAATATTACTACTGCATAAGATAAAGGCTAGAAGTACGGTCAACTTGGATAAAATATGACACCCCGAGGGCCTGATCCTGCTTCATTATTTTGCAAAAAAGATATATAGTTTCAATACAATAACTAGTTTAGAATGAAATGATATGTCTAATACATGAATGGGATAGAATTCTAGTCTTCATTAACGTATATTAGACGTAGGATATCTTTATTGTTAAGACTAAAAAAAAATAAATAAATAACAATTGGTATTACTTTTTTTCAAATATAGGTTACTTTAAAGGAAACAAAAACCTTACTAAAATTTTAAACTTCATTCGTTTCCTTATATCTTTCGTAGTTTCATTTGAGTACGTACCAAAAATAAAATTTTGAGTAATCTCGTGTTCCTAAGAGAACACTATTTCTCAGATTTAAATTTCCTTCTCAATTTAAGGACATAATATTAAAGGCTAAATTTTGGGAATCTCAAACATTTTATCATTAAATTCAATGAAAATTTCAAATCTTCTTTCCTACTTAATGACATATATGGTTTCTTTCTAACTCACTAAAAATAAATGCCAATTTTAACTTCAACTAACGTAAAAATTAAATATGAGAATTGATCATGTAAGAAAAACTGAAAAAATATTATGAATAGTTAAAAATCCTCACCTTCCTTGGATGTCTATATATTGACCTTGATAAATCCTCATTTCATTCCATTCAAAAAAATCTTAAGGAATATAAACACATTTGACATCCATTATCATGGCTTCTAAAAATAGCATTTTTTCTTTGATTGCGACACTTTTTACAAGCTTGGAGTTGTGCTAAACACTCTAACCCACACTAATGCTTTTTGGAATCCATCACATTATCCAGAACCAGCTCCAGGATATTTTAGGATTTTGGATCAATGTGAAAAGCCTTTACCAACTTTAACTCTATCTTGCAAGTAATGCAACCTTGGCCGCAATATTTCGAACAAACCTATTCCCGATAATTGTTGCCCCGAAGTCACCAAATTTTCAAAGTTTTGCTACCATGCCTTAGGATTGTTTATTGCCACTACACCGGGTTTCACATGGAGTGTGCCAAAGATTTTTGCACGTACTCAAAAGCTTTATGATCATTGTCTTCAAGTAGCCGTATCCCCTTCACAACCCTCAAAGTAAACTTGTCGATAGGGCATTTCTACTATATATTCAACATATATAATTTTGTATTTTTTTTTTGTGGAATAAAAATACTTGGATAAAGTATTTAGTTAATTATAAATACCTAAAAAATTGTTTATCTTGCAAATTATTTGATTCTCTCTCCTTTTTTTTCGTCAACCAAAGGGTGATGCTAAAATAATTTATTTAATGCACAAGCATATATAGATAATGTCAACTTATTGAATTGGACAAATTATATTCGTTTTTTCCTTTTTGCGTTGGTTTTATACCTTAAAGTTCTACTTCTATTCCTCACGGTTTTATTTGATATATTTATTTATTTGCATAAAGGGTAAATTACAATAATCTTTTTAGGTATCATAGAATTTTAAAAACCATATAAAAATTTTAAAACCTAATACAAAACTTCTTTCATATCCAGGATTCTTTTAATACTATCAAAGTTTCGTAAAACATTTGTTAGCTTGTATAATTTCAATAAATCGGAGAAATGTATTGTATTGTATTTATTACGTTATCGAGCCGACAAAGATCAAATTGATCGAGACGTAAACCTTGGTACTTTATATGGGTACCATTAAGTTAAAATTTTACTAGTATTAATTGGTATAGATCGAAGATGATGTTTTGCTATAAATCGCAAAAGTTTAATTTACAAAAATCAAATTGTATTTAATTAAATCGAATGACTTTCATGTATCTCCGATTGATAAGTTTATAAATTATCATCTATATCGCTTAGTTTGTTTATAGTTTAAAATTTCTAAAACTACATGAATGTTTAGAAAAAACCAAACACCCCAATTATTATCATAACGCAATCCTCAACAATGCTTCTTACTTTCAAAGAACATATATTATCTTAGAAAATAAAAAATTAACTTGACAATTGATTAAAAAAACTTAGGCACAAATTAAAATATTTTTTTTTTGGAATTAAGGAAAAATTGTGACTAAATTCATCATTAATGACCGCCCTCTCTATTTCTTAAAAGGCAATATTTTTTTCTTGATCCAAGAAAACAAATCCTAAACTCGTTATTTATCATAAGGTTAACATGATTTGTATCCATTTCATATTATTGATGAAATTGTCATAAATTGTTTTATTTTAGGCAATGGAAATGTGAAACGTCTTTGGTTGTGATGGTTGATAAATTTGAAAGGTAATTAGGTACATCGTGAAACTTGAAAGGGTAAAAACCCCTCCTATTTGGGAGTGAAGTAAGGTTGTTGATCAATGTTCCGCGATAAAGTGGGGAGGACTCGGACTTGGAATTCAATTTCAATGTCGTATCTAGGAAAATATTGATCCTAATGTTCTTATTTGAATATGATATATGTGTTTACGTTGAATGATGCAATTGATCTAAACTTTTAAGTATGATGTGCCAAATACATAATACTTTTTTTCCATAATGCGAGGATTACTTGATTTTTTGAGTGATTGAAAACAAAATCGATGGTGGCTTCCCACCTATGTGGTCAAAGCCGTTAATGGCTTCCAAATAAGTTTAATTGATTTCTCGCATGATTGAAATAAAATCGATAGTGTCTTTCCATCAATGCGATTGAAGTCGTCAGTGGCTTTCAAATGATTTTATTCAATTTATTATTATTATTATTTTTTTTTTGCAATTGAAATGAAATCGACGATGGCTTCCTAACTATATGGTCAAAGCTACCCGAGGCTTTCAAACCAATTTATCTACCTTCTATGCGATTGAAATAAAACTTATGGTGGCTTCCCACATATATGGTCGAAGCTATTTACGTCGTTCAAACTAGTTTATTTTCCTTCTGTGCGATTCAAATAAAACTCATGGTGGCTTTCCACCTATTTGATTTTTTCCCTCCTCTAAATGTTTTTTGAAAAATCCATGTGTTGAAAATAATCAGTCGTATTGTGAATTGATATCATTGATAAGTTGCCTATTACTAATTTTGGTGCCTAGTAGTCATGAAACACTATAAAAAATAAGATTATGAATTCATTACGCTACTTATTTATAATGGTAAAAATCTTACATTTCACACTTTTCAATGGTTGATTAAAATTCAAATTCTAGAGTAGTTTATAGATTTTCTTGACATTATGCGCTACCTAAAGTCTACCCGATAAACGTTAAATCCTATAGAAAAAGTCCATCCTTATGATGTGAGTTCAATTTATAGTGCAAAAAAAGGTTAATCCTCATAATAAATTGGGTATTGAATCGTCATATGGTTTTTTGTTTCATTTTTTTCGAACCATAATATGCTTGTTCAAGTTGCAACTTCTTAAAATTCATTTCAGGGGATGGGGTCAATGTTTTTTCATAATCTCTGTAGATTGACCCTATCTACATTCTGACAAATCACGTATTGGTCCAGCTATCATGTTGTAAAAGCTTTTCTTTTTCATAACCCAGCAGATTTGATCCGATCTATTCCCAATAATAATGTCCTAACGATCCTACCATCATTTTGCAAAACTAGAGCTCGTGTCAAACCTTATCTTTTTGGCATAACAAAAAAAAAAAAAAAAACTAACAAAATATTACTACTGCATAAGATAAAGGCTAGAAGTACGGTCAACTGGGATAAAATATGACACCCCGAGGGCCCGATCCTGCCTCATTATTTTGCAAAAAAGACATATAGTTGCAATACACTAACTAGTTTAGAATGAAATGATATGTCTAATACTTGAATGGGATAGAATTCTAGTCTTCATTAACGTATATTAGACATAGGATATCTTTATTGTTAAGACTAAAAAAAAAAAAATAACAATTGGTATTACATTTTTTCAAATATAGGTTACTTTAAAGGAAACAAAAACCTGACTAAAATTTTAAACTTCATTCGTTTCCTTATATCTTTCGTAGTTTCATATGAGCACGTACCAAAATAAAATTTTGAGTAATCTCGTGTTCCAAAGAGAACACTGTTTCTCAGATTTAAATTTCCTTCTCAATTTAAGGACATAATATTAAAGGCTAAATTTTGGGAATCTCAAACATTTTACCATTCAATTTAATGAAAATTTCAAATCTTCTTTCCTACTTAATGACATATATGGTTTCTTTCTAGGTCACTAAAAATAAATGCCAATTTTAACTTCAACTAACGTAAATATTAAATATGAGAATTGATCATGTAAGAAAAACTGAAAAAATATTATGAATAATTAAAAATCCTCACCTTCCTTGGATGTCTATATATTGACCTTGATAGATCCTCATTTCATTCCATTCAAAAAAATCTTAAGGAATATAAACACATTTGACATCCATTATCATGGCTTCTAAAAATAGCATTTTTTCTTTGATTGCGACATTTTTTGCAGTTGGAGTTCGCTAAATTCTCTAACCCACACAAATGCTTTTTGGAATCCATCACATTATCCAGAACCAGCTCCAGGATATCTTAGGATTTTGGATCAATGTGAAAAGCCTTTACCAACTTCAAGTCTATCTTGCAATAATGCAACCTTGGCCGCAATATTTCGGAACAAACCTATTCCCGATAATTGTTGCCCCGAAGTCACCAAATTTTCAAAATTTTGCTACCATGCCTTAGGATTGTTTATTGCCACTACACCGGGTTTCACATGGAGTGTGCCAAAGTTTTTTGGACGAGACTCAAAAACTTTATGATCATTGTCTTCAAGTAGCCGTATCCCCTTCACAACCCTCAAAATAAACTTGTCAATAGGGCGTTTCTACTATATATTTAACATATATAATTAAGTATTTTTTTTTTGGAATAAAAATACTTGGATAAAGTATTTAGTTAATTATAAATACCTAAAAATTTTGTTTATCTTGCAAATTATTTGATTCTCTCTCCTTTTTTTCGTCAACTAAATGGTGATGTTGAAATAATTTATTTAATGCACAAGCATACATAGATAATGTCAACTTATTGAATTGGACAAATTATATTTGTTTTTTCTTTTTGCGTTGGTTTTATACCTTAAAGTTCTACTTCTATTCCGCACGGTTTTATTTGATATATTTATTTATTTGCATAAAGGGTAAATTACAATAATCTTTTTAGGTATCATAGAATTTTAAAAACCATATAAAATTTTAAAACCTAATACAAAACTTCTTTCATATCCAGGATTCTTTTAATACTATCAAAGTTTCGTAAAACATTTGTTAGCTTGTATAATTTCAATAAATCGGAGAAATGTATTGTATTTATTACGTTATCGAGCCGACAAAGATCAAATTGATCGAGACCTAAACCTTGGTACTTTATATGGGTACCATTAAGTTAAAATTTTACTAGTATTAATTGATATAGATCGAAGATGTTGTTTTGCTATAAATCAGCAAAAGTTTAATTTACAAAAATCAAATCATATTTAATTAAATCGAATGACTTTCAAGCATCTCTCGATTGATAAGTTTATAAATTATCATCTATGTCGGTTAGTTTGTTTATAGTTTAAAATTTCTAAAACTACATGAATGTTTAGAAAAAACCAAACACCCAATTATTATCATAACGCAATCCTCAACAATCCTTCTTACTTTCAAAGTACATATATTATCTTAGAAAATAAAAAACTAACTTGACAATTGATTAAAAAAACCTAGGCACAAATTAAATTTTTTTTTTTTTTTTGTGGAATTAAGGCAAAATTGTGACTAAATTCATCATTAATGACAGACCTTCTCTATTTCTTAAAAGGCAATATTTTTTTCTTGATTCGAGAAAAAAATCCTAAACTCGTTATTTATCATAAGGTTAACATGATTTGTATCCATTTCATATTATTGATGAAATTGTCATAAATTGTTTTATTTAAGGCAATGGAAATGTGAAACGTCTTTGGTTGTGATTGTTGATAAATTTGAAGGGCAATTAGGTACATCGTGAAACTTGAAAGGGTAAAAACCCCCTCCTATTTAGGGGTAAAGTAAGGTTGTTGATCAATGTTCCGCGATAGAGTTGGGAGGACTCGGACTTGGAATTTAATTTCATTGCCGTATCTAGGAAAATATTAATCCTAGTGTTCTTATTTGAATATGATATATGTGTTTGCGTTGAATGATGCAATTGATCTAAAAGTTTAAATATGATGTGCCAAATACATAATACTTTTTTTGCACAACGCAGGATTACTTGATTTTTTGAGTGATTGAAAAAAAATCAATGGTGGCTTTCCACCTATGTGTCAAAGCCGTTAATGGCTTTCAAATAAGTTTAATTGATTTCTGCATGATTGAAATAAAATCGATAGTGTCTTTCCATCAATGCGATCGAAGTCGTCGATGGCTTTCAAATGATTTTACTTAGTTTATTATTATTATTATTATTTTTGCAATTGAAATGAAATCGACGATGGCTTCCTAACTATATGGTCAAAGCTACCTCGAGCTTTCAAACCAATTTATCTACCTTCTATGCGATTGAAATAAAACTTATGGTGGCTTCCCACATATATGGTCGAAGCTATTTACGTCTTTCAAACCAGCTTTATTTTCCTTCGTGCCATTCAAATAAAACTCATGGTGGCTTTCCACCTATTTGATTTTTTTCCCTCCTCTAAATGTTTTTTGAAAAATCCATGTGTTGAAAATAATCAGTCGTATTGTGAATTGATATCATTGATAAGTTGCCTATTACTAATTTTGGTGTCTAGTAGTTATGAAACACTATAAAAAATAAGATTATGAATTCATTACCCTACTTATTTATAATGGTAAAAATCTTACATTTCACACTTTTCAATGGTTGATTAAAATTCAAATTCTAGAGTAGTTTATAGATTTTCTTGACATTATGCGCTACCTAAAGTCTACTCGATAAACGTTAAATCCTAAAGAAAAAATCCATCCTTATGATGTGAGTTCAATTTATAGTGCAAAAAAACGTTAATCCTCATAATAAATTGGGTATTGAATCGTCATATGGTTTTTTGTTTCAGTTTTTTCAAACCATAATATGGTTGTTCAAGTTGCAACTTCTTAAAATTCATTTCAGGGGATGGGGTCAATGTTTTTTCATAATCTCTGTAGATTGACCCTATCTACATTCTGACAAATCACGTATTGGTCCAGCTATCATGTTGTAAAAGCTTATTTTCTTTCATAACCCAGCAGATTTGATCCGATCTATTCCCAATAATAATGTCCTAACGATCCTACCATCATTTTGCAAAACTAGAGCTCGTGTCAAACCTTATCTTTTTGGCATAACACAAAAAAAAAAAATAATCTAACAAAATATTACTACTGCATAAGATAAAGGCTAGAAGTACGGTCAACTTGGATAAAATATGACACCCCGAGGGCCTGATCCTGCTTCATTATTTTGCAAAAAAGATATATAGTTTCAATACAATAACTAGTTTAGAATGAAATGATATGTCTAATACATGAATGGGATAGAATTCTAGTCTTCATTAACGTATATTAGACGTAGGATATCTTTATTGTTAAGACTAAAAAAAAATAAATAAATAACAATTGGTATTACTTTTTTTCAAATATAGGTTACTTTAAAGGAAACAAAAACCTTACTAAAATTTTAAACTTCATTCGTTTCCTTATATCTTTCGTAGTTTCATTTGAGTACGTACCAAAAATAAAATTTTGAGTAATCTCGTGTTCCTAAGAGAACACTATTTCTCAGATTTAAATTTCCTTCTCAATTTAAGGACATAATATTAAAGGCTAAATTTTGGGAATCTCAAACATTTTATCATTAAATTCAATGAAAATTTCAAATCTTCTTTCCTACTTAATGACATATATGGTTTCTTTCTAACTCACTAAAAATAAATGCCAATTTTAACTTCAACTAACGTAAAAATTAAATATGAGAATTGATCATGTAAGAAAAACTGAAAAAATATTATGAATAGTTAAAAATCCTCACCTTCCTTGGATGTCTATATATTGACCTTGATAAATCCTCATTTCATTCCATTCAAAAAAATCTTAAGGAATATAAACACATTTGACATCCATTATCATGGCTTCTAAAAATAGCATTTTTTCTTTGATTGCGACACTTTTTACAGCTTGGAGTTGTGCTAAACACTCTAACCCACACTAATGCTTTTTGGAATCCATCACATTATCCAGAACCAGCTCCAGGATATTTTAGGATTTTGGATCAATGTGAAAAGCCTTTACCAACTTTAACTCTATCTTGCAATAATGCAACCTTGGCCGCAATATTTCGAACAAACCTATTCCCGATAATTGTTGCCCCGAAGTCACCAAATTTTCAAAGTTTTGCTACCATGCCTTAGGATTGTTTATTGCCACTACACCGGGTTTCACATGGAGTGTGCCAAAGATTTTTGCACGAACTCAAAAGCTTTATGATCATTGTCTTCAAGTAGCCGTATCCCCTTCACAACCCTCAAAGTAAACTTGTCGATAGGGCATTTCTACTATATATTCAACATATATAATTTTGTATTTTTTTTTTGTGGAATAAAAATACTTGGATAAAGTATTTAGTTAATTATAAATACCTAAAAAATTGTTTATCTTGCAAATTATTTGATTCTCTCTCCTTTTTTTTCGTCAACCAAAGGGTGATGCTAAAATAATTTATTTAATGCACAAGCATATATAGATAATGTCAACTTATTGAATTGGACAAATTATATTCGT
Organism: Dovyalis caffra; assembly: GCA_963924115.1. Taxonomy (NCBI): domain Eukaryota; kingdom Viridiplantae; phylum Streptophyta; class Magnoliopsida; order Malpighiales; family Salicaceae; genus Dovyalis; species Dovyalis caffra. The sequence goes on along the minus strand of CAWUPB010001178.1, from coordinate 535,389 downwards.
TTTTTCCTTTTTGCGTTGGTTTTATACCTTAAAGTTCTACTTCTATTCCTCACGGTTTTATTTGATATATTTATTTATTTGCATAAAGGGTAAATTACAATAATCTTTTTAGGTATCATAGAATTTTAAAAACCATATAAAAATTTTAAAACCTAATACAAAACTTCTTTCATATCCAGGATTCTTTTAATACTATCAAAGTTTCGTAAAACATTTGTTAGCTTGTATAATTTCAATAAATCGGAGAAATGTATTGTATTGTATTTATTACGTTATCGAGCCGACAAAGATCAAATTGATCGAGACGTAAACCTTGGTACTTTATATGGGTACCATTAAGTTAAAATTTTACTAGTATTAATTGGTATAGATCGAAGATGATGTTTTGCTATAAATCGGTAAAAGTTTAATTTACAAAAATCAAATTGTATTTAATTAAATCGAATGACTTTCATGTATCTCCGATTGATAAGTTTATAAATTATCATCTATATCGCTTAGTTTGTTTATAGTTTAAAATTTCTAAAACTACATGAATGTTTAGAAAAAACCAAACACCCCAATTATTATCATAACGCAATCCTCAACAATGCTTCTTACTTTCAAAGAACATATATTATCTTAGAAAATAAAAAATTAACTTGACAATTGATTAAAAAAACTTAGGCACAAATTAAAATATTTTTTTTTTGGAATTAAGGAAAAATTGTGACTAAATTCATCATTAATGACCGCCCTCTCTATTTCTTAAAAGGCAATATTTTTTTCTTGATCCAAGAAAACAAATCCTAAACTCGTTATTTATCATAAGGTTAACATGATTTGTATCCATTTCATATTATTGATGAAATTGTCATAAATTGTTTTATTTTAGGCAATGGAAATGTGAAACGTCTTTGGTTGTGATGGTTGATAAATTTGAAAGGTAATTAGGTACATCGTGAAACTTGAAAGGGTAAAAACCCCTCCTATTTGGGAGTGAAGTAAGGTTGTTGATCAATGTTCCGCGATAAAGTGGGGAGGACTCGGACTTGGAATTCAATTTCAATGCCGTATCTAGGAAAATATTGATCCTAATGTTCTTATTTGAATATGATATATGTGTTTACGTTGAATGATGCAATTGATCTAAACTTTTAAGTATGATGTGCCAAATACATAATACTTTTTTTCCATAATGCGAAGATTACTTGATTTTTTGAGTGATTGAAAACAAAATCGATGGTGGCTTCCCACCTATGTGGTCAAAGCCGTTAATGGCTTCCAAATAAGTTTAATTGATTTCTCGCATGATTGAAATAAAATCGATAGTGTCTTTCCATCAATGCGATTGAAGTCGTCAGTGGCTTTCAAATGATTTTATTCAATTTATTATTATTATTATTTTTTTTTTGCAATTGAAATGAAATCGACGATGGCTTCCTAACTATATGGTCAAAGCTACCCGAGGCTTTCAAACCAATTTATCTACCTTCTATGCGATTGAAATAAAACTTATGGTGGCTTCCCACATATATGGTCGAAGCTATTTACGTCGTTCAAACTAGTTTATTTTCCTTCCGTGCGATTCAAATAAAACTCATGGTGGCTTTCCACCTATTTGATTTTTTCCCTCCTCTAAATGTTTTTTGAAAAATCCATGTGTTGAAAATAATCAGTCGTATTGTGAATTGATATCATTGATAAGTTGCCTATTACTAATTTTGGTGCCTAGTAGTCATGAAACACTATAAAAAATAAGATTATGAATTCATTACGCTACTTATTTATAATGGTAAAAATCTTACATTTCACACTTTTCAATGGTTGATTAAAATTCAAATTCTAGAGTAGTTTATAGATTTTCTTGACATTATGCGCTACCTAAAGTCTACCCGATAAACGTTAAATCCTATAGAAAAAGTCCATCCTTATGATGTGAGTTCAATTTATAGTGCAAAAAAAGGTTAATCCTCATAATAAATTGGGTATTGAATCGTCATATGGTTTTTTGTTTCATTTTTTTCGAACCATAATATGCTTGTTCAAGTTGCAACTTCTTAAAATTCATTTCAGGGGATGGGGTCAATGTTTTTTCATAATCTCTGTAGATTGACCCTATCTACATTCTGACAAATCACGTATTGGTCCAGCTATCATGTTGTAAAAGCTTTTCTTTTTCATAACCCAGCAGATTTGATCCGATCTATTCCCAATAATAATGTCCTAACGATCCTACCATCATTTTGCAAAACTAGAGCTCGTGTCAAACCTTATCTTTTTGGCATAACAAAAAAAAAAAAAAAAACTAACAAAATATTACTACTGCATAAGATAAAGGCTAGAAGTACGGTCAACTGGGATAAAATATGACACCCCGAGGGCCCGATCCTGCCTCATTATTTTGCAAAAAAGACATATAGTTGCAATACACTAACTAGTTTAGAATGAAATGATATGTCTAATACTTGAATGGGATAGAATTCTAGTCTTCATTAACGTATATTAGACATAGGATATCTTTATTGTTAAGACTAAAAAAAAAAAAATAACAATTGGTATTACATTTTTTCAAATATAGGTTACTTTAAAGGAAACAAAAACCTGACTAAAATTTTAAACTTCATTCGTTTCCTTATATCTTTCGTAGTTTCATATGAGCACGTACCAAAATAAAATTTTGAGTAATCTCGTGTTCCAAAGAGAACACTGTTTCTCAGATTTAAATTTCCTTCTCAATTTAAGGACATAATATTAAAGGCTAAATTTTGGGAATCTCAAACATTTTACCATTCAATTTAATGAAAATTTCAAATCTTCTTTCCTACTTAATGACATATATGGTTTCTTTCTAGGTCACTAAAAATAAATGCCAATTTTAACTTCAACTAACGTAAATATTAAATATGAGAATTGATCATGTAAGAAAAACTGAAAAAATATTATGAATAATTAAAAATCCTCACCTTCCTTGGATGTCTATATATTGACCTTGATAGATCCTCATTTCATTCCATTCAAAAAAATCTTAAGGAATATAAACACATTTGACATCCATTATCATGGCTTCTAAAAATAGCATTTTTTCTTTGATTGCGACATTTTTTGCAGTTGGAGTTCGCTAAATTCTCTAACCCACACAAATGCTTTTTGGAATCCATCACATTATCCAGAACCAGCTCCAGGATATCTTAGGATTTTGGATCAATGTGAAAAGCCTTTACCAACTTCAAGTCTATCTTGCAATAATGCAACCTTGGCCGCAATATTTCGGAACAAACCTATTCCCGATAATTGTTGCCCCGAAGTCACCAAATTTTCAAAATTTTGCTACCATGCCTTAGGATTGTTTATTGCCACTACACCGGGTTTCACATGGAGTGTGCCAAAGTTTTTTGGACAGACTCAAAAACTTTATGATCATTGTCTTCAAGTAGCTGTATCCCCTTCACAACCCTCAAAATAAACTTGTCAATAGGGCGTTTCTACTATATATTTAACATATATAATTAAGTATTTTTTTTTTGGAATAAAAATACTTGGATAAAGTATTTAGTTAATTATAAATACCTAAAAATTTTGTTTATCTTGCAAATTATTTGATTCTCTCTCCTTTTTTTTCGTCAACTAAATGGTGATGTTGAAATAATTTATTTAATGCACAAGCATACATAGATAATGTCAACTTATTGAATTGGACAAATTATATTTGTTTTTTCTTTTTGCGTTGGTTTTATACCTTAAAGTTCTACTTCTATTCCGCACGGTTTTATTTGATATATTTATTTATTTGCATAAAGGGTAAATTACAATAATCTTTTTAGGTATCATAGAATTTTAAAAACCATATAAAATTTTAAAACCTAATACAAAACTTCTTTCATATCCAGGATTCTTTTAATACTATCAAAGTTTCGTAAAACATTTGTTAGCTTGTATAATTTCAATAAATCGGAGAAATGTATTGTATTTATTACGTTATCGACCGACAAAGATCAAATTGATCGAGACCTAAACCTTGGTACTTTATATGGGTACCATTAAGTTAAAATTTTACTAGTATTAATTGATATAGATCGAAGATGTTGTTTTGCTATAAATCGGTAAAAGTTTAATTTACAAAAATCAAATCATATTTAATTAAATCAGAATGACTTTCAAGCATCTCTCGATTGATAAGTTTATAAATTATCATCTATGTCGGTTAGTTTGTTTATAGTTTAAAATTTCTAAAACTACATGAATGTTTAGAAAAAACCAAACACCCAATTATTATCATAACGCAATCCTCAACAATCCTTCTTACTTTCAAAGTACATATATTATCTTAGAAAATAAAAAACTAACTTGACAATTGATTAAAAAAACCTAGGCACAAATTAAATTTTTTTTTTTTTTTTGTGGAATTAAGGCAAAATTGTGACTAAATTCATCATTAATGACAGCCTTCTCTATTTCTTAAAAGGCAATATTTTTTTCTTGATTCGAGAAAAAAATCCTAAACTCGTTATTTATCATAAGGTTAACATGATTTGTATCCATTTCATATTATTGATGAAATTGTCATAAATTGTTTTATTTAAGGCAATGGAAATGTGAAACGTCTTTGGTTGTGATTGTTGATAAATTTGAAGGGCAATTAGGTACATCGTGAAACTTGAAAGGGTAAAAACCCCCTCCTATTTAGGGGTAAAGTAAGGTTGTTGATCAATGTTCTCGCGATAGAGTTGGGAGGACTCGGACTTGGAATTTAATTTCATTGCCGTATCTAGGAAAATATTAATCCTAGTGTTCTTATTTGAATATGATATATGTGTTTGCGTTGAATGATGCAATTGATCTAAAAGTTTAAATATGATGTGCCAAATACATAATACTTTTTTTGCACAACGCAGGATTACTTGATTTTTTGAGTGATTGAAAAAAAATCAATGGTGGCTTTCCACCTATGTGTCAAAGCCGTTAATGGCTTTCAAATAAGTTTAATTGATTTCTGCATGATTGAAATAAAATCGATAGTGTCTTTCCATCAATGCGATCGAAGTCGTCAGTGGCTTTCAAATGATTTTACTTAGTTTATTATTATTATTATTATTTTTGCAATTGAAATGAAATCGACGATGGCTTCCTAACTATATGGTCAAAGCTACCTCAGGCTTTCAAACCAATTTATCTACCTTCTATGCGATTGAAATAAAACTTATGGTGGCTTCCCACATATATGGTCGAAGCTATTTACGTCTTTCAAACCAGCTTTATTTTCCTTCGTGCCATTCAAATAAAACTCATGGTGGCTTTCCACCTATTTGATTTTTTTCCCTCCTCTAAATGTTTTTTGAAAAATCCATGTGTTGAAAATAATCAGTCGTATTGTGAATTGATATCATTGATAAGTTGCCTATTACTAATTTTGGTGTCTAGTAGTTATGAAACACTATAAAAAATAAGATTATGAATTCATTACCCTACTTATTTATAATGGTAAAAATCTTACATTTCACACTTTTCAATGGTTGATTAAAATTCAAATTCTAGAGTAGTTTATAGATTTTCTTGACATTATGCGCTACCTAAAGTCTACTCGATAAACGTTAAATCCTAAAGAAAAAATCCATCCTTATGATGTGAGTTCAATTTATAGTGCAAAAAAACGTTAATCCTCATAATAAATTGGGTATTGAATCGTCATATGGTTTTTTGTTTCAGTTTTTTCAAACCATAATATGGTTGTTCAAGTTGCAACTTCTTAAAATTCATTTCAGGGGATGGGGTCAATGTTTTTTCATAATCTCTGTAGATTGACCCTATCTACATTCTGACAAATCACGTATTGGTCCAGCTATCATGTTGTAAAAGCTTATTTTCTTTCATAACCCAGCAGATTTGATCCGATCTATTCCCAATAATAATGTCCTAACGATCCTACCATCATTTTGCAAAACTAGAGCTCGTGTCAAACCTTATCTTTTTGGCATAACACAAAAAAAAAAAATAATCTAACAAAATATTACTACTGCATAAGATAAAGGCTAGAAGTACGGTCAACTTGGATAAAATATGACACCCCGAGGGCCTGATCCTGCTTCATTATTTTGCAAAAAAGATATATAGTTTCAATACAATAACTAGTTTAGAATGAAATGATATGTCTAATACATGAATGGGATAGAATTCTAGTCTTCATTAACGTATATTAGACGTAGGATATCTTTATTGTTAAGACTAAAAAAAAATAAATAAATAACAATTGGTATTACTTTTTTTCAAATATAGGTTACTTTAAAGGAAACAAAAACCTTACTAAAATTTTAAACTTCATTCGTTTCCTTATATCTTTCGTAGTTTCATTTGAGTACGTACCAAAAATAAAATTTTGAGTAATCTCGTGTTCCTAAGAGAACACTATTTCTCAGATTTAAATTTCCTTCTCAATTTAAGGACATAATATTAAAGGCTAAATTTTGGGAATCTCAAACATTTTATCATTAAATTCAATGAAAATTTCAAATCTTCTTTCCTACTTAATGACATATATGGTTTCTTTCTAACTCACTAAAAATAAATGCCAATTTTAACTTCAACTAACGTAAAAATTAAATATGAGAATTGATCATGTAAGAAAAACTGAAAAAATATTATGAATAATTAAAAATCCTCACCTTCCTTGGATGTCTATATATTGACCTTGATAAATCCTCATTTCATTCCATTCAAAAAAATCTTAAGGAATATAAACACATTTGACATCCATTATCATGGCTTCTAAAAATAGCATTTTTTCTTTGATTGCGACACTTTTTGCAGCTTGGAGTTGTGCTAAATTCTCTAACCCACACTAATGCTTTTTGGAATCCATCACATTATCCAGAACCAGCTCCAGGATATTTTAGGATTTTGGATCAATGTGAAAAGCCTCTACCAACTTCAACTCTATCTTGCAATAATGCAACCTTGGCCGCAATATTTCGAACAAACCTATTCCCGATAATTGTTGCCCCGAAGTCACCAAATTTTCAAAATTTTGCTACCATGCCTTAGGATTGTTTATTGCCACTACACCGGGTTTCACATGGAGTGTGCCAAAGATTTTTGCACAAACTCAAAAGCTTTATGATCATTGTCTTCAAGTAGCCGTATCCCCTTCACAACCCTCAAAGTAAACTTGTCGGTAGGGCATTTCTACTATATATTCAACATATATAATTTTGTATTTTTTTTTTGTGGAATAAAAATACTTGGATAAAGTATTTAGTTAATTATAAATACCTAAAAAATTGTTTATCTTGCAAATTATTTGATTCTCTCTCCTTTTTTTTCGTCAACCAAAGGGTGATGCTAAAATAATTTATTTAATGCACAAGCATATATAGATAATGTCAACTTATTGAATTGGACAAATTATATTCGTTTTTTCCTTTTTGCGTTGGTTTTATACCTTAAAGTTCTACTTCTATTCCTCACGGTTTTATTTGATATATTTATTTATTTGCATAAAGGGTAAATTACAATAATCTTTTTAGGTATCATAGAATTTTAAAAACCATATAAAAATTTTAAAACCTAATACAAAACTTCTTTCATATCCAGGATTCTTTTAATACTATCAAAGTTTCGTAAAACATTTGTTAGCTTGTATAATTTCAATAAATCGGAGAAATGTATTGTATTGTATTTATTACGTTATCGAGCCGACAAAGATCAAATTGATCGAGACGTAAACCTTGGTACTTTATATGGGTACCATTAAGTTAAAATTTTACTAGTATTAATTGGTATAGATCGAAGATGATGTTTTGCTATAAATCGGTAAAAGTTTAATTTACAAAAATCAAATTGTATTTAATTAAATCAGAATGACTTTCATGTATCTCCGATTGATAAGTTTATAAATTATCATCTATATCGGTTAGTTTGTTTATAGTTTAAAATTTCTAAAACTACATGAATGTTTAGAAAAAACCAAACACCCCAATTATTATCATAACGCAATCCTCAACAATGCTTCTTACTTTCAAAGAACATATATTATCTTAGAAAATAAAAAATTAACTTGACAATTGATTAAAAAAACTTAGGCACAAATTAAAATATTTTTTTTTTGGAATTAAGGAAAAATTGTGACTAAATTCATCATTAATGACCGCCCTCTCTATTTCTTAAAAGGCAATATTTTTTTCTTGATCCAAGAAAACAAATCCTAAACTCGTTATTTATCATAAGGTTAACATGATTTGTATCCATTTCATATTATTGATGAAATTGTCATAAATTGTTTTATTTTAGGCAATGGAAATGTGAAACGTCTTTGGTTGTGATGGTTGATAAATTTGAAAGGTAATTAGGTACATCGTGAAACTTGAAAGGGTAAAAACCCCTCCTATTTGGGAGTGAAGTAAGGTTGTTGATCAATGTTCCGCGATAAAGTGGGGAGGACTCGGACTTGGAATTCAATTTCAATGTCGTATCTAGGAAAATATTGATCCTAATGTTCTTATTTGAATATGATATATGTGTTTACGTTGAATGATGCAATTGATCTAAACTTTTAAGTATGATGTGCCAAATACATAATACTTTTTTTCCATAATGCGAGGATTACTTGATTTTTTGAGTGATTGAAAACAAAATCGATGGTGGCTTCCCACCTATGTGGTCAAAGCCGTTAATGGCTTCCAAATAAGTTTAATTGATTTCTCGCATGATTGAAATAAAATCGATAGTGTCTTTCCATCAATGCGATTGAAGTCGTCAGTGGCTTTCAAATGATTTTATTCAATTTATTATTATTATTATTTTTTTTTTGCAATTGAAATGAAATCGACGATGGCTTCCTAACTATATGGTCAAAGCTACCCGAGGCTTTCAAACCAATTTATCTACCTTCTATGCGATTGAAATAAAACTTATGGTGGCTTCCCACATATATGGTCGAAGCTATTTACGTCGTTCAAACTAGTTTATTTTCCTTCGTGCGATTCAAATAAAACTCATGGTGGCTTTCCACCTATTTGATTTTTTCCCTCCTCTAAATGTTTTTTGAAAAATCCATGTGTTGAAAATAATCAGTCGTATTGTGAATTGATATCATTGATAAGTTGCCTATTACTAATTTTGGTGCCTAGTAGTCATGAAACACTATAAAAAATAAGATTATGAATTCATTACGCTACTTATTTATAATGGTAAAAATCTTACATTTCACACTTTTCAATGGTTGATTAAAATTCAAATTCTAGAGTAGTTTATAGATTTTCTTGACATTATGCGCTACCTAAAGTCTACCCGATAAACGTTAAATCCTATAGAAAAAGTCCATCCTTATGATGTGAGTTCAATTTATAGTGCAAAAAAAGGTTAATCCTCATAATAAATTGGGTATTGAATCGTCATATGGTTTTTTGTTTCATTTTTTTCGAACCATAATATGCTTGTTCAAGTTGCAACTTCTTAAAATTCATTTCAGGGGATGGGGTCAATGTTTTTTCATAATCTCTGTAGATTGACCCTATCTACATTCTGACAAATCACGTATTGGTCCAGCTATCATGTTGTAAAAGCTTTTCTTTTTCATAACCCAGCAGATTTGATCCGATCTATTCCCAATAATAATGTCCTAACGATCCTACCATCATTTTGCAAAACTAGAGCTCGTGTCAAACCTTATCTTTTTGGCATAACAAAAAAAAAAAAAAAAACTAACAAAATATTACTACTGCATAAGATAAAGGCTAGAAGTACGGTCAACTGGGATAAAATATGACACCCCGAGGGCCCGATCCTGCCTCATTATTTTGCAAAAAAGACATATAGTTGCAATACACTAACTAGTTTAGAATGAAATGATATGTCTAATACTTGAATGGGATAGAATTCTAGTCTTCATTAACGTATATTAGACATAGGATATCTTTATTGTTAAGACTAAAAAAAAAAAAATAACAATTGGTATTACATTTTTTCAAATATAGGTTACTTTAAAGGAAACAAAAACCTGACTAAAATTTTAAACTTCATTCGTTTCCTTATATCTTTCGTAGTTTCATATGAGCACGTACCAAAATAAAATTTTGAGTAATCTCGTGTTCCAAAGAGAACACTGTTTCTCAGATTTAAATTTCCTTCTCAATTTAAGGACATAATATTAAAGGCTAAATTTTGGGAATCTCAAACATTTTACCATTCAATTTAATGAAAATTTCAAATCTTCTTTCCTACTTAATGACATATATGGTTTCTTTCTAGGTCACTAAAAATAAATGCCAATTTTAACTTCAACTAACGTAAATATTAAATATGAGAATTGATCATGTAAGAAAAACTGAAAAAATATTATGAATAATTAAAAATCCTCACCTTCCTTGGATGTCTATATATTGACCTTGATAGATCCTCATTTCATTCCATTCAAAAAAATCTTAAGGAATATAAACACATTTGACATCCATTATCATGGCTTCTAAAAATAGCATTTTTTCTTTGATTGCGACATTTTTTGCAGTTGGAGTTCGCTAAATTCTCTAACCCACACAAATGCTTTTTGGAATCCATCACATTATCCAGAACCAGCTCCAGGATATCTTAGGATTTTGGATCAATGTGAAAAGCCTTTACCAACTTCAAGTCTATCTTGCAATAATGCAACCTTGGCCGCAATATTTCAGTAACAAACCTATTCCCGATAATTGTTGCCCCGAAGTCACCAAATTTTCAAAATTTTGCTACCATGCCTTAGGATTGTTTATTGCCACTACACCGGGTTTCACATGGAGTGTGCCAAAGTTTTTTGGACAGACTCAAAAACTTTATGATCATTGTCTTCAAGTAGCCGTATCCCCTTCACAACCCTCAAAATAAACTTGTCAATAGGGCGTTTCTACTATATATTTAACATATATAATTAAGTATTTTTTTTTTGGAATAAAAATACTTGGATAAAGTATTTAGTTAATTATAAATACCTAAAAATTTTGTTTATCTTGCAAATTATTTGATTCTCTCTCCTTTTTTTCGTCAACTAAATGGTGATGTTGAAATAATTTATTTAATGCACAAGCATACATAGATAATGTCAACTTATTGAATTGGACAAATTATATTTGTTTTTTCTTTTTGCGTTGGTTTTATACCTTAAAGTTCTACTTCTATTCCGCACGGTTTTATTTGATATATTTATTTATTTGCATAAAGGGTAAATTACAATAATCTTTTTAGGTATCATAGAATTTTAAAAACCATATAAAATTTTAAAACCTAATACAAAACTTCTTTCATATCCAGGATTCTTTTAATACTATCAAAGTTTCGTAAAACATTTGTTAGCTTGTATAATTTCAATAAATCGGAGAAATGTATTGTATTTATTACGTTATCGAGCCGACAAAGATCAAATTGATCGAGACCTAAACCTTGGTACTTTATATGGGTACCATTAAGTTAAAATTTTACTAGTATTAATTGATATAGATCGAAGATGTTGTTTTGCTATAAATCGGTAAAAGTTTAATTTACAAAAATCAAATCATATTTAATTAAATCGAATGACTTTCAAGCATCTCTCGATTGATAAGTTTATAAATTATCATCTATGTCGGTTAGTTTGTTTATAGTTTAAAATTTCTAAAACTACATGAATGTTTAGAAAAAACCAAACACCCAATTATTATCATAACGCAATCCTCAACAATCCTTCTTACTTTCAAAGTACATATATTATCTTAGAAAATAAAAAACTAACTTGACAATTGATTAAAAAAACCTAGGCACAAATTAAATTTTTTTTTTTTTTTTGTGGAATTAAGGCAAAATTGTGACTAAATTCATCATTAATGACAGCCTTCTCTATTTCTTAAAAGGCAATATTTTTTTCTTGATTCGAGAAAAAAATCCTAAACTCGTTATTTATCATAAGGTTAACATGATTTGTATCCATTTCATATTATTGATGAAATTGTCATAAATTGTTTTATTTAAGGCAATGGAAATGTGAAACGTCTTTGGTTGTGATTGTTGATAAATTTGAAGGGCAATTAGGTACATCGTGAAACTTGAAAGGGTAAAAACCCCCTCCTATTTAGGGGTAAAGTAAGGTTGTTGATCAATGTTCTCGCGATAGAGTTGGGAGGACTGGACTTGGAATTTAATTTCATTGCTGTATCTAGGAAAATATTAATCCTAGTGTTCTTATTTGAATATGATATATGTGTTTGCGTTGAATGATGCAATTGATCTAAAAGTTTAAATATGATGTGCCAAATACATAATACTTTTTTTGCACAACGCAGGATTACTTGATTTTTTGAGTGATTGAAAACAAAATCAATGGTGGCTTTCCACCTATGTGTCAAAGCCGTTAATGGCTTTCAAATAAGTTTAATTGATTTCTGCATGATTGAAATAAAATCGATAGTGTCTTTCCATCAATGCGATCGAAGTCGTCAGTGGCTTTCAAATGATTTTACTTAGTTTATTATTATTATTATTATTTTTGCAATTGAAATGAAATCGACGATGGCTTCCTAACTATATGGTCAAAGCTACCTCGGGCTTTCAAACCAATTTATCTACCTTCTATGCGATTGAAATAAAACTTATGGTGGCTTCCCACATATATGGTCGAAGCTATTTACGTCTTTCAAACCAGCTTTATTTTCCTTCTGTGCCATTCAAATAAAACTCATGGTGGCTTTCCACCTATTTGATTTTTTTCCCTCCTCTAAATGTTTTTTGAAAAATCCATGTGTTGAAAATAATCAGTCGTATTGTGAATTGATATCATTGATAAGTTGCCTATTACTAATTTTGGTGTCTAGTAGTTATGAAACACTATAAAAAATAAGATTATGAATTCATTACCCTACTTATTTATAATGGTAAAAATCTTACATTTCACACTTTTCAATGGTTGATTAAAATTCAAATTCTAGAGTAGTTTATAGATTTTCTTGACATTATGCGCTACCTAAAGTCTACTCGATAAACGTTAAATCCTATAGAAAAAATCCATCCTTATGATGTGAGTTCAATTTATAGTGCAAAAAAAGGTTAATCCTCATAATAAATTGGGTATTGAATCGTCATATGGTTTTTTGTTTCAGTTTTTTCAAACCATAATATGGTTGTTCAAGTTGCAACTTCTTAAAATTCATTTCAGGGGATGGGGTCAATGTTTTTTCATAATCTCTGTAGATTGACCCTATCTACATTCTGACAAATCACGTATTGGTCCAGCTATCATGTTGTAAAAGCTTATTTTTTTTCATAACCCAGCAGATTTGATCCGATCTATTCCCAATAATAATGTCCTAACGATCCTACCATCATTTTGCAAAACTAGAGCTCGTGTCAAACCTTATCTTTTTGGCATAACACAAAAAAAAAAAATCTAACAAAATATTACTACTGCATAAGATAAAGGCTAGAAGTACGGTCAACTTGGATAAAATATGACACCCCGAGGGCCTGATCCTGCTTCATTATTTTGCAAAAAAGATATATAGTTTCAATACACTAACTAGTTTAGAATGAAATGATATGTCTAATACTTGAATGGGATAGAATTCTAGTCTTCATTAACGTATATTAGACGTAGGATATCTTTATTGTTAAGACTAAAAAAAAATAAATAAATAACAATTGGTATTACTTTTTTTCAAATATAGGTTACTTTAAAGGAAACAAAAACCTGACTAAAATTTTAAACTTCATTCGTTTCCTTATATCTTTCGTAGTTTCATATGAGTACGTACCAAAATAAAATTTTGAGTAATCTCGTGTTCCTAAGAGAACACTATTTCTCAGATTTAAATTTCCTTCTCAATTTAAGGACATAATATTAAAGGCTAAATTTTGGGAATCTCAAACATTTTATCATTCAATTTAATGAAAATTTCAAATCTTCTTTCCTACTTAATGACATATATGGTTTCTTTCTAAGTCACTAAAAATAAATGCCAATTTTAACTTCAACTAACGTAAAAATTAAATATGAGAATTGATCATGTAAGTAAAACTGAAAAAAATATTATGAATAATTAAAAATCCTCACCTTCCTTGGATGTCTATATATTGACCTTGATAAATCCTCATTTCATTCCATTCAAAAAAATCTTAAGGAATATAAACACATTTGACATCCATTATCATGGCTTCTAAAAATAGCATTTTTTCTTTGATTGCGACACTTTTTGCAGCTTGGAGTTCTGCTAAATTCTCTAACCCACACAAATGCTTTTTGGAATCCATCACATTATCCAGAACCAGCTCCAGGATATTTTAGGATTTTGGATCAATGTGAAAAGCCTCTACCAACTTCAACTCTATCTTGCAATAACGCAACCTTGGCCGCAATATTTCGGAACAAACCTATTCCCGATAATTGTTGCCCCGAAGTCACCAAATTTTCAAAATTTTGCTACCATGCCTTAGGATTGTTTATTGCCACTACACCGGGTTTCACATGGAGTGTGCCAAAGTTTTTTGGACATACTCAAAAGCTTTATGATCATTGTCTTCAAGTAGCCGTATCCCCTTCACAACCCTCAAAGTAAACTTGTCGATAGGGCATTTCTACTATATATTTAACATATATAATTATGTATTTTTTTTTGTGGAATAAAAATACTTGGATAAAGTATTTAGTTAATTATAAATACCTAAAAATTTTATTTCTCTTGCAAATTATTTGATTATCTCTCCTTTTTTTTTCATCAACCAAAGGGTGATGCTAAAATAATTTATTTAATGCACAAGCATATATAGATAATGTCAACTTATTGAATTGGACAAATTATATTCGTTTTTTCCTTTTTGCGTTGGTTTTATACCTTAAAGTTCTACTTCTATTCCTCACGGTTTTATTTGATATATTTATTTATTTGCATAAAGGGTAAATTACAATAATCTTTTTAGGTATCATAGAATTTTAAAAACCATATAAAATTTTAAAACCTAATACAAAACTTCTTTCATATCCAGGATTCTTTTAATACTATCAAAGTTTCGTAAAACATTTGATAGCTTGTGTAATTTCAATAAATCAGAGAAATGTATTGTATTTATTACGTTATCGGCCGACAAAGATCAAATTCATCGAGACGTAAACCTTGGTACTTTATATGGGTACCGTTATGTTAAAATTTTACTAGTATTAATTGGTATAGATCGAAGATGATGTTTTGCTATAAATCGGTAAAAGTTTAATTTACAAAAATCAAATTGTATTTAATTAAATCGAATGACTTTCAAGTATCTCTCGATTGATAAGTTTATAAATTATCATCTATGTCGCTTAGTTTGTTTATAGTTTAAAATTTCTAAAACTACATGAATGTTTAGAAAAAACCAAACACCCCAATTATTATCATAACGCAATCCTCAACAATCCTTCTTACTTTCAAAGTACATATATTATCTTAGAAAATAAAAAACTAACTTGACAATTGATTAGAAAAACCTAGGCACAAATTAAAAAATATATATATTTTTTTGGAATTAAGGCGAAATTGTGACTAAATTCATTATTAATGACCGCCCTCTCTATTTCTTAAAAGGCAATATTTTTTTCTTGACCCGAGAAAAAAAATCCTAAACCGTTATTTATCATAAGGTTAACATGATTTGTATCCATTTGATATTATTGATGAAATTGTCATAAATTGTTTTATTTTAGGCAATGGAAATGTGAAACGTCTTTGGTTGTGATTGTTGATAAATTTGAAGGGTGATTAGGTACATCGTGAAACTTGAAAGGGTAAAAACCCCTCCTATTTGGGAGTAAAGTAAGGTTGTTGATCAATGTTCCGTAATAGAGTTGGGAGGATTGGACTTGGAATTTAATTTCAATGTTGTATCTAGGAAAAATATTGATCCCAATGTTCTTATTTGAATATGATATATGTGTTTACGTTGAATGATGCAATTGATCTAAAATTTTAAATATGATGTGCCAAATACATAATGCTTTTTTGCACAACGTAGGATTACTTGATTTTTTGAGTGATTGAAAACAAAACCGATGGTGGCTTCCCACCTATGTGGTCAAAGCCGTTAATGGCTTCCAAATAAGTTTAATTGATTTCTGCATGATTGAAATAAAATCGATAGTGTCTTTCCATTAATGCGATTGAAGTCGTCAATGGCTTTCAAATGATTTTATTCAATTATTTATTTATTTATTTATTTTATTTTTTTATTTTTTGCAATTGAAATGTAATCGACGATGGCTTCCTAACTATATGGTCAAAGCTACCTCGAGGCTTTCAAACCAATTTATCTACTTTCTATGCGATTGAAAGAAAACTTATGGTTGCTTCCCACATATATGGTCGAAGCTATTTACGTCTTTCAAACCAGTTTATTTTCCTTTCGTGCGATTCAAATAAAACTCATGGTGGCTTTCCACCCATTTGATTTTTTTCCCGTCCTCTAAATGTTTTTTGAAAAATACATGTGTTGAAAATAATCAGTTGTATTTGTGAATTGATATCATTGATAAGTTGACTATCACTAATTTTGGAGTCTAGTAGTCTTGAAAAACTATAAAAAATAAGATTATGAATTCATTACGCTACTTATTTATAATGGCAAAAATCCTACATTTCACACTTTTCAATGGTTGATTAAAATTCAAATTCTAGAGTAGTTTATAGATTTTCTTGACATAATACGCTACCTAAAGTCTACCCGATAAATGTTAAATCCTATAGCAAAAGTCCATCCTTATGATGTGAGTTCAATTTATAGTGCAAAAAATGGTTAATCCTCATAATAAATTGGGTATTGAATCATCATATGGTTTTTTGTTTCAGTTTTTGAAAACCATAATATGCTTGTTCAAGTTGCAACTTCTTAAAATTCATTTCAGGGGATGGGGTCAATGTTTTTTCATAATCTCTGTAGATTGACCCTATCTACATTTCTGACAAATCACGTATTGGTCCAGCTATCATGTTGTAAAAGCTTTTTTTTTTCATAACCCAGCAGATTTGATCCGATCTATTCCCAATAATAATGTCCTAACGATCCTACCATCATTTTGCAAAACTAGAGCTCGTGTCAAACCTTATCTTTTTGGCATAACAAAAAAAAAAAAAAAAAATCTAACAAAATATTACTACTGCATAAGATAAAGGCTAGAAGTACGGTCAACTTGGATAAAATATGACACCCCGAGGGCCTGATCCTGCTTCATTATTTTGCAAAAAAGATATATAGTTTCAATACACTAACTAGTTTAGAATGAAATGATATGTCTAATACATGAATGGGATAGAATTCTAGTCTTCATTAACGTATATTAGACGTAGGATATCTTTATTGTTAAGACTAAAAAAAAATAAATAAATAACAATTGGTATTACATTTTTTCAAATATAGGTTACTTTAAAGGAAACAAAAACCTGACTAAAATTTTAAACTTCATTCGTTTCCTTATATCTTTCGTAGTTTCATTTGAGTACGTACCAAAATAAAATTTTGAGTAATCTCGTGTTCCTAAGAGAACACTGTTTCTCAGATTTAAATTTCCTTCTCAATTTAAGGACATAATATTAAAGGCTAAATTTTGGGAATCTCAAACATTTTATCATTAAATTCAATGAAAATTTCAAATCTTCTTTCCTACTTAATGACATATATGGTTTCTTTCTAGGTCACTAAAAATAAATGCCAATTTTAACTTCAACTAACGTAAAAATTAAATATGAGAATTGATCATGTAAGAAAAACTGAAAAAATATTATGAATAATTAAAAATCCTCACCTTCCTTGGATGTCTATATATTGACCTTGATAGATCCTCATTTCATTCCATTCAAAAAAATCTTAAGGAATATAAACACATTTGACATCCATTATCATGGCTTCTAAAAATAGCATTTTTTCTTTGATTGCGACACTTTTTGCAGTTGGAGTTCTGCTAAATTCTCTAACCCACACTAATGCTTTTTGGAATCCATCACATTATCCAGAACCAGCTCCGGGATATTTTAGGATTTTGGATCAATGTGAAAAGCCTTTACCAACTTCAACTCTATCTTGCAATAATGCAACCTTGGCCGCAATATTTCAGAACAAACCTATTCCCGATAATTGTTGCCCCGAAGTCACCAAATTTTCTAAATTTTGCTACCATGCCTTAGGATTGTTTATTGCCACTACACCGGGTTTCACATGGAGTGTGCCAAAGTTTTTTGGACGGACTCAAAAACTTTATGATCATTGTCTTCAAGTAGCCGTATCCCCTTCACAACCCTCAAAATAAACATGTCAATCGGGCATTTCTACTATATATTTAAAATATATAATTAAGTATTTTTTTGTGGAATAAAAATACTTGGATAAAGTATTTAGTTAATTATAAATACCTAAACATTTTGTTTATCTTGCAAATTATTTGATTCTCTCTCTTTTTTTTCGTCAACTAAATGGTGATGTTGAAATAATTTATTTAATGCACAAGCATACATAGATAATGTCAACTTATTGAATTGGACAAATTATATTCGTTTTTTCTTTTTGCGTTGGTTTTATACCTTAAAGTTCTACTTCTATTCCTCAAGGTTTTATTTGATATATTTATTTATTTGCATAAAGGGTAAATTACAATAATCTTTTTAGGTATCATAGAATTTTAAAAACCATATAAAATTTTAAAACCTAATACAAAACTTCTTTCATATCCGGGATTCTTTTAATACTATCAAAGTTTCGTAAAACATTTGTTAGCTTGTGTAATTTCAATAAATCGGAGAAATGTATTGTATCTATTACGTTATCGAGTCGACAAAGATCAAATTGATCGAGACCTAAACGTTGGTACTTTATATGGGTACCATTAAGTTAAAATTTTACTAGTATTAATTGATATAGATCGAAGATGTTGTTTTGCTATAAATCAGTAAAAGTTTAATTTACAAAAATCAAATCATATTTAATTAAATCAAAATGACTTTCAAGCATCTCTCGATTGATAAGTTTATAAATTATCATCTATGTCAGTTAGTTTGTTTATAGTTTAAAATTTCTAAAACTACATGAATGTTTAGAAAAAACCAAACACCCCAATTATTATCATAACGCAATCCTCAACAATCCTTCTTACTTTCAAAGTACATATATTATCTTATAAAATAAAAAATTAACTTGACAATTGATTAAAAAAACCTAGGCACAAATTAAAATATGTTTTTTTTTTGGAATTAAGGCAAAATTGTGACCAAATTCATCATTAATGACCGCCCTCTCTATTTCTTAAAAGGCAATATTTTTTTCTTGATCCGAGAAAACAAATCCTAAGCTCGTTATTTATCATAAGGTTAACATGATTTGTATCCATTTGATATTATTGATGAAATTGTCATAAATTGTTTTATTTTAGGCAATGGAAATGTGAAACGTCTTTGGTTGTGATTGTTGATAAATTTGAAGGGTGATTAGGTATATCGTGAAACTTGAAAGGGTAAAAACCCCCTCATATTTGGGGGTAAAGTAAGTTTGTTCATCAATGTTCTCGCGATAGAGTTGGGAGGACTCGGACTTGGAATTTAATTTCAATGTTGTATCTAGGAAAAATATTGATCCTAGTGTTCTTATTTGAATATGATATATGTGTTTACGTTGAATGATGCAATTGATCTATAATTTTAAATATGATATGCCAAATACATAATAGTTTTTTGCACAACGCGAGATTACTTGATTTTTTGAGTGATTGAAAACAAAATCGATGGTGGCTTCTCACCTATGTGGTCAAAGCCGTTAATGGCTTCCAAATAAGTTTAATTGATTTCTCGCATGATTGAAATAAAATCGATATTGTCTTTCCATCAATGCGATCGAAGTCATCGAGTGGCTTCCAAATGATTTTATTCAATTTATTATTATTATCTTTTTTTTTGCAATTGAAATGAAATCGACGATGGCTTCCTAACTATATGGTCAAAGCTACTCGAGGCTTTCAAACCAATTTATCTACTTTCTATGCGATTGAAATAAAAGTTATGGTGGCTTCCCACATATATGGTCGAAGCTATTTACGTCTTTCAAACCAGCTTTATTTTTCTTCGTGCGATTTGAATAAAACTCATGGTTGCTTTCAACCTATTTGATTTTTTCCCTCCTCTAAATGGTTTTTGAAAAATCCATGTGTTGAAAATAATCAGTCGTATTGTGAATTGATATCATTGATAAGTTGCCTATCACTAATTTTGAAGTCTAGTAGTCATGAAACACTATAAAAAATAAGATTATGAATTCATTACGCTACTTATTTATAATGGTAAAAATCTTGCATTTCACACTTTTCAATGGTTGATTAAAATTCAAATTCTAGAGTAGTTTATAGATTTTCTTGACATTCTGCGCTACCTAAAGTCTACCCGATAAACGTTAAATCCTATAGAAAAAGTCCATCCTTATGATGTGAGTTCAATTTATAGTGCAAAAAAAGATTAATCCTCATAATAAATTGGGTATTGAATCCTCATATGGTTTTTTGTTTCTGTTTTTTCGAACCATAATATGCTTGTTCAAGTTGCAACTTCTTAAAATTCATTTCAGGGGATGGGGTCAATGTTTTTTCATAATCTCTGTAGATTGACCCTATCTACATTCTGACAAATCACGTATTGGTCCAGCTATCATGTTGTAAAAGCTTATTTTTTTTCATAACCCAGCAGATTTGATCCGATCTATTCCCAATAATAATGTCCTAACGATCCTACCATCATTTTGCAAAACTAGAGCTCGTGTCAAACCTTATCTTTTTGGCATAACAAAAAAAAAAAAAAAATCTAACAAAATATTACTACTGCATAAGATAAAGGCTAGAAGTACGGTCAACTTGGATTAAAAGATGACACCCCGAGGGCCCGATCCTGCTTCATTATTTTGCAAAAAAGATATATAGTTTCAATACACAAACTAGTTTAGAATGAAATGATATGTCTAATACTTGAATGGGATAGAATTCTAGTCTTCATTAACGTACATTAGACGTAGGATATCTTTATTGTTAAGACTAAAAAAAAAATAAATTACAATTGGTATTACTTTTTTTCAAATATAGGTTACTTTAAAGGAAACAAAAACCTGACTAAAATTTTAAACTTCATTCGTTTCCTTATATCTTTTGTAGTTTCATATGAGTACGTACCAAAATAAAATTTTGAGTAATCTCATGTTCCTAAGAGAACACTGTTTCTCAGATTTAAATTTCCTTCTCAATTTAAGGACATAATATTAAAGGCTAAATTTTGGGAATCTCAAACATTTTACCATTAAATTTAATGAAAATTTCAAATCTTCTTTCCTACTTAATGACATATATGGTTTCTTTCTAGGTCACTAAAAATAAATGCCAATTTTAACTTCAACTAACGTAAATATTAAATATGAGAATGGATCATGTAAGAAAAACTGAAAAAATATTATGAATAATTAAAAATCCTCACCTTCCTTGGATGTCTATATATAGACCTTGATAAATCCTCATTTCATTCCATTCAAAAAAATCTTAAGGAATATAAACACATTTGACATCCATTATCATGGCTTCTAAAAATAGCATTTTTTCTTTGATTGCGACACTTTTTGTAGTTGGAGTTCTGCTAAATTCTCTAACCCACACAAATGCTTTTTGGAATCCATCACATTATCCAGAACCAGCTCTAGGATATTTTAGGATTTTGGATCAATGTGAAAAGCCTCTACCAACTTCAACTCTATCTTGCAATAATGCAACCTTGGCCGCAATATTTCAGAACAAACCTATTCCCGATAATTGTTGCCCCGAAGTCACCAAATTTTCAAAATTTTGCTACCATGCCTTAGGATTGTTTATTGCCACTACACCGGGTTTCACATGGAGTGTGCCAAAGTTTTTTGGACAGACTCAAAAGCTTTATGATCATTGTCTTCAAGTAGCTGTATCTCCTTCACAACCCTCAAAGTAAACTTGTCAAGTAGGGCATTTCTACTATATATTTAACATATATAATTATGTATTTTTTTTGTGGAATAAAAATACTTGGATAAAGTATTTAGTTAATCATAAATACCTAAAAATTTTATCTTGAAAATTATTTGATTCTCTCGCCTTTTTTTTTTTCGTCAACCAAAAGGTGATGCTAAAATAATTTATTTAATGCACAAGCATATATAGATAATGTCAACTTATTGAATTGGACAAATTATATTCGTTTTTTTCTTTTTGCGTTGGTTTTATACCTTAAAGTTCTACTTCTATTCCTCACGGCTTTATTTGATATATTTATTTATTTGCACAAAGGGTATATTACAATAATCTTTTTAGGTATCATAGAATTTTAAAAACCATATAAAATTTTAAAACCTAATACAAGACTTCTTTCATATCTAGGATTCTTTTAATACTATCAAAGTTTCCTAAAACATTTGTTAGCTTGTGTAATTTCAATAAATCAGAGAAATGTATTGTATCTATTACGTTATCGACCGACAAAGATCAAATTGATCGAGACCTAAACGTTGGTACTTTATATGGGTACCATTAAGTTAAAATTTTACTAGTATTAATTGGTATAGATCGAAGATGATGTTTTGCTATAAATCAATAAAAGTTTAATTTACAAAAATCAAATTGTATTTAATTAAATCAGAATGACTTTCAAGTATCTCTCGATTGATAAGTTTATAAATTATCATCTATGTCGGTTAGTTTGTTTATAGTTTAAAATTTCTAAAACTACATGAATGTTTAGAAAAAACCAAACACCCCAATTATTATCATAACGCAATCCTCAACAATCCTTCTTACTTTCAAAGTACATATATTATCTTAGAAAATAAAAAACTAACTTGACAATTGATTAAAAAAACCTAGGCACAAATTAAAATGTTTTTTTTTTTTTTGGAATTAAGGCAAAATTGTGATTAAATTCTTCATTAATGACGGCCTTCTCTATTTCTTAAAAGGCAATATTTTTTTCTTGATCCGAGAAAACAAATCCTAAACTCGTTATTTATCATAAGGTTAACATGATTTGTATCCATTTGATATTATTGATGAAATTGTCATAAATTGTTTTATTTTAGACAATGGAAATGTGAAACGTCTTTGGTTGTGATTGTTGATAAATTTGAAGGGTAATTAGGTACATCGTGAAACTTGAAAGGGCAAAAATCCCCTCCTATTTGGGGGTAAACTAAGGTTGTTGATCAATGTTCTGCGATAGAGTTGGGAGGATCTGGACTTGGAATTTAATTTCAATGTTGTATCTAGGAAAATATTGATCCTAGTGTTCTTATTTGAATATGATATATGTGTTTACGTTGAATGATGCAATTGATCTAAAATTTTAAATATGATGTGCCAAATACATAATAGTTTTTTGCACAACGCGAGATTACTTGATTTTTTGAGTGATTGGAAACAAAATCGATGGAGGCTTCCCACCTATGTGGTCAAAGCCATTAATGGCTTCCAAATAAGTTTAATTGATTTCTGCATGATTGAAATAAAATCGATAGTGTCTTTCCATCAATGCGAACGAAGTCATCGAGTGGCTTTCAAATGATTTTATTTATCTTATTATTATTATTATTATTTTTGCAATTGAAATGAAATCGACGATGGCTTCCTAACTATATGGTCAAAGCTACCCGAGGCTTTCAAACCTATTTATCTACTTTCTATGGGATTGAAATAAAACTTATGGTGGCTTCCCACATATATGGTCGAAGGTATTTACGTCTTTCGAACCAGATTTATCTTCCTTCCGTGCCATTAAAATAAAACTCATGGTGGCTTTCCACCTATTTGATTTTTTCCCTCCTCTAAATGTTTTTTGAAAAATCCATGTGTTGAAAATAATCGGTCGTATTGTGAATTGATATCATTGATAAGTTGCCTATCACTAATTTTGGAGTCTAGTAGTCATGAAACACTATCAAAAATAGGATTGTGAATTCATTACGCTACTTATTTATAATGGTAAAAATCTTGCATTTCACACTTTTCAATGGTTGATTAAAATTCAAATTCTAGAGTAGTTTATAGATTTTCTTGACTTTATGCGCTACCTAAAGTCTACCCGATAAAAGTTAAATCCTATAGAAAAAGTCCATCCTTATGATGTGAGTTCAATTTATAGTGCAAAAAAGGTTAATCCTCATAATAAATTGGGTATTGAATCGTCATATGGTTTTTTGTTTCGATTTTTCAAACCATAATATGCTTGTTCAAGTTGCAACTTCTTAAAATTCATTTCAAGGGATGGGGTCAATATTTTTTCATAATATCCGTAATAACCCAAAATTTTCTTATTTCCTTATTTTTTATTTATTTTTTATTTTATAATTTTTTATTTATTATTATTATTATTATTATTATTATTTTAATTTGAAGTTTATTAAGGAAAAAGAAAAAAGAGAAAGAAAATGATGAAAAAAAAAACAAAAGAAAAATCATTTAGGGGTGCAATTGAAGTAATAAGGTGTGTAATCGAGTGAATTAGAAAGTTTAGACCTTAAATTGCACCTCCAGGGACGTAATTGTTGAGATTGTACCGAAATTATTTCACGAGAGGGGCGTAATTGCTGAAATTGAAATGCGAGGACCAAACTGGAAGTTTGGAGCGAACGACAAGACCGAAATGGAGCAAACGACACTGTCGTTCGCTCCAAGGTAGATTCTCTTCGAAAATCTTTGGGAGAATCTACCCAAATCCTCCATGAATTTTGTGTTTTTGATTGTGTATTAATCATGGATTTTGTTGCCAAAACCAACACTAACGAGGAATCAATGAGAATTTCCTGTTTTGATTTCATAATTAATCATGAATTAAGAGGAAAATTTTTGATAGAAAATTCGGGGATTTCGTTTCAATTTTATGAAATTTGTTGGCTATAAAACGTTTGACTTTCACG
Organism: Dovyalis caffra; assembly: GCA_963924115.1. Taxonomy (NCBI): domain Eukaryota; kingdom Viridiplantae; phylum Streptophyta; class Magnoliopsida; order Malpighiales; family Salicaceae; genus Dovyalis; species Dovyalis caffra. The sequence goes on along the minus strand of CAWUPB010001178.1, from coordinate 510,507 downwards.
AAAGAAAAAAAAATTAGGTGAATAATTCTAGGTAGAGAGGTTTCGAAAATCATATACAAAAGGCTTAATTTTTAGTTTGGATCACTGCATTTTTTTGGGTTACGGGTTGTAAGTTCATATTTTTGGGTTTCGTTCTTCAACCCGAAACTGACTTGAGGCATCTTTAACTTCAATTCGGGGAAGATTTCGGTTTGTTAGGATGAAGCAAAAGGAAACCGAGGGCAAGATTTTAATAAATTCGTGAGAAATAAGCTTCCTTGGTGCTCGCATTTACGGGTTTTTCTTTCGTATTTTCCGGGTTCGTTTTGGTGTTCTTCGGACGTTTCCGGGTGAGCCCCCGAATTCCGTTCCCTATTCTTTTGATTTGGTTGTTAACTTTAAATCTAGATGTCTTTACTTCCTATTTTGAATTGAAGTGCGTGTGTGATTGAGTCCGTTGCTTGAAAGGGAGTTTAATTTCCGGAGAGCTTGAAGAACTAGAGAGAGAACTTGAAGAACGAATTAAGAACAAGAGAGAGAGAGTGTTAGGAGGCCCTTTGATCCATCCGTATTTGATTTTTTTACTCGGGCTTTGTTTATGGGCTTAAGCCCATCGATTAAAAGAAAAAACAGGAAGAGAAAACGCTTTAGGCCTGGACTTGTTTCAATCCAACCGGTGCCTCCCACCCAAAAAAAAAGAGAAAGGGGGCTGGGCTGATTTCAGCCTGACCCGCACCCTTTACACAAAAAAAAAAAAAAGGAAATTCAGCCCAACTCGAGGCGAAAAAAAAAAGAAAAGGGGGCCCGACTCGCACCCTTTCTTCAAAAACAAAAAAAAAATGGGGGAAATGAAAAAATAAAAATAGAATTAGGGAAGGAAAAAAAATAAGAAGAAAAAGGGAAAAATAGGGATGGGTGTGAAAAAGAAAAAAGGAACCCGATGAACCCCGGAAGAACTTAGGATCTATATGCCTTTTGAATTGGAGTTACTTCAAATATATTAAGATTACTCCGGACTAGGAAAAGCAACCAAGATGTCAAGACGAGAGGTAATTTGGGTGAAAAGGAATGAGTACGTCTTGTCGACACTCGAGGCTCGTCATGCAACATGCCAAAAAAAAAAAAAGAGTAAAAGTGGTGGGTTAATATTTTAGGTATAGGATTTTTTTTATTCTTATTATTACTTTTATTGTTCTTTTATTTTTTAACTCTGTTTATATAGGATGATTTTTTTCTTTTATGATTTATTTTTTTATCCTGTTTATTTTTATTCCTTGTCGTTTTTTTATATTAATTTAGAATTGCTATTTCAATTTTTCATTGTTTTCTTTTCTTTAATATACATTGTTTTTTTTTAAAAAAAATCTTGACAAAGTCTCCTATCCGACGAGGGCTAAAGTCATAAAAAAAAATGCCTAAAAATGTCGACGAAGCCTCCTATTTGATAGGGGCGGACGTCATCAAAATCACTTTTAATTAAGACGTCCTCCGACACGCCGGTTGTGTCGAGGCTTTTAGTGGATCCAATGTTTGAATCGACGTGTCACCCAACGAAGGGGACCGACGATCGTTTCAATATGATGCCACGCCCAAAACTAAAAAAATTATTTAGGCTAAAAGATAGGAGATTAAAATTTAGAAAATAGCTTGACATGGATTTTAGGAGATAATTCAGAACTAAACCGTATAGGTACCTTTTTTGAAAAGGGCGTTTTTAGGTGATTTAATATCTTCCTAAAAGCGTAACCAACTCCTTACCTTAGGAATCTCCGAACCGAGTGCTACTTTTAGGTTCTTAGTTCCTTAAATACTAGGTGGTGACTCCAAAACTCGTAAATAATTTTATAAATAATTAATTAACGTCCGAACTTTTAATTTTTCTTTTGGGGGTCCCATCCGACGTCACGTAGCGACAATATCCGTAGATTGACCCTATCTACATTCTGACAAATCACGTATTGGTCCAGCTATCATGTTGTAAAAGCTTTTTTTTTTCATAACCCAGCAAATTTGATCCGATCTATTCCCAATAATAATGTCCTAACGATCCTACCATCATTTTGCAAAACTAGAGCTCGTGTCAAACCTTATCTTTTTGGCATAACAAAAAAAAAAAAATCTAACAAAATATTACTACTGCATAAGATAATTGCTAGAATTACGGTTAACTTGGAGAAAATATGACACCTCGAGGGCCTGATCCTGCTTCATTATTTTAGCAAAAAAGATATATAGTTTCAATATACTAACTAGTTTAGAATGAGATGATATGTCCAATATCTGAATGGGATAGAATTCTAGTCTTCATTAACGTATAGTAGACGTAAGATATATTTATTGTTAGGACTTAAAAAAAAAAAAATTACAACTGGTATTACTTTTTTTCAAATATAGGTTACTTTAAAGGAAACAAAAACCTGACTAAAATTTTAACCTTCATTTGTTTCCTTATATCTTTCCTAGTTTCATATGATTACGTACCAAAATAAAATTTTGAGTAATCTCATGCTCCTAAGAGAACACTATTTCTCAGATTTAAATTTCCTTCTCAATTTAAGGACATAATATTAAAGGCCCAATTTTGGGAATCTCAAACATTTTATCATTAAATTTAATGAAAATTTCAAATCTTCTTTCCTACTTAATGACATTTATGGTTTCTTTCTAACTCACTAAAAATAAATGCCAATTTTAACTTCAACTAACATAAAAATTAAATATGAGAATTGATCATGTAAGTAAAACTGAAAAAATATTATGAATAATTAAAAATCCTCACCTTCCTTGGATGTCTATATATTGACCTTAATAAATCCTCATTTCATTCCATACAAAAAAATCTTAAGGAATATAAACACATTTGACATCCATTATCATGGCTTCTAAAAATAGCATTTTTTCTTTGATTGCGACACTTTTTACAGTTGGAGTTGTGCTAAACACTCTAACCCACACTAATGCTTTTTGGAATCCATCACATTATCCAGAACCAGCTCCAGGATATTTTAGGATTTTGGATCAATGTGAAAAGCCTCTACCAACTTCAACTCTATCTTGCAATAATGCAACCTTGGCCGCAATATTTCAGAACAAACCTATTCCCGATAATTGTTGCCCCGAAGTCACCAAATTTTCAAAGTTTTGCTACCATGCCTTAGGATTGTTTATTGCCACTACACCGGGTTTCACATGGAGTGTGCCAAAGTTTTTTGGACATACTCAAAAGCTTTATGATCATTGTCTTCAAGTAGCTATATCCCCTTCACAACCCTCAAAGTAAACTTGTCAAGTAAGGCATTTCTACTATATATTTAACATATATAATTAAGTATTTTTTTTTTGTGGAATAAAAATACTTGGATAAAGTATTTAGTTAATTATAAATACCTAAAAATTTTGTTTATCTTGCAAATTATTTGATTCTCTCGTCCTTTTTCTTTCGTCGACCAAAGGGTGATGCTGAAATAATTTATTTAATGCACAAGCATATATAGATAATGTCAACTTATTGAATTGGACAAATTATATTCGTTTTTTTCATTTTGCGTTGGTTTTATACCTTAAAGTTCTACTTCTATTCCTCACGGTTTTATTTGATATATTTATTTATTTGCATAAAGGGTAAATTACAATAATCTTTTTAGGTATCATAGAATTTTAAAAACCATATAAAATTTTAAAACCTAATACAAAACTTCTTTCATATCCAAGATTCTTTTAATACTATCAAAGTTTCGTAAAACATTTTTTAGCTTGTGTAATTTCAATAAATCAGAGAAATGTATTGTATTTATTACGTTATCGAGTCGACAAAGATCAAATTGATCGAGACCCAAACCTTGGTACTTTATATGGGTACCATTAAGTTAAAATTTTACTAGTATTAATTGGTATAGATCGAAGATGATGTTTTGCTATAAATCAGCAAAAGTTTAATTTACAAAAATCAAATTGTATTTAATTAAATCAGAATGACTTTCGAGTATCTCCGATTGATAAGTTTATAAATTATCATCTATGTCGGTTAGTTTGTTTATAGTTTAAAATTTCTAAAACTACATGAATGTTTAGAAAAACCAAACACCCCAATTATTATCATAACGCAATCCTCAACAATCCTTCTTACTTTCAAAGTACATATATTATCTTAGAAAATAAAAAACTAACTTGACAATTGATTAAAAAAACCTAGGCGCAAATTGAAATATTTTTTTTTTTTGGAAGTAAGGAAAAATTGTGACTAAATTCATCATTAATGACCGCCCTCTCTATTTCTTAAAAGGCAATATTTTTTTCTTGATCCGAGAAAACAAATCCTAAACTCGTTATTTATCATAAGGTTAACATAATTTGTATCCATTTGATATTATTGATGAAATTATCATAAATTGTTTTATTTTAGGCAATGGAAATGTGAAACGTCTTTGGTTGTGATTGTTGATAAATTTGAAGGGTAATTAGGTACACCGTGAAACTTGAACGGGTAAAAACCCCTCCTATTTGGGGGTAAAGTAAGGTTGTTGATCAATGTTCTGCGATAGAGTTGGGAGGACTCGGACTTGGAATTTAATTTCAATGTTGTATCTAGGAAAATATTGATCCTAGTGTTCTTATTTGAATATGATATATGTGTTTACGTTGAATGATGCAATTGATGTAAAATTTTAAATATGATGTGCCAAATACATAATACTTTTTTTGCACAACGTAGGATTACTTGATTTTTTGAGTGATTGAAAACAAAATCGATGGAGGCTTCCCACCTATGTGGTCAAAGCCGTTAATGGCTTCCAAATAAGTTTAATTGATTTCTCGCATGGTTGAAATAAAATCGATAGTGTCTTTCCATCAATGCGATCGAAGTCGTCAGTGGCTTTCAAATGATTTTATTTATCTTATTATTATTATTATTATTTTTGCAATTGAAATGAAATCGACGATGGCTTCCTAACTATATGGTCAAAGCTACCCGAGGCTTTCAAACCAATTTATCTACTTTCTATGCGATTGAAATAAAACTTATGGTGGCTTCCCACATATATGGTCGAAGCTATTTAAGTCTTTCAAACCAGTTTATTTTCCTTCTATGCGATTCAAATAAAACTCATGGTGGCTTTCCACCTATTTGATTTTTTTCCCTCCTCTAAATGTTTTTTGAAAAATCCATGTGTTGAAAATAATCAGTCGTATTGTGGATTGATATCATTGATAAGTTGCCTATTACTAATTTTTGTGTCTAGTAGTCATGAAACACTATAAAAAATAACATTATGAATTCATTACGCTACTTATTTATAATGGTAAAAATCTTACATTTCACACTTTTCAAATGGTTGATTAAAATTCAAATTCTAGAGTAGTTTATAGATTTTCTTGACATTATGCGCTACCTAAAGTCTACCCGATAAACGTTAAATCCTATAGAAAAAGTCCATCCTTATGATGTGAGTTCAATTTATAGTGCAAAAAAAGGTTAATCCTCATAATAAATTGGGTATTGAATGGTCATATGGTTTTTTGTTTCAGTTTTTTCAAACCATAATATGCTTGGTCAAGTTGCAACTTCTTAAAATTCATTTCAGGGGATGGGGTCAATGTTTTTTCATAATCTCTGTAGATTGACCCTATCTACATTCTGACAAATCACGTATTGGTCCAGCTATCATGTTGTAAAAGCTTTTTTTTTTCATAACCCAGCAGATTTGATCCGATCTATTCCCAATAATAATGTCCTAACGATCCTACCATCATTTTGCAAAACTAGAGCTCGTGTCAAACCTTATCTTTTTGGCATAACAAAAAAAAAAAAATCTAACAAAATATTACTACTGCATAAGATAATTGCTAGAATTACGGTTAACTTGGAGAAAATATGACACCTCGAGGGCCTGATCCTGCTTCATTATTTTAGAAAAAAGATATATAGTTTCAATATACTAACTAGTTTAGAATGAGATGATATGTCCAATATCTGAATGGGATAGAATTCTAGTCTTCATTAACGTATAGTAGACGTAAGATATATTTATTGTTAGGACTTAAAAAAAAAAAAAATTACAACTGGTATTACTTTTTTTCAAATATAGGTTACTTTAAAGGAAACAAAAACCTGACTAAAATTTTAACCTTCATTTGTTTCCTTATATCTTTCCTAGTTTCATATGATTACGTACCAAAATAAAATTTTGAGTAATCTCATGCTCCTAAGAGAACACTATTTCTCAGATTTAAATTTCCTTCTCAATTTAAGGACATAATATTAAAGGCCCAATTTTGGGAATCTCAAACATTTTATCATTAAATTTAATGAAAATTTCAAATCTTCTTTCCTACTTAATGACATTTATGGTTTCTTTCTAACTCACTAAAAATAAATGCCAATTTTAACTTCAACTAACATAAAAATTAAATATGAGAATTGATCATGTAAGTAAAACTGAAAAAATATTATGAATAATTAAAAATCCTCACCTTCCTTGGATGTCTATATATTGACCTTAATAAATCCTCATTTCATTCCATACAAAAAAATCTTAAGGAATATAAACACATTTGACATCCATTATCATGGCTTCTAAAAATAGCATTTTTTCTTTGATTGCGACACTTTTTACAAGCTTGGAGTTGTGCTAAACACTCTAACCCACACTAATGCTTTTTGGAATCCATCACATTATCCGGAACCAGCTCCAGGATATTTTAGGATTTTGGATCAATGTGAAAAGCCTCTACCAACTTCAACTCTATCTTGCAAGTAATGCAACCTTGGCCGCAATATTTCAGAACAAACCTATTCCCGATAATTGTTGCCCCGAAGTCACCAAATTTTCAAAGTTTTGCTACCATGCCTTAGGATTGTTTATTGCCACTACACCGGGTTTCACATGGAGTGTGCCAAAGTTTTTTGGACAGACTCAAAAGCTTTATGATCATTGTCTTCAAGTAGCTATATCCCCTTCACAACCCTCAAAGTAAACTTGTCAAGTAAGGCATTTCTACTATATATTTAACATATATAATTAAGTATTTTTTTTTTTGTGGAATAAAAATACTTGGATAAAGTATTTAGTTAATTATAAATACCTAAAAATTTTGTTTATCTTGCAAATTATTTGATTCTCTCGTCCTTTTTCTTTCGTCGACCAAAGGGTGATGCTGAAATAATTTATTTAATGCACAAGCATATATAGATAATGTCAACTTATTGAATTGGACAAATTATATTCGTTTTTTTCATTTTGCGTTGGTTTTATACCTTAAAGTTCTACTTCTATTCCTCACGGTTTTATTTGATATATTTATTTATTTGCATAAAGGGTAAATTACAATAATCTTTTTAGGTATCATAGAATTTTAAAAACCATATAAAATTTTAAAACCTAATACAAAACTTCTTTCATATCCAAGATTCTTTTAATACTATCAAAGTTTCGTAAAACATTTTTTAGCTTGTGTAATTTCAATAAATCAGAGAAATGTATTGTATTTATTACGTTATCGACCGACAAAGATCAAATTGATCGAGACCCAAACCTTGGTACTTTATATGGGTACCATTAAGTTAAAATTTTACTAGTATTAATTGGTATAGATCGAAGATGATGTTTTGCTATAAATCAGTAAAAGTTCAATTTACAAAAATCAAATTGTATTTAATTAAATCATAATGACTTTCGTGTATCTCTCGATTGATAAGTTTATAAATTATCATCTATGTCGGTTAGTTTGTTTATAGTTTAAAATTTCTAAAACTACATGAATGTTTAGAAAAACCAAACACCCCAATTATTATCATAACGCAATCCTCAACAATCCTTCTTACTTTCAAAGTACATATATTATCTTAGAAAATAAAAAACTAACTTGACAATTGATTAAAAAAACCTAGGCGCAAATTGAAATATTTTTTTTTTTTGGAAGTAAGGAAAAATTGTGACTAAATTCATCATTAATGACCGCCCTCTCTATTTCTTAAAAGGCAATATTTTTTTCTTGATCCGAGAAAACAAATCCTAAACTCGTTATTTATCATAAGGTTAACATAATTTGTATCCATTTGATATTATTGATGAAATTATCATAAATTGTTTTATTTTAGGCAATGGAAATGTGAAACGTCTTTGGTTGTGATTGTTGATAAATTTGAAGGGTAATTAGGTACACCGTGAAACTTGAACGGGTAAAAACCCCCTATTTGGGGGTAAAGTAAGGTTGTTGATCAATGTTCTGCGATAGAGTTGGGAGGACTCGGACTTGGAATTTAATTTCAATGCCGTATCTAGGAAAATATTGATCCTAGTGTTCTTATTTGAATATGATATATGTGTTTACGTTGAATGATGCAATTGATGTAAAATTTTAAATATGATGTGCCAAATACATAATACTTTTTTTGCACAACGCAGGATTACTTGATTTTTTGAGTGATTGAAAACAAAATCGATGGAGGCTTCCCACCTATGTGGTCAAAGCCGTTAATGGCTTCCAAATAAGTTTAATTGATTTCTCGCATGGTTGAAATAAAATCGATAGTGTCTTTCCATCAATGCGATCGAAGTCGTCGATGGCTTTCAAATGATTTTATTTATCTTATTATTATTATTATTATTTTTGCAATTGAAATGAAATCGACGATGGCTTCCTAACTATATGGTCAAAGCTACCCGAGGCTTTCAAACCAATTTATCTACTTTCTATGCGATTGAAATAAAACTTATGGTGGCTTCCCACATATATGGTCGAAGCTATTTAAGTCTTTCAAACCAGTTTATTTTCCTTCTATGCGATTCAAATAAAACTCATGGTGGCTTTCCACCTACTTGATTTTTTTACCTCCTCTAAATGTTTTTTGAAAAATCCATGTGTTGAAAATAATCAGTCGTATTGTGGATTGATATCATTGATAAGTTGCCTATTACTAATTTTTGTGTCTAGTAGTCATGAAACACTATAAAAAATAACATTATGAATTCATTACGCTACTTATTTATAATGGTAAAAATCTTACATTTCACACTTTTCAAATGGTTGATTAAAATTCAAATTCTAGAGTAGTTTATAGATTTTCTTGACATTATGCGCTACCTAAAGTCTACCCGATAAACGTTAAATCCTATAGAAAAAGTCCATCCTTATGATGTGAGTTCAATTTATAGTGCAAAAAAAGGTTAATCCTCATAATAAATTGGGTATTGAATGGTCATATGGTTTTTTGTTTCAGTTTTTTCAAACCATAATATGCTTGGTCAAGTTGCAACTTCTTAAAATTCATTTCAGGGGATGGGGTCAATGTTTTTTCATAATCTCTGTAGATTGACCCTATCTACATTCTGACAAATCACGTATTGGTCCAGCTATCATGTTGTAAAAGCTTTTTTTTTCCATAACCCAGCAGATTTGATCCGATCTATTCCCAATAATAATGTCCTAACGATCCTACCATCATTTTGCAAAACTAGAGCTCGTGTCAAACCTTATCTTTTTGGCATAACAAAAAAAAAAAAATCTAACAAAATATTACTACTGCATAAGATAATTGCTAGAATTACGGTTAACATGGAGAAAATATGACACCTCGAGGGCCTGATCCTGCTTCATTATTTTAGAAAAAAGATATATAGTTTCAATATACTAACTAGTTTAGAATGAGATGATATGTCCAATATCTGAATGGGATAGAATTCTAGTCTTCATTAACGTATAGTAGACGTAAGATATATTTATTGTTAGGACTTAAAAAAAAAAAAAATTACAACTGGTATTACTTTTTTTCAAATATAGGTTACTTTAAAGGAAACAAAAACCTGACTAAAATTTTAACCTTCATTTGTTTCCTTATATCTTTCCTAGTTTCATATGATTACGTACCAAAATAAAATTTTGAGTAATCTCATGCTCCTAAGAGAACACTATTTCTCAGATTTAAATTTCCTTCTCAATTTAAGGACATAATATTAAAGGCCCAATTTTGGGAATCTCAAACATTTTATCATTAAATTTAATGAAAATTTCAAATCTTCTTTCCTACTTAATGACATTTATGGTTTCTTTCTAACTCACTAAAAATAAATGCCAATTTTAACTTCAACTAACATAAAAATTAAATATGAGAATTGATCATGTAAGTAAAACTGAAAAAATATTATGAATAATTAAAAATCCTCACCTTCCTTGGATGTCTATATATTGACCTTAATAAATCCTCATTTCATTCCATACAAAAAAATCTTAAGGAATATAAACACATTTGACATCCATTATCATGGCTTCTAAAAATAGCATTTTTTCTTTGATTGCGACACTTTTTACGAGTTGGAGTTGTGCTAAACACTCTAACCCACACTAATGCTTTTTGGAATCCATCACATTATCCAGAACCAGCTCCGGGATATTTTAGGATTTTGGATCAATGTGAAAAGCCTCTACCAACTTCAACTCTATCTTGCAGTAATGCAACCTTGGCCGCAATATTTCGAACAAACCTATTCCCGATAATTGTTGCCCCGAAGTCACCAAATTTTCAAAGTTTTGCTACCATGCCTTAGGATTGTTTATTGCCACTACACCGGGTTTCACATGGAGTGTGCCAAAGTTTTTTGGACGAGACTCAAAAGCTTTATGATCATTGTCTTCAAGTAGCTATATCCCCTTCACAACCCTCAAAGTAAACTTGTCGGTAAGGCATTTCTACTATATATTTAACATATATAATTAAGTATTTTTTTTTTGTGGAATAAAAATACTTGGATAAAGTATTTAGTTAATTATAAATACCTAAAAATTTTGTTTATCTTGCAAATTATTTGATTCTCTGTCCTTTTTCTTTCGTCGACCAAAGGGTGATGCTGAAATAATTTATTTAATGCACAAGCATATATAGATAATGTCAACTTATTGAATTGGACAAATTATATTCGTTTTTTTCATTTTGCGTTGGTTTTATACCTTAAAGTTCTACTTCTATTCCTCACGGTTTTATTTGATATATTTATTTATTTGCATAAAGGGTAAATTACAATAATCTTTTTAGGTATCATAGAATTTTAAAAACCATATAAAATTTTAAAACCTAATACAAAACTTCTTTCATATCCAAGATTCTTTTAATACTATCAAAGTTTGGTAAAACATTTTTTAGCTTGTGTAATTTCAATAAATCAGAGAAATGTATTGTATTTATTACGTTATCGAGTCGACAAAGATCAAATTGATCGAGACCCAAACCTTGGTACTTTATATGGGTACCATTAAGTTAAAATTTTACTAGTATTAATTGGTATAGATCGAAGATGATGTTTTGCTATAAATCAGTAAAAGTTCAATTTACAAAAATCAAATTGTATTTAATTAAATCATAATGACTTTCGAGTATCTCCGATTGATAAGTTTATAAATTATCATCTATGTCAGTTAGTTTGTTTATAGTTTAAAATTTCTAAAACTACATG